>CM060964.1:215396089-216605672 GCA_030765045.1 Tenodera sinensis | reverse complement strand
TACACTGAAAATTGTGTATGTTTTGATGTACATTTCTTGAATGTACACTGAAAATGTGTATGTTTTGATGTACATTTCTTTAATGTACAATGAAAATGTGTATGTTTTGATGTACATTTCTTGTATATACAATGAAAATTTGTATGTTTAGATGTACATTTCTTGAATGTACACTGAAAATGTGTATGTTTTGATATACATTTCTTGAATGTACACTGAAAATGTGTGTATTTTGATGTACATTTCTTGAATGTACAATGGGGCTCTAATGACCTAGCTGTCGACGGGCCCTTAAACCCTAATCACTCACTCACTCACTTGAATGTACAATGAAAATGTGTATGTTTTGATGTACATTTCTTGAATAAACAATGAAAATGTGTATGTTTTGATGTACATTTCTTGAATGTACAATGAAAATGTGTATGTTTTGATGTACATTTCTTGATTGTACAATGAAAATGTGTATGTTTTGATGTACATTTCTTGAGTGTACAATGAAAATGTGTATGTTTTGATGTACATTTCTTGAATGTACAATGAAAATGTGTATGTTTTGATGTACATTTCTTGAATGTACAATGAAAATGAGTATGGTTTGATGTGCATTTCTTGAATGTACAATGAAAATGTGTATGTTTTGATGTACATTTCTTGAATGTACAATGAAAATGTGTATGTTTTGATGTATATTTCTTGAATGTACAATGAAAATGTGTATGTTTTGATGTGCATTTCTTGAATGTACAATGAAAATGTGTATGTTTTGATGTACATTTCTTGAATGTACAATGAAAATGTGTATGTTTTGATGTATATTTCTTGAATGTACAATGAAAATGTGTATGTTTTGATGTACATTCCTTGAATGTACAATGAAAATGTGTATGTTTTGATGTACATTTCTTGAATAAACAATGAAAATGTGTATGTTTTGATGTACATTTCTTGAATGTACAATGAAAATGTGTATGTTTTGATGTACATTTCTTGAGTGTACAATTAAAATGTGTATGTTTTGATGTACATTTCTTGAGTGTACAATGAAAATGTGTATGTTTTGATGTACATTTCTTGAATGTACAATGAAAATGTGTATGTTTTGATGTATATTTCTTGAATGTACTATGAAAATGTGTATGTTTTGATGTGCATTTCTTGAGTGTACAATGAAAATGTGTATGTTTTGATGTACATTTCTTGAGTGAACAATGAAAATGTGTATGTTTTGATGTACATTTCTTGAATGTACAATGAAAATGTGTATGTTTTGATGTATATTTCTTGAATGTACAATGAAAATGTGTATGTTTTGATGTGCATTTCTTGAATGTACAAAGAAAATGTGTATGTTTTGATGTGCATTTCTGGTATATACAATGAAAATGTGTATGTTTTGATATACATTTCTTGAATGTACACTGAAAATGTGTATGTTTCTATGTACATTTCTTGTATATACAATGAAAATGTATATGTTTTGATGTACATTTCTTGAATGTACACTGAAAATGTGTATGTTTTGATGTACATTTCTTGTATATACAATGAAAATGTGTATGTTTTGATGTACATTTCTGGTATATACAATGAAAATGTGTATGTTTTGATGTACATTTCTTGAATGTACACTGAAAATGTGTATGTTTTGATGTACATTTCTTGAATGTACACTGAAAATGTGTATGTTTTGATGTACATTTCTTTAATGTACAATGAAAATGTGTATGTTTTGATGTACATTTCCGGTATATACAATGAAAATGTGTATGTTTTGATGTACATTTCTTGAATGTACAATGAAAATGTGTATGTTTTGATGTACATTTCTTGAGTGTACAATGAAAATGTGTATGCTTTGATGTACATTTCTTGAATGTACACTGAAAATGTGTAGGTTTTGAGGTACACTTCTTTAATGTACAATGAAAATGTGTATGTTTTGATGTACATTTCTTGTATATACAATGAAAATTTGTATGTTTAGATGTACATTTCTTAAATGTACACTGAAAAGGTGTATGTTTTGATATACATTTCTTGAATGTACACTGAAAATGTGTGTGTTTTGATGTACATTTCTTGAATGTACAATGAAAATGTGTATGTTTTGATGTACATTCCTTGAATGTACAATGAAAATGTGTATGTTTTGATGTACATTTCTTGAATAAACAATGAAAATGTGTATGTTTTGATGTACATTTCTTGAATGTACAATGAAAATGTGTATGTTTTGATGTACATTTCTTGAGTGTACAATGAAAATGTGTATGTTTTGATGTACATTTCTTGAGTGTACAATGAAAATGTGTATGTTTTGATGTATATTTCTTGAATGTACAATGAAAATGTGTATGTTTTGATGTATATTTCTTGAATGTACAATGAAAATGTGTATGTTTTGATGTGCATTTCTTGAATGTACAATGAAAATGTGTATGTTTTGATGTACATTTCTTGAATGTACAATGAAAATGTGTATGTTTTGATGTATATTTCTTGAATGTACAATGAAAATGTGTATGTTTTGATGTGCATTTCTTGAATGTACAATGAAAATGTGTATGTTTTGTTGTACATTTCTTGAATGTACAATGAAAATGTGTATGTTTTGATGTATATTTCTTGAATGTACAATGAAAATGTGTATGTTTTGATGTACATTCCTTGAATGTACAATGAAAATGTGTATGTTTTGATGTACATTTCTTGAATAAACAATGAAAATGTGTATGTTTTGATGTACATTTCTTGAATGTACAATGAAAATGTGTATGTTTTGATGTACATTTCTTGAGTGTACAATGAAAATGTGTATGTTTTGATGTACATTTCTTGAGTGTACAATGAAAATTTGTATGTTTTGATGTACATTTCTTGAATGTACAATGATAATGTGTATGTTTTGATGTATATTTCTTGAATGTACAATGAAAATGTGTATGTTTTGATGTGCATTTCTTGAGTGTACAATGAAAATATGTATGTTTTGATGTACATTTCTTGAGTGTACAATGAAAATGTGTATGTTTTGATGTACATTTCTTGAATGTACAATGAAAATGTGTATGTTTTGATGTATATTTCTTGAATGTACAATGAAAATGTGTATGTTTTGATGTGCATTTCTTGAATGTACAATGAAAATGTGTATGTTTTGATGTACATTTCTTGAATGTACAATGAAAATGTGTATGTTTTGATGTATATTTCTTGAATGTAAAATGAAAATGTGTATGTTTTGATGTGCATTTCTTGAATGTACAATGAAAATGTGTATGTTTTGATGTACATTTCTTGAATGTACAATGAAAATGTGTATGTTTTGATGTATATTTCTTGAATGTACAATGAAAATGTGTATGTTTTGATGTACATTCCTTGAATGTACAATGAAAATGTGTATGTTTTGATGTACATTTCTTGAATAAACAATTAAAATGTGTATGTTTTGATGTACATTTCTTGAATGTACAATGAAAATGTGTATGTTTTGATGTACATTTCTTGAGTGTACAATGAAAATGTGTATGTTTTGATGTACATTTCTTGAGTGTACAATGAAAATGTGTATGTTTTGATGGACATTTCTTGAATGTACAATGAAAATGTGTATGTCTTGATGTGCATTTCTTGAATGTACAAAGAAAATGTGTATGTTTTGATGCGCATTTCTTGAATGTACAATGAAAATGTGTATGTTTTGATGTACATTTCTTGAATGTACACTGAAAATGTGTATTTTTTGATATACATTTCTTGAATGTACACTGAAAATGTGTATGTTTTGATATACATTTCTTGAATGTACACTGAAAATGTGTACGTTTTGATGTACATTTCTTGAGTGTACAATGAAAATGTGTATGTTTTGATGTACATTTCTTGTATATACAATGAAAATGTGTATGTTTTGATGTATATTTCTAGAATGTACAATGAAAATGTGTATGTTTTGATGTACATTTCTTGAATGTACAATGAAAATGTGTATGTTTTGATGTACATTTCTTGAATGTACAATGAAAATGTGTATGTTTTGATGTACATTTCTTGAATGTAATCTGAAAATGTGTATGTTTTGATATACATTTATTGAATGTACAATGAAAATGTATATGTTTTCATGTAGATTTCTTGAATGTACACTGAAAAAGTGAATGTTTTGATGTACATTTCTTGTATATACAATGAAAATGTATATGTTTTGATGTACATTTCTTGAATATACACTGAAAGTGTGTATGCTTTGATGTACATTTCTTGTATATACAATGAAAATGTGTATGTTTTGATGTACATTTCTAGTACATACAATGAAAATGAGTATGTTTTGATGTACATTTCTTGAATGTACACTGAAAATGTGTATGTTTTGATGTACATTTCTTGAGTGTACAATGAAAATGTGTATGTTGTGATGTACATTTCTTGAATATACAATGAGAATGTGTATGTTTTGATGTACATTTCTTGAATGTACAATGAAAATGTGTATGTTTTGATGTATATTTCTTGAATATACAATGAAAATGTGTATGTTTTGATGTACATTTCTTGAAAGTACACTGAAAATGTGTAAGTTTTGATGTACATTACTTTAATGTACAATGAAAATGTGTAAGTTTTGATGTACATTTCTTGAATGTACAATGAGAATGTGTATGTTTTGATGTACATTTCTTGAATGTACAATGAAAATGTGTATGTTTTGATGTATATTTCTTGAATATACAATGAAAATGTGTATGTTTTGATGTACATTTCTTGAATGTACAATGAAAACGTGTATGTTTTGATGTACATTTCTTGAGTGTACAATGAAAATGTGTATGCTTTGATGTACATTTCTTGAATGTACACTGAAAATGTTTAGGTTTTGATGTACATTTCTTTAATGTACAATGAAAATGTGTATGTTTTGATGTACATTTCTTGTATATACAATGAAAATTTGTATGTTTAGATGTACATTTCTTGAATGTACACTGAAAGTGTGTATGTTTTGATGTACATTTCTTGAATGTACAATGAAAATGTGTATGTTTTGATATACATTTCTTGAATGTACACTGAACATGTGTGTGTTTTGATGTACATTTCTTGAATGTACACTGAAAATGTGTGTGTTTTGATGTACATTTCTTGAATGTACAATGAAAATGTGTATGTTTTGATGTACATTCCTTGAATGTACAATGACAATGTGTATGTTTTGATGTACATTTCTTGAATGTACAATGAAGATGTGTATGTTTTGATGTACATTTCTTGAGTGTACAATGAAAATGTGTATGTTTTGATGTACATTTCTTGAGTGTACAATGAAAATGTGTATGTTTTGATGTACATTTCTTGAATGTACAATGAAAATGTGTATGTTTTGATGTATATTTCTTGAATGTACAATGAAAATGTGTATGTTTTGATGTGCATTTCTTGAATGTACAATGAAAATGTGTATGTTTTGATGTACATTTCTTTAGTGTACAATGAAAATGTGTTTGCTTTGATGTACATTTCTTGAATGTACACTGAAAATGTGTATTTTTTGATATACATTTCTTGAATGTACACTGAAAATGTGTGTTTTGATATACATTTCTTGAATGTACACTGAAAATGTGTGTTTTGATGTACATTTCTTGAGTGTACAATGAATATGTGTATGTTTTGATGTACATTTCTTGTATATACAATGAAAATGTGTATGTTTTGATGTATATTTCTAGAATGTACAATGAAATGTGTATGTTTTGATGAACATTTCTTGAATGTACAATGAAAATGTGTATGTTTTGATGTACATTTCTTGAATGTACAATGAAAATGTGTATGTTTTGATGTACATTTCTTGAATGTAATCTGAAAATGTGTATGTTTTGATGTACATTTCTTGAGTGTACAATGAAAATGTGTATGCTTTGATGTACATTTCTTGAATGTACACTGAAAATGTGTAGGTTTTGATGTACATTTCTTTAATGTACAATGAAAATGTGTATGTTTTGATGTACATTTCTTGTATATACAATGAAAATTTGTATGTTTAGATGTACATTTCTTGAATGTACACTGAAAATGTGTGTATTTTGATGTACATTTCTTGAATGTACAATGAAAATGTGTATGTTTTGATGTACATTCCTTGAATATACAATGAAAATGTGTATGTTTTGATGTACATTTCTTGAATAAACAATGAAAATGTGTATGTTTTGATGTACATTTCTTGAATGTACAATGAAAATGTGTATGTTTTGATGTACATTTCTTGAGTGTACAATGAAAATGTGTATGTTTTGATGTACATTTCTTGAATGTACAATGAAATTGTGTATGTTTTGATGTACATTTCTTGAGTGTACAATGAAAATGTGTATGTTTTGATGTACATTCCTTGAATATACAATGAAAATGTGTATGTTTTGATGTACATTTCTTGAATAAACAATGAAAATGTGTATGTTTTGATGGACATTTCTTGAATGTACAATGAAAATGTGTATGTCTTGATGTGCATTTCTTGAATGTACAAAGAAAATGTGTATGTTTTGATGCGCATTTCTTGAATGTACAATGAAAATGTGTATGTTTTGATGTACATTTCTTGAATGTACACTGAAAATGTGTATTTTTTGATATACATTTCTTGAATGTACACTGAAAATGTGTATGTTTTGATATACATTTCTTGAATGTACACTGAAAATGTGTACGTTTTGATGTACATTTCTTGAGTGTACAATGAAAATGTGTATGTTTTGATGTACATTTCTTGTATATACAATGAAAATGTGTATGTTTTGATGTATATTTCTAGAATGTACAATGAAAATGTGTATGTTTTGATGTACATTTCTTGAATGTACAATGAAAATGTGTATGTTTTGATGTACATTTCTTGAATGTACAATGAAAATGTGTATGTTTTGATGTACATTTCTTGAATGTAATCTGAAAATGTGTATGTTTTGATATACATTTATTGAATGTACAATGAAAATGTATATGTTTTCATGTAGATTTCTTGAATGTACACTGAAAAAGTGAATGTTTTGATGTACATTTCTTGTATATACAATGAAAATGTATATGTTTTGATGTACATTTCTTGAATATACACTGAAAGTGTGTATGCTTTGATGTACATTTCTTGTATATACAATGAAAATGTGTATGTTTTGATGTACATTTCTAGTACATACAATGAAAATGAGTATGTTTTGATGTACATTTCTTGAATGTACACTGAAAATGTGTATGTTTTGATGTACATTTCTTGAGTGTACAATGAAAATGTGTATGTTGTGATGTACATTTCTTGAATATACAATGAGAATGTGTATGCTTTGATGTACATTTCTTGAATGTACAATGAAAATGTGTATGTTTTGATGTATATTTCTTGAATATACAATGAAAATGTGTATGTTTTGATGTACATTTCTTGAAAGTACACTGAAAATGTGTAAGTTTTGATGTACATTACTTTAATGTACAATGAAAATGTGTAAGTTTTGATGTACATTTCTTGAATGTACAATGAGAATGTGTATGTTTTGATGTACATTTCTTGAATGTACAATGAAAATGTGTATGTTTTGATGTATATTTCTTGAATATACAATGAAAATGTGTATGTTTTGATGTACATTTCTTGAATGTACAATGAAAACGTGTATGTTTTGATGTACATTTCTTGAGTGTACAATGAAAATGTGTATGCTTTGATGTACATTTCTTGAATGTACACTGAAAATGTTTAGGTTTTGATGTACATTTCTTTAATGTACAATGAAAATGTGTATGTTTTGATGTACATTTCTTGTATATACAATGAAAATTTGTATGTTTAGATGTACATTTCTTGAATGTACACTGAAAGTGTGTATGTTTTGATGTACATTTCTTGAATGTACAATGAAAATGTGTATGTTTTGATATACATTTCTTGAATGTACACTGAACATGTGTGTGTTTTGATGTACATTTCTTGAATGTACACTGAAAATGTGTGTGTTTTGATGTACATTTCTTGAATGTACAATGAAAATGTGTATGTTTTGATGTACATTCCTTGAATGTACAATGACAATGTGTATGTTTTGATGTACATTTCTTGAATGTACAATGAAGATGTGTATGTTTTGATGTACATTTCTTGAGTGTACAATGAAAATGTGTATGTTTTGATGTACATTTCTTGAGTGTACAATGAAAATGTGTATGTTTTGATGTACATTTCTTGAATGTACAATGAAAATGTGTATGTTTTGATGTATATTTCTTGAATGTACAATGAAAATGTGTATGTTTTGATGTGCATTTCTTGAATGTACAATGAAAATGTGTATGTTTTGATGTACATTTCTTTAGTGTACAATGAAAATGTGTTTGCTTTGATGTACATTTCTTGAATGTACACTGAAAATGTGTATTTTTTGATATACATTTCTTGAATGTACACTGAAAATGTGTGTTTTGATATACATTTCTTGAATGTACACTGAAAATGTGTGTTTTGATGTACATTTCTTGAGTGTACAATGAATATGTGTATGTTTTGATGTACATTTCTTGTATATACAATGAAAATGTGTATGTTTTGATGTATATTTCTAGAATGTACAATGAAATGTGTATGTTTTGATGAACATTTCTTGAATGTACAATGAAAATGTGTATGTTTTGATGTACATTTCTTGAATGTACAATGAAAATGTGTATGTTTTGATGTACATTTCTTGAATGTAATCTGAAAATGTGTATGTTTTGATGTACATTTCTTGAGTGTACAATGAAAATGTGTATGCTTTGATGTACATTTCTTGAATGTACACTGAAAATGTGTAGGTTTTGATGTACATTTCTTTAATGTACAATGAAAATGTGTATGTTTTGATGTACATTTCTTGTATATACAATGAAAATTTGTATGTTTAGATGTACATTTCTTGAATGTACACTGAAAATGTGTGTATTTTGATGTACATTTCTTGAATGTACAATGAAAATGTGTATGTTTTGATGTACATTCCTTGAATATACAATGAAAATGTGTATGTTTTGATGTACATTTCTTGAATAAACAATGAAAATGTGTATGTTTTGATGTACATTTCTTGAATGTACAATGAAAATGTGTATGTTTTGATGTACATTTCTTGAGTGTACAATGAAAATGTGTATGTTTTGATGTACATTTCTTGAATGTACAATGAAATTGTGTATGTTTTGATGTACATTTCTTGAGTGTACAATGAAAATGTGTATGTTTTGATGTACATTCCTTGAATATACAATGAAAATGTGTATGTTTTGATGTACATTTCTTGAATAAACAATGAAAATGTGTATGTTTTGATGTACATTTCTTGAATGTACAATGAAAATGTGTATGTTTTGATGTACATTTCTTGAGTGTACAATGAAAATGTGTATGTTTTGATGTACATTTCTTGAATGTACAATGAAAATGTGTATGTTTTGATGTACATTTCTTGAATGTACAATGAAAATGTGTATGTTTTGATGTGCATTTCTTGAATGTACAATGAAAATGTGTATGTTTTGATGTACATTTCTTGAATGTACAATGAAAATGTGTATGTTTTGATGTACATTTCTTGAATGTAATCTGAAAATGTGTATGTTTTGATATACATTTATTGAATGTACAATGAAAATGTATATGTTTTCATGTAGATTTCTTGAATGTACACTGAAAAAGTGTATGTTTTGATGTACATTTCTTGTATATACAATGAAAATGTATATGTTTTGATGTACATTTCTTGAATATACACTGAAAGTGTGTATGCTTTGATGTACATTTCTTGTATATACAATGAAAATGTGTATGTTTTGATGTACATTTCTAGTACATACAATGAAAATGAGTATGTTTTGATGTACATTTCTTGAATGTACACTGAAAATGTGTATGTTTTGATGTACATTTCTTGAGTGTACAATGAAAATGTGTATGTTGTGATGTACATTTCTTGAGTGTACAATGAGAATGTGTATGTTTTGATGTACATTTCTTGAATGTACAATGAAAATGTGTATGTTTTGATGTACATTTCTTGAATGTACACTGAAAATGTGTATGTTTTGATGTACATTTCTTGAGTGTACAATGAAAATGTGTATGTTGTGATGTACATTTCTTGAATATACAATGAGAATGTGTATGTTTTGATGTACATTTCTTGAATGTACAATGAAAATGTGTATGTTTTGATGTATATTTCTTGAATATACAATGAAAATGTGTATGTTTTGATGTACATTTCTTGAAAGTACACTGAAAATGTGTAAGTTTTGATGTACATTACTTTAATGTACAATGAAAATGTGTAAGTTTTGATGTACATTTCTTGAATGTACAATGAGAATGTGTATGTTTTGATGTACATTTCTTGAATGTACAATGAAAATGTGTATGTTTTGATGTATATTTCTTGAATATACAATGAAAATGTGTATGTTTTGATGTACATTTCTTGAATGTACAATGAAAACGTGTATGTTTTGATGTACATTTCTTGAGTGTACAATGAAAATGTGTATGCTTTGATGTACATTTCTTGAATGTACACTGAAAATGTTTAGGTTTTGATGTACATTTCTTTAATGTACAATGAAAATGTGTATGTTTTGATGTACATTTCTTGTATATACAATGAAAATTTGTATGTTTAGATGTACATTTCTTGAATGTACACTGAAAGTGTGTATGTTTTGATGTACATTTCTTGAATGTACAATGAAAATGTGTATGTTTTGATATACATTTCTTGAATGTACACTGAACATGTGTGTGTTTTGATGTACATTTCTTGAATGTACACTGAAAATGTGTGTGTTTTGATGTACATTTCTTGAATGTACAATGAAAATGTGTATGTTTTGATGTACATTCCTTGAATGTACAATGACAATGTGTATGTTTTGATGTACATTTCTTGAATGTACAATGAAGATGTGTATGTTTTGATGTACATTTCTTGAGTGTACAATGAAAATGTGTATGTTTTGATGTACATTTCTTGAGTGTACAATGAAAATGTGTATGTTTTGATGTACTTTTCTTGAATGTACAATGAAAATGTGTATGTTTTGATGTATATTTCTTGAATGTACAATGAAAATGTGTATGTTTTGATGTGCATTTCTTGAATGTACAATGAAAATGTGTATGTTTTGATGTACATTTCTTTAGTGTACAATGAAAATGTGTTTGCTTTGATGTACATTTCTTGAATGTACACTGAAAATGTGTATTTTTTGATATACATTTCTTGAATGTACACTGAAAATGTGTGTTTTGATATACATTTCTTGAATGTACACTGAAAATGTGTGTTTTGATGTACATTTCTTGAGTGTACAATGAATATGTGTATGTTTTGATGTACATTTCTTGTATATACAATGAAAATGTGTATGTTTTGATGTATATTTCTAGAATGTACAATGAAATGTGTATGTTTTGATGAACATTTCTTGAATGTACAATGAAAATGTGTATGTTTTGATGTACATTTCTTGAATGTACAATGAAAATGTGTATGTTTTGATGTACATTTCTTGAATGTAATCTGAAAATGTGTATGTTTTGATGTACATTTCTTGAGTGTACAATGAAAATGTGTATGCTTTGATGTACATTTCTTGAATGTACACTGAAAATGTGTAGGTTTTGATGTACATTTCTTTAATGTACAATGAAAATGTGTATGTTTTGATGTACATTTCTTGTATATACAATGAAAATTTGTATGTTTAGATGTACATTTCTTGAATGTACACTGAAAATGTGTGTATTTTGATGTACATTTCTTGAATGTACAATGAAAATGTGTATGTTTTGATGTACATTCCTTGAATATACAATGAAAATGTGTATGTTTTGATGTACATTTCTTGAATAAACAATGAAAATGTGTATGTTTTGATGTACATTTCTTGAATGTACAATGAAAATGTGTATGTTTTGATGTACATTTCTTGAGTGTACAATGAAAATGTGTATGTTTTGATGTACATTTCTTGAATGTACAATGAAATTGTGTATGTTTTGATGTACATTTCTTGAGTGTACAATGAAAATGTGTATGTTTTGATGTACATTCCTTGAATATACAATGAAAATGTGTATGTTTTGATGTACATTTCTTGAATAAACAATGAAAATGTGTATGTTTTGATGTACATTTCTTGAATGTACAATGAAAATGTGTATGTTTTGATGTACATTTCTTGAGTGTACAATGAAAATGTGTATGTTTTGATGTACATTTCTTGAATGTACAATGAAAATGTGTATGTTTTGATGTACATTTCTTGAATGTACAATGAAAATGTGTATGTTTTGATGTGCATTTCTTGAATGTACAATGAAAATGTGTATGTTTTGATGTACATTTCTTGAATGTACAATGAAAATGTGTATGTTTTGATGTACATTTCTTGAATGTACAATGAAAATGTGTATGTTTTGATGTATATTTCTTGAATGTACAATGAAAATGTGTATGTTTTGATGTACATTTCTTGAATGTACAATGAAAATGTGTATGTTTTGATGTATATTTCTTGAATGTACAATGAAAATGTGTATGTTTTGATGTGCATTTCTTGAATGTACAATGAAAATGTGTATGTTTTGATGTACATTTCTTGAATGTACAATGAAAATGTGTATGTTTTGATGTATATTTCTTGAATGTACAATGAAAATGTGTAAGTTTTGATGTACATTCCTTGAATGTACAATGAAAAAGTGTATGTTTTGATGTACATTTCTTGAATAAACAATGAAAATGTGTATGTTTTGATGTACATTTCTTGAATGTACAATGAAAATGTGTATGTTTTGATGTACATTTCTTGAGTGTACAATGAAAATGTGTATGTTTTGATGTACATTTCTTGAGTGTACAATGAAAATGTGTATGTTTTGATGTACATTTCTTGAATGTACAATGAAAATGTGTATGTTTTGATGTATATTTCTTGAATGTACAATCAAAATGTGTATGTTTTGATGTGCATTTCTTGAATGTACAAAGAAAATGTGTATGTTTTGATGTGCATTTCTGGTATATACAATGAAAATGTGTATGTTTTGATATACATTTCTTGAATGTACACTGAAAATGTGTATGTTTTGATGTACATTTCTTGTATATACAATGAAAATGTATATGTTTTGATGTACATTTCTTGAATGTACACTGAAAATGTGTATGTTTTGATGTACATTTCTTGTATATACAATGAAAATGTGTATGTTTTGATGTACATTTCTGGTATATACAATGAAAATGTGTATTTTTTGATGTGCATTTCTTGAATGTACACTGAAAATGTGTATGTTTTGATGTACATTTCTTGAATGTACACTGAAAATGTGTATGCTTTGATGTACATTTCTTTAATGTACAATGAAAATGTGTATGTTTTGATGTACATTTCCGTTATATACAATGAAAATGTGTATGTTTTGATGTACATTTCTTGAATGTACAATGAAAATGTGTATGTTTTGATGTACATTTCTTGAGTGTACAATGAAAATGTGTATGCTTTGATGTACATTTCTTGAATGTACACTGAAAATGTGTAGGTTTTGATGTACATTTCTTTAATATACAATGAAAATGTGTATGTTTTGATGTACATTTCTTGTATATACAATGAAAATTTGTATGTTTAGATGTACATTTCTTGAATGTACACTGAAAATGTGTATGTTTTGATATACATTTCTTGAATGTACACTGAAAATGTGTGTGTTTTGATGTACATTTCTTGAATGTACAATGAAAATGTGTATGTTTTGATGTACATTCCTTGAATGTACAATGAAAATGTGTATGTTTTGATGTACATTTCCTGAATAAACAATGAAAATGTGTATGCTTTGATGTACATTTCTTGTATATACAATGAAAATGTGTATGTTTTGATGTACATTTCTGGTACATACAATGAAAATGAGTATGTTTTGATGTACATTTCTTGAATGTACACTGAAAATGTGTATGTTTTGATGTACATTTCTTGAGTGTACAATGAAAATGTGTGTGTTGTGATGTACATTTCTTGAGTGTACAATGAGAATGTGTATGTTTTGATGTACATTTCTTGAATGTACAATGAAAATGTGTATGTTTTGATGTACATTTCTTGAATGTACACTGAAAATGTGTATGTTTTGATGTACATTTCTTGAGTGTACAATGAAAATGTGTATGTTGTGATGTACATTTCTTGAATATACAATGAAAATGTGTATGTTTTGATGTATATTTCTAGAATGTACAATGAAAATGTGTATGTTTTGATGTACATTTCTTGAATGTACAATGAAAATGTGTATGTTTTGATGTACATTTCTTGAATGTACAATGAAAATGTGTATGTTTTGATGTACATTTCTTGAATGTAATCTGAAAATGTGTATGTTTTGATATACATTTATTGAATGTACAATGAAAATGTATATGTTTTCATGTAGATTTCTTGAATGTACACTGAAAAAGTGTATGTTTTGATGTACATTTCTTGTATATACAATGAAAATGTATATGTTTTGATGTACATTTCTTGAATATACACTGAAAGTGTGTATGCTTTGATGTACATTTCTTGTATATACAATGAAAACGTGTATGTTTTGATGTACATTTCTAGTACATACAATGAAAATGAGTATGTTTTGATGTACATTTCTTGAATGTACACTGAAAATGTGTATGTTTTGATGTACATTTCTTGAGTGTACAATGAAAATGTGTATGTTGTGATGTACATTTCTTGAGTGTACAATGAGAATGTGTATGTTTTGATGTACATTTCTTGAATGTACAATGAAAATGTGTATGTTTTGATGTACATTTCTTGAATGTACACTGAAAATGTGTATGTTTTGATGTACATTTCTTGAGTGTACAATGAAAATGTGTATGTTGTGATGTACATTTCTTGAATATACAATGAGAATGTGTATGTTTTGATGTACATTTCTTGAATGTACAATGAAAATGTGTATGTTTTGATGTATATTTCTTGAATATACAATGAAAATGTGTATGTTTTGATGTACATTTCTTGAAAGTACACTGAAAATGTGTAAGTTTTGATGTACATTTCTTGAATGTACAATGAGAATGTGTATGTTTTGATGTACATTT
Source organism: Tenodera sinensis (assembly GCA_030765045.1). Classification (NCBI taxonomy): domain Eukaryota; kingdom Metazoa; phylum Arthropoda; class Insecta; order Mantodea; family Mantidae; genus Tenodera; species Tenodera sinensis. Next base: position 216,590,460 of record CM060964.1, on the reverse strand, counting down.
CTTGAATGTACAATGAAAATGTGTATGTTTTGATGTATATTTCTTGAATATACAATGAAAATGTGTATGTTTTGATGTACATTTCTTGAATGTACAATGAAAACGTGTATGTTTTGATGTACATTTCTTGAGTGTACAATGAAAATGTGTATGCTTTGATGTACATTTCTTGAATGTACACTGAAAATGTGTAGGTTTTGATGTACATTTCTTTAATGTACAATGAAAATGTGTATGTTTTGATGTACATTTCTTGTATATACAATGAAAATTTGTATGTTTAGATGTACATTTCTTGAATGTACACTGAAAGTGTGTATGTTTTGATGTACATTTCTTGAATGTACAATGAAAATGTGTATGTTTTGATATACATTTCTTGAATGTACACTGAACATGTGTGTGTTTTGATGTACATTTCTTGAATGTACACTGAAAATGTGTGTGTTTTGATGTACATTTCTTGAATGTACAATGAAAATGTGTATGTTTTGATGTACATTCCTTGAATGTACAATGACAATGTGTATGTTTTGATGTACATTTCTTGAATGTACAATGAAGATGTGTATGTTTTGATGTACATTTCTTGAGTGTACAATGAAAATGTGTATGTTTTGATGTACATTTCTTGAGTGTACAATGAAAATGTGTATGTTTTGATGTACATTTCTTGAATGTACAATGAAAATGTGTATGTTTTGATGTATATTTCTTGAATGTACAATGAAAATGTGTATGTTTTGATGTGCATTTCTTGAATGTACAATGAAAATGTGTATGTTTTGATGTACATTTCTTTAGTGTACAATGAAAATGTGTTTGCTTTGATGTACATTTCTTGAATGTACACTGAAAATGTGTATTTTTTGATATACATTTCTTGAATGTACACTGAAAATGTGTGTTTTGATATACATTTCTTGAATGTACACTGAAAATGTGTATGTTTTGATGTACATTTCTTGAGTGTACAATGAATATGTGTATGTTTTGATGTACATTTCTTGTATATACAATGAAAATGTGTATGTTTTGATGTATATTTCTAGAATGTACAATGAAATGTGTATGTTTTGATGTACATTTCTTGAATGTACAATGAAAATGTGTATGTTTTGATGTACATTTCTTGAATGTACAATGAAAATGTGTATGTTTTGATGTACATTTCTTGAATGTAATCTGAAAATGTGTATGTTTTGATGTACATTTCTTGAGTGTACAATGAAAATGTGTATGCTTTGATGTACATTTCTTGAATGTACACTGAAAATGTGTAGGTTTTGATGTACATTTCTTTAATGTACAATGAAAATGTGTATGTTTTGATGTACATTTCTTGTATATACAATGAAAATTTGTATGTTTAGATGTACATTTCTTGAATGTACACTGAAAATGTGTGTATTTTGATGTACATTTCTTGAATGTACAATGAAAATGTGTATGTTTTGATGTACATTCCTTGAATATACAATGAAAATGTGTATGTTTTGATGTACATTTCTTGAATAAACAATGAAAATGTGTATGTTTTGATGTACATTTCTTGAATGTACAATGAAAATGTGTATGTTTTGATGTACATTTCTTGAGTGTACAATGAAAATGTGTATGTTTTGATGTACATTTCTTGAATGTACAATGAAATTGTGTATGTTTTGATGTACATTTCTGGAATGTACAATGAAAATGTGTATGTTTTGATGTACATTCCTTGAATATACAATGAAAATGTGTATGTTTTGATGTACATTTCTTGAATAAACAATGAAAATGTGTATGTTTTGATGTACATTTCTTGAATGTACAATGAAAATGTGTATGTTTTGATGTACATTTCTTGAGTGTACAATGAAAATGTGTATGTTTTGATGTACATTTCTTGAATGTACAATGAAAATGTGTATGTTTTGATGTACATTTCTTGAATGTACAATGAAAATGTGTATGTTTTGATGTGCATTTCTTGAATGTACAATGAAAATGTGTATGTTTTGATGTAAATTTCTTGAATGTACAATGAAAATGTGTATGTTTTGATGTATATTTCTTGAATGTACAATGAAAATGTGTATGTTTTGATGTACATTTCTTGAATGTACAATGAAAATGTGTATGTTTTGATGTATATTTCTTGAATGTACAATGAAAATGTGTATGTTTTGATGTGCATTTCTTGAATGTACAATGAAAATGTGTATGTTTTGATGTACATTTCTTGAATGTACAATGAAAATGTGTATGTTTTGATGTATATTTCTTGAATGTACAATGAAAATGTGTAAGTTTTGATGTACATTCCTTGAATGTACAATGAAAAAGTGTATGTTTTGATGTACATTTCTTGAATAAACAATGAAAATGTGTATGTTTTGATGTACATTTCTTGAATGTACAATGAAAATGTGTATGTTTTGATGTACATTTCTTGAGTGTACAATGAAAATGTGTATGTCTTGATGTACATTTCTTGAGTGTACAATGAAAATGTGTATGTTTTGATGTACATTTCTTGAATGTACAATGAAAATGTGTATGTTTTGATGTATATTTCTTGAATGTACAATCAAAACGTGTATGTTTTGATGTGCATTTCTTGAATGTACAAAGAAAATGTGTATGTTTTGATGTGCATTTCTGGTATATACAATGAAAATGTGTATGTTTTGATATACATTTCTTGAATGTACACTGAAAATGTGTATGTTTTGATGTACATTTCTTGTATATACAATGAAAATGTATATGTTTTGATGTACATTTCTTGAATGTACACTGAAAATGTGTATGTTTTGATGTACATTTCTTGTATATACAATGAAAATGTGTATGTTTTGATGTACATTTCTGGTATATACAATGAAAATGTGTATTTTTTGATGTACATTTCTTGAATGTACACTGAAAATGTGTATGTTTTGATGTACATTTCTTGAATGTACACTGAAAATGTGTATGTTTTGATGTACATTTCTTTAATGTACAATGAAAATGTGTATGTTTTGATGTACATTTCCGTTATATACAATGAAAATGTGTATGTTTTGATGTACATTTCTTGAATGTACAATGAAAATGTGTATGTTTTGATGTACATTTCTTGAGTGTACAATGAAAATGTGTATGCTTTGATGTACATTTCTTGAATGTACACTGAAAATGTGTAGGTTTTGATGTACATTTCTTTAATATACAATGAAAATGTGTATGTTTTGATGTACATTTCTTGTATATAAAATGAAAATTTGTATGTTTAGATGTACATTTCTTGAATGTACACTGAAAATGTGTATGTTTTGATATACATTTCTTGAATGTACACTGAAAATGTGTGTGTTTTGATGTACATTTCTTGAATGTACAATGAAAATGTGTATGTTTTGATGTACATTCCTTGAATGTACAATGAAAATGTGTATGTTTTGATGTACATTTCCTGAATAAACAATGAAAATGTGTATGCTTTGATGTACATTTCTTGTATATACAATGAAAATGTGTATGTTTTGATGTACATTTCTGGTACATACAATGAAAATGAGTATGTTTTGATGTACATTTCTTGAATGTACACTGAAAATGTGTATGTTGTGATGTACATTTCTTGAGTGTACAATGAAAATGAGTGTGTTGTGATGTACATTTCTTGAGTGTACAATGAGAATGTGTATGTTTTGATGTACATTTCTTGAATGTACAATGAAAATGTGTATGTTTTGATGTACATTTCTTGAATGTACACTGAAAATGTGTATGTTTTGATGTACATTTCTTGAGTGTACAATGAAAATGTGTATGTTGTGATGTACATTTCTTGAATATACAATGAGAATGTGTATGTTTTGATGTACATTTCTTGAATGTACAATGAAAATGTGTATGTTTTGATGTACATTCCTTGAATGTACAATGACAATGTGTATGTTTTGATGTACATTTCTTGAATGTACAATGAAGATGTGTATGTTTTGATGTACATTTCTTGAATGTACACTGAAAATGTGTAGGTTTTGATGTACATTTCTTTAATGTACAATGAAAATGTGGTTGTTTTGATGTACATTTCTTGTATATACAATGAAAATTTGTATGTTTAGATGTACATTTCTTGAATGTACACTGAAAATGTGTATGTTTTGATGTACATTTCTTGAATGTACAATGAAAATGTGTATGTTTTGATATACATTTCTTGAATGTACACTGAACATGTGTGTGTTTTGATGTACATTTCTTGAATGTACACTGAAAATGTGTGTGTTTTGATGTACATTTCTTGAATGTACAATGAAAATGTGTATGTTTTGATGTACATTCCTTGAATGTACAATGACAATGTGTATGTTTTGATGTACATTTCTTGAATGTACAATGAAGATGTGGTATGTTTTGATGTACATTTCTTGAGTGTACAATGAAAATGTGTAGTTTTGATGTACATTTCTTGAGTGCACAATGAAAATGTGTATGTTTTGATGTACATTTCTTGTATATACAATGAAAATGTGTAAGTTTTGATTTACATTTCTTGACTGTACAATGAAAATGTGTATGTTTTGATGTGCATTTCTTGAAGTGTACAATGAAAATGTGTATGTTTTGATGTACATTTCTTAGTGTACAATGAAAATGTGTTTGCTTTGATGTACATTTCTTGAATGTACACTGAAAATGTGTATTTTTTGATATACATTTCTTGAATGTACACTGAAAATGTGTGTTTTGATATACATTTCTTGAATGTACACTGAAAATGTGTATGTTTTGATGTACATTTCTTGAGTGTACAATGAATATGTGTATGTTTTGATGTACATTTCTTGTATATACAATGAAAATGTGTATGTTTTGATGTATATTTCTAGAATGTACAATGAAATGTGTATGTTTTGATGTACATTTCTTGAATGTACAATGAAAATGTGTATGTTTTGATGTACATTTCTTGATGTACAATGAAAATGTGTATGTTTTGATGTACATTTCTTGAATGTAATCTGAAAATGTGTATGTTTTGATGTACATTTCTTGAGTGTACAATGAAAATGTGTATGCTTTGATGTACATTTCTTGAATGTACACTGAAAATGTGTAGGTTTTGATGTACATTTCTTTAATGTACAATGAAAATGTGTATGTTTTGATGTACATTTCTTGTATATACAATGAAAATTTGTATGTTTAGATGTACATTTCTTGAATGTACACTGAAAATGTGTGTATTTTGATGTACATTTCTTGAATGTACAATGAAAATGTGTATGTTTTGATGTACATTCCTTGAATATACAATGAAAATGTGTATGTTTTGATGTACATTTCTTGAATAAACAATGAAAATGTGTATGTTTTGATGTACATTTCTTGAATGTACAATGAAAATGTGTATGTTTTGATGTACATTTCTTGAGTGTACAATGAAAATGTGTATGTTTTGATGTACATTTCTTGAATGTACAATGAAATTGTGTATGTTTTGATGTACATTTCTTGAATGTACAATGAAAATGTGTATGTTTTGATGTACATTCCTTGAATATACAATGAAAATGTGTATGTTTTGATGTACATTTCTTGAATAAACAATGAAAATGTGTATGTTTTGATGTACATTTCTTGAATGTACAATGAAAATGTGTATGTTTTGATGTACATTTCTTGAGTGTACAATGAAAATGTGTATGTTTTGATGTACATTTCTTGAATGTACAATGAAAATGTGTATGTTTTGATGTACATTTCTTGAATCTACAATGACAATGTGTATGTTTTGATGTGCATTTCTTGAATGTACAATGAAAATGTGTATGTTTTGATGTACATTTCTTGAATGTACAATGAAAATGTGTATGTTTTGATGTATATTTCTTGAATGTACAATGAAAATGTGTATGTTTTGATGTGCATTTCTTGAATGTACAATGAAAATGTGTATGTTTTGATGTACATTTCTTGAATGTACAATGAAAATGTGTATGTTTTGATGTACATTTCTTGAGTGTACAATGAAAATGTGTATGTTTTGATGTGCATTTCTTGAATGTACAATGAAAATGTGTATGTTTTGATGTACATTTCTTGAATGTACAATGAAAATGTGTATGTTTTGATGTATATTTCTTGAATGTACAATGAAAATGTGTATGTTTTGATGTGCATTTCTTGAATGTACAATGAAAATGTGTATGTTTTGATGTACATTTCTTGAATGTACAATGAAAATGTGTATGTTTTGATGTATATTTCTTGAATGTACAATGAAAATGTGTAAGTTTTGATGTACATTCCTTGAATGTACAAATGAAAAAGTGTATGTTTTGATGTACATTTCTTGAATAAACAATGAAAATGTGTATGTTTTGATGTACATTTCTTGAATGTACAATGAAAATGTGTATGTTTTGATGTACATTTCTTGAGTGTACAATGAAAATGTGTATGTTTTGATGTACATTTCTTGAGTGTACAATGAAAATGTGTATGTTTTGATGTACATTTCTTGAATGTACAATGAAAATGTGTATGTTTTGATGTATATTTCTTGAATGTACAATCAAAATGTGTATGTTTTGATGTGCATTTCTTGAATGTACAAAGAAAATGTGTATGTTTTGATGTGCATTTCTGGTATATACAATGAAAATGTGTATGTTTTGATATACATTTCTTGAATGTACACTGAAAATGTGTATGTTTTGATGTACATTTCTTGTATATACAATGAAAATGTATATGTTTTGATGTACATTTCTTGAATGTACACTGAAAATGTGTATGTTTTGATGTACATTTCTTGTATATACAATGAAAATGTGTATGTTTTGATGTACATTTCTGGTATATACAATGAAAATGTGTATTTTTTGATGTACATTTCTTGAATGTACACTGAAAATGTGTATGTTTTGATGTACATTTCTTGAATGTACACTGAAAATGTGTATGTTTTGATGTACATTTCTTTAATGTACAATGAAAATGTGTATGTTTTGATGTACATTTCCGGTATATACAATGAAAATGTGTATGTTTTGATGTACATTTCTTGAATGTACAATGAAAATGTGTATGTTTTGATGTACATTTCTTGAGTGTACAATGAAAATGTGTATGCTTTGATGTACATTTCTTGAATGTACACTGAAAATGTGTAGGTTTTGATGTACATTTCTTTAATATACAATGAAAATGTGTATGTTTTGATGTACATTTCTTGTATATACAATGAAAATTTGTATGTTTAGATGTACATTTCTTGAATGTACACTGAAAATGTGTATGTTTTGATGTACATTTCTCGAATGTACAATGAAAATGTGTATGTTTTGATGTACATTTCTTGAGTGTACAATGAAAATGTGTATGTTTTGATGTACATTTCTTGAGTGTACAATGAAAATGTGTATGTTTTGATGTACATTTCTTGAATGTACAATGAAAATGTGTATGTTTTGATGTATATTTCTTGAATGTACAATGAAAATATGTATGTTTTGATGTGCATTTCTTGAATGTACAATGAAAATGTGTATGTTTTGATGTACATTTCTTGAATGTACAATGAAAATGTGTATGTTTTGATGTATATTTCTTGAATGTACAATGAAAATGTGTATGTTTTGATGTGCATTTCTTGAATGTACAATGAAAATGTGTATGTTTTGATGTACATTTCTTGAATGTACAATGAAAATGTGTATGTTTTGATGTATATTTCTTGAATGTACAATGAAAATGTGTATGTTTTGATGTACATTTCTTGAATGTATCTGAAAATGTGTATGTTTTGATGTACATTTCTTGAGTGTACAATGAAAATGTGTATGCTTTGATGTACATTTCTTGAATGTACACTGAAAATGTGTAGGTTTTGATGTACATTTCTTAAATGTACAATGAAAATGTGTATGTTTTGATGTACATTTCTTGTATATACAATGAAAATGTGTATGTTTAGATGTACATTTCTTGAATGTACACTGAAAATGTGTATGTTTTGATATACATTTCTTGAATGTACACTGAAAATGTGTGTATTTTGATGTACATTTCTTGAATGTACAATGAAAATGTGTATGTTTTGATGTACATTCCTTGAATGTACAATGAAAATGTGTATGTTTTGATGTACATTTCTTGAATAAACAATGAAAGTGTGTATGTTTTGATGTACATTTCTTGAATGTACAATGAAAATGTGTATGTTTTTATGTACATTTCTTGATTGTACAATGAAAATGTGTATGTTTTGATGTACATTTCTTGAGTGTACAATGAAAATGTGTATGTTTTGATGTACATTTCTTGAATGTACAATGAAAATGTGTATGTTTTGATGTACATTTCTTGAATGTACAATGAAAATGAGTATGTTTTGATGTGCATTTCTTGAATGTACAATGAAAATGTGTATGTTTTGATGTACATTTCTTGAATGTACAATGAAAATGTGTATGTTTTGATGTATATTTCTTGAATGTACAATGAAAATGTGTATGTTTTGATGTGCATTTCTTGAATGTACAATGAAAATGTGTATGTTTTGATGTACATTTCTTGAATGTACAATGAAAATGTGTATGTTTTGATGTATATTTCTTGAATGTACAATGAAAATGTGTATGTTTTGATGTACATTCCTTGAATGTACAATGAAAATGTGTATGTTTTGATGTACATTTCTTGAATAAACAATGAAAATGTGTATGTTTTGATGTACATTTCTTGAATGTACAATGAAAATGTGTATGTTTTGATGTACATTTCTTGAGTGTACAATGAAAATGTGTATGTTTTGATGTACATTTCTTGAGTGTACAATGAAAATGTGTATGTTTTGATGTACATTTCTTGAATGTACAATGAAAATGTGTATGCTTTGATGTACATTTCTTGAATGTACAATGAAAATGTGTATGTTTTGATGCATATTTCTTGAATGTACAATGAAAATGTGTATGTTTTGATGTGCATTTCTTGAATGTACAAAGAAAATGTGTATGTTTTGATGTGCATCTCTGGTATATACAATGAAAATGTGTATGTTTTGATATACATTTCTTGAATGTACACTGAAAATGTGTATGTTTTGATGTACATTTCTTGTATATACAATGAAAATGTATATGTTTTGATGTACATTTCTTGAATGTACACTGAAAATGTGTATGTTTTGATGTACATTTCTTGTATATACAATGAAAATGTGTATGTTTTGATGTACATTTCTGGTATATACAATGAAAATGTGTATGTTTTGATGTACATTTCTTGAATGTACACTGAAAATGTGTATGTTTTGATGTACATTTCTTTAATGTACAATGAAAATGTGTATGTTTTGATGTACATTTCCGGTATATACAATGAAAATGTGTATGTTTTGATGTACATTTCTTGAATGTACAATGAAAATGTGTATGTTTTGATGTACATTTCTTGAGTGTACAATGAAAATGTGTATGCTTTGATGTACATTTCTTGAATGTACACTGAAAATGTGTAGGTTTTGATGTACACTTCTTTAATGTACAATGAAAATGTGTATGTTTTGATGTACATTTCTTGTATATACAATGACAATTTGTATGTTTAGATGTACATTTCTTGAATGTACACTGAAAAGGTGTATGTTTTGATATACATTTCTTGAATGTACACTGAAAATGTGTGTGTTTTGATGTACATTTCTTGAATGTACAATGAAAATGTGTTTGTTTTGATGTACATTCCTTGAATGTACAATGAAAATGTGTATGTTTTGATGTACATTTCTTGAATAAACAATGAAAATGTGTATGTTTTGATGTACATTTCTTGAATGTACAATGAAAATGTGTATGTTTTGATGTACATTTCTTGAGTGTACAATGAAAATGTGTATGTTTTGATGTATATTTCTTGAATGTACAATGAAAATGTGTATGTTTTGATGTATATTTCTTGAATGTACAATGAAAATGTGTATGTTTTCATGTACATTTCTTGTATATACAATGAAAATGTGTATGTTTTGATGTACATTTCTTGAATGTACACTGAAAATGTGTATGTTTTGATGTACATTTCTTTAATGTACAATTAAAATGTGTATGCTTTGATGTATATTTCTTGAATGTACAATGAAAATGTGTATGTTTTGATGTGCATTTCTTGAATGTACAATGAAAATGTGTATGTTTTGATGTACATTTCTTGAGTGTACAATGAAAATGTGTATGTTTTGATGTATATTTCTTGAATGTACAATGAAAATGTGTATGTTTTGATGTATATTTCTTGAATGTACACTGAAAATGTGTATGTTTTGATGTACATTTCTTTAATGTACAATGAAAATGTGTATGCTTTGATGTATATTTCTTGAATGTACAATGAAAATGTGTATGTTTTGATGTGCATTTCTTGAATGTACAATGAAAATGTGTATGTTTTGATGTACATTTCTTGAATGTACAATGAAAATGTGTATGTTTTGATGTACATTTCTTGAATGTACAATGAAAATGTGTATGTTTTGATGTATATTTCTTGAATGTAGAATGAAAATGTGTATGTTTTGATGTACATTTCTGGTATATACAATGAAAATGTGTATGTTTTGATGTACATTTCTTGAGTGTACAATGAAAATGTGTATGTTATGATGTACATTCCTTGAATGTACAATGAAAATGTGTATGTTATCTTGTACATTTCTTGAATGTACAATGAAAATGTGTATGTTTTGATGTACATTTCTTGAATGTACAATGAAAATGGGTATGCTTTGATGTATATTTCTTGAATGTACAATGAAAATGTGTATGTTTTGATGTGCATTTCTTGAGTGTACAATGAAAATGTGTATGTTTTGATGTACATTTCTTGAGTGCACAATGAAAATGTGTATGTTTTGATGTACATTTCTTGAATGTACAATGAAAATGTGTATGTTTTGATGTATATTTCTTGAATGTACAATGAAAATGTGTATGTTTTGATGTGCATTTCTTGAATGTACAATGAAAATGTGTATGTTTTGATGTGCATTTCTTGAATGTACAATGAAAATGTGTATGTTTTGATGTACATTTCTTGAATGTACAATGAAAATGTGTATGTTTTGATGTATATTTCTTGAATGTAAAATGAAAATGTGTATGTTTTGATGTACATTTCTTGAATGTACAATGAAAATGTGTATGTTTTGATGTATATTTCTTGAATGTACAATGAAAATGTGTATGTTTTGATGTACATTCCTTGAATGTACAATGAAAATGTGTATGTTTTGATGTACATTTCTTTAATGTACAATGAAAATGTGTATGTTTTGATGTACATTTCTTGAGTGTACAATGAAAATGTGTATGTTTTGATGTACATTTCTTGCGTGTACAATGAAAATGTGTATGTTTTGATGTACATTTCTTGAATGTACAATGAAAATGTGTATGTTTTGATGTATATTTCTTGAATGTACAATGAAAATGTGTATGTTTTGATGTGCATTTCTTGAGTGTACAATGAAAATGTGTATGTTTTGATGTACATTTCTTGAGTGTACAATGAAAATGTGTATGTTTTGATGTACATTTCTTGAATGTCCAATGAAAATGTGTATGTTTTGATGTATATTTCTTGAATGTACAATGAAAATGTGTATGTTTTGATGTGCATTTCTTGAATGTACAAAGAAAATGTGTATGTTTTGATGTGCATTTCTTGAATGTACAATGAAAATGTGTATGTTTTGATGTACATTTCTTGAATGTACACTGAAAATGTGTATTTTTTGATATACATTTCTTGAATGTACACTGAAAATGTGTATGTTTTGATATACATTTCTTGAATGTACACTGAAAATGTGTATGTTTTGATGTACATTTCTTGAGTGTACAATGAAAATGTGTATGTTTTGATGTACATTTCTTGTATATACAATGAAAATGTGTATCTTTTGATGTATATTTCTAGAATGTACAATGAAAATGTGTATGTTTTGATGTACATTTCTTGAATGTACAATGAAAATGTGTATGTTCTGATGTACATTTCTTGAATGTACAATGAAAATGTGTATGTTTTGATGTACATTTCTTGAATGTAATCTGAAAATGTGTATGTTTTGATATACATTTATTGAATGTAGAATGAAAATGTATATGTTTTCATGTAGATTTCTTGAATGTACACTGAAAAAGTGTATGTTTTGATGTACATTTCTTGTATATACAATGAAAATGTATATGGTTTGATGTACATTTCTTGAATATACACTGAAAGTGTGTATGTTTTGATGTACATTTCTTGTATATACAATGAAAATGTGTATGTTTTGATGTACATTTCTGGTATATACAATGAAAATGAGTATGTTTTGATGTACATTTCTTGAATGTACACTGAAAATGTGTATGTTTTGATGTACATTTCTTGAGTGTACAATGAAAATGTGTATGTTGTGATGTACATTTCTTGAGTGTACAATGAGAATGTGTATGTTTTGATGTACATTTCTTGAATGTACAATGAAAATGTGTATGTTTTGATGTACATTTCTTGAATGTACACTGAAAATGTGTATGTTTTGATGTACATTTCTTGAGTGTACAATGAAAATGTGTATGTTGTGATGTACATTTCTTGAATATACAATGAGAATGTGTATGTTTTGATGTACATTTCTTTAATGTACAATGAAAATGTGTAAGTTTTGATGTACATTTCTTGAATGTACAATGAGAATGTGTATGTTTTGATGTACATTTCTTGAATGTACAATGAAAATGTGTAGGTTTTGATGTATATTTCTTGAATATACAATGAAAATGTGTATGTTTTGATGTGCATTTCTTGAATGTACAATGAAAATGTGTATGTTTTGATGTACATTTCTTTAGTGTACAATGAAAATGTGTTTGCTTTGATGTTTATTTCTTGAATGTACACTGAAAATGTGTATTTTTTGATATACATTTCTTGAATGTACACTGAAAATTTGTATGTTTTGATGTACATTTCTTGTATATACAATGAAAATGTGTATGCTTTGATTTACATTTCTTGTATATACAATGAAAATGTGTATGTTTTGATGTACATTTCTGGTATATACAATGAAAATGTGTATGTTTTGATGTACATTTCTTGAGTGTACAATGAAAATGTGTGTTTTTTGATGTACATTTCTTGAATGTACAATGAAAATGTGTATGTTATGATGTACATTCCTTGAATGTACAATGAAAATGTGTATGTTATCTTGTACATTTCTTGAATGTACAATAAAATGTGTATGTTTTGATGTACATTTCTTGAATGTACAATGAAAATGTGTATGTTTTGATATACATTTCTTGAATGTACAATGAAAATGTGTATGTTTTGATGTACATTTCTTGAGTGTACAACTAAAATGTGTATGTTTTGATGTAGATTTCTTGAGGTACAATGAAAATGTGTATGTTTTGATGAACATTTCTTGAATGTACAATGAAAATGTGTATCTTTTGATTTACATTTCTTGAATGTACACTGAAAATGTGTATGTTTTGATATACATTTCTTGAATGTACACTGAAAATGTGTGTGTTTTGATGTACATTTCTTGAATGTACAATGAAAATGTGTATGTTTTGATGTACATTCCTTGAATGTACAATGAAAATGTGTATGTTTTGATGTACATTTCCTGAATAAACAATGAAAATGTGTATGCTTTGATGTACATTTCTTGTATATACAATGAAAATGTGTATGTTTTGATGTACATTTCTGGTACATACAATGAAAATGAGTATGTTTTGATGTACATTTCTTGAATGTACACTGAAAATGTGTATGTTGTGATGTACATTTCTTGAGTGTACAATGAAAATGAGTGTGTTGTGATGTACATTTCTTGAGTGTACAATGAGAATGTGTATGTTTTGATGTACATTTCTTGAATGTACAATGAAAATGTGTATGTTTTGATGTACATTTCTTGAATGTACACTGAAAATGTGTATGTTTTGATGTACATTTCTTGAGTGTACAATGAAAATGTGTATGTTGTGATGTACATTTCTTGAATATACAATGAGAATGTGTATGTTTTGATGTACATTTCTTGAATGTACAATGAAAATGTGTATGTTTTGATGTACATTCCTTGAATGTACAATGACAATGTGTATGTTTTGATGTACATTTCTTGAATGTACAATGAAGATGTGTATGTTTTGATGTACATTTCTTGAATGTACACTGAAAATGTGTAGGTTTTGATGTACATTTCTTTAATGTACAATGAAAATGTGGTTGTTTTGATGTACATTTCTTGTATATACAATGAAAATTTGTATGTTTAGATGTACATTTCTTGAATGTACACTGAAAATGTGTATGTTTTGATGTACATTTCTTGAATGTACAATGAAAATGTGTATGTTTTGATATACATTTCTTGAATGTACACTGAACATGTGTGTGTTTTGATGTACATTTCTTGAATGTACACTGAAAATGTGTGTGTTTTGATGTACATTTCTTGAATGTACAATGAAAATGTGTATGTTTTGATGTACATTCCTTGAATGTACAATGACAATGTGTATGTTTTGATGTACATTTCTTGAATGTACAATGAAGATGTGTATGTTTTGATGTACATTTCTTGAGTGTACAATGAAAATGTGTATGTTTTGATGTACATTTCTTGAGTGTACAATGAAAATGTGTATGTTTTGATGTACATTTCTTGAATGTACAATGAAAATGTGTATGTTTTGATGTATATTTCTTGAATGTACAATGAAAATGTGTATGTTTTGATGTGCATTTCTTGAATGTACAATGAAAATGTGTATGTTTTGATGTACATTTCTTTAGTGTACAATGAAAATGTGTTTGCTTTGATGTACATTTCTTGAATGTACACTGAAAATGTGTATTTTTTGATATACATTTCTTGAATGTACACTGAAAATGTGTGTTTTGATATACATTTCTTGAATGTACACTGAAAATGTGTATGTTTTGATGTACATTTCTTGAGTGTACAATGAATATGTGTATGTTTTGATGTACATTTCTTGTATATACAATGAAAATGTGTATGTTTTGATGTATATTTCTAGAATGTACAATGAAATGTGTATGTTTTGATGTACATTTCTTGAATGTACAATGAAAATGTGTATGTTTTGATGTACATTTCTTGAATGTACAATGAAAATGTGTATGTTTTGATGTACATTTCTTGAATGTAATCTGAAAATGTGTATGTTTTGATGTACATTTCTTGAGTGTACAATGAAAATGTGTATGCTTTGATGTACATTTCTTGAATGTACACTGAAAATGTGTAGGTTTTGATGTACATTTCTTTAATGTACAATGAAAATGTGTATGTTTTGATGTACATTTCTTGTATATACAATGAAAATTTGTATGTTTAGATGTACATTTCTTGAATGTACACTGAAAATGTGTGTATTTTGATGTACATTTCTTGAATGTACAATGAAAATGTGTATGTTTTGATGTACATTCCTTGAATATACAATGAAAATGTGTATGTTTTGATGTACATTTCTTGAATAAACAATGAAAATGTGTATGTTTTGATGTACATTTCTTGAATGTACAATGAAAATGTGTATGTTTTGATGTACATTTCTTGAGTGTACAATGAAAATGTGTATGTTTTGATGTACATTTCTTGAATGTACAATGAAATTGTGTATGTTTTGATGTACATTTCTTGAATGTACAATGAAAATGTGTATGTTTTGATGTACATTCCTTGAATATACAATGAAAATGTGTATGTTTTGATGTACATTTCTTGAATAAACAATGAAAATGTGTATGTTTTGATGTACATTTCTTGAATGTACAATGAAAATGTGTATGTTTTGATGTACATTTCTTGAGTGTACAATGAAAATGTGTATGTTTTGATGTACATTTCTTGAATGTACAATGAAAATGTGTATGTTTTGATGTACATTTCTTGAATCTACAATGACAATGTGTATGTTTTGATGTGCATTTCTTGAATGTACAATGAAAATGTGTATGTTTTGATGTACATTTCTTGAATGTACAATGAAAATGTGTATGTTTTGATGTATATTTCTTGAATGTACAATGAAAATGTGTATGTTTTGATGTGCATTTCTTGAATGTACAATGAAAATGTGTATGTTTTGATGTACATTTCTTGAATGTACAATGAAAATGTGTATGTTTTGATGTACATTTCTTGAGTGTACAATGAAAATGTGTATGTTTTGATGTGCATTTCTTGAATGTACAATGAAAATGTGTATGTTTTGATGTACATTTCTTGAATGTACAATGAAAATGTGTATGTTTTGATGTATATTTCTTGAATGTACAATGAAAATGTGTATGTTTTGATGTGCATTTCTTGAATGTACAATGAAAATGTGTATGTTTTGATGTACATTTCTTGAATGTACAATGAAAATGTGTATGTTTTGATGTATATTTCTTGAATGTACAATGAAAATGTGTAAGTTTTGATGTACATTCCTTGAATGTACAATGAAAAAGTGTATGTTTTGATGTACATTTCTTGAATAAACAATGAAAATGTGTATGTTTTGATGTACATTTCTTGAATGTACAATGAAAATGTGTATGTTTTGATGTACATTTCTTGAGTGTACAATGAAAATGTGTATGTTTTGATGTACATTTCTTGAGTGTACAATGAAAATGTGTATGTTTTGATGTACATTTCTTGAATGTACAATGAAAATGTGTATGTTTTGATGTATATTTCTTGAATGTACAATCAAAATGTGTATGTTTTGATGTGCATTTCTTGAATGTACAAAGAAAATGTGTATGTTTTGATGTGCATTTCTGGTATATACAATGAAAATGTGTATGTTTTGATATACATTTCTTGAATGTACACTGAAAATGTGTATGTTTTGATGTACATTTCTTGTATATACAATGAAAATGTATATGTTTTGATGTACATTTCTTGAATGTACACTGAAAATGTGTATGTTTTGATGTACATTTCTTGTATATACAATGAAAATGTGTATGTTTTGATGTACATTTCTGGTATATACAATGAAAATGTGTATTTTTTGATGTACATTTCTTGAATGTACACTGAAAATGTGTATGTTTTGATGTACATTTCTTGAATGTACACTGAAAATGTGTATGTTTTGATGTACATTTCTTTAATGTACAATGAAAATGTGTATGTTTTGATGTACATTTCCGGTATATACAATGAAAATGTGTATGTTTTGATGTACATTTCTTGAATGTACAATGAAAATGTGTATGTTTTGATGTACATTTCTTGAGTGTACAATGAAAATGTGTATGCTTTGATGTACATTTCTTGAATGTACACTGAAAATGTGTAGGTTTTGATGTACATTTCTTTAATATACAATGAAAATGTGTATGTTTTGATGTACATTTCTTGTATATACAATGAAAATTTGTATGTTTAGATGTACATTTCTTGAATGTACACTGAAAATGTGTATGTTTTGATGTACATTTCTCGAATGTACAATGAAAATGTGTATGTTTTGATGTACATTTCTTGAGTGTACAATGAAAATGTGTATGTTTTGATGTACATTTCTTGAGTGTACAATGAAAATGTGTATGTTTTGATGTACATTTCTTGAATGTACAATGAAAATGTGTATGTTTTGATGTATATTTCTTGAATGTACAATGAAAATATGTATGTTTTGATGTGCATTTCTTGAATGTACAATGAAAATGTGTATGTTTTGATGTACATTTCTTGAATGTACAATGAAAATGTGTATGTTTTGATGTATATTTCTTGAATGTACAATGAAAATGTGTATGTTTTGATGTGCATTTCTTGAATGTACAATGAAAATGTGTATGTTTTGATGTACATTTCTTGAATGTACAATGAAAATGTGTATGTTTTGATGTATATTTCTTGAATGTACAATGAAAATGTGTATGTTTTGATGTACATTTCTTGAATGTATCTGAAAATGTGTATGTTTTGATGTACATTTCTTGAGTGTACAATGAAAATGTGTATGCTTTGATGTACATTTCTTGAATGTACACTGAAAATGTGTAGGTTTTGATGTACATTTCTTAAATGTACAATGAAAATGTGTATGTTTTGATGTACATTTCTTGTATATACAATGAAAATGTGTATGTTTAGATGTACATTTCTTGAATGTACACTGAAAATGTGTATGTTTTGATATACATTTCTTGAATGTACACTGAAAATGTGTGTATTTTGATGTACATTTCTTGAATGTACAATGAAAATGTGTATGTTTTGATGTACATTCCTTGAATGTACAATGAAAATGTGTATGTTTTGATGTACATTTCTTGAATAAACAATGAAAGTGTGTATGTTTTGATGTACATTTCTTGAATGTACAATGAAAATGTGTATGTTTTTATGTACATTTCTTGATTGTACAATGAAAATGTGTATGTTTTGATGTACATTTCTTGAGTGTACAATGAAAATGTGTATGTTTTGATGTACATTTCTTGAATGTACAATGAAAATGTGTATGTTTTGATGTACATTTCTTGAATGTACAATGAAAATGAGTATGTTTTGATGTGCATTTCTTGAATGTACAATGAAAATGTGTATGTTTTGATGTACATTTCTTGAATGTACAATGAAAATGTGTATGTTTTGATGTATATTTCTTGAATGTACAATGAAAATGTGTATGTTTTGATGTGCATTTCTTGAATGTACAATGAAAATGTGTATGTTTTGATGTACATTTCTTGAATGTACAATGAAAATGTGTATGTTTTGATGTATATTTCTTGAATGTACAATGAAAATGTGTATGTTTTGATGTACATTCCTTGAATGTACAATGAAAATGTGTATGTTTTGATGTACATTTCTTGAATAAACAATGAAAATGTGTATGTTTTGATGTACATTTCTTGAATGTACAATGAAAATGTGTATGTTTTGATGTACATTTCTTGAGTGTACAATGAAAATGTGTATGTTTTGATGTACATTTCTTGAGTGTACAATGAAAATGTGTATGTTTTGATGTACATTTCTTGAATGTACAATGAAAATGTGTATGCTTTGATGTACATTTCTTGAATGTACAATGAAAATGTGTATGTTTTGATGCATATTTCTTGAATGTACAATGAAAATGTGTATGTTTTGATGTGCATTTCTTGAATGTACAAAGAAAATGTGTATGTTTTGATGTGCATCTCTGGTATATACAATGAAAATGTGTATGTTTTGATATACATTTCTTGAATGTACACTGAAAATGTGTATGTTTTGATGTACATTTCTTGTATATACAATGAAAATGTATATGTTTTGATGTACATTTCTTGAATGTACACTGAAAATGTGTATGTTTTGATGTACATTTCTTGTATATACAATGAAAATGTGTATGTTTTGATGTACATTTCTGGTATATACAATGAAAATGTGTATGTTTTGATGTACATTTCTTGAATGTACACTGAAAATGTGTATGTTTTGATGTACATTTCTTTAATGTACAATGAAAATGTGTATGTTTTGATGTACATTTCCGGTATATACAATGAAAATGTGTATGTTTTGATGTACATTTCTTGAATGTACAATGAAAATGTGTATGTTTTGATGTACATTTCTTGAGTGTACAATGAAAATGTGTATGCTTTGATGTACATTTCTTGAATGTACACTGAAAATGTGTAGGTTTTGATGTACACTTCTTTAATGTACAATGAAAATGTGTATGTTTTGATGTACATTTCTTGTATATACAATGACAATTTGTATGTTTAGATGTACATTTCTTGAATGTACACTGAAAAGGTGTATGTTTTGATATACATTTCTTGAATGTACACTGAAAATGTGTGTGTTTTGATGTACATTTCTTGAATGTACAATGAAAATGTGTTTGTTTTGATGTACATTCCTTGAATGTACAATGAAAATGTGTATGTTTTGATGTACATTTCTTGAATAAACAATGAAAATGTGTATGTTTTGATGTACATTTCTTGAATGTACAATGAAAATGTGTATGTTTTGATGTACATTTCTTGAGTGTACAATGAAAATGTGTATGTTTTGATGTATATTTCTTGAATGTACAATGAAAATGTGTATGTTTTGATGTATATTTCTTGAATGTACAATGAAAATGTGTATGTTTTCATGTACATTTCTTGTATATACAATGAAAATGTGTATGTTTTGATGTACATTTCTTGAATGTACACTGAAAATGTGTATGTTTTGATGTACATTTCTTTAATGTACAATTAAAATGTGTATGCTTTGATGTATATTTCTTGAATGTACAATGAAAATGTGTATGTTTTGATGTGCATTTCTTGAATGTACAATGAAAATGTGTATGTTTTGATGTACATTTCTTGAGTGTACAATGAAAATGTGTATGTTTTGATGTATATTTCTTGAATGTACAATGAAAATGTGTATGTTTTGATGTATATTTCTTGAATGTACACTGAAAATGTGTATGTTTTGATGTACATTTCTTTAATGTACAATGAAAATGTGTATGCTTTGATGTATATTTCTTGAATGTACAATGAAAATGTGTATGTTTTGATGTGCATTTCTTGAATGTACAATGAAAATGTGTATGTTTTGATGTACATTTCTTGAATGTACAATGAAAATGTGTATGTTTTGATGTACATTTCTTGAATGTACAATGAAAATGTGTATGTTTTGATGTATATTTCTTGAATGTAGAATGAAAATGTGTATGTTTTGATGTACATTTCTGGTATATACAATGAAAATGTGTATGTTTTGATGTACATTTCTTGAGTGTACAATGAAAATGTGTATGTTATGATGTACATTCCTTGAATGTACAATGAAAATGTGTATGTTATCTTGTACATTTCTTGAATGTACAATGAAAATGTGTATGTTTTGATGTACATTTCTTGAATGTACAATGAAAATGGGTATGCTTTGATGTATATTTCTTGAATGTACAATGAAAATGTGTATGTTTTGATGTGCATTTCTTGAGTGTACAATGAAAATGTGTATGTTTTGATGTACATTTCTTGAGTGCACAATGAAAATGTGTATGTTTTGATGTACATTTCTTGAATGTACAATGAAAATGTGTATGTTTTGATGTATATTTCTTGAATGTACAATGAAAATGTGTATGTTTTGATGTGCATTTCTTGAATGTACAATGAAAATGTGTATGTTTTGATGTGCATTTCTTGAATGTACAATGAAAATGTGTATGTTTTGATGTACATTTCTTGAATGTACAATGAAAATGTGTATGTTTTGATGTATATTTCTTGAATGTAAAATGAAAATGTGTATGTTTTGATGTACATTTCTTGAATGTACAATGAAAATGTGTATGTTTTGATGTATATTTCTTGAATGTACAATGAAAATGTGTATGTTTTGATGTACATTCCTTGAATGTACAATGAAAATGTGTATGTTTTGATGTACATTTCTTTAATGTACAATGAAAATGTGTATGTTTTGATGTACATTTCTTGAGTGTACAATGAAAATGTGTATGTTTTGATGTACATTTCTTGCGTGTACAATGAAAATGTGTATGTTTTGATGTACATTTCTTGAATGTACAATGAAAATGTGTATGTTTTGATGTATATTTCTTGAATGTACAATGAAAATGTGTATGTTTTGATGTGCATTTCTTGAGTGTACAATGAAAATGTGTATGTTTTGATGTACATTTCTTGAGTGTACAATGAAAATGTGTATGTTTTGATGTACATTTCTTGAATGTCCAATGAAAATGTGTATGTTTTGATGTATATTTCTTGAATGTACAATGAAAATGTGTATGTTTTGATGTGCATTTCTTGAATGTACAAAGAAAATGTGTATGTTTTGATGTGCATTTCTTGAATGTACAATGAAAATGTGTATGTTTTGATGTACATTTCTTGAATGTACACTGAAAATGTGTATTTTTTGATATACATTTCTTGAATGTACACTGAAAATGTGTATGTTTTGATATACATTTCTTGAATGTACACTGAAAATGTGTATGTTTTGATGTACATTTCTTGAGTGTACAATGAAAATGTGTATGTTTTGATGTACATTTCTTGTATATACAATGAAAATGTGTATCTTTTGATGTATATTTCTAGAATGTACAATGAAAATGTGTATGTTTTGATGTACATTTCTTGAATGTACAATGAAAATGTGTATGTTCTGATGTACATTTCTTGAATGTACAATGAAAATGTGTATGTTTTGATGTACATTTCTTGAATGTAATCTGAAAATGTGTATGTTTTGATATACATTTATTGAATGTAGAATGAAAATGTATATGTTTTCATGTAGATTTCTTGAATGTACACTGAAAAAGTGTATGTTTTGATGTACATTTCTTGTATATACAATGAAAATGTATATGGTTTGATGTACATTTCTTGAATATACACTGAAAGTGTGTATGTTTTGATGTACATTTCTTGTATATACAATGAAAATGTGTATGTTTTGATGTACATTTCTGGTATATACAATGAAAATGAGTATGTTTTGATGTACATTTCTTGAATGTACACTGAAAATGTGTATGTTTTGATGTACATTTCTTGAGTGTACAATGAAAATGTGTATGTTGTGATGTACATTTCTTGAGTGTACAATGAGAATGTGTATGTTTTGATGTACATTTCTTGAATGTACAATGAAAATGTGTATGTTTTGATGTACATTTCTTGAATGTACACTGAAAATGTGTATGTTTTGATGTACATTTCTTGAGTGTACAATGAAAATGTGTATGTTGTGATGTACATTTCTTGAATATACAATGAGAATGTGTATGTTTTGATGTACATTTCTTTAATGTACAATGAAAATGTGTAAGTTTTGATGTACATTTCTTGAATGTACAATGAGAATGTGTATGTTTTGATGTACATTTCTTGAATGTACAATGAAAATGTGTAGGTTTTGATGTATATTTCTTGAATATACAATGAAAATGTGTATGTTTTGATGTGCATTTCTTGAATGTACAATGAAAATGTGTATGTTTTGATGTACATTTCTTTAGTGTACAATGAAAATGTGTTTGCTTTGATGTTTATTTCTTGAATGTACACTGAAAATGTGTATTTTTTGATATACATTTCTTGAATGTACACTGAAAATTTGTATGTTTTGATGTACATTTCTTGTATATACAATGAAAATGTGTATGCTTTGATTTACATTTCTTGTATATACAATGAAAATGTGTATGTTTTGATGTACATTTCTGGTATATACAATGAAAATGTGTATGTTTTGATGTACATTTCTTGAGTGTACAATGAAAATGTGTGTTTTTTGATGTACATTTCTTGAATGTACAATGAAAATGTGTATGTTATGATGTACATTCCTTGAATGTACAATGAAAATGTGTATGTTATCTTGTACATTTCTTGAATGTACAATAAAATGTGTATGTTTTGATGTACATTTCTTGAATGTACAATGAAAATGTGTATGTTTTGATATACATTTCTTGAATGTACAATGAAAATGTGTATGTTTTGATGTACATTTCTTGAGTGTACAACTAAAATGTGTATGTTTTGATGTAGATTTCTTGAGGTACAATGAAAATGTGTATGTTTTGATGAACATTTCTTGAATGTACAATGAAAATGTGTATCTTTTGATTTACATTTCTTGAATGTACAATGAAAATGTGTATGTTTTGATGTACATTTCTTGAATGTACACTAAAAGTGTGTATGTTTTCATGTACATTTCTTTAGTGTACAATGAAGATGTGTATGTTTTGATGTACATTTCTTGTATATACAATGAAAATGTGTATGCTTTGATGTACATTTCTTGAATGTAATCTGAAAATGTGTATGTTTTGATATACATTTCTTGAATGTACAATGAAAATGTATATGTTTTCATGTACATTTCTTGAATGTACACTGAAATTGTGTATGTTTTGATGTACATTTCTTGTATATACAATGAAAATGTATATGTTTTGATGTACATTTCTTGAATGTACACTGAAAATGTGTATGGTTTGATGTACATTTCTTGTATATACAATGAAAATGTGTATGTTTTGATGAACATTTCTTGTATATACAATGAAAATGTGTATGTTTTGATGTACATTTCTGGTATATACAATGAAAATGTGTATGTTTTGATGTACATTTCTTGAATGTACAATGAAAATGTGTATGTTTTGATGTACATTTCTTGAATGTACACTGAAAATGTGTATGTTTTGATGTACATTTCTTGAATGTACACTGAAAATGTGTATGTTTTGATGTACAGTTCTTGAACGTACAATGAAAATGTGTAT
Organism: Tenodera sinensis; assembly: GCA_030765045.1. Lineage (NCBI taxonomy): Eukaryota > Metazoa > Arthropoda > Insecta > Mantodea > Mantidae > Tenodera > Tenodera sinensis. The sequence continues at coordinate 216,566,047 of CM060964.1, read as the reverse complement.
GTTTTGATGTGCATTTCTGGTATATACAATGAAAATGTGTATGTTTTGATGTATATTTCTTGAATGTACACTCAAAGTATGTATGTTTTGATGTACATTTCTCTAATGTACAATGAAAATGTGTATGTTTTGATGTACATTTCTGGTATATACAATGAAAGTGGGTATGTTTTGATGTACAATTCTTGAATGTACAATGAAAATGTGTATGTTTTGATGTACATTTCTGGAATATACAAAGAAAATGTTTATGTTTTGATGTACACTTCTTAAATGTACAATGAAAATGTGTATGTTTTGATGTACATTTCTGTTATATACAATGAAAATATGTATGTTTCTATGTACATTTCTTGAATATACAATGAAAATGTGTATGATTTGTTGTACATTTCTTGAATGTACACTGAAAATGTGTATGTTTTGATATACATTTCTTGTATATACAATGAAAATGTGTATGTTTTGATGCACATTTCTTGTATATACAATGAAAATGTGTATGTTTTGATGTACATTTCTGGTATATACAATGAAACTGTGCATGTTTTGATGTATATCTCTTGAATGTACACTCCAAGTGTGTATGTTTTGCTGTACATTTCTTGAATGTACACTGAAAATGTGTATGTTTTGATGTACATTTCTTGAATGTACACTGAAAATGTGTAGGTTTTGATGTACATTTCTTGAATGTACAATGAAAATGTGTATGTTTTGATGGGCATTTCTTGAATGTACAATGAAAATGTGTATGTTTTGATGTACATTTCTTGAATGTACAATGAAAATGTGTATGTTTTGATGTATATTTCTTGAATGTACAATGAAAATGTGTATGTTTTGATGTGCATTTCTTGAATGTACAATGAAAATGTGTATGTTTTGACGTACATTTCTTGAATGTACAATGAAAATGTGTATGTTTTGATGTATATTTCTTGAATGTACAATGAAAATGTGTATGTTTTGATGTACATTCCTTGAATGTACAATGAAAATGTGTATGTTTTGATGTACATTCTTTGAATGTAATCTGAAAATGTGTATGTTTTGATGTACATTTCTTGAATGTACAATGAAAATGTGTATTTTTTGATGTACATTTCTTGAATGTACAATGAAAATGTGTATGTTTTGATGTACATTTCTTGAGTGTACAATGAAAATGTGTATGTTTTGATGTACATTTCTTGAATGTACAATGAAAATGTGTATGTTTTGATGTATATTTCTTGAATGTACAAGGAAAATGTGTATGTTTTGATGTGCATTTCTTGAGTGTACAATGAAAACGTGTATGTTTTGATGTACATTTCTTGAGTGTACAATGAAAATGTGTATGTTTTGATGTACATTTCTTGAATGTACAATGAAAATGTGTATGTTTTGATTTATATTTATTGAATGTACAATGAAAATGTGTATGTTTTGATGTGCATTTCTTGAATGTACAAAGAAAATGTGTATGTTTTGATGTGCATTTCTGGTATATACAATGAAAATGTGTATGTTTTGATATACATTTCTTGAATGTACACTGAAAATGTGTATGTTTTGATGTACATTTCTTGTATATACAATGAAAATGTATATGTTTTGATGTACATTTCTTGAATGTACACTGAAAATGTGTATGTTTTGATGTACATTTCTTGTATATACAATGAAAATGTGTATGTTTTGATGTACATTTCTGGTATATACAATGAAAATGTGTATGTTTTGATGTGCATTTCTTGAATGTACACTGAAAATGTGTATGTTTTGATGTACATTTCTTGAATGTACACTGAAAATGTGTATGTTTTGATGTACATTTCTTTAATGTACAATGATAATGTGTATGTTTTGATGTACATTTCCGGTATATACAATGAAAATGTGTATGTTTTGATGTACATTTCTTGAATGTACAATGAAAATGTGTATGTTTTGATGTACATTTCTTGAGTGTACAATGAAAATGTGTATGCTTTGATGTACATTTCTTGAATGTACACTGAAAATGTGTAGGTTTTGATGTACATTTCCTTAATGTACAATGAAAATGTGTATGTTTTGATGTACATTTCTTGTATATACAATGAAAATTTGTATGTTTACATGTACATTTCTTGAATGTACACTGAAAATGTGTGTGCTTTGATGTACATTTCTTGAATGTATAATGAAAATGTGTATGTTCTGATGTACATTCCTTGAATGTACAATGAAAATGTGTATGTTTTGATGTACATTTCTTGAATAAACAATGAAAATGTGTATGTTTTGATGTACATTTCTTGAATGTACAATGAAAATGTGTATGTTTTGATGTACATTTCTTGAGTGTACAATGAAAATGTGTATGTTTTGATGTACATTTCTTGAGTGTACAATGAAAATGTGTATGTTTTGATGTACATTTCTTGAATGTACAATGAAAATGTGTATGTTTTGATGTATATCTCTTGAATGTACAATGAAAATGTGTATGTTTTGATGTGCATTTCTTGAATGTACAATGAAAATGTGTATGTTTTGATGTACATTTCTTGAATGTACAATGAAAATGTGTATGTTTTGATGTATATTTCTTGAATGTACAATGAAAATGTGTATGTTTTGATGTGCATTTCTTGAATGTACAATGAAAATGTGTATGTTTTGATGTACATTTCTTGAATGTACAATGAAAATGTGTATGTTTTGATGTAAATTTCTTGAATGTACAATGAAAATGTGTATGTTTTGATGTACATTCCTTGAATATACAATGAAAATGTGTATGTTTTCATGTACATTCCTTGAATGTACAATGAAAATGTGTATGTTTTGATGTACATTTCTTGAATAAAAAATGAAAATGTGTATGTTTTGATGTACATTTCTTGAATGTACAATGAAAATGTGTATGTTCTGATGTACATTTCTTGAGTGTACAATGAAAATGTGTATGTTTTGATGTACAGTTCTTGAACGTACAATGAAAATGTGTATGTTTTGATGTGCATTTCTGGTATATACAATGAAAATGTGTATGTTTTGATGTATATTTCTTGAATGTACACTCAAAGTATGTGTTTTGATGTACATTTCTCTAATGTACAATGAAAATGTGTATGTTTTGATGTACATTTCTGGTATATACAATGAAAGTGGGTATGTTTTGATGTACAATTCTTGAATGTACAATGAAAATGTGTATGTTTTGATGTACATTTCTGGAATATACAAAGAAAATGTTTATGTTTTGATGTACACTTCTTAAATGTACAATGAAAATGTGTATGTTTTGATGTACATTTCTGTTATATACAATGAAAATATGTATGTTTCTATGTACATTTCTTGAATATACAATGAAAATGTGTATGATTTGTTGTACATTTCTTGAATGTACACTGAAAATGTGTATGTTTTGATATACATTTCTTGTATATACAATGAAAATGTGTATGTTTTGATGCACATTTCTTGTATATACAATGAAAATGTGTATGTTTTGATGTACATTTCTGGTATATACAATGAAACTGTGCATGTTTTGATGTATATCTCTTGAATGTACACTCCAAGTGTGTATGTTTTGCTGTACATTTCTTGAATGTACACTGAAAATGTGTATGTTTTGATGTACATTTCTTGAATGTACACTGAAAATGTGTAGGTTTTGATGTACATTTCTTGAATGTACAATGAAAATGTGTATGTTTTGATGGGCATTTCTTGAATGTACAATGAAAATGTGTATGTTTTGATGTACATTTCTTGAATGTACAATGAAAATGTGTATGTTTTGATGTATATTTCTTGAATGTACAATGAAAGTGTGTATGTTTTGATGTGCATTTCTTGAATGTACAATGAAAATGTGTATGTTTTGACTTACATTTCTTGAATGTACAATGAAAATGTGTATGTTTTGATGTATATTTCTTGAATGTACAATGAAAATGTGTATGTTTTGATGTACATTCCTTGAATGTACAATGAAAATGTGTATGTTTTGATGTACATTCTTTGAATGTACAATGAAAATGTGTATGTTTTGATGTACATTTCTTGAATGTACAATGAAAATGTGTATTTTTTTATGTACATTTCTTGAATGTACAATGAAAATGTGTATGTTTTGATGTACATTTCTTGAGTGTACAATGAAAATGTGTATGTTTTGATGTACATTTCTTGAATGTACAATGAAAATGTGTATGTTTTGATGTATATTTCTTGAATGTACAAGGAAAATGTGTATGTTTTGATGTGCATTTCTTGAGTGTACAATGAAAACGTGTATGTTTTGATGTACATTTCTTGAGTGTACAATGAAAATGTGTATGTTTTGATGTACATTTCTTGAATGTACAATGAAAATGTGTATGTTTTGATTTATATTTATTGAATGTACAATGAAAATGTGTATGTTTTGATGTGCATTTCTTGAATGTACAAAGAAAATGTGTATGTTTTGATGTGCATTTCTGGTATATACAATGAAAATGTGTATGTTTTGATATACATTTCTTGAATGTACACTGAAAATGTGTATGTTTTGATGTACATTTCTTGTATATACAATGAAAATGTATATGTTTTGATGTACATTTCTTGAATGTACACTGAAAATGTGTATGTTTTGATGTACATTTCTTGTATATACAATGAAAATGTGTATGTTTTGATGTACATTTCTGGTATATACAATGAAAATGTGTATGTTTTGATGTGCATTTCTTGAATGTACACTGAAAATGTGTATGTTTTGATGTACATTTCTTGAATGTACACTGAAAATGTGTATGTTTTGATGTACATTTCTTTAATGTACAATGATAATGTGTATGTTTTGATGTACATTTCCGGTATATACAATGAAAATGTGTATGTTTTGATGTACATTTCTTGAATGTACAATGAAAATGTGTATGTTTTGATGTACATTTCTTGAGTGTACAATGAAATTGTGTATGCTTTGATGTACATTTCTTGAATGTACACTGAAAATGTGTAGGTTTTGATGTACATTTCCTTAATGTACAATGAAAATGTGTATGTTTTGATGTACATTTCTTGTATATACAATGAAAATTTGTATGTTTACATGTACATTTCTTGAATGTACACTGAAAATGTGTGTGCTTTGATGTACATTTCTTGAATGTATAATGAAAATGTGTATGTTCTGATGTACATTCCTTGAATGTACAATGAAAATGTGTATGTTTTGATGTACATTTCTTGAATAAACAATGAAAATGTGTATGTTTTGATGTACATTTCTTGAATGTACAATGAAAATGTGTATGTTTTGATGTACTTTTCTTGAGTGTACAATGAAAATGTGTATGTTTTGATGTACATTTCTTGAGTGTACAATGAAAATGTGTATGTTTTGATGTACATTTCTTGAATGTACAATGAAAATGTGTATGTTTTGATGTATATTTCTTGAATGTACAATGAAAATGTGTATGTTTTGATGTGCATTTCTTGAATGTACAATGAAAATGTGTATGTTTTGATGTACATTTCTTGAATGTACAATGAAAATGTGTATGTTTTGATGTATATTTCTTGAATGTACAATGAAAATGTGTAAGTTTTGATGTGCATTTCTTGAATGTACAATGAAAATGTGTATGTTTTGATGTACATTTCTTGAATGTACAATGAAAATGTGTATGTTTTGATGTACATTTCTTGAATGTACAATGAAAATGTGTATGTTTTGATGTACATTCCTTGAATATACAATGAAAATGTGTATGTTTTCATGTACATTCCTTGAATGTACAATGAAAATGTGTATGTTTTGATGTACATTTCTTGAATAAACAATGAAAATGTGTATGTTTTGATGTACATTTCTTGAATGTACAATGAAAATGTGTATGTTTTGATGTACTTTTCTTGAGTGTACAATGAAAATGTGTATGTTTAGATGTACATTTCTTGAGTGTACAATGAAAATGTGTATGTTTTGATGTACATTTCTTGAATGTACAATGAAAATGTGTATGTTTTGATGTATATTTCTTGAATGTACAATGAAAATGTGTATGTTTTGATGTGCATTTCTTGAGTGTACAATGAAAATGTGTATGTTTTGATGTACATTTCTTGAGTGTACAATGAAAATGTGTATGTTGTGATGTACATTTCTTGAATGTACAATGAAAATGTGTATGTTTTGATGTATATTTCTTGAATGTACAATGAAAATGTGTATGTTTTGATGTGCATTTCTTGAATGTACAATGAAAATGTGTATGTTTTGATGTACATTTCTTGAATGTACACTGAAAATGTGTATTTTTTGATATACATTTCTTGAATGTTTACTGAAAATGTGTATGTTTTGATATACATTTCTTGAATGTACACTGAAAATGTGTATGTTTTGATGTACATTTCTTGAGTGTACAATGAAAACGTGTATGTTTTGATGTACATTTCTTGTATATACAATGAAAATGTGTATGTTTTGATGTACATTTCTTGAATGTACAATGAAAATGTGTATGTTTTGATGTACATTTCTTGAATGTACAATGAAAATGTGTATGTTTTGATGTACATTTCTTGAATGTAATCTGAAAATGTGTATGTTTTGATATACATTTATTGAATGTACAATGAAAATGTATATGTTTTCATGTACATTTCTTGAATGTACACTGAAAAAGTGTATGTTTTAATGTACATTTCTTGTATATACAATGAAAATGTATATGTTTTGATGTACATTACTTGAATATACACTGAAAATGTGTATGTGTCGATGTACATTTCTTGTCTATACAATGAAAATGTGTATGTTTTGATGTACATTTCTGGTATATACAATGAAAATGTGTATGTTTTGATGTACATTTCTTGAGTGTACAATGAAAATGTGTATGTTGTGATGTACATTTCTTGAATGTACAATGAAAATGTGTATGTTTTGATGTATATTTCTTGAATGTACAATGAAAATGTGTATGTTTTGATGTACATTTCTTGAATGTAATCTGAAAATGTGTATGTTTTGATGTACATTTCTTGAGTGTACAATGAAAATGTGTATGCTTTGATGTACATTTCTTGAATGTACACTGAAAATGTGTATGTTTTGATATACATTTCTTGAATGTACACTGAAAATGTGTGTATTTTGAGGTACATTTTTTGAATGTACAATGAAAATGTGTATGTTTTCATGTACATTCCTTGAATGTACAATGAAAATGTGTATGTTTTGATGTACATTTCTTGAATAAACAATGAAAATGTGTATGTTTTGATGTACATTTCTTGAATGTACAATGAAAATGTGTATGTTTTTATGTACATTTCTTGATTGTACAATGAAAATGTGTATGTTTTGATGTACATTTCTTGAGTGTACAATGAAAATGTGTATGTTTTGATGTACATTTCTTGAATGTACAATGAAAATGTGTATGTTTTGATGTACATTTCTTGAATGTACAATGAAAATGAGTATGTTTTGATGTGCATTTCTTGAATGTACAATGAAAATGTGTATGTTTTGATGTACATTTCTTGAATGTACAATGAAAATGTGTATGTTTTGATGTATATTTCTTGAATGTACAATGAAAATGTGTATGTTTTGATGTGCATTTCTTGAATGTACAATGAAAATGTGTATGTTTTGATGTACATTTCTTGAATGTACAATGAAAATGTGTATGTTTTGATGTATATTTCTTGAATGTACAATGAAAATGTGTATGTTTTGATGTACATTCCTTGAATGTACAATGAAAATGTGTATGTTTTGATGTACATTTCTTGAATAAACAATGAAAATGTGTATGTTTTGATGTACATTTCTTGAATGTACAATGAAAATGTGTATGTTTTGATGTACATTTCTTGAGTGTACAATGAAAATGTGTATGTTTTGATGTACATTTCTTGAATGTACAATGAAAATGTGTATGTTTTGATGTATATTTCTTGAATGTACTATGAAAATGTGTATGTTTTGATGTGCATTTCTTGAGTGTACAATGAAAATGTGTATGTTTTGATGTACATTTCTTGAGTGTACAATGAAAATGTGTATGTTTTGATGTACATTTCTTGAATGTACAATGAAAATGTGTATGTTTTGATGTATATTCCTTGAATGTACAATGAAAATGTGTATGTTTTGATGTGCATTTCTTGAATGTACAAAGAAAATGTGTATGTTTTGATGTGCATTTCTGGTATATACAATGAAAATGTGTATGTTTTGATATACATTTCTTGAATGTACACTGAAAATGTGTATGTTTTGATGTACATTTCTTGTATATACAATGAAAATGTATATGTTTTGATGTACATTTCTTGAATGTACACTGAAAATGTGTATGTTTTGATGTACATTTCTTGTATATACAATGAAAATGTGTATGTTTTGATGTACATTTCTGGTATATACAATGAAAATGTGTATGTTTTGATGTACATTTCTTGAATGTACACTGAAAATGTGTATGTTTTGATGTACTTTTCTTGAATGTACACCGAAAATGTGTATGTTTTGATGTACATTTCTTTATTGTACAATGAAAATGTGTATGTTTTGATGTACATTTCCGGTATATACAATGAAAATGTGTATGTTTTGATGTACATTTCTTGAATGTACAATGAAAATGTGTATGTTTTGATGTACATTTCTTGAGTGTACAATGAAAATGTGTATGCTTTGATGTACATTTCTTGAATGTACACTGAAAATGTGTAGGTTTTGATGTACACTTCTTTAATGTACAATGAAAATGTGTATGTTTTGATGTACATTTCTTGTATATACAATGAAAATTTGTATGTTTAGATGTACATTTCTTGAATGTACACTGAAAAGGTGTATGTTTTGATATACATTTCTTGAATGTACACTGAAAATGTGTGTGTTTTGATGTGCATTTCTTGAATGTACAATGAAAATGTGTATGTTTTGATGTACATTCCTTGAATGTACAATGAAAATGTGTATGTTTTGATGTACATTTCTTGAATAAACAATGAAAATGTGTATGTTTTGATGTACATTTCTTGAATGTACAATGAAAATGTGTATGTTTTGATGTACATTTCTTGAGTGTACAATGAAAATGTGTATGTTTTGATGTATATTTCTTGAATGTACAATGAAAATGTGTATGTTTTGATGTATATTTCTTGAATGTACAATGAAAATGTGTATGCTTTGATGTATATATCTTGAATGTACAATGAAAATGTGTATGCTTTGATGTATATTTCTTGAATGTACAATGAAAATGTGTATGTTTTGATGTGCATTTCTTGAATGTACAATGAAAATGTGTATGTTTTGATGTACATTTCTTGAATGTACAATGAAAATGTGTATGTTTTGATGTACATTTCTTGAATGTACAATGAAAATGTGTATGTTTTGATGTATATTTCTTGAATGTACAATGAAAATGTGTATGTTTTGATGTACATTCCTTGAATGTACAATGAAAATGTGTATGTTTTGATGTACATTTCTTGAATGTACAATGAAAATGTGTATGTTTTGATGTACATTTCTTGAGTGTACAATGAAAATGTGTATGTTTTGATGTACATTTCTTGAGTGTACAATGAAAATGTGTATGTTTTGATGTACATTTCTTGAATGTACAATGAAAATGTGTATGTTTTGATGTATATTTCTTGAATGTACAATGAAAATGTGTATGTTTTGATGTGCATTTCTTGAGTGTACAATGAAAATGTGTATGTTTTGATGTACATTTCTTGAGTGTACAATGAAAATGTGTATGTTTTGATGTACATTTCTTGAATGTACAATGAAAATGTGTATGTTTTGATGTACATTTCTTGAATGTACAATGAAAATGTGTATGTTTTGATGTACATTCCTTGAATATACAATGAAAATGTGTATGTTTTCATGTACATTCCTTGAATGTACAATGAAAATGTGTATGTTTTGATGTACATTTCTTGAATAAACAATGAAAATGTGTATGTTTTGATGTACATTTCTTGAATGTACAATGAAAATGTGTATGTTTTGATGTACATTTCTTGAGTGTACAAGAAAATGTGTATGTTTAGATGTACATTTCTTGAGTGTACAATGAAAATGTGTATGTTTTGATGTACATTTCTTGAATGTACAATGAAAATGTGTATGTTTTGATGTATATTTCTTGAATGTACAATGAAAATGTGTATGTTTTGATGTGCATTTCTTTAGTGTACAATGAAAATGTGTATGTTTTGATGTACATTTCTTGAGTGTACAATGAAAATGTGTATGTTTTGATGTACATTTCTTGAATGTACAATGAAAATGTGTATGTTTTGATGTATATTTCTTGAATGTACAATGAAAATGTGTATGTTTTGATGTGCATTTCTTGAATGTACAAAGAAAATGTGTATGTTTTGATGTGCATTTCTTGAATGTACAATGAAAATGTGTATGTTTTGATGTACATTTCTTGAATGTACACTGAAAATGTGTATTTTTTGATATACATTTCTTGAATGTTTACTGAAAATGTGTATGTTTTGATATACATTTCTTGAATGTACACTGAAAATGTGTATGTTTTGATGTACATTTCTTGAGTGTACAATGAAAACGTGTATGTTTTGATGTACATTTCTTGTATATACAATGAAAATGTGTATGTTTTGATGTATATTTCTAGAATGTACAATGAAAATGTGTATGTTTTGATGTACATTTCTTGAATGTACAATGAAAATGTGTATGTTTTGATGTACATTTCTTGAATGTACAATGAAAATGTGTATGTTTTGATGTACATTTCTTGAATGTAATCTGAAAATGTGTATGTTTTGATATACATTTATTGAATGTACAATGAAAATGTATATGTTTTCATGTACATTTCTTGAATGTACACTGAAAAAGTGTATGTTTTAATGTACGTTTCTTGTATATACAATGAAAATGTATATGTTTTGATGTACATTACTTGAATATACACTGAAAATGTGTATGTGTCGATGTACATTTCTTGTCTATACAATGAAAATGTGTATGTTTTGATGTACATTTCTGGTATATACAATGAAAATGTGTATGTTTTGATGTACATTTCTTGAGTGTACAATGAAAATGTGTATGTTGTGATGTACATTTCTTGAATGTACAATGAAAATGTGTATGTTTTGATGTATATTTCTTGAATGTACAATGAAAATGTGTATGTTTTGATGTACATTTCTTGAATGTAATCTGAAAATGTGTATGTTTTGATGTACATTTCTTGAGTGTACAATGAAAATGTGTATGCTTTGATGTACATTTCTTGAATGTACACTGAAAATGTGTAGGTTTTGATGTACATTTCTTAAATGTACAATGAAAATGTGTATGTTTTGATGTACATTTCTTGTATATACAATGAAAATGTGTATGTTTAGATGTACATTTCTTGAATGTACACTGAAAATGTGTATGTTTTGATATACATTTCTTGAATGTACACTGAAAATGTGTGTATTTTGAGGTACATTTTTTGAATGTACAATGAAAATGTGTATGTTTTCATGTACATTCCTTGAATGTACAATGAAAATGTGTATGTTTTGATGTACATTTCTTGAATAAACAATGAAAATGTGTATGTTTTGATGTACATTTCTTGAATGTACAATGAAAATGTGTATGTTTTGATGTACATTTCTTGATTGTACAATGAAAATGTGTATGTTTTGATGTACATTTCTTGAGTGTACAATGAAAATGTGTATGTTTTGATGTACATTTCTTGAATGTACAATGAAAATGTGTATGTTTTGATGTACATTTCTTGAATGTACAATGAAAATGAGTATGTTTTGATGTGCATTTCTTGAATGTACAATGAAAATGTGTATGTTTTGATGTACATTTCTTGAATGTACAATGAAAATGTGTATGTTTTGATGTATATTTCTTGAATGTACAATGAAAATGTGTATGTTTTGATGTGCATTTCTTGAATGTACAATGAAAATGTGTATGTTTTGATGTACATTTCTTGAATGTACAATGAAAATGTGTATGTTTTGATGTATATTTCTTGAATGTACAATGAAAATGTGTATGTTTTGATGTACATTCCTTGAATGTACAATGAAAATGTGTATGTTTTGATGTACATTTCTTGAATAAACAATGAAAATGTGTATGTTTTGATGTACATTTCTTGAATGTACAATGAAAATGTGTATGTTTTGATGTACATTTCTTGAGTGTACAATGAAAATGTGTATGTTTTGATGTGCATTTCTTGAATGTACAAAGAAAATGTGTATGTTTTGATGTGAATTTCTGGTATATACAATGAAAATGTGTATGTTTTGATATACATTTCTTGAATGTACACTGAAAATGTGTATGTTTTGATGTACATTTCTTGTATATACAATGAAAATGTATATGTTTTGATGTACATTTCTTGAATGTACACTGAAAATGTGTATGTTTTGATGTACATTTCTTGTATATACAATGAAAATGTGTATGTTTTGATGTACATTTCTGGTATATACAATGAAAATGTGTATGTTTTGATGTACATTTCTTGAATGTACACTGAAAATGTGTATGTTTTGATGTACATTTCTTGAATGTACACCGAAAATGTGTATGTTTTGATGTACATTTCTTTATTGTACAATGAAAATGTGTATGTTTTGATGTACATTTCCGGTATATACAATGAAAATGTGTATGTTTTGATGTACATTTCTTGAATGTACAATGAAAATGTGTATGTTTTGATGTACATTTCTTGAGTGTACAATGAAAATGTGTATGCTTTGATGTACATTTCTTGAATGTACACTGAAAATGTGTAGGTTTTGATGTACACTTCTTTAATGTACAATGAAAATGTGTATGTTTTGATGTACATTTCTTGTATATACAATGAAAATTTGTATGTTTAGATGTACATTTCTTGAATGTACACTGAAAAGGTGTATGTTTTGATATACATTTCTTGAATGTACACTGAAAATGTGTGTTTTGATGTGCATTTCTTGAATGTACAATGAAAATGTGTATGTTTTGATGTACATTCCTTGAATGTACAATCAAAATGTGTATGTTTTGATGTACATTTCTTGAATAAACAATGAAAATGTGTATGTTTTGATGTACATTTCTTGAATGTACAATGAAAATGTGTATGTTTTGATGTACATTTCTTGAGTGTACAATGAAAATGTGTATGTTTTGATGTATATTTCTTGAATGTACAATGAAAATGTGTATGTTTTGATGTATATTTCTTGAATGTACAATGAAAATGTGTATGCTTTGATGTATATATCTTGAATGTACAATGAAAATGTGTATGCTTTGATGTATATTTCTTGAATGTACAATGAAAATGTGTATGTTTTGATGTGCATTTCTTGAATGTACAATGAAAATGTGTATGTTTTGATGTACATTTCTTGAATGTACAATGAAAATGTGTATGTTTTGATGTACATTTCTTGAATGTACAATGAAAATGTGTATGTTTTGATGTATATTTCTTGAATGTACAATGAAAATGTGTATGTTTTGATGTACATTCCTTGAATGTACAATGAAAATGTGTATGTTTTGATGTACATTTCTTGAATGTACAATGAAAATGTGTATGTTTTGATGTACATTTCTTGAGTGTACAATGAAAATGTGTATGTTTTGATGTACATTTCTTGAGTGTACAATGAAAATGTGTATGTTTTGATGTACATTTCTTGAATGTACAATGAAAATGTGTATGTTTTGATGTATATTTCTTGAATGTACAATGAAAATGTGTATGTTTTGATGTGCATTTCTTGAGTGTACAATGAAAATGTGTATGTTTTGATGTACATTTCTTGAGTGTACAATGAAAATGTGTATGTTTTGATGTACATTTCTTGAATGTACAATGAAAATGTGTATGTTTTGATGTATATTTCTTGAATGTACAATGAAAATGTGTATGTTTTGATGTGCATTTCTTGAATGTACAATGAAAATGTGTATGTTTTGATGTGCATTTCTTGAATGTACAATGAAAATGTGTATGTTTTGATGTACATTTCTTGAATCTACAATGAAAATGTGTATGTTTTGATGTATATTTCTTGAATGTAAAATGAAAATGTGTATGTTTTGATGTACATTTCTTGAATGTACAATGAAAATGTGTATGTTTTGATGTATATTTCTTGAATGTACAATGAAAATGTGTATGTTTTGATGTACATTCCTTGAATGTACAATGAAAATGTGTATGTTTTGATGTACATTTCTTGAATAAACAATGAAAATGTGTATGTTTTGATGTACATTTCTTGAATGTACAATGAAAATGTGTATGTTTTGATGTACATTTCTTGAGTGTACAATGAAAATGTGTATGTTTTGATGTACATTTCTTGCGTGTACAATGAAAATGTGTATGTTTTGATGTACACTTCTTGAATGTACAATGAAAATGTGTATGTTTTGATGTATATTTCTTGAATGTACAATGAAAATGTGTATGTTTTGATGTGCATTTCTTGAGTGTACAATGAAAATGTGTATGTTTTGATGTACATTTCTTGAGTGTACAATGAAAATGTGTATGTCTTGATGTACATTTCTTGAATGTCCAATGAAAATGTGTATGTTTTGATGTATATTTCTTGAATGTACAATGAAAATGTGTATGTTTTGATCTGCATTTCTTGAATGTACAAAGAAAATGTGTATGTTTTGATGTGCATTTCTTGAATGTACAATGAAAATGTGTATGTTTTGATGTACATTTCTTGAATGTACACTGAAAATGTGTATTTTTTGATATATATTTCTTGAATGTACACTGAAAATGTGTATGTTTTGATATACATTTCTTGAATGTACACTGAAAATGTGTATGTTTTGATGTACATTTCTTGAGTGTACAATGAAAATGTGTATGTTTTGATGTACATTTCTTGTATATACAATGAAAATGTGTATCTTTTGATGTATATTTCTAGAATGTACAATGAAAATGTGTATGTTTTGATGTACATTTCTTGAATGTACAATGAAAATGTGTATGTTTTGATGTACATTTCTTGAATGTACAATGAAAATGTGTATGTTTTGATGTACATTTCTTGAATGTAATCTGAAAATGTGTATGTTTTGATATACATTTATTGAATGTACAATGAAAATGTATATGTTTTCATGTAGATTTCTTGAATGTACACTGAAAAAGTGTATGTTTTGATGTACATTTCTTGTATATACAATGAAAATGTATATGGTTTGATGTACATTTCTTGAATATACACTGAAAGTGTGTATGTTTTGATGTACATTTCTTGTATATACAATGAAAATGTGTATGTTTTGATGTACATTTCTGGTATATACAATGAAAATGAGTATGTTTTGATGTACATTTCTTGAATGTACACTGAAAATGTGTATGTTTTGATGTACATTTCTTGAGTGTACAATGAAAATGTGTATGTTGTGATGTACATTTCTTGAGTGTACAATGAGAATGTGTATGTTTTGATGTACATTTCTTGAATGTACAATGAAAATGTGTATGTTTTGATGTACATTTCTTGAATGTACACTGAAAATGTGTATGTTTTGATGTACATTTCTTGAGTGTACAATGAAAATGTGTATGTTGTGATGTACATTTCTTGAATATACAATGAGAATGTGTATGTTTTGATGTACATTTCTTGAATGTACAATGAAAATGTGTATGTTTTGATGTATATTTCTTGAATATACAATGAAAATGTGTATGTTTTGATGTACATTTCTTGAATGTACACTGAAAATGTGTAGGTTTTGATGTACATTTCTTTAATGTACAATGAAAATGTGTATGTTTTGATGTATATTTCTTGAATATACAATGAAAATGTGTATGTTTTGATGTGCATTTCTTGAATGTACAATGAAAATGTGTATGTTTTGATGTACATTTCTTTAGTGTACAATGAAAATGTGTTTGCTTTGATGTTTATTTCTTGAATGTACACTGAAAATGTGTATTTTTTGATATACATTTCTTGAATGTACACTGAAAATTTGTATGTTTTGATGTACATTTCTTGTATATACAATGAAAATGTGTATGTTTTGATTTACATTTCTTGTATATACAATGAAAATGTGTATGTTTTGATGTACATTTCTGGTATATACAATGAAAATGTGTATGTTTTGATGTACATTTCTTGAGTGTACAATGAAAATGTGTATGTTATGATGTACATTCCTTGAATGTACAATGAAAATGTGTATGTTATCTTGTACATTTCTTGAATGTACAATGAAAATGTGTATGTTTTGATGTACATTTCTTGAATGTACAATGAAAATGTGTATGTTTTGATATACATTTTTTGAATGTACAATGAAAATGTGTATGTTTTGATGTACATTTCTTGAGTGTACAATGAAAATGTGTATGTTTTGATGTAGATTTCTTGAGGTACAATGAAAATGTGTATGTTTTGATGAACATTTCTTGAATGTACAATGAAAATGTGTATCTTTTGATTTACATTTCTTGAATGTACAATGAAAATGTGTATGTTTTGATGTACATTTCTTGAATGTACACTGAAAGTGTGTATGTTTTCATGTACATTTCTTTAGTGTACAATGAAGATGTGTATGTTTTGATGTACATTTCTTGTATATACAATGAAAATGTGTATGCTTTGATGTACATTTCTTGAATGTAATCTGAAAATGTGTATGTTTTGATATACATTTCTTGAATGTACAATGAAAATGTATATGTTTTCATGTACATTTCTTGAATGTACACTGAAAATGTGTATGTTTTGATGTACATTTCTTGAGTGTACAATGAAAATGTGTATGTTTTGATGTGCATTTCTTGAATGTACAAAGAAAATGTGTATGTTTTGATGTGAATTTCTGGTATATACAATGAAAATGTGTATGTTTTGATATACATTTCTTGAATGTACACTGAAAATGTGTATGTTTTGATGTACATTTCTTGTATATACAATGAAAATGTATATGTTTTGATGTACATTTCTTGAATGTACACTGAAAATGTGTATGTTTTGATGTACATTTCTTGTATATACAATGAAAATGTGTATGTTTTGATGTACATTTCTGGTATATACAATGAAAATGTGTATGTTTTGATGTACATTTCTTGAATGTACACTGAAAATGTGTATGTTTTGATGTACATTTCTTGAATGTACACCGAAAATGTGTATGTTTTGATGTACATTTCTTTATTGTACAATGAAAATGTGTATGTTTTGATGTACATTTCCGGTATATACAATGAAAATGTGTATGTTTTGATGTACATTTCTTGAATGTACAATGAAAATGTGTATGTTTTGATGTACATTTCTTGAGTGTACAATGAAAATGTGTATGCTTTGATGTACATTTCTTGAATGTACACTGAAAATGTGTAGGTTTTGATGTACACTTCTTTAATGTACAATGAAAATGTGTATGTTTTGATGTACATTTCTTGTATATACAATGAAAATTTGTATGTTTAGATGTACATTTCTTGAATGTACACTGAAAAGGTGTATGTTTTGATATACATTTCTTGAATGTACACTGAAAATGTGTGTTTTGATGTGCATTTCTTGAATGTACAATGAAAATGTGTATGTTTTGATGTACATTCCTTGAATGTACAATCAAAATGTGTATGTTTTGATGTACATTTCTTGAATAAACAATGAAAATGTGTATGTTTTGATGTACATTTCTTGAATGTACAATGAAAATGTGTATGTTTTGATGTACATTTCTTGAGTGTACAATGAAAATGTGTATGTTTTGATGTATATTTCTTGAATGTACAATGAAAATGTGTATGTTTTGATGTATATTTCTTGAATGTACAATGAAAATGTGTATGCTTTGATGTATATATCTTGAATGTACAATGAAAATGTGTATGCTTTGATGTATATTTCTTGAATGTACAATGAAAATGTGTATGTTTTGATGTGCATTTCTTGAATGTACAATGAAAATGTGTATGTTTTGATGTACATTTCTTGAATGTACAATGAAAATGTGTATGTTTTGATGTACATTTCTTGAATGTACAATGAAAATGTGTATGTTTTGATGTATATTTCTTGAATGTACAATGAAAATGTGTATGTTTTGATGTACATTCCTTGAATGTACAATGAAAATGTGTATGTTTTGATGTACATTTCTTGAATGTACAATGAAAATGTGTATGTTTTGATGTACATTTCTTGAGTGTACAATGAAAATGTGTATGTTTTGATGTACATTTCTTGAGTGTACAATGAAAATGTGTATGTTTTGATGTACATTTCTTGAATGTACAATGAAAATGTGTATGTTTTGATGTGCATTTCTTGAGTGTACAATGAAAATGTGTATGTTTTGATGTACATTTCTTGAGTGTACAATGAAAATGTGTATGTTTTGATGTACATTTCTTGAATGTACAATGAAAATGTGTATGTTTTGATGTATATTTCTTGAATGTACAATGAAAATGTGTATGTTTTGATGTGCATTTCTTGAATGTACAATGAAAATGTGTATGTTTTGATGTGCATTTCTTGAATGTACAATGAAAATGTGTATGTTTTGATGTACATTTCTTGAATCTACAATGAAAATGTGTATGTTTTGATGTATATTTCTTGAATGTAAAATGAAAATGTGTATGTTTTGATGTACATTTCTTGAATGTACAATGAAAATGTGTATGTTTTGATGTATATTTCTTGAATGTACAATGAAAATGTGTATGTTTTGATGTACATTCCTTGAATGTACAATGAAAATGTGTATGTTTTGATGTACATTTCTTGAATAAACAATGAAAATGTGTATGTTTTGATGTACATTTCTTGAATGTACAATGAAAATGTGTATGTTTTGATGTACATTTCTTGAGTGTACAATGAAAATGTGTATGTTTTGATGTACATTTCTTGCGTGTACAATGAAAATGTGTATGTTTTGATGTACACTTCTTGAATGTACAATGAAAATGTGTATGTTTTGATGTATATTTCTTGAATGTACAATGAAAATGTGTATGTTTTGATGTGCATTTCTTGAGTGTACAATGAAAATGTGTATGTTTTGATGTACATTTCTTGAGTGTACAATGAAAATGTGTATGTCTTGATGTACATTTCTTGAATGTCCAATGAAAATGTGTATGTTTTGATGTATATTTCTTGAATGTACAATGAAAATGTGTATGTTTTGATCTGCATTTCTTGAATGTACAAAGAAAATGTGTATGTTTTGATGTGCATTTCTTGAATGTACAATGAAAATGTGTATGTTTTGATGTACATTTCTTGAATGTACACTGAAAATGTGTATTTTTTGATATATATTTCTTGAATGTACACTGAAAATGTGTATGTTTTGATATACATTTCTTGAATGTACACTGAAAATGTGTATGTTTTGATGTACATTTCTTGAGTGTACAATGAAAATGTGTATGTTTTGATGTACATTTCTTGTATATACAATGAAAATGTGTATCTTTTGATGTATATTTCTAGAATGTACAATGAAAATGTGTATGTTTTGATGTACATTTCTTGAATGTACAATGAAAATGTGTATGTTTTGATGTACATTTCTTGAATGTACAATGAAAATGTGTATGTTTTGATGTACATTTCTTGAATGTAATCTGAAAATGTGTATGTTTTGATATACATTTATTGAATGTACAATGAAAATGTATATGTTTTCATGTAGATTTCTTGAATGTACACTGAAAAAGTGTATGTTTTGATGTACATTTCTTGTATATACAATGAAAATGTATATGGTTTGATGTACATTTCTTGAATATACACTGAAAGTGTGTATGTTTTGATGTACATTTCTTGTATATACAATGAAAATGTGTATGTTTTGATGTACATTTCTGGTATATACAATGAAAATGAGTATGTTTTGATGTACATTTCTTGAATGTACACTGAAAATGTGTATGTTTTGATGTACATTTCTTGAGTGTACAATGAAAATGTGTATGTTGTGATGTACATTTCTTGAGTGTACAATGAGAATGTGTATGTTTTGATGTACATTTCTTGAATGTACAATGAAAATGTGTATGTTTTGATGTACATTTCTTGAATGTACACTGAAAATGTGTATGTTTTGATGTACATTTCTTGAGTGTACAATGAAAATGTGTATGTTGTGATGTACATTTCTTGAATATACAATGAGAATGTGTATGTTTTGATGTACATTTCTTGAATGTACAATGAAAATGTGTATGTTTTGATGTATATTTCTTGAATATACAATGAAAATGTGTATGTTTTGATGTACATTTCTTGAATGTACACTGAAAATGTGTAGGTTTTGATGTACATTTCTTTAATGTACAATGAAAATGTGTATGTTTTGATGTATATTTCTTGAATATACAATGAAAATGTGTATGTTTTGATGTGCATTTCTTGAATGTACAATGAAAATGTGTATGTTTTGATGTACATTTCTTTAGTGTACAATGAAAATGTGTTTGCTTTGATGTTTATTTCTTGAATGTACACTGAAAATGTGTATTTTTTGATATACATTTCTTGAATGTACACTGAAAATTTGTATGTTTTGATGTACATTTCTTGTATATACAATGAAAATGTGTATGTTTTGATTTACATTTCTTGTATATACAATGAAAATGTGTATGTTTTGATGTACATTTCTGGTATATACAATGAAAATGTGTATGTTTTGATGTACATTTCTTGAGTGTACAATGAAAATGTGTATGTTATGATGTACATTCCTTGAATGTACAATGAAAATGTGTATGTTATCTTGTACATTTCTTGAATGTACAATGAAAATGTGTATGTTTTGATGTACATTTCTTGAATGTACAATGAAAATGTGTATGTTTTGATATACATTTTTTGAATGTACAATGAAAATGTGTATGTTTTGATGTACATTTCTTGAGTGTACAATGAAAATGTGTATGTTTTGATGTAGATTTCTTGAGGTACAATGAAAATGTGTATGTTTTGATGAACATTTCTTGAATGTACAATGAAAATGTGTATCTTTTGATTTACATTTCTTGAATGTACAATGAAAATGTGTATGTTTTGATGTACATTTCTTGAATGTACACTGAAAGTGTGTATGTTTTCATGTACATTTCTTTAGTGTACAATGAAGATGTGTATGTTTTGATGTACATTTCTTGTATATACAATGAAAATGTGTATGCTTTGATGTACATTTCTTGAATGTAATCTGAAAATGTGTATGTTTTGATATACATTTCTTGAATGTACAATGAAAATGTATATGTTTTCATGTACATTTCTTGAATGTACACTGAAAATGTGTATGTTTTGATGTACATTTCTTGTATATACAATGAAAATGTATATGTTTTGATGTACATTTCTTGAATGTACACTGAAAATGTGTATGGTTTGATGTACATTTCTTGTATATACAATGAAAATGTGTATGTTTTGATATACATTTCTTGTATATACAATGAAAATGGGTATGTTTTGATGAACATTTCTTGTATATACAATGAAAATGTGTATGTTTTGATGTACATTTCTGGTATATACAATGAAAATGTGTATGTTTTGATGTACATTTCTTGAATGTACAATGAAAATGTGTATGTTTTGATGTACATTTCTTGAATGTACACTGAAAATGTGTATGTTTTGATGTACATTTCTTGAATGTACACTGAAAATGTGTATGTTTTGATGTACAGTTCTTGAATGTACAATGAAAATGTGTATGTTTTGATGTGCATTTCTGGTATATACAATGAAAATGTGTATGTTTTGATGTATATTTCTTGAATGTACACTCAAAGTGTGTATGTTTTGATGTACATTTCTTGAATGTACAATGAAAATGTGTATGTTTTGATGTACATTTCTGGTATATACAATGAAAGTGGGTATGTTTTGATGTACAATTCTTGAATGTACAATGAAAATGTGTATGTTTTGATGTACATTTCTGGAATATACAAAGAAAATGTTTATGTTTTGATGTACACTTCTTAAATGTACAATGAAAATGTGTATGTTTTGATGTACATTTCTGTTATATACAATGAAAATATGTATGTTTCTATGTACATTTCTTGAATATACAATGAAAATGTGTATGATTTGTTGTACATTTCTTGAATGTACACTGAAAATGTGTATGTTTTGATATACATTTCTTGTATATACAATGAAAATGTGTATGTTTTGATGCACATTTCTTGTATATACAATGAAAATGTGTATGTTTTGATGTACATTTCTGGTATATACAATGAAACTGTGCATGTTTTGATGTATATCTCTTGAATGTACACTCCAAGTGTGTATGTTTTGCTGTACATTTCTTGAATGTACACTGAAAATGTGTATGTTTTGATGTACATTTCTTGAATGTACACTGAAAATGTGTAGGTTTTGATGTACATTTCTTGAATGTACAATGAAAATGTGTATGTTTTGATGTGCATTACTTGAATGTACAATGAAAATGTGTATGTTTTGATGTACATTTCTTGAATGTACAATGAAAATGTGTATGTTTTGATGTATATTTCTTGAATGTACAATGAAAATGTGTATGTTTTGATGTGCATTTCTTGAATGTACAATGAAAATGTGTATGTTTTGACGTACATTTCTTCAATGTACAATGAAAATGTGTATGTTTTGATGTATATTTCTTGAATGTACAATGCAAATGTGTATGTTTTGATGTACATTCCTTGAATGTACAATGAAAATGTGTATGTTTTGATGTACATTCTTTGAATGTACAATGAAAATGTGTATGTTTTGATGTACATTTCTTGAATGTACAATGAAAATGTGTATGTTTTGATGTACATTTCTTGAATGTACAATGAAAATGTGTATGTTTTGATGTACATTTCTTGAGTGTACAATGAAAATGTGTATGTTTTGATGTACATTTCTTGAATGTACAATGAAAATGTGTATGTTTTGATGTATATTTCTTGAATGTACAAGGAAAATGTGTATGTTTTGATGTGCATTTCTTGAGTGTACAATGAAAATGTGTATGTTTTGATGTACATTTCTTGAGTGTACAATGAAAATGTATATGCTTTGATGTACATTTCTTGAATGTACAATGAAAATGTGTATGTTTTGATGTGCATTTCTTGAATGTACAAAGAAAATGTGTATGTTTTGATGTGCATTTCTGGTATATACAATGACAATGTGTATGTTTTGATATACATTTCTTGAATGTACACTGAAAATGTGTATGTTTTGATGTAAATTTCTTGTATATACAATGAAAATGTATATGTTTTGATGTACATTTCTTGAATGTACACTGAAAATGTGTATGTTTTGATGTACATTTCTTGTATATACAATGAAAATGTGTATGTTTTGATGTACATTTCTGGTATATACAATGAAAATGTGTATGTTTTGATGTGCATTTCTTGAATGTACACTGAAAATGTGTATGTTTTGATGTACATTTCTTGAATGTACACTGAAAATGTGTATGTTTTGATGTACATTTCTTTAATGTACAATGAAAATGTGTATGTTTTGATGTACATTTCCGGTATATACAATGAAAATGTGTATGTTTTGATGTACATTTCTTGAATGTACAATGAAAATGTGTATGTTTTGATGTACATTTCTTGAGTGTACAATGAAAATGTGTATGCTTTGATGTACATTTCTTGAATGTACACTGAAAATGTGTAGGTTTTGATGTACATTTCCTTAATGTACAATGAAAATGTGTATGTTTTGATGTACATTTCTTGTATATACAATGAAAATTTGTATGTTTACATGTACATTTCTTGAATGTACACTGAAAATGTGTATGTTTTGATATAGATTTCTTGAATGTACACTGAAAATGTGTGTGTTTTGATGTACATTTCTTGAATGTATAATGAAAATGTGTATGTTCTGATGTACATTCCTTGAATGTACAATGAAAATGTGTATGTTTTGATGTACATTTCTTGAATAAACAATGAAAATGTGTATGTTTTGATGTACATTTCTTGAATGTACAAGGAAAATGTGTATGTTTTGATGTACATTTCTTGAGTCTACAATGAAAATGTGTATGTTTTGATGTACATTTCTTGAGTGTACAATGAAAATGTGTATGTTTTGATGTACATTTCTTGAATGTACAATGAAAATGTGTATGTTTTGATGTATATTTCTTGAATGTACAATGAAAATGTGTATGTTTTGATGTGCATTTCTTGAATGTACAAAGAAAATGTGTATGTTTTGATGTGCATTTCTGGTATATACAATGACAATGTGTATGTTTTGATATACATTTCTTGAATGTACACTGAAAATGTGTATGTTTTGATGTAAATTTCTTGTATATACAATGAAAATGTGTATGTTTTGATGTATATTTCTTGAATGTACAATGAAAATGTGTATGTTTTGATGTGCATTTCTTGAATGTACAATGAAAATGTGTATGTTTTGATGTACATTTCTTGAATGTACAATGAAAATGTGTATGTTTTGATGTACATTTCTTGAATATCCAATGAAAATGTGTATGTTTTCATGTACATTCCTTGAATGTACAATGAAAATGTGTATGTTTTGATGTACATTTCTTGAATAAACAATGAAAATGTGTATGTTTTGATGTACATTTCTTGAATGTACAATGAAAATGTGTATGTTTTGATGTACATTTCTTGAGTGTACAATGAAAATGTGTATGTTTTGATGTACATTTCTTGAGTGTACAATGAAAATGTGTATGTTTTGATGTACATTTCTTGAATGTACAATGAAAATGTGTATGTTTTGATGTATATTTCTTGAACGTACAATGAAAATGTGTATGTTTTGATGTGCATTTCTTGAATGTACAAAGAAAATGTGTATGTTTTGATGTGCATTTCTTGAATGTACAAGGAAATGTGTATGTTTTGATGTACATTTCTTGAATGTACACTGAAAATGTGTATTTTTTGATATACATTTCTTGAATGTTTACTGAAAATGTGTATGTTTTGATATACATTTCTTGAATGTACACTGAAAATGTGTATGTTTTGATGTACATTTCTTGAGTGTACAATGAAAACGTGTATGTTTTGATGTACATTTCTTGTATATACAATGAAAATGTGTATGTTTTGATGTATATTTCTAGAATGTACAATGAAAATGTGTATGTTTTGATGTACATTTCTTGAATGTACAATGAAAATGTGTATGTTTTGATGTACATTTCTTGAATGTACAATGAAAATGTGTATGTTTTGATGTACATTTCTTGAATGTAATCTGAAAATGTGTATGTTTTGATATACATTTATTGAATGTACAATGAAAATGTATATGTTTTCATGTACATTTCTTGAATGTACACTGAAAAAGTGTATGTTTTGATGTACATTTCTTGTATATACAATGAAAATGTATATGTTTTGATGTACATTACTTGAATATACACTGAAAATGTGTATGTTTTGATGTACATTTCTTGAATGTACTCTGAAAATGTGTATGTTTTGATGTACATTTCTTGAGTGTACAATGAAAATGTGTATGTTGTGATGTACATTTCTTGAGTGTACAATGAAAATGTGTATGTTGTGATGTACATTTCTTGAATGTCCAATGAGAATGTGTATGTTTTGATGTACATTTCTTGAATGTACAATGAAAATGTGTATGTTTTGATGTATATTTCTTGAATATACAATGAAAATGTGTATGTTTTGATGTACATTTCTTGAATGTACACTGAAAATGTGTAGGTTTTGATGTACATTTCTTTAATGTACAATGAAAATGTGTATGTTTTGATGTACATTTCTTGAATGTCCAATGAGAATGTGTCTGTTTTGATGTACATTTCTTGAATGTACAATGAAAATGTGTATGTTTTGATGTATATTTCTTGAATATACAATGAAAATGTGTATGTTTTGATGTACATTTCTTTAGTGTACAATGAAAATGTGTTTGCTTTGATGTTTATTTCTTGAATGTACAATGAAAATGTGTTTGCTTTGATGTTTATTTCTTGAATGTACACTGAAAATGTGTATTTTTTGATATACATTTCTTGAATGTACACTGAAAATTTGTATGTTTTGATGTACATTTCTGGAATGTACAATGAAAATGTGTAGTTTTTTATGTACATTTCTTGAATGTACACTGAAAATGTGTATGTTTTGATATACATTTCTTGTATATACAATGAAAATGTGTATGTTTTGATTTACATTTCTTGTATATACAATGAAACTGTGTATGTTTTGATGTACATTTCTGGTATATACAATGAAAATGTGTATGTTTTGATGTACATTTCTTGAGTGTACAATGAAAATGTGTGTTTTTTGATGTACATTTCTTGAATGTACAATGAAAATGTGTATGTTATGATGTACATTCCTTGAATGTACAATGAAAATGTGTATGTTTTCTTGTACATTTCTTGAATGTACAATGAAAATGTGTATGTTTTGATGTACATTTCTTGAATGTACAATGAAAATGTGTATGTTTTGATATACATTTCGTGAATGTACAATGAAAATGTGTATGTTTTGATGTACATTTCTTGAGTGTACAATGAAAATGTGTATGTTTTGATGTAGATTTCTTGAGGTACAATGAAAATGTGTATGTTTTGATGAACATTTCTTGAATGTACAATGAAAATGTGTATGTTTTGATTTACATTTCTTGAATGTACAATGAAAATGTGTATGTTTTGATGTACATTTCTTGAATGTACACTGAAAGTGTGTATGTTTTCATGTACATTTCTTTAGTGTACAATGAAGATGTGTATGTTTTGATGTACATTTCTTGTAAATACAATGAAAATGTGTATGCTTTGATGTACATTTCTTGAATGTAATCTGAAAATGTGTATGTTTTGATATACATTTCTTGAATGTACAATGAAAATGTATATGTTTTCATGTACATTTCTTGAATGTACACTGAAAATGTGTATGTTTTGATGTACATTTCTTGTATATACAATGAAAATGTATATGTTTTGATGTACATTTCTTGAATGTACACTGAAAATGTGTATGGTTTGATGTACATTTCTTGTATATACAATGAAAATGTGTATGTTTTGATGTACATTTCTTGAATGTACACTGTAAATGTTTATGTTTTGATATACATTTCTTGTATATACAATGAAAATGTGTATGTTTTGATGTACATTTCTTGTATATACAATGAAAATGTGTATGTTTTGATGTACATTTCTGGTATATACAATGAAAATGTGTATGTTTTGATGTACATTTCTTGAATGTACAATGAAAATGTGTATGTTTTGATGTACATTTCTTGAATGTACACTGAAAATGTGTATGTTTTGATGTACATTTCTTGAATGTACACTGAAAATGTGTATGTTTTGATGTACAGTTCTTGAATGTACAATGAAAATGTGTATGTTTTGATCTGCATTTCTGGTATATACAATGAAAATGTGTATGTTTTGATGTATATTTCTTGAATGTACACTCAAAATGTGTATGTTTTGATGTACATTTCTTGACTGTACAATGAAAATGTGTATGTTTTGATGTACATTTCTGGTATATACAATGAAAATGTGTATGTTTTGATGTACATTTCTTGAATGTACAATGAAAATGTGTATGTTTTGATGTACATTTCTGGAATATACAAAGAAAATGTTTATGTTTTGATGTACACTTCTTGAATGTACAATGAAAATGTGTATGTTTTGATGTACATTTCTGGTATATACAATGAAAATATGTATGTTTCTATGTACATTTCTTGAATATACAATGAAAATGTGTATGATTTGTTGTACATTTCTTGAATGTACACTGAAAATGTGTATGTTTTGATATACATTTCTTGTATATACAATGAAAATGTGTATGTTTTGATGCACATTTCTTGTTTTGTTTTGTTTGTAGTGTTTAACGCCCGCATTTACTACTACGGCACCGCAGGCGGTGACACTGATGATACATGGAATGAAGATGGAGCACCGGTGGAATGAGATGGCGGGGGAAACCGGAGTACCCGGAGAAAACCCGCCCTGACGCCGCTTCGTCCACCACGAATACCACATGCGGGTCCCTGGGATCGAACCCGGGCCGCCTAGGTGGTAGGCGAGCGCGCTAACCGCTCGGCCACGGCGCCGCCACACACATTTCTTGTATATACAATGAAAATGTGTATGTTTTGATGTACATTTCTGGTATATACAATGAAACTGTGCATGTTTTGATGTATATCTCTTGAATGTACACTCCAAGTGTGTATGTTTTGATGTACATTTCTTGAATGTACACTGAAAATGTGTATGTTTTGATGTACATTTCTTGAGTGTACAATGAAAATGTGTATGTTTTGATGTACATTTCTTGAATGTACACTGAAAATGTGTAGGTTTTGATGTACATTTCTTTAATGTACAATGAAAATGTGTATGTTTTGATGTACATTTCTTGTATATACAATGAAAATTTGTATGTTTTGATGTACATTTCTTGAATGTACACTGAAAAGGTGTAGGTTTTGATGTACATTTCTTTAATGTACAATGAAAATGTGTATGTTTTGATGTACATTTCTTGTATATATAATGAAAATGTGTATGTTTTGATGTACATTTCTTGAGTGTAAAATGAAAATGTGTATGTTTTGATGTACATTTGTTGAATGTACAATGAAAATGTGTATGTTTTGATGTATCTTTCTTGAATGTACAATGAAAATGTGTATATTTTGGTGTACATTTCTTTAGTGTACAATGAAAATGTGTTTGTTTTGATGTACATTTCTTGAATGTACACTGAAAATCAGTATTTTTTGTTATACATTTCTTGAATGTACACTGAAAATGTGTATGTTTTGATGTACATTTCTTGAATGTACAATGAAAATGTGTATGTTTTGATTTACATTTCTTGAATGTACACTGAAAAAGTGTATTTTTTGTTATACATTTCTTGAATGTACACTGAAAATGTGTATGTTTTGATGTACATTTCTTGAATGTACAATGAAAATGTGTATGTTTTGATATACATTTCTTCAATGTACAATGAAAACGTGTATGTTTTGATGTACATTTCTTGAGTGTACAATGAAAATGTGTATGTTTTGATTTACATTTCTTGAATGTACACTGAAAAAGTGTATTTTTTGTTATACATTTCTTGAATGTACACTGAAAATGTGTATGTTTTGATGTACATTTCTTGAATGTACAATGAAAATGTGTATGTTTTGATATACATTTCTTGAATGTACAATGAAAACGTGTATGTTTTGATGTACATTTCTTGAGTGTACATTGAAAATGTGTATGTTTTGATGTACATTTCTTGAGTGTACAATGAAAATGTGTATGTTTTGATGTACATTTCTTGAATGTACAATGAAAATGTGTTTGTTTTGATCTAAATTTCTTGAATGTACAATGAAAATGTGTATGTTTTGATCTACATTTCTTGAATGTACACTGAAAATGTGTATGTTTTGATGTACATTTCTTTAGTGTACAATGAAAATCTGTATGTTTTGATGTACATTTCTTGTATATACAATGAAAATGTGTATGTTCTGATGTACATTTCTTGAATGTACACTGAAAATGTGTATGTTTTGATATACATTTCTTGAATGTACAATGAAAATGTATATGTTTTCATGTACACTTCTTGAATGTATACTGAAAATGTGTATGTTTTGATGTACATTTCTTGTATATACAATGAAAGTGTGTATGTTTTGATGTACATTTCTTGAATGTACACTGAAAATGTGTATGTTTTGATATACATTTCTTGAATGTACAATGAAAATGTGTATGTCTTTATGTACATTTCTTGAATGTACACTGAAAATGTGTATGTTTTGATGTACAGTTCTTGAATGTACAATGAAAATGTGTATGTTTTGATGTGCATTTCTGGTATATACAATGAAAATGTGTATGTTTTGATGTATATTTCTAGAATGTGCGGTCAAAATGTGTATGTTTTGATGTACATTTCTTGAATGTACAATGAAAATGTGTATGTTTTGATATACATTTCTTGAATGTACACTGAAAATGTGTATGTTTTGATGTACATTTCTTTAGTGTTCAATGAAAATGTGTTTGTTTTGATGTACATTTCTTGAATGTACACTGAAAAAGTGTATTTTTTGTTATACATTTCTTGAATGTACACTGAAAATGTGTATGTTTTGATGTACATTTCTTGAATGTACAATGAAAATGTGTATGTTTTGATGTACATTTCTTGAATGTACAATGAAAAAGTGTATGTTTTGATGTACATTTCTTGAGTGTACAATGAAAATGTGTATGTTTTGATGTACATTTCTTGAGTGTACAATGAAAATGTGTATGTTTTGATCTACATTTCTTGAATGTACAATGAAAATGTGTATGTTTTGATCTACATTTCTTGAATGTACAATGAAAATGTGTATGTTTGGATCTACATTTCTTGAATGTACACTGAAAATGTGTATGTTTTGATGTACATTTCTTGTGTATACAATGAAAATGTGTATGTTTTGATGTACATTTCTTGAATGTACACTGAAAATATGTATGTTTTGATATACACTTCTTGAATGTACAATGAAGATGTATATGTTTTCATGTACATTTCTTGAATGTATACTGAAAATGTGTATGTTTTGATGTACATTTCCTGTATATACAATGAAAGTGTGTATGTTTTGATGTACATTTCTTGAATGTATACTGAAAATGTGTATGTTTTGATATACATTTCTTGAATGTACAATGAAAATGTGTATGTCTTGATGTACATTTCTTGAATGTACACTGAAAATGCGTATGCTTTGATGTACATTACTTGTATATACAATGAAAATGTGTATGTTTTGAAGTACATTTCTTGAATGTACACTGAAAGAGTGTATGTTTTGATATACATTTCTTGTATATACAATGAAAATGTGTATGTTTTGATGTACATTTCTTGTATATACAATGAAAATGTGTATGTTTTGATGTACATTTCTTGAATGTACACTGAAAATGTGTATGTTTTGATGTACATTTCTTGAATGTACACTGAAAATTTGTATGTTTTGATGTACAGTTCTTGAATGTACAATGAAAATGTGTATGTTTTGATGTGCATTTCTGGTATATACAATGAAAATGTGAATGTTTTGATGTATATTTCTAGAATGTGCAGTCAAAATGTGTATGTTTTGATGTACATTTCTTGAATGTACAATGAAAATGTGTATGTTTTGATGTACATTTCTGGTATATACAATGAAAATGTGTATGTTTTGATGTACATTTCTTGAATGTACACTGAAAATGTGTATGTATTGATGTACATTTCTTGAATGTACAATGAAAATGTGTATATTTTGATGCACATTTCTTGAATGTACAATGAAAATGTGTATGTTTTTATGTACATTTCTTGAGTGTACAATGAAAATGTGTATGTTTTGATGTACATTTCTTGAATGTACAATGAAAATGTTTATGTTTTGATGTACATTTCTTGAGTGTACAATGAAAATGTGTATGTTTTCATGTATATTTCTTGAATTTACAATGAAAATAATTATATTTTGATGTACATTTCTTTAGTGTACAATGAAAATGTGTTTGTTTTGATGTACATTTCTTGAATGTACACTGAAAATCAGTATTTTTTGTTATACATTTCTTGAATGTACACTGAAAATGTGTATGTTTTTTGATGTACATTTCTTGAATGTACAATGAAAATGTGTATGTTTTGATATAAATTTCTTGAATGTACAATGAGAAAGTGTATGTTTTGGATGTACATTTCTTGAGTGTACAATGAAAATGTGTATGTTTTGATGTACATTTCTTGAGTGTACAATGAAAATGTGTATGTTTTGATGTACATTTCTGGAATGTACAATGAAATTGTGTATGTTTTGTTCTACATTTCTTGAATGTACAATGAAAATGTGTATGTTTTGATGTACATTTCTTGAATGTACACTGAAAATGTGTATGTTTTGATGTACATTTCTTGAATGTACAATGAAAATGTATATGTTTTCATGTATATTTCTTGAATGTACACTGAAAATGTGTATGTTTTGATATACATTTCTTGTATATACAATGAAAATGTGTATGTTTTGATGTACATTTCTTAAGTGTACAATGAAAATGTGTATGTTTTGATGTACATTTCTTGTATATACTATGAAAATGTGTATGTTTTGATGTACATTTCTTGAATGTACACAGAAAATGTGTATGTTTTGATATACATTTCTTGAATGTACAATGAAAATGTATATGTTTTCATGTATATTTCTTGAATGTACACTGAAAATGTGTATGTTTTGATATACATTTCTTGTATATACAATGAAAATGTGTATGTTTTGATGTACATTTCTTGTATATACAAAGAAAATGTGTATGTTTTGATGTACAATTCTTGAATGTACACTGAAAATGTGTATGTTTTGATGTACATTTCTTGAATGTACACTGAAAATGTGTATGTTTTGATGTACAGTTCTTGAATGTACAATGAAAATGTGTATGTTTTGTTCTGCATTTCTGGTATATACAATGAAAATGTGTATGTTTTGATGTATATTTCTAGAATGTGCAGTCAAAATGTGTATGTTTTGATGTACATTTCTTGAATGTACAATGAAAATGTGTATGTTTTGATGTACATTTCTGGTATATACAATGAAAATGTGTATGTTTTGATGTACATTTCTTGAATGTACAATGAAAATGTGTATGTTTTGATGTACATTTCTGGTAACT
This sequence comes from Tenodera sinensis, assembly GCA_030765045.1. Taxonomy (NCBI): domain Eukaryota; kingdom Metazoa; phylum Arthropoda; class Insecta; order Mantodea; family Mantidae; genus Tenodera; species Tenodera sinensis. The sequence goes on along the minus strand of CM060964.1, from coordinate 216,533,133 downwards.
ACAATGAAAATGTATATGTTTTGATGTACATTCCTTGAATGTACAATGAACATGTGTATGTTTTGATGTACATTTCTGGTATATACAGTGAAAATGTGTATGTTTTGATGTACATTTCTTGAATATACTATGAAAATGTGTAGTTTTTGATGTACATTTCTTGAATATACACTGAAAATGTGTATGTTTTGATATACATTTCTTGTATATACAATGAAAATGTGTATGTTTTGATTTACATTTCTTGTATATACAATAAAAATGTGTATGTTTTGATGTACGCTTCTGGTATATACAATGAAAATGTGCATGTTTTGATGTATATCTCTTGAATGTACACTCAAAATGTGTATGTTTTGATGTACATTTCTTGAGTGTACAATGAAAATGTGTGTGTTTTGATGTACATCTCTTGAATGCACAATGAAAATGTGTATGTTTTGATGTACATTCCTTGAATGTACAATGAAAATGTGTATGTTTTGTTGTACATTTCTTGAATGTACAATGAAAATTTGTATGTTTTGATGTACATTTCTTGAATGTACAATGAAAATGTGTATGTTTTGATATACATTTCTTGAATGTACAATGAAAATGTGTATGTTTTGATGTACATTTCTTGAGTGTACAATGAAAATGTGTATGTTTTGATGTAGATTTCTTGAGGTACAATGAAAATGTGTATGTTTTGATGTACATTTCCTGAATGTACAATGAAAATGTGTATGTTTTGATGCACATTTCTTGAATGTACAGTGAAAATGTGTATGTTTTGATGTACATTTCTTGAATGTACACTGAAAGTGTGTATGTTTTGATGTACATTTCTTTAGTGTACAATGAAGATGTGTATGTTTTGATGTACATTTCTTGTATATACAATGAAAATGTGTATGCTTTGATGTACATTTCTTGAATGTAATCTGAAAATGTGTATGTTTAGATATACATTTCTTGCCTGTACAATGAAAATGTATATGTTTTCATGTACATTTCTTGAATGTACACTGAAAATGTGTATGTTTTGATGTACATTTCTTGTATATACAATGAAAATGTATATGTTTTGATGTACATTTCTTGAATGTATACTGAAAATGTGTATGGTTTGATGTACATTTCTTGTATATACAATGAAAATGTGTATGTTTTGATGTACATTCCTTGAATGTACAATGAAAATGTGTATGTTTTGATGTACATTTCTGGTATATACAATGAAAATGTGTATGTTTTGATGTACATTTCTTGAATGTACACTGAAAATGTGTATGTTTTGATGTACATTTCTTGAATGTACACTGAAAATGTGTATGTTTTGATGTACAGTTCTTAAATGTACAATGAAAATGTGTATGTTTTGATGTGCATTTCTGGTATATACAATGAAAGTGTGTATGTTTTGATGTATATTTCTTGAATGTACACTCAAAATGTGCATGTTTTGATGTACATTTCTTGAATGTACAATGAAAATGTGTACGTTTTGATGTAAATTTCTGGTATATACAATGAAAATGGGTATGTTTTGATGTACATTTCTTGAATGTACAATGAAAATGTGTATGTTTTGATGTACATTTCTGGTATATACAATGAAAATGTTTATGTTTTGATGTACATTTCTTGAATGTACAATGAAAATGTGTATGTTTTGATGTACATTTCTGGTATATACAATGAAAATATGTATGTTTTGATGTACATTTCTTGAATATACAATGAAAATGTGTATGATTTGATTTACATTTCTTGAATGTACACTGAAAATGTGTATGTTTTGATATACATTTGTTGTATATACAATGAAAATGTGTATGTTTTGATATACATTTCTTGTATATACAATGAAAATGTGTATGTTTTGATGTACATTTCTGGTATATACAATGAAAAGGTGCATGTTTTGATGTATATCTCTTGAATGTACACTCAAAATGTGTATGTTTTAATGTACATTTCTTGAATGTACAATGAAAATGTATATGTTTTGATGTACATTTCTGGTATATACAGTGAAAATGTGTATGTTTTGATGTACATTTCTGTGATATACAATGAAAATGTGTATCTTTTGATGTACCTTTCTGGTATATACAATGAAAATGTGTATGCTTTAATGTATATTTCTTGAATGTACACTCAAAATGTGTATGTTTTGATGTACATTTCTTGAATGTACAATGAAAATGTGTATGTTTTGATGTACATTTCTGGTATATACAATGAAAATGTGTATGTTTTGATGTATATTTCTTGAATGTACACTCCAAATGTGTATGTTTTGATGTACATTTCTTGAGTGTACAATGAAAATGTGTATGTTTTGATGTACATTTCTTGAATGTACAATGAAAATGTGTATGTTTTGATGTATATTTCCTGAATGTACAATGAAAATGTGTATGTTTTGATGTACATTTCTTGAATGTACAATGAAAATGTGTATGTTTTGATGTACATTTCTGGTATATACAATGAAAATGTGTATGTTTTGATGTACCTTTCTGGTATATACAATGAAAATGTGTATGCTTTAATGTATATTTCTTGAATGTACACTCAAAAAGTGTATGTTTTGATGTACATTTCTTGAATGTACAATGAAAATGTGTATGTTTTCATGTACATTTCTGGTATATACAATGAAAATGTGTATGTTTTGATGTATATTTCTTGAATGTACACTCAAAATGTGTATGTTTTGATGTACATTACTTGAGTGTACAATGAAAATGTGTATGTTTTGATGTACATTTCTTGAATGTACAATGAAAATGTGTATGTTTTGATGTACATTTCCTGAATGTACAATGAAAATGTGTATGTTTTGATGTACATTTCTTGAATGTACAATGAAAATGTGTATGTTTTGATATACATTTCTTGAATGTACACTGAAAATGTGTATGCTTTGAAGTACATTTCTTGAGTGTACAATGAAAATGTGTATGTTTTGATGTACATTTCTTGAATGTACAATGAAAATGTGTATGTTTTGATGTACATTTGTTGAATGTACAATGAAAATGTGTATGTTTTGATGTATCTTTCTTGAATGTACAATGAAAATAAGTATGTTTTGATGTATATTTCTTTAGTGTACAATGAAAATGTGTTTGTTTTGATGTACATTTCTTGAATGTACACTGAAAATGTGTATTTTTTGTTATACGTTTCTTGAATGTACACTGAAAATGTGTATGTCTTGATGTACATTTCTTGAATGTACAATGAAAATGTGTATGTTTTGATATACATTTCTTGAATGTACACTGAAAATGTGTATGTTTTGATGTACATTTCTGGAGTGTACAATGAAAATGTGTATGTTTTGATGTACATTTCTTGAATGTACAATGAAAATGTGTATGTTTTGATATACATTTCTTGAATGTACACTGAAAATGTGTATGTTTTGATGTACATTTCCGGAGTGTACAATGAAAATGTGTATGTTTTGATGTACATTTCTTGAGTGTACAATGAAAATGTGTATGTTTTGATCTACATTTCTTGAATGTACAATGAAAATGTGTATGTTTTGATGTACATTTCTTGAATGTACACTGAAAATGTGTATGTTTTGATGTACATTTCTTTAGTGTACAATGAAAATGTGTATGTTTTGATGTACATTTCTTGAATGTACACTGAAAATGTGTATGTTTTGATGTACATTTCATTAGTGTACAATGAAAATATGTATGTTTTGATGTACATTACTTGTATATACAATGAAAATGTGTATGTTTTGATGTACATTTCTTGAATGTACACTGAAAATGTGTATGTTTTGACATACATTTCTTGGACATACAATGAAAATGTGTATGTTTTGATGTACATTTCTTGTATATACAATGAAAATGTGTATGTTTTGATGTACATTTCTTGAATGTACACTGAAAATTCGTATGTTTTGATGTACATTTCTTGAATGTACGCTGAAAATGTGTATGTTTTGATGTACAGTTCTTGAATGTACAATGAAAATGTGTATGTTTTGATGTGCATTTCTGGTATATACAATGAAAATGTGTATGTTTTGATATATATTTCTAGAATGTGCAGTCAAAATGTGTCTGTTTTGATGTACATTTCTTGAATGTACAATGAAAATGTGTATGTTTTGATGTACATTTCTGGTATATACAATGAAAATCTATGTTTTGATGTACATTTCTTGAATGTACAATGAAAATGTGTATGTTTTGATGTACATTTCTTGAATGTACAATGAAAATGTGTATGTTTTGATATACATTTCTTCAATGTACACTGAAAATGTGTATGTTTTGATGTACATTTCTTGAATGTACAATGAAAATGTATATGTTTTGATGTACATTTCTTGAGTTTACAATGAAAATGTGTATCTTTTGTTGTACATTTCTTGAATGTATAATGAAAATGTGTATGTTTTGATGTACATTTCTTGAATGTACATTGAAAATGTGTATGTTTTCATGTATATTTCTTGAATGTACAATGAAAATGTGTATGTTTTGATGTACATTTCTTGAATGTACACTGAAAATGTCTATTTTTTGTTATACATTTCTTGAATGTACACTGAAAATGTGTATGTTTTGATGTACATTTCTTGAATGTACAATGAAAATGTGTATGTTTTGATATACATTTCTTGAATGTACAATGAAAAAGTGTATGTTTTGATGTACATTTCTTGAGTGTACAATGAAAATGTGTATGTTTTGATGTACATTTCTTGAGTGTACAATGCAAATGTGTATGTTTTGATGTACATTTCTTGAATGTACAATGAAAATGTGTATGTTTTGATCTACATTTCTTGAATGTACAATGAAAATGTGTATGTTTTGATATACATTTCTTGAATGTACAATGAAAATGTATATGTTTTCATGTACATTTCTTGAATGTATACTGAAAATGTGTATGTTTTGATGTACATTTCTTGAATGTACACTGAAAATGTGTATCTTTTGTTATACATTTCTTGTATATACAATGAAAATGAGTATGTGTTGATGTACATTTCTTGTATATACAATGAAAATGTGTATGTTTTAATGTACAATTCTTGAATGTACACTGCAAATGTGTATGTTTTGGTGTACATTTCTTGAATATACACTGAAAATGTGTATGTTTTGATGTACAGTTCTTGAATTTACAATGAAAATGTGTATGTTTTGAGGCGCATTTCTGGTATATACAATGAAAATGTGTATGTTTTGATGTATATTTCTAGAATGTGCAGTCAAAATGTGTATGTTTTGATGTACATTGCTGGACTGCACAATGAAAATGTGTATGTTTTGATGTACATTTCTGGTATATACAATGAAAATGTGTATGTTTTGATGTACATTTCTTGAATGTACAATGAAAATGTGTATGTTTTGATGTACATTTCTGGTATATACAATGAAAATGTGTATGTTTTGATGTATATTTCTTGAATGTACACTCCAAATGTGTATGTTTTGATGTACATTTCTTGAGTGTACAATGAAAATGTGTATGTTTTGATGTACATTTCTTGAATGTACAATGAAAATGTGTATGTTTTGATGTATATTTCCTGAATGTACAATGAAAATGTGTATGTTTTGATGTACATTTCTTGAATGTACAATGAAAATGTGTATGTTTTGATGTACATTTCTGGTATATACAATGAAAATGTGTATGTTTTGATGTACCTTTCTGGTATATACAATGAAAATGTGTATGCTTTAATGTATATTTCTTGAATGTACACTCAAAAAGTGTATGTTTTGATGTACATTTCTTGAATGTACAATGAAAATGTGTATGTTTTCATGTACATTTCTGGTATATACAATGAAAATGTGTATGTTTTGATGTATATTTCTTGAATGTACACTCAAAATGTGTATGTTTTGATGTACATTACTTGAGTGTACAATGAAAATGTGTATGTTTTGATGTACATTTCTTGAATGTACAATGAAAATGTGTATGTTTTGATGTACATTTCCTGAATGTACAATGAAAATGTGTATGTTTTGATGTACATTTCTTGAATGTACAATGAAAATGTGTATGTTTTGATATACATTTCTTGAATGTACACTGAAAATGTGTATGCTTTGAAGTACATTTCTTGAGTGTACAATGAAAATGTGTATGTTTTGATGTACATTTCTTGAATGTACAATGAAAATGTGTATGTTTTGATGTACATTTGTTGAATGTACAATGAAAATGTGTATGTTTTGATGTATCTTTCTTGATTGTACAATGAAAATAAGTATGTTTTGATGTATATTTCTTTAGTGTACAATGAAAATGTGTTTGTTTTGATGTACATTTCTTGAATGTACACTGAAAATGTGTATTTTTTGTTATACGTTTCTTGAATGTACACTGAAAATGTGTATGTCTTGATGTACATTTCTTGAATGTACAATGAAAATGTGTATGTTTTGATATACATTTCTTGAATGTACACTGAAAATGTGTATGTTTTGATGTACATTTCTGGAGTGTACAATGAAAATGTGTATGTTTTGATGTACATTTCTTGAATGTACAATGAAAATGTGTATGTTTTGATATACATTTCTTGAATGTACACTGAAAATGTGTATGTTTTGATGTACATTTCCGGAGTGTACAATGAAAATGTGTATGTTTTGATGTACATTTCTTGAGTGTACAATGAAAATGTGTATGTTTTGATCTACATTTCTTGAATGTACAATGAAAATGTGTATGTTTTGATGTACATTTCTTGAATGTACACTGAAAATGTGTATGTTTTGATGTACATTTCTTTAGTGTACAATGAAAATGTGTATGTTTTGATGTACATTTCTTGAATGTACACTGAAAATGTGTATGTTTTGATGTACATTTCATTAGTGTACAATGAAAATATGTATGTTTTGATGTACATTACTTGTATATACAATGAAAATGTGTATGTTTTGATGTACATTTCTTGAATGTACACTGAAAATGTGTATGTTTTGACATACATTTCTTGGACATACAATGAAAATGTGTATGTTTTGATGTACATTTCTTGTATATACAATGAAAATGTGTATGTTTTGATGTACATTTCTTGAATGTACACTGAAAATTCGTATGTTTTGATGTACATTTCTTGAATGTACGCTGAAAATGTGTATGTTTTGATGTACAGTTCTTGAATGTACAATGAAAATGTGTATGTTTTGATGTGCATTTCTGGTATATACAATGAAAATGTGTATGTTTTGATATATATTTCTAGAATGTGCAGTCAAAATGTGTCTGTTTTGATGTACATTTCTTGAATGTACAATGAAAATGTGTATGTTTTGATGTACATTTCTGGTATATACAATGAAAATCTATGTTTTGATGTACATTTCTTGAATGTACAATGAAAATGTGTATGTTTTGATGTACATTTCTTGAATGTACAATGAAAATGTGTATGTTTTGATATACATTTCTTCAATGTACACTGAAAATGTGTATGTTTTGATGTACATTTCTTGAATGTACAATGAAAATGTATATGTTTTGATGTACATTTCTTGAGTTTACAATGAAAATGTGTATCTTTTGTTGTACATTTCTTGAATGTATAATGAAAATGTGTATGTTTTGATGTACATTTCTTGAATGTACATTGAAAATGTGTATGTTTTCATGTATATTTCTTGAATGTACAATGAAAATGTGTATGTTTTGATGTACATTTCTTGAATGTACACTGAAAATGTCTATTTTTTGTTATACATTTCTTGAATGTACACTGAAAATGTGTATGTTTTGATGTACATTTCTTGAATGTACAATGAAAATGTGTATGTTTTGATATACATTTCTTGAATGTACAATGAAAAAGTGTATGTTTTGATGTACATTTCTTGAGTGTACAATGAAAATGTGTATGTTTTGATGTACATTTCTTGAGTGTACAATGCAAATGTGTATGTTTTGATGTACATTTCTTGAATGTACAATGAAAATGTGTATGTTTTGATCTACATTTCTTGAATGTACAATGAAAATGTGTATGTTTTGATATACATTTCTTGAATGTACAATGAAAATGTATATGTTTTCATGTACATTTCTTGAATGTATACTGAAAATGTGTATGTTTTGATGTACATTTCTTGAATGTACACTGAAAATGTGTATCTTTTGTTATACATTTCTTGTATATACAATGAAAATGAGTATGTGTTGATGTACATTTCTTGTATATACAATGAAAATGTGTATGTTTTAATGTACAATTCTTGAATGTACACTGCAAATGTGTATGTTTTGGTGTACATTTCTTGAATATACACTGAAAATGTGTATGTTTTGATGTACAGTTCTTGAATTTACAATGAAAATGTGTATGTTTTGAGGCGCATTTCTGGTATATACAATGAAAATGTGTATGTTTTGATGTATATTTCTAGAATGTGCAGTCAAAATGTGTATGTTTTGATGTACATTGCTGGACTGCACAATGAAAATGTGTATGTTTTGATGTACATTTCTGGTATATACAATGAAAATGTGTATGTTTTGATGTACATTTCTTGAATGTACAATGAAAATGTGTATGTTTTGATGTACATTTCTGGTATATGCAATGAAAATGTATATGTTTTGATGTACATTTCTTGAATGTACACTCAAAATGTGTATGTTTTGATGAACATTTCTTGTATATACAATGAAAATGTGTATGTTTTGATGTACATTTCTTTAGTGTACAATGAAAATGTGTTTGGTTTGATGTACATTTCTTGAATGTACACTGAAAATGTGTATTTTTTGTTATACGCTTCTTGAATGTACACTGAAAATCTGTATGTTTTGATGTACATTTCTTGAATGTACAATGAAAATGTGTATGTTTTGATATCCATTTCTTGAATGTACAATGAAAAAGTGTATGTTTTGATGTACATTTCTTGAGTGTACAATGAAAATGTGTATGTTTTGATGTACATTTCTTGAGTGTACAATGAAAATGTGTATGTTTTGATGTACATTTCTTGAATGTGCAATGAAAATGTGTATGTTTTGATCTACATTTCTTGAATGTACAATGAAAATGTGTATGTTTTGATGTACATTTCTTGAATGTACACTGAAAATGTGTATGTTTTGATGTTTATTTCTTTAGTGTACAATGAAAATGTGTATGTTTTGATGTACATTTCTTGAATGTACAATGAGAATGTGTATGTTTTGATGTACACTTCTTGAATGTACAATGAAAATGTGTATGTTTTGATGTATATTTCTTGAATGTACAATGAAAATGTGTATGTTTTGATGTGCATTTCTTGAATGTACAATGAAAATGTGTATGTTTTGATGTACATTTCTTTAGTGTACAATGAAAATGTGTTTGCTTTGATGTACATTTCTTGAATGTACACTGAAAATGCGAATTTTTTGATATACATTTCTTGAATGTACACTGAAAATGTGTATGTTTTGATGTACATTTCTGGAATGTACAATGAAAATGTGTATGTTTTGATATACATTTCTTGAATGTACACTGAAAATGTGTGTTTTGATGTACATGTCTTGAGTGTACAATGAAAATGTGTATGTTTTGATGTACATTTCTTGTATATACAATGAAAATCTGTATGTTTTGATGTATATTTCTAGAATGTACAATGAAAATGTGTATGTTTTGATGTACATTTCTTGAATGTACAATGAAAATGTGTATGTTTTGATGTACATTTCTTGAATGTACACTGAAAATGAGTATGTTTTGATGTACATTTCTTGAGTGTACAATGAAAATGTGTATGTTTTGATGTACATTTCTTGAATGTACAATGAAAATTTGTATGTTTTGATGTATACTTCCTGAATGTACAATGAAAATGTGTATGTTTTGAAGTACATTTCTTGAATGTACAATGAAAAAGTGTATGTTTTGATATACATTTCTTGAATGTACACTGAAAATGTGTATGTTTTGTAGTACATTTCTTGAGTGTACAATGAAAATGTGTATGTTTAATGTACATTTCTTGAATGTACAATGAAAATGTGTATGTTTTGATGTACATTTCTTGAATGTACAATGAAAATGTGTATGTTTTGATGTACATTTCTTGAGTGTACAATGAAAATGTGTATGTTTTGATGTACTTTTCTTGAATGTACAATGAAAATGTGTATGTTTTGATGTATACTTCCTGAATGTACAATGAAAATGTGTATGTTTTGATGTACATTTCTTGAATGTACAATGAAAAAGTGTATGTTTTGATATACATTTCTTGAATGTACACTGAAAATGTGTATGTTTTGTAGTACATTTCTTGAGTGTACAATGAAAATGTGTATGTTTAATGTACATTTCTTGAATGTACAATGAAAATGTGTATGTTTTGATGTACATTTCTTCAATGTACAATGAAAATGTGTATGTTTTGATGTACATTTCTTGAGTGTAAAATGAAAATGTGTATATTTTGATGTACATTTGTTGAATGTACAATGAAAATGTGTATGTTTTGATGTATCCTTCTTGAATGTACAATGAAAATAAGTATGTTTTGATGTACATTTTTTTAGTGTACAATGAAAATGTGTTTGTTTTGATGTACATTTCTTGAATGTACACTGAAAATGTGTATTTTGTTATATACATTTCTTGAATGTACACTGAAAATGTGTATGTTTTGATGTACATTTCTTGAATGTACAATGAAAATGTGTCTGTTTTGATATACATTTCTTGAATGTACAATGAAAAAGTGTATGTTTTGATGTACATTTCTTGAGTGTACAATGAAAATGTGTATGTTTTGATGTACATTTCTTGAGTGTACAATGAAAATGTGTATGTTTTGATGTACATTTCTTGAATGTACAATGAAATTATGTATGTTTTGATGTACATTTCTTGAATGTACACTGAAAATGTGTATGTTTTGATATACATTTATTGAATGTACAATGAAAATGTATATGTTTTCATGTACATTTCTTGAATGTATACTGAAAATGTGTATGTTTTGATGTACATTTCTTGAATGTACACTGAAAATGTGTGTTTTTATATACATTTCTTGAATGTACAATGATAATGTGTATGTCTTGATGTACATTTCTTGAATGTACACTGAAAATGTGTATGTTTTGATGTACATTACTTGTATATACTATGAAAATGTGTATGTTTTGATGTACATTTCTTGAATGTACACTGAAAATGTGTATCTTTTGATATACATTTCTTGTATATACAATGAAAATGTGTATGTGTTGATGTACATTTCTTGTATCTACAATGAAAATGTGTATGTTTTGATGTACAATTCTTGAATGTACACTGAAAATGTGTAGGTTTTGATGTACATTTCTTGAATGTACACTCAAAATGTGTATGTTTTGATGTACAGTTCTTGAATGTACAATGAAAATGTGTATGTTTTGAGGTGCATTTCTGGTATATACAATGAAAATGTGTATGTTTTGATGTATATTTCTAGAATGTGCATTCAAAATGTGTATGTTTTGATGTACATTTCTGGAATGCACAATGAAAATGTGTATGTTTTGATGTACATTTCTTGAATGTACACTGAAAATGTGTATGTTTAGATGTACAGTTCTTGAATGTACAATGAAAATGTGTATTATTTGAGGTGCATTTCTGGAATATACAATGAAAAGTGTATGTTTTGATGTATATTTCTAGAATGTACAATGAAAATGTGTATGTTTTGATGTACATTTCTTGAATGTACAAAGAAAATGTGTATGTTTTGATGTACATTTCTTGAATGTACACTGAAAATGAGTATGTTTTGATGTACATTTCTTGAGTGTACAATGAAAATGTGTATGTTTTGATGTACATTTCTTGAATGTACAATGAAAATGTGTATGTTTTGATGTATACTTCCTGAATGTACAATGAAAATGTGTATGTTTTGATGTACATTTCTTGAATGTACAATGAAAAAGTGTATGTTTTGATATACATTTCTTGAATGTACACTGAAAATGTGTATGTTTTGTAGTACATTTCTTGAGTGTACAATGAAAATGTGTATGTTTAATGTACATTTCTTGAATGTACAATGAAAATGTGTATGTTTTGATGTACATTTCTTGAATGTACAATGAAAATGTGTATGTTTTGATGTACATTTCTTGAGTGTAAAATGAAAATGTGTATATTTTGATGTACATTTCTTGAATGTACAATGAAAATGTGTATGTTTTGATGTATCCTTCTTGAATGTACAATGAAAATAAGTATGTTTTGATGTACATTTTTTTAGTGTACAATGAAAATGTGTTTGTTTTGATGTACATTTCTTGAATGTACACTGAAAATGTGTATTTTGTTATATACATTTCTTGAATGTACACTGAAAATGTGTATGCTTTGATGCACATTTCTTGAATGTACAATGAAAATGTGTATGTTTTGATATACATTTCTTGAATGTACAATGAAAAAGTGTATGTTTTGATGTACATTTCTTGAGTGTACAATGAAAATGTGTATGTTTTGATGTACATTTCTTGAGTGTACAATGAAAATGTGTATGTTTTGATGTACATTTCTTGAATGTACAATGAAAATATGTATGTTTTGATGTACATTTCTTGAATGTACACTGAAAATGTGCATGTTTTGATATACATTTATTGAATGTACAATGAAAATGTATATGTTTTCATGTACATTTCTTGAATGTATACTGAAAATGTGTATGTTTTGATGTACATTTCTTGAATGTACACTGAAAATGTGTGTTTTTATATACATTTCTTGAATGTACAATGATAATGTGTATGTCTTGATGTACATTTCTTGAATGTACACTGAAAATGTGTATGTTTTGATGTACATTACTTGTATATACAATGAAAATGTGTATCTTTTGATGTACATTTCTTGAATGTACACTGAAAATGTGTATCTTTTGATATACATTTCTTGTATATACAATGAAAATGTGTATGTGTTGATGTACATTTCTTGTATCTACAATGAAAATGTGTATGTTTTGATGTACAATTCTTGAATGTACACTGAAAATGTGTAGGTTTTGATGTACATTTCTTGAATGTACACTGAAAATGTGTATGTTTTGATGTACAGTTCTTGAATGTACAATGAAAATGTGTATGTTTTGAGGTGCATTTCTGGTATATACAATGAAAATGTGTATGTTGTGATGTATATTTCTAGAATGTGCAGTCAAAATGTGTATGTTTTGATGTACATTTCTGGAATGCACAATGAAAATGTGTATGTTTTGATGTACATTTCTTGAATGTACACTGAAAATGTGTATGTTTTGATGTACAGTTCTTGAATGTACAATGAAAATGTGTATGTTTTGAGGTGCATTTCTGGTATATACAATGAAAATGTGTATGTTTTGATGTATATTTCTAGAATGTGCAGTCAAAATGTGTATGTTTTGATGTACATTTCTTGAGTGTACAATGAAAATGTGTATGTTTTGATGTACATTTCTTGAATGTACAATGAAAATGTGTATGTTTTGATGTATACTTCCTGAATGTACAATGAAAATGTGTATGTTTTGATGTACATTTCTTGAATGTACAATGAAAAAGTGTGTTTTGATATACATTTCTTGAATGTACACTGAAAATGTGTATGTTTTGAAGTACATTTCTTGAATGTACACTGAAAATGTGTATGTTTTGATGTACATTTCTTGAATGTACAATGAAAATGTGTATGTTTTGATGTACATTTCTTGAATGTACAATGAAAATGTGTATGTTTTGATGTATACTTCGTGAATGTACAATGAAAATGTGTATGTTTTGATGTACATTTCTTGAATGTACAATGAAAAAGTGTGTTTTGATATACATTTCTTGAATGTACACTGAAAATGTGTATGTTTTGAAGTACATTTCTTGAGTGTACAATGAAAATGTGTATGTTTTGATGTACATTTCTTGAATGTACAATGAAAATGTGTATGTTTTGATTTACATTTCTTGAGTGTACAATGAAAATGTGTATGTTTTGATGTACATTTCTTGAATGTACAATGAAAATGTGTATGTTTTCATGTATATTTCTTGAATGTACAATGAAAATGTGTATGTTTTGATGTACATTTCTTTAGTGTACAATGAAAATGATTTTGTTTTGATGTACATTTCTTAAATGTACACTGAAAATGTGTATTTTTTGTTATACATTTCTTGAATGTACACTGAAAATGTGTGTTTTGATGTACATTTCTTGAATGTACAATGAAAATGTGTATGTTTTAATATACATTTCTTGAATGTACAATGAAAAAGTGTATGTTTTGATGTACATTTCTCTAGTGTACCATGAAAATGTGTATGTTTTGATGTACATTTCTTGAGTGTACAATGAAAATGTGTATGTTTTGATGTACATTTCTTGAATGTACACTGAAAATGTGTATATTTTGATGTACATTTCTTGAATGTACACTGAAGATGAGTATGTTTTGATGTACATTTCTTGAATGTACAATGAAAATGTGTATGTTTTGATGTACATTTCTTGAATGTACACTGAAAATGTGTATGTTTTGATATACATTTCTTGAATGTACAATGAAAATGTGTATGTTTTGGTGTACATTTCTTGTATATACAATGAAAATGTGTATGTTTTGATGTACATTTCTTGAATGTACACTGAAAATGTGTATGTTTTGATATACATTTCTTGAATGTACACTGAAAATGTGTGTGTTTTGATGTACATTTCTTGAATGTACAATGAAAATGTGTATGTTTTGATGTACATTCCTTGAATGTACAATGAAAATGTGTATGTTTTGATGTACATTTCTTGAATGTACAATGAAAATGTGTATGTTTTGATATACATTTCTTGAATGTACAATGAAAATGTGTATGTTTTGATGTACATTGCTTGAGTGTACAATGAAAATGTGTATGTTTTGATGTACATTTCTTGAGTGTACAATGAAAATGTGTATGTTTTGATGTACATTTCTTGAATGTACAATGAGAATGTGTATGTTTTGATGTACACTTCTTGAATGTATAATGAAAATGTGTATGTTTTGATGTATATTTCTTGAATGTACAATGAAAATGTGTATGTTTTGATGTGCATTTCTTGAATGTACAATGAAAATGTGTATGTTTTGATGTACTTTTCTTTAGTGTACAATGAAAATGTGTTTGCTTTGATGTACATTTCTTGAATGTACACTGAAAATGCGAATTTTTTGATATACATTTCTTGAATGTACACTGAAAATGTGTATGTTTTGATGTACATGTCTTGAGTGTACAATGAAAATGTGTATGTTTTGATGTACATTTCTTGTATATACAATGAAAATCTGTATGTTTTGATGTATATTTCTAGAATGTACAATGAAAATGTGTATGTTTTGATGTACATTTCTTGAATGTACAAAGAAAATGTGTATGTTTTGATGTACATTTCTTGAATGTACACTGAAAATGAGTATGTTTTGATGTACATTTCTTGAGTGTACAATGAAAATGTGTATGTTTTGATGTACATTTCTTGAATGTACAATGAAAATGTGTATGTTTTGATGTATACTTCCTGAATGTGCAATGAAAATGTGTATGTTTTGATGTACATTTCTTTAATGTACAATGAAAAAGTGTATGTTTTGATATACATTTCTTGAATGTACACTGAAAATGTGTATGTTTTGTAGTACATTTCTTGAGTGTACAATGAAAATGTGTATGTTTAATGTACATTTCTTGAATGTACAATGAAAATGTGTATGTTTTGATGTACATTTCTTGAATGTACAATGAAAATGTGTATGTTTTGATGTACATTTCTTGAGTGTAAAATGAAAATGTGTATATCTTGATGTACATTTGTTGAATGTACAATGAAGATGTGTATGTTTTGATGTATCCTTCTTGAATGTACAATGAAAATAAGTATGTTTTGATGTACATTTTTTTAGTGTACAATGAAAATGTGTTTGTTTTGATGTACATTTCTTGAATGTACACTGTAAATGTGTATTTTGTTATATACATTTCTTGAATGTACAATGAAAATGTGTATGTTTTGATGTACATTTCTTGAATGTACAATGAAAATGTGTATGTTTCGATATACATTTCTTGAATGTACAATGAAAAAGTGTATGTTTTGATGTACATTTCTTGAGTGTACAATGAAAATGTGTATGTTTTGATGTACATTTCTTGAGTGTACAATGAAAATGTGTATGTTTTGATGTACATTTCTTGAATGTACAATGAAAATATGTATGTTTTGATGTACATTTCATGAATGTACACTGAAAATGTGTATGTTTTGATATACATTTATTGAATGTACAATGAAAATGTATATGTTTTCATGTACATTTCTTGAATGTATACTGAAAATGTGTATGTTTTGATGTACATTTCTTGAATGTACACTGAAAATGTGTGTTTTTATATACATTTCTTGAATGTACAATGATAATGTGTATGTCTTGATGTACATTTCTTGAATGTACACTGAAAATGTGTATGTTTTGATGTACATTACTTGTATATACAATGAAAATGTGTATGTTTTGATGTACATTTCTTGAATGTACACTGAAAATGTGTATTTTTTGATATACATTTCTTGTATATACAATGAAAATGTGTATGTGTTGATGTACATTTCTTGTATCTACAATGAAAATGTGTATGTTTTGATGTACAATTCTTGAATGTACACTGAAAATGTGTAGGTTTTGATGTACATTTCTTGACTGTACACTGAAAATGTGTATGTTTTGATGTACAGTTCTTGAATGTACAATGAAAATGTGTATGTTTTGAGGTGCATTTCTGGTATATACAATGAAAATGTGTATGTTTTGATGTATATTTCTAGAATGTGCAGTCAAAATGTGTATGTTTTGATGTACATTTCTGGAATGCACAATGAAGGTGAGTATGTTTTGATGTACATTTCTTGAATGTACAATGAAAATGTGTATGTTTTGATGTACATTACTTGAATGTACACTGAAAATGTGTATGTTTTGATATACATTTCTTGAATGTACAATGAAAATGTGTATGTTTTGGTGTACATTTCTTGTATATACAATGAAAATGTGTATGTTTTGATGTACATTCTTGAATGTACACTGAAAATGTGTATCTTTTGATATACATTTCTTGAATGTACACTGAAAATGTGTGTGTTTTGATGTACATTTCTTGAATGTACAATGAAAATGTGTATGTTTTGATGTACATTCCTTGAATGTACAATGAAAATGTGTATGTTTTGATGTACATTTCTTGAATGTACAATGAAAATGTGTATGTTTTGATTTACATTACTTGAATGTACAATGAAAATGTGTATGTTTTGATATACATTTCTTGAATGTACAATGAAAATGTGTATGTTTTGATGTACATTGTTTGAGTGTACAATGAAAATGTGTATGTTTTGATGTACATTTCTTGAGTGTACAATGAAAATGTGTATGTTTTGATGTACATTTCTTGAATGTACAATGAGAATGTGTATGTTTTGATGTACATTTCTTGAATGTACAATGAAAATGTGTATGTTTTGATGTATATTTCTTGAATGTACAATGAAAATGTGTATGTTTTGATGTGCATTTCTTGAATGTACAATGAAAATGTGTATGTTTTGATGTACATTTCTTTAGTGTACAATGAAAATGTGTTTGCTTTGATGTACATTTCTTGAATGTACACTGAAAATGTGTATTTTTTGATATACATTTCTTGAATGTGCACTGAAAATGTGTATGTTTTGATGTACATTTCTGGAATGTACAATGAAAATCTGTATGTTTTGATATACATTTCTTGAATGTACACTGAAAATGTGTGTTTTGATGTACATTTCTTGAGTGTACAATGAAAATGTGTATGTTTTGATGTACATTTCTTGTATATACAATGAAAATGTGTATGTTTTGATCTATATTTCTAGAATGTACAATGAAAATGTGTATGTTTTGATGTACATTTCTTGAATGTACAATGAAAATGTGTATATTTTGATGTACATTTCTTGAGTTTACAATGAAAATGTGTATCTTTCGTTGTACATTTCTTGAATGTATAATGAAAATGTGTATGTTTTGATGTACATTTCTTGAGTGTACAATGAAAATGTGTATGTTTTGATGTACATTTCTTGAATGTACAATGAAAATGTGTATGTTTTCATGTAAATTTCTTGAATGTACAATGAAAATGTGTATGTTTTCATGTACATTTCTTTAGTGTACAATGAAAATGATTTTGTTTTGATGTACATTTCTTAAATGTACACTGAAAATGTGTATTTTTTGTTATACATTTCTTGAATGTACACTGAAAATGTGTGTTTTGATGTACATTTCTTGAATGTACAATGAAAATGTGTATGTTTTGATATACATTTCTTGAATGTACACTGAAAATGTGTGTTTTGATGTACATTTCTTGAGTGTACAATGAAAATGTGTATGTTTTGATGTACATTTCTTGTATATACAATGAAAATGTGTATGTTTTGATGTATATTTCTAGAATGTACAATGAAAATGTGCATGTTTTGATGTACATTGCTTGAATGTACAATGAAAATGTGTATGTTTTGATGTACATTTCTTGAATGTACACTGAAAATGTGTATGTTTTGATGTACATTTCTTGAATGTACAATGAAAATGTGTATGTTTTGATGTATACTTCCTGAATGTACAATGAAAATGTGTATGTTTTGATGTACATTTCTTGAATGTACAATGAAAAAGTGTATGTTTTGATATACATTTCTTGAATGTACACTGAAAATGTGTATGTTTTGAAGTACATTTCTTGAGTGTACAATGAAAATGTGTATGTTTAATGTACATTTCTTGAATGTACAATGAAAATGTGTATGTTTTGATGTACATTTCTTGAATGTACAATGAAAATGTGTATGTTTTGATGTACATTTCTTGAGTGTAAAATGAAAATGTGTATGTTTTGATGTACATTTGTTGAATGTACAATGAAAATGTGTATGTTTTGATGTATCCTTCTTGAATGTACAATGAAAATAAGTATGTTTTGATGTACATTTATTTAGTGTACAATGAAAATGTGTTTGTTTTGATGTACATTTCTTGAATGTACACTGAAAATGTGTATTTTGTTATATACATTTCTTGAATGTACACTGAAAATGTGTATGTTTTGATGTACATTTCTTGAATGTACAATGAAAATGTGTATGTTTTGATATACATTTCTTGAATGTACAATGAAAAAGTGTATGTTTTGATGTACATTTCTTGAATGTACACTGAAAATGTGTATGTTTTGATATACATTTCTTGAATGTACAATGAAAATGTATATGTTTTCATGTACATTTCTTGAATGTATACTGAAAATGTGTATGTTTTGATGTACATTTCTTGAATGTACACTGAAAATGTGTGTTTTTATATACATTTCTTGAATGTACAATGATAATGTGTATGTCTTGATGTACATTTCCTGAATGTACACTCAAAATGTGTATGTTTTGATGTACATTACTTGTATATACAATGAAAATGTGTATGTTTTGATGTACATTTCTTGAATGTACACTGAAAATGTGTATCTTTTGATATACATTTCTTGTATATACAATGAAAATGTGTATGTGTTGATGTACATTTCTTGTATCTACAATGAAAATGTGTATGTTTTGATGTACAATTCTTGAATGTACACTGAAAATGTGTAGGTTTTGATGTACAGTTCTTGAATGTACAATGAAAATGTGTATGTTTTGAGGTGCGTTTCTGGTATATACAATGCAAATGTGTATGTTTTGATGTACATTTCTGGAATGCACAATGAAAATGTTTATGTTTTGATGTACATTTCTGGTATATACAATGAAAATGTGTATACTTTGATGAACATTTCTTGTATATACAATGAAAATGTGTATGTTTTGATGTATATTTCTTGAACGTACCCTGAAAATGTGTATGTTTTGATGTATATTTCTTGAAGGTACACTGAAAATGTGTATGTTTTGAGGTACGTTTCTTGAATGTACAATGAAAATGTGTATGTTTTGATGTACATTTCTGGTATATACAATGAAAATGTGTAGGTTTTCATGTATATTTCTTGAATGTACACTCAAAATGTGTATGTTTTAGATGTACATTTCTTGATTATACACTGAAAATGTGTATATTTTGATGTACATTTCTTGAATGTACACTGAAGGTGAGTATGTTTTGATGTACATTTCTTGAATGTACAATGAAAATGTGTATGTTTTGATGTACATTTCTTGAATGTACACTGAAAATGTGTATGTTTTGATATACATTTCTTGAATGTACAATGAAAATGTGTATGTGTTGGTGTACATTTCTTGTATATACAATGAAAATGTGTATGTTTTGATGTACATTTCTTGAATGTACACTGAAAATGTGTATGTTTTGATATACATTTCTTGAATGTACACTGAAAATGTGTGTGTTTTGATGTACATTTCTTGAATGTACAATGAAAATGTGTATGTTTTGATGTACATTCCTTGAATGTACAATGAAAATGTGTATGTTTTGATGTACATTTCTTGAATGTACAATGAAAATGTGTATGTTTTGATTTACATTTCTTGAATGTACAATGAAAATGTGTATGTTTTGATATACATTTCTTGAATGTACAATGAAAATGTGTATGTTTTGATGTACATTACTTGAGTGTACAATGAAAATGTGTATGTTTGGATGTACATTTCTTGAGTGGACAATGAAAATGTGTATGTTTTGATGTACATTTCTTTAATGTACAATGAGAATGTGTATGTTTTGAAGTACATTTCTTGAATGTACAATGAAAATGTGTATGTTTTGATGTATATTTCTTGAATGTACAATGAAAATGTGTATGTTTTGATGTGCATTTCTTGAATGTACAATGAAAATGTGTATGTTTTGATGTACATTTCTTTAGTGTACAATGAAAATGTGTTTGCTTTGATGTACATTTCTTGAATGTACACTGAAAATGTGTATTTTTTGATATACATTTCTTGAATGTACACTGAAAATGTGTATGTTTTGATGTACATTTCTGGAATGTACAATGAAAATCTGTATGTTTTGATATACATTTCTTGAATGTACACTGAAAATGTGTGTTTTGAAGTACATTTCTTGAGTGTACAATGAAAATGTGTATGTTTTGATGTACATTTCTTGTATATACAATGAAAATGTGTATGTTTAGATCTATATTTCTAGAATGTACAATGAAAATGTGTATGTTTTGATGTACATTTCTTGAATGTACAATGAAAATGTGTATGTTTTGATGTACATTTCTTGAATGTACACTGAAAATGTGTATGTTTTGATGTACATTTCTTGAGTGTACAATGAAAATGTGTAAGTTTTGATGTACATTTCTTGAATGTACAATGAAAATGTGTATGTTTTGATGTATACTTCCTGAATGTACAATGAAAATGTGTATGTTTTGATGTACATTTCTTGAATGTACAATGAAAAAGTGTGTTTTGATATACATTTCTTGAATGTACACTGAAAATGTGTATGTTTTGAAGTACATTTCTTGAATGTACACTGAAAATGTGTATGTTTTGATGTACATTTCTTGAATGTACAATGAAAATGTGTATGTTTTGATGTACATTTCTTGAATGTACAATGAAAATGTGTATGTTTTGATGTATACTTCCTGCATGTACAATGAAAATGTGTATGTTTTGATGTACATTTCTTGAATGTACAATGAAAAAGTGTGTTTTGATATACATTTCTTGAATGTACACTGAAAATGTGTATGTTTTGAAGTACATTTCTTGAGTGTACAATGAAAATGTGTATGTTTAATGTACATTTCTTGAATGTACAATGAAAATGTGTATGTTTTGATGTACATTTCTTGAATGTACAATGAAAATGTGTATGTTTTGATGTACATTTCTTGAGTGTCAAATGAAAATGTGTATGTTTTGATGTACATTTGTTGAATGTACAATGAAAATGTGTATGTTTTGATGTATCCTTCTTGAATGTACAATGAAAATAAGTATGTTTTGATATAAATTTCTTGAATGTACAATGAAAAAGTGTATGTTTTGATGTACATTTCTTGAGTGTACAATGAAAATGTGTATGTTTTGATGTACATTTCTTGAGTGTACAATGAAAATGTGTATGTTTGGATGTACATTTCTTTTGTGTACAATGAAAATGTGTTTGTTTTGATGTACATTTCTTGAATGTACAATGAAAATGTGTATGTTTTGATATAAATTTCTTGAATGTACAATGAAAAAGTGTATGTTTTGATGTACATTTCTTGAGTGTACAATGAAAATGTGTATGTTTTGATGTACATTTCTTGAGTGTACAATGAAAATGTGTATGTTTTGATGTACATTTCTTGAATGTACAATGAAAATGTGTATGTTTTGATCTACATTTCTTGAATGTACAATGAAAATGTGTATATTTTGATGTACATTTCTTGTATATACAATGAAAATGTGTATGTTTTGATGTACATTTCTTGAATGTACACTGAAAATGTGTATGTTTTGATATACATTTCTTGAATGTACAATGAAAATGTAATGTTTTGATGTACATTTCTTGAATGCATACTGAAAATGTGTATGTTTTGATGTACATTTCTTGATTGTACACTGAAAATGTGTATGTTTTGATAAACATTTCTTGAATGTGCAATGAAAATGTGTATGTCTTTATGTACATTTCTTGAATGTACAATGAAAATGTGTATGTTTTCATGTAAATTTCTTGAATGTACAATGAAAATGTGTATGTTTTGATGTACATTTCTTTAGTGTACAATGAAAATGATTTTGTTTTGATGTACATTTCTTAAATGTACACTGAAAATGTGTATTTTTTGTTATACATTTCTTGAATGTACACTGAAAATGTGTAATTTGATGTACATTTCTTGAATGTACAATGAAAATGTGTATGTTTTCATGTACATTTCTTGAATGCATACTGAAAATGTGTATGTTTTGATGTACATTTCTTGAATGTATAATGAAAATGTGTATGTTTTGATGTACATTTCTTGAGTGTACAATGAAAATGTGTATGTTTTGATGTACATTTCTTGAATGTACAATGAAAATGTGTATGTTTTCATGTAAATTTCTTGAATGTACAATGAAAATGTGTATGTTTTGATGTACATTTCTTTAGTGTACAATGAAAATGATTTTGTTTTGATGTACATTTCTTAAATGTACACTGAAAATGTGTATTTTTTGTTATACATTTCTTGAATGTACACTGAAAATGTGTGTTTTGATGTACATTTCTTGAATGTACAATGAAAATGTGTATGTTTTGATATACATTTCTTGAATGTACACTGAAAATGTGTGTTTTGATGTACATTTCTTGAGTGTACAATGAAAATGTGTATGTTTTGATGTACATTTCTTGTACATACAATGAAAATGTGTATGTTTTGATGTATATTTCTAGAATGTTCAATGAAAATGTGCATGTTTTGATGTACATTTCTTGAATGTACAATGAAAATGTGTATGTTTTGATGTACATTTCTTGAATGTACACTGAAAATGTGTATGTTTTGATGTACATTTCTTGAATGTACAATGAAAATGTGTATGTTTTGATGTATACTTCCTGAATGTACAATGAAAATGTGTATATTTTGATGTACATTTCTTGAATGTACACTGAAGATGAGTATGTTTTGATGTACATTTCTTGAATGTACAATGAAAATGTGTATGCTTTGATGTACATTTCTTGAATGTACACTGAAAATGTGTATGTTTTGATATACATTTCTTGAATGTACAATGAAAATGTGTATGTTTTGGTGTACATTTCTTGTATATACAATGAAAATGTGTATGTTTTGATGTACATTTCTTGAATGTACACTGAAAATGTGTATGTTTTGATATACATTTCTTGAATGTACACTGAAAATGTGTGTGTTTTGATGTACATTTCTTGAATGTACAATGAAAATGTGTATGTTTTGATGTACATTCCTTGAATGTACAATGAAAATGTGTATGTTTTGATGTACATTTCTTGAATGTACAATGAAAATGTGTATGTTTTGATTTACATTTCTTGAATGTACAATGAAAATGTGTATGTTTTGATATACATTTCTTGAATGTACAATGAAAATGTGTATGTTTTGATGTACATTGCTTGAGTGTACAATGAAAATGTGTATGTTTTGATGTACATTTCTTGAGTGTACAATGAAAATGTGTATGTTTTGATGTACATTTCTTGAATGTACAATGAGAATGTGTATGTTTTGATGTACACTTCTTGAATGTACAATGAAAATGTGTATGTTTTGATGTATATTTCTTGAATGTACAATGAAAATGTGTATGTTTTGATGTGCATTTCTTGAATGTACAATGAAAATGTGTATGTTTTGATGTACATTTCTTTAGTGTACAATGAAAATGTGTTTGCTTTGATGTACATTTCTTGAATGTACACTGAAAATGCGAATTTTTTGATATACATTTCTTGAATGTACACTGAAAATGTGTATGTTTTGATGTACATTTCTGGAATGTACAATGAAAATGTGTATGTTTTGATATACATTTCTTGAATGTACACTGAAAATGTGTGTTTTGATGTACATGTCTTGAGTGTACAATGAAAATGTGTATGTTTTGATGTACATTTCTTGTATATACAATGAAAATCTGTATGTTTTGATGTATATTTCTAGAATGTACAATGAAAATGTGTATGTTTTGATGTACATTTCTTGAATGTACAATGAAAATGTGTATGTTTTGATGTACATTTCTTGAATGTACACTGAAAATGAGTATGTTTTGATGTACATTTCTTGAGTGTACAATGAAAATGTGTATGTTTTGATGTACATTTCTTGAATGTACAATGAAAATTTGTATGTTTTGATGTATACTTCCTGAATCTACAATGAAAATGTGTATGTTTTGATGTACATTTCTTGAATGTACAATGAAGAAGTGTATGTTTTGATATACATTTCTTGAATGTACACTGAAAATGTGTATGTTTTGTAGTACATTTCTTGAGTGTACAATGAAAATGTGTATGTTTAATGTACATTTCTTGAATGTACAATGAAAATGTGTATGTTTTGATGTACATTTCTTGAATGTACAATGAAAATGTGTATGTTTTGATGTACATTTCTTGAGTGTACAATGAAAATGTGTATGTTTTGATGTACATTTCTTGAATGTACAATGAAAATGTGTATGTTTTGATGTATACTTCCTGAATGTACAATGAAAATGTGTATGTTTTGATGTACATTTCTTGAATGTACAATGAAAAAGTGTATGTTTTGATATACATTTCTTGAATGTACACTGAAAATGTGTATGTTTTGTAGTACATTTCTTGAGTGTACAATGAAAATGTGTATGTTTAATGTACATTTCTTGAATGTACAATGAAAATGTGTATGTTTTGATGTACATTTCTTGAATGTACAATGAAAATGTGTATGTTTTGATGTACATTTCTTGAGTGTAAAATGAAAATGTGTATATTTTGATGTACATTTGTTGAATGTACAATGAAAATGTGTATGTTTTGATGTATTCTTCTTGAATGTACAATGAAAATAAGTATGTTTTGATGTACATTTTTTTAGTGTACAATGAAAATGTGTTTGTTTTGATGTACATTTCTTGAATGTACACTGAAAATGTGTATTTTGTTATATACATTTCTTGAATGTACAATGAAAATATGTATGTTTTGATGTACATTTCTTGAATGTACACTGAAAATGTGTATGTTTTGATATACATTTATTGAATGTACAATGAAAATGTATATGTTTTCATGTACATTTCTTGAATGTATACTGAAAATGTGTATGTTTTGATGTACATTTCTTGAATGTACACTGAAAATGTGTGTTTTTATATACATTTCTTGAATGTACAATGATAATGTGTATGTCTTGATGTACATTTCTTGAATGTACACTGAAAATGTGTATGTTTTGATGTACATTACTTGTATATACAATGAAAATGTGTATGTTTTGATGTACAATTCTTGAATGTACACTGAAAATGTGTAGGTTTTGATGTACATTTCTTGAATGTACACTGAAAATGTGTATGTTTTGATGTACAGTTCTTGAATGTACAATGAAAATGTGTATGTTTTGAGGTGCATTTCTGGTATATACAATGAAAATGTGTATGTTTTGATGTATATTTCTAGAATGTGCAGTCAAAATGTGTATGTTTTGATGTACATTTCTGGAATGCACAATGAAAATGTGTATGTTTTGATGTACATTTCTTGAATGTACACTGAAAATGTGTATGTTTAGATGTACAGTTCTTGAATGTACAATGAAAATGTGTATGTTTTGAGGTGCATTTCTGGTATATACAATGAAAATTTGTATGTTTTGATGTATATTTCTAGAATGTACAATGAAAATGTGTATGTTTTGATGTACATTTCTTGAATGTACAAAGAAAATGTGTATGTTTTGATGTACATTTCTTGAATGTACACTGAAAATGAGTATGTTTTGATGTACATTTCTTGAGTGTACAATGAAAATGTGTATGTTTTGATGTACATTTCTTGAATGTACAATGAAAATGTGTATGTTTTGATGTATACTTCCTGAATGTACAATGAAAATGTGTATGTTTTGATGTACATTTCTTGAATGTACAATGAAAAAGTGTATGTTTTGATATACATTTCTTGAATGTACACTGAAAATGTGTATGTTTTGTAGTACATTTCTTGAGTGTACAATGAAAATGTGTATGTTTAATGTACATTTCTTGAATGTACAATGAAAATGTGTATGTTTTGATGTACATTTCTTGAATGTACAATGAAAATGTGTATGTTTTGATGTACATTTCTTGAGTGTAAAATGAAAATGTGTATATTTTGATGTACATTTCTTGAATGTACAATGAAAATGTGTATGTTTTGATGTATCCTTCTTGAATGTACAATGAAAATAAGTATGTTTTGATGTACATTTTTTTAGTGAACAATGAAAATGTGTTTGTTTTGATGTACATTTCTTGAATGTACACTGAAAATGTGTATTTTGTTATATACATTTCTTGAATGTACACTGAAAATGTGTATGTTTTGATGTACATTCCTTGAATGTACAATGAAAATGTGTATGTTTTGATATACATTTCTTGAATGTACAATGAAAAAGTGTATGTTTTGATGTACATTTCTTGAGTGTACAATGAAAATGTGTATGTTTTGATGTACATTTCTTGAGTGTACAATGAAAATGTGTATGTTTTGATGTACATTTCTTGAATGTACAATGAAAATATGTATGTTTTGATGTACATTTCTTGAATGTACACTGAAAATGTGCATGTTTTGATATACATTTATTGAATGTACAATGAAAATGTATATGTTTTCATGTACATTTCTTGAATGTATACTGAAAATGTGTATGTTTTGATGTACATTTCTTGAATGTACACTGAAAATGTGTGTTTTTATATACATTTCTTGAATGTACAATGATAATGTGTATGTCTTGATGTACATTTCTTGAATGTACACTGAAAATGTGTATGTTTTGATGTACATTACTTGTATATACAATGAAAATGTGTATGTTTTGATGTACATTTCTTGAATGTACACTGAAAATGTGTATCTTTTGATATACATTTCTTGTATATACAATGAAAATGTGTATGTGTTGATGTACATTTCTTGTATCTACAATGAAAATGTGTATGTTTTGATGTACAATTCTTGAATGTACACTGAAAATGTGTAGGTTTTGATGTACATTTCTTGAATGTACACTGAAAATGTGTATGTTTTGATGTACAGTTCTTGAATGTACAATGAAAATGTGTATGTTTTGAGGTGCATTTCTGGTATATACAATGAAAATGTGTATGTTTTGATGTATATTTCTAGAATGTGCAGTCAAAATGTGTATGTTTTGATGTACATTTCTGCAATGCACAATGAAAATGTGTATGTTTTGATGTACATTTCTTGAATGTACACTGAAAATGTGTATGTTTTGATGTACAGTTCTTGAATGTACAATGAAAATGTGTATGTTTTGAGGTGCATTTCTGGTATATACAATGAAAATGTGTATGTTTTGATGTATATTTCTAGAATGTGCAGTCAAAATGTGTATGTTTTGATGTACATTTCTTGAGTGTACAATGAAAATGTGTATGTTTTGATGTACATTTCTTGAATGTACAATGAAAATGTGTATGTTTTGATCTACATTTCTTGAATGTACAATGAAAATGTGTATATTTTGATGTACATTTCTTGTATATACAATGAAAATGTGTATGTTTTGATGTACATTTCTTGAATGTACACTGAAAATGTGTATGTTTTGATATACATTTCTTGAATGTACAATGAAAATGTATATGTTTTCATGTACATTTCTTGAATGCATACTGAAAATGTGTATGTTTTGATGTACATTTCTTGATTGTACACTGAAAATGTGTATGTTTTGATAAACATTTCTTGAATGTACAATGAAAATGTGTATGTCTTTATGTACATTTCTTGAATGTACAATGAAAATGTGTATGTTTTCATGTAAATTTCTTGAATGTACAATGAAAATGTGTATGTTTTGATGTACATTTCTTTAGTGTACAATGAAAATGATTTTGTTTTGATGTACATTTCTTAAATGTACACTGAAAATGTGTATTTTTTGTTATACATTTCTTGAATGTACACTGAAAATGTGTGTTTTGATGTACATTTCTTGAATGTACAATGAAAATGTGTATGTTTTCATGTACATTTCTTGAATGCATACTGAAAATGTGTATGTTTTGATGTACATTTCTTGAATGTATAATGAAAATGTGTATGTTTTGATGTACATTTCTTGAGTGTACAATGAAAATGTGTATGTTTTGATGTACATTTCTTGAATGTACAATGAAAATGTGTATGTTTTCATGTAAATTTCTTGAATGTACAATGAAAATGTGTATGTTTTGATGTACATTTCTTTAGTGTACAATGAAAATGATTTTGTTTTGATGTACATTTCTTAAATGTACACTGAAAATGTGTATTTTTTGTTATACATTTCTTGAATGTACACTGAAAATGTGTGTTTTGATGTACATTTCTTGAATGTACAATGAAAATGTGTATGTTTTGATATACATTTCTTGAATGTACACTGAAAATGTGTGTTTTGATGTACATTTCTTGAGTGTACAATGAAAATGTGTATGTTTTGATGTACATTTCTTGTATATACAATGAAAATGTGTATGTTTTGATGTATATTTCTAGAATGTTCAATGAAAATGTGCATGTTTTGATGTACATTTCTTGAATGTACAATGAAAATGTGTATGTTTTGATGTACATTTCTTGAATGTACACTGAAAATGTGTATGTTTTGATGTACATTTCTTGAATGTACAATGAAAATGTGTATGTTTTGATGTATACTTCCTGAATGTACAATGAAAATGTGTATATTTTGATGTACATTTCTTGAATGTACACTGAAGATGAGTATGTTTTGATGTACATTTCTTGAATGTACAATGAAAATGTGTATGCTTTGATGTACATTTCTTGAATGTACACTGAAAATGTGTATGTTTTGATATACATTTCTTGAATGTACAATGAAAATGTGTATGTTTTGGTGTACATTTCTTGTATATACAATGAAAATGTGTATGTTTTGATGTACATTTCTTGAATGTACACTGAAAATGTGTATGTTTTGATATACATTTCTTGAATGTACACTGAAAATGTGTGTGTTTTGATGTACATTTCTTGAATGTACAATGAAAATGTGTATGTTTTGATGTACATTCCTTGAATGTACAATGAAAATGTGTATGTTTTGATGTACATTTCTTGAATGTACAATGAAAATGTGTATGTTTTGATTTACATTTCTTGAATGTACAATGAAAATGTGTATGTTTTGATATACATTTCTCGAATGTACAATGAAAATGTGTATGTTTTGATGTACATTGTTTGAGTGTACAATGAAAATGTGTATGTTTTGATGTACATTTCTTGAGTGTACAATGAAAATGTGTATGTTTTGATGTACATTTCTGGAATGTACAATGAGAATGTGTATGTTTTGATGTACACTTCTTGAATGTACAATGAAAATGTGTATGTTTTGATGTATATTTCTTGAATGTACAATGAAAATGTGTATGTTTTGATGTGCATTTCTTGAATGTACAATGAAAATGTGTATGTTTTGATGTACATTTCTTTAGTGTACAATGAAAATGTGTTTGCTTTGATGTACATTTCTTGAATGTACACTGAAAATGCGAATTTTTTGATATACATTTCTTGAATGTACACTGAAAATGTGTATGTTTTGATATACATTTCTTGAATGTACAATGAAAATGTGTATTTTTTGATATACATTTCTTGAATGTACACTGAAAATGTGTATGTTTTGATGTACATTTCTGGAATGTACAATGAAAATGTGTATGTTTTGATATACATTTCCTGAATGTACACTGAAAATGTGTATGTTTTGATGTACATGTCTTGAGTGTACAATGAAAATGTGTATGTTTTGATGTACATTTCTTGTATATACAATGAAAATCTGTATGTTTTGATGTATATTTCTAGAATGTACAATGAAAATGTGTATGTTTTGATGTACATTTCTTGAATGTACAATGAAAATGTGTATGTTTTGATGTACATTTCTTGAATGTACACTGAAAATGAGTATGTTTTGATGTACATTTCTTGAGTGTACAATGAAAATGTGTATGTTTTGATGTACATTTCTTGAATGTACAATGAAAATTTGTATGTTTTGATGTATACTTCCTGAATGTACAATGAAAACGTGTATGTTTTGATGTACATTTCTTGAATGTACAATGAAAAAGTGTATGTTTTGATATACATTTCTTGAATGTACACTGAAAATGTGTATGTTTTGTAGTACATTTCTTGAGTGTACAATGAAAATGTGTATGTTTAATGTACATTTCTTGAATGTACAATGAAAATGTGTATGTTTTGATGTACATTTCTTGAATGTACAATGAAAATGTGTATGTTTTGATGTACATTTCTTGAGTGTACAATGAAAATGTGTATGTTTTGATGTACATTTCTTGAATGTACAATGAAAATGTGTATGTTTTGATGTATACTTCCTGAATGTACAATGAAAATGTGTATGTTTTGATGTACATTTCTTGAATGTACAATGAAAAAGTGTATGTTTTGATATACATTTCTTGAATGTACACTGAAAATGTGTATGTTTTGTAGTACATTTCTTGGGTGTACAATGAAAATGTGTATGTTTAATGTACATTTCTTGAATGTACAATGAAAATGTATATGTTTTCATGTACATTTCTTGAATGTATACTGAAAATGTGTATGTTTTGATGTACATTTCTTGAATGTACACTGAAAATGTGTGTTTTTATATACATTTCTTGAATGTACAATGATAATGTGTATGTCTTGATGTACATTTCTTGAATGTACACTGAAAATGTGTATGTTTTGATGTACATTACTTGTATATACAATGAAAATGTGTATGTTTTGATGTACATTTCTTGAATGTACACTGAAAATGTGTATCTTTTGATATACATTTCTTGTATATACAATGAAAATGTGTATGTGTTGATGTACATTTCTTGTATCTACAATGAAAATGTGTATGTTTTGATGTACAATTCTTGAATGTACACTGAAAATGTGTAGGTTTTGATGTACATTTCTTGAATGTACACTGAAAATGTGTATGTTTTGATGTACAGTTCTTGAATGTACAATGAAAATGTGTATGTTTTGAGGTGCATTTCTGGTATATACAATGAAAATGTGTATGTTTTGATGTATATTTCTAGAATGTGCAGTCAAAATGTGTATGTTTTGATGTACATTTCTGGAATGCACAATGAAAATGTGTATGTTTTGATGTACATTTCTTGAATGTACACTGAAAATGTGTATGTTTAGATGTACAGTTCTTGAATGTACAATGAAAATGTGTATGTTTTGAGGTGCATTTCTGGTATATACAATGAAAATGTGTATGTTTTGATGTATATTTCTAGAATGTACAATGAAAATGTGTATGTTTTGATGTACATTTCTTGAATGTACAAAGAAAATGTGTATGTTTTGATGTACATTTCTTGAATGTACACTGAAAATGAGTATGTTTTGATGTACATTTCTTGAGTGTACAATGAAAATGTGTATGTTTTGATGTACATTTCTTGAATGTACAAGGAAAATGTGTATGTTTTGATGTATACTTCCTGAATGTACAATGAAAATGTGTATGTTTTGATGTACATTTCTTGAATGTACAATGAAAAAGTGTATGTTTTGATATACATTTCTTGAATGTACACTGAAAATGTGTATGTTTTGTAGTACATTTCTTGAGTGTACAATGAAAATGTGTATGTTTAATGTACATTTCTTGAATGTACAATGAAAATGTGTATGTTTTGATGTACATTTCTTGAATGTACAATGAAAATGTGTATGTTTTGATGTACATTTCTTGAGTGTAAAATGAAAATGTGTATATTTTGATGTACATTTCTTGAATGTACAATGAAAATGTGTATGTTTTGATGTCTCCTTCTTCAATGTACAATGAAAATAAGTATGTTTTGATGTACATTTTTTTAGTGTACAATGAAAATGTGTTTGTTTTGATGTACATTTCTTGAATGTACACTGAAAATGTGTATTTTGTTATATACATTTCTTGAATGTACACTGAAAATGTGTATGTTTTGATGTACATTTCTTGAATGTACAATGAAAATGTGTATGTTTTGATATACATTTCTTGAATGTACAATGAAAAAGTGTATGTTTTGATGTACATTTCTTGAGTGTACAATGAAAATGTGTATGTTTTGATGTACATTTCTTGAGTGTACAATGAAAATGTGTATGTTTTGATGTACATTTCTTGAATGTACAATGAAAATTTGTATGTTTTGATGTATACTTCCTGAATCTACAATGAAAATGTGTATGTTTTGATGTACATTTCTTGAATGTACAATGAAGAAGTGTATGTTTTGATATACATTTCTTGAATGTACACTGAAAATGTGTATGTTTTGTAGTACATTTCTTGAGTGTACAATGAAAATGTGTATGTTTAATGTACATTTCTTGAATGTACAATGAAAATGTGTATGTTTTGATGTACATTTCTTGAATGTACAATGAAAATGTGTATGTTTTGATGTACATTTCTTGAGTGTACAATGAAAATGTGTATGTTTTGATGTACATTTCTTGAATGTACAATGAAAATGTGTATGTTTTGATGTATACTTCCTGAATGTACAATGAAAATGTGTATGTTTTGATGTACATTTCTTGAATGTACAATGAAAAAGTGTATGTTTTGATATACATTTCTTGAATGTACACTGAAAATGTGTATGTTTTGTAGTACATTTCTTGAGTGTACAATGAAAATGTGTATGTTTAATGTACATTTCTTGAATGTACAATGAAAATGTGTATGTTTTGATGTACATTTCTTGAATGTACAATGAAAATGTGTATGTTTTGATGTACATTTCTTGAGTGTAAAATGAAAATGTGTATATTTTGATGTACATTTGTTGAATGTACAATGAAAATGTGTATGTTTTGATGTATTCTTCTTGAATGTACAATGAAAATAAGTATGTTTTGATGTACATTTTTTTAGTGTACAATGAAAATGTGTTTGTTTTGATGTACATTTCTTGAATGTACACTGAAAATGTGTATTTTGTTATATACATTTCTTGAATGTACACTGAAAATGTGTATGTTTTGATGTACATTTCTTGAATGTACAATGAAAATGTGTATGTTTTGATATACATTTCTTGAGTGTACAATGAAAATGTGTATGTTTTGATGTACATTTCTTGAGTGTACAATGAAAATGTGTATGTTTTGATGTACATTTCTTGAATGTACAATGAAAATATGTATGTTTTGATGTACATTTCTTGAATGTACACTGAAAATGTGTATGTTTTGATATACATTTATTGAATGTACAATGAAAATGTATATGTTTTCATGTACATTTCTTGAATGTATACTGAAAATGTGTATGTTTTGATGTACATTTCTTGAATGTACACTGAAAATGTGTGTTTTTGTATACATTTCTTGAATGTACAATGATAATGTGTATGTCTTGATGTACATTTCTTGAATGTACACTGAAAATGTGTATGTTTTGATGTACATTACTTGTATATACAATGAAAATGTGTATGTTTTGATGTACATTTCTTGAATGTACACTGAAAATGTGTATCTTTTGATATACATTTCTTGTATATACAATGAAAATGTGTATGTGTTGATGTACATTTCTTGTATCTACAATGAAAATGTGTATGTTTTGATGTACAATTCTTGAATGTACACTGAAAATGTGTAGGTTTTGATGTACATTTCTTGAATGTACACTGAAAATGTGTATGTTTTGATGTACAGTTCTTGAATGTACAATGAAAATGTGTATGTTTTGAGGTGCATTTCTGGTATATACAATGAAAATGTGTATGTTTTGATGTATATTTCTAGAATGTGCAGTCAAAATGTGTATGTTTTGATGTACATTTCTGGAATGCACAATGAAAATGTGTATGTTTTGATGTACATTTCTTGAATGTACACTGAAAATGTGTATGTTTAGATGTACAGTTCTTGAATGTACAATGAAAATGTGTATGTTTTGAGGTGCATTTCTGGTATATACAATGAAAATTTGTATGTTTTGATGTATATTTCTAGAATGTACAATGAAAATGTGTATGTTTTGATGTACATTTCTTGAATGTACAAAGAAAATGTGTATGTTTTGATGTACATTTCTTGAATGTACACTGAAAATGAGTATGTTTTGATGTACATTTCTTGAGTGTACAATGAAAATGTGTATGTTTTGATGTACATTTCTTGAATGTACAATGAAAATGTGTATGTTTTGATGTATACTTCCTGAATGTACAATGAAAATGTGTATGTTTTGATGTACATTTCTTGAATGTACAATGAAAAAGTGTATGTTTTGATATACATTTCTTGAATGTACACTGAAAATGTGTATGTTTTGTAGTACATTTCTTGAGTGTACAATGAAAATGTGTATGTTTAATGTACATTTCTTGAATGTACAATGAAAATGTGTATGTTTTGATGTACATTTCTTGAATGTACAATGAAAATGTGTATGTTTTGATGTACATTTCTTGAGTGTAAAATGAAAATGTGTATATTTTGATGTACATTTCTTGAATGTACAATGAAAATGTGTATGTTTTGATGTATCCTTCTTGAATGTACAATGAAAATAAGTATGTTTTGATGTACATTTTTTTAGTGTACAATGAAAATGTGTTTGTTTTGATGTACATTTCTTGAATGTACACTGAAAATGTGTATTTTGTTATATACATTTCTTGAATGTACACTGAAAATGTGTATGTTTTGATGTACATTTCTTGAATGTACAATGAAAATGTGTATGTTTTGATATACATTTCTTGAATGTACAATGAAAAAGTGTATGTTTTGATGTACATTTCTTGAGTGTACAATGAAAATGTGTATGTTTTGATGTACATTTCTTGAGTGTACAATGAAAATGTGTATGTTTTGATGTACATTTCTTGAATGTACAATGAAAATATGTATGTTTTGATGTACATTTCTTGAATGTACACTGAAAATGTGCATGTTTTGATATACATTTATTGAATGTACAATGAAAATGTATATGTTTTCATGTACATTTCTTGAATGTATACTGAAAATGTGTATGTTTTGATGTACATTTCTTGAATGTACACTGAAAATGTGTGTTTTTATATACATTTCTTGAATGTACAATGATAATGTGTATGTCTTGATGTACATTTCTTGAATGTACACTGAAAATGTGTATGTTTTGATGTACATTACTTGTATATACAATGAAAATGTGTATGTTTTGATGTACATTTCTTGAATGTACACTGAAAATGTGTATCTTTTGATATACATTTCTTGTATATACAATGAAAATGTGTATGTGTTGATGTACATTTCTTGTATCTACAATGAAAATGTGTATGTTTTGATGTACAATTCTTGAATGTACACTGAAAATGTGTAGGTTTTGATGTACATTTCTTGAATGTACACTGAAAATGTGTATGTTTTGATGTACAGTTCTTGAATGTACAATGAAAATGTGTATGTTTTGAGGTGCATTTCTGGTATATACAATGAAAATGTGTATGTTTTGATGTATATTTCTAGAATGTGCAGTCAAAATGTGTATGTTTTGATGTACATTTCTGCAATGCACAATGAAAATGTGTATGTTTTGATGTACATTTCTTGAATGTACACTGAAAATGTGTATGTTTTGATGTACAGTTCTTGAATGTACAATGAAAATGTGTATGTTTTGAGGTGCATTTCTGGTATATACAATGAAAATGTGTATGTTTTGATGTATATTTCTAGAATGTGCAGTCAAAATGTGTATGTTTTGATGTACATTTCTTGAGTGTACAATGAAAATGTGTATGTTTTGATGTACATTTCTTGAATGTACAATGAAAATGTGTATGTTTTGATCTACATTTCTTGAATGTACAATGAAAATGTGTATATTTTGATGTACATTTCTTGTATATACAATGAAAATGTGTATGTTTTCATGTACATTTCTTGAATGTACACTGAAAATGTGTATGTTTTGATATACATTTCTTGAATGTACAATGAAAATGTATATGTTTTCATGTCCATTTCTTGAATGCATACTGAAAATGTGTATGTTTTGATGTACATTTCTTGATTGTACACTGAAAATGTGTATGTTTTGATAAACATTTCTTGAATGTACAATGAAAATGTGTATGTCTTTATGTACATTTCTTGAATGTACAATGAAAATGTGTATGTTTTCATGTAAATTTCTTGAATGTACAATGAAAATGTGTATGTTTTGATGTACATTTCTTTAGTGTACAATGAAAATGATTTTGTTTTGATGTACATTTCTTAAATGTACACTGAAAATGTGTATTTTTTGTTATACATTTCTTGAATGTACACTGAAAATGTGTGTTTTGATGTACATTTCTTGAATGTACAATGAAAATGTGTATGTTTTCATGTACATTTCTTGAATGCATACTGAAAATATGTATGTTTTGATGTACATTTCTTGAATGTATAATGAAAATGTGTATGTTTTGATGTACATTTCTTGAGTGTACAATGAAAATGTGTATGTTTTGATGTACATTTCTTGAATGTACAATGAAAATGTGTATGTTTTCATGTAAATTTCTTGAATGTACAATGAAAATGTGTACGTTTTGATGTACATTTCTTTAGTGTACAATGAAAATGATTTTGTTTTGATGTACATTTCTTAAATGTACACTGAAAATGTGTATTTTTTGTTATACATTTCTTGAATGTACACTGAAAATGTGTGTTTTGATGTACATTTCTTGAATGTACAATGAAAATGTGTATGTTTTGATATACATTTCTTGAATGTACACTGAAAATGTGTGTTTTGATGTACATTTCTTGAGTGTACAATGAAAATGTGTATGTTTTGATGTACATTTCTTGTATATACAATGAAAATGTGTATGTTTTGATGTATATTTCTAGAATGTTCAATGAAAATGTGCATGTTTTGATGTACATTTCTTGAATGTACAATGAAAATGTGTATGTTTTGATGTACATTTCTTGAATGTACACTGAAAATGTGTATGTTTTGATGTACATTTCTTGAATGTACAATGAAAATGTGTATGTTTTGATGTATACTTCCTGAATGTACAATGAAAATGTGTATATTTTGATGTACATTTCTTGAATGTACACTGAAGATGAGTATGTTTTGATGTACATTTCTTGAATGTACAATGAAAATGTGTATGCTTTGATGTACATTTCTTGAATGTACACTGAAAATGTGTATGTTTTGATATACATTTCTTGAATGTACAATGAAAATGTGTATGTTTTGGTGTACATTTCTTGTATATACAATGAAAATGTGTATGTTTTGATGTACATTTCTTGAATGTACACTGAAAATGTGTATGTTTTGATATACATTTCTTGAATGTACACTGAAAATGTGTGTGTTTTGATGTACATTTCTTGAATGTACAATGAAAATGTGTATGTTTTGATGTACATTCCTTGAATGTACAATGAAAATGTGTATGTTTTGATGTACATTTCTTGAATGTACAATGAAAATGTGTATGTTTTGATTTACATTTCTTGAATGTACAATGAAAATGTGTATGTTTTGATATACATTTCTTGAATGTACAATGAAAATGTGTATGTTTTGATGTACATTGTTTGAGTGTACAATGAAAATGTGTATGTTTTGATGTACATTTCTTGAGTGTACAATGAAAATGTGTATGTTTTGATGTACATTTCTGGAATGTACAATGAGAATGTGTATGTTTTGATGTACACTTCTTGAATGTACAATGAAAATGTGTATGTTTTGATGTATATTTCTTGAATGTACAATGAAAATGTGTATGTTTTGATGTGCATTTCTTGAATGTACAATGAAAATGTGTATGTTTTGATGTACATTTCTTTAGTGTAC
Source organism: Tenodera sinensis (assembly GCA_030765045.1). Classification (NCBI taxonomy): domain Eukaryota; kingdom Metazoa; phylum Arthropoda; class Insecta; order Mantodea; family Mantidae; genus Tenodera; species Tenodera sinensis. The sequence goes on along the minus strand of CM060964.1, from coordinate 216,494,319 downwards.
AATGAAAATGTGTTTGCTTTGATGTACATTTCTTGAATGTACACTGAAAATGCGAATTTTTTGATATACATTTCTTGAATGTACACTGAAAATGTGTATGTTTTGATATACATTTCTTGAATGTACAATGAAAATGTGTATTTTTTGATATACATTTCTTGAATGTACACTGAAAATGTGTATGTTTTGATGTACATTTCTGGAATGTACAATGAAAATGTGTATGTTTTGATATACATTTCCTGAATGTACACTGAAAATGTGTATGTTTTGATGTACATGTCTTGAGTGTACAATGAAAATGTGTATGTTTTGATGTACATTTCTTGTATATACAATGAAAATCTGTATGTTTTGATGTATATTTCTAGAATGTACAATGAAAATGTGTATGTTTTGATGTACATTTCTTGAATGTACAATGAAAATGTGTATGTTTTGATGTACATTTCTTGAATGTACACTGAAAATGAGTATGTTTTGATGTACATTTCTTGAGTGTACAATGAAAATGTGTATGTTTTGATGTACATTTCTTGAATGTACAATGAAAATTTGTATGTTTTGATGTATACTTCCTGAATGTACAATGAAAATGTGTATGTTTTGATGTACATTTCTTGAATGTACAATGAAAAAGTGTATGTTTTGATATACATTTCTTGAATGTACACTGAAAATGTGTATGTTTTGTAGTACATTTCTTGAGTGTACAATGAAAATGTGTATGTTTAATGTACATTTCTTGAATGTACAATGAAAATGTGTATGTTTTGATGTACATTTCTTGAATGTACAATGAAAATGTGTATGTTTTGATGTACATTTCTTGAGTGTACAATGAAAATGTGTATGTTTTGATGTACATTTCTTGAATGTACAATGAAAATGTGTATGTTTTGATGTATACTTCCTGAATGTACAATGAAAATGTGTATGTTTTGATGTACATTTCTTGAATGTACAATGAAAAAGTGTATGTTTTGATATACATTTCTTGAATGTACACTGAAAATGTGTATGTTTTGTAGTACATTTCTTGGGTGTACAATGAAAATGTGTATGTTTAATGTACATTTCTTGAATGTACAATGAAAATGTATATGTTTTCATGTACATTTCTTGAATGTATACTGAAAATGTGTATGTTTTGATGTACATTTCTTGAATGTACACTGAAAATGTGTGTTTTTATATACATTTCTTGAATGTACAATGATAATGTGTATGTCTTGATGTACATTTCTTGAATGTACACTGAAAATGTGTATGTTTTGATGTACATTACTTGTATATACAATGAAAATGTGTATGTTTTGATGTACATTTCTTGAATGTACACTGAAAATGTGTATCTTTTGATATACATTTCTTGTATATACAATGAAAATGTGTATGTGTTGATGTACATTTCTTGTATCTACAATGAAAATGTGTATGTTTTGATGTACAATTCTTGAATGTACACTGAAAATGTGTAGGTTTTGATGTACATTTCTTGAATGTACACTGAAAATGTGTATGTTTTGATGTACAGTTCTTGAATGTACAATGAAAATGTGTATGTTTTGAGGTGCATTTCTGGTATATACAATGAAAATGTGTATGTTTTGATGTATATTTCTAGAATGTGCAGTCAAAATGTGTATGTTTTGATGTACATTTCTGGAATGCACAATGAAAATGTGTATGTTTTGATGTACATTTCTTGAATGTACACTGAAAATGTGTATGTTTAGATGTACAGTTCTTGAATGTACAATGAAAATGTGTATGTTTTGAGGTGCATTTCTGGTATACACAATGAAAATGTGTATGTTTTGATGTATATTTCTAGAATGTACAATGAGAATGTGTATGTTTTGATGTACATTTCTTGAATGTACAAAGAAAATGTGTATGTTTTGATGTACATTTCTTGAATGTACACTGAAAATGAGTATGTTTTGATGTACATTTCTTGAGTGTACAATGAAAATGTGTATGTTTTGATGTACATTTCTTGAATGTACAATGAAAATGTGTATGTTTTGATGTATACTTCCTGAATGTACAATGAAAATGTGTATGTTTTGATGTACATTTCTTGAATGTACAATGAAAAAGTGTATGTTTTGATATACATTTCTTGAATGTACACTGAAAATGTGTATGTTTTGTAGTACATTTCTTGAGTGTACAATGAAAATGTGTATGTTTAATGTACATTTCTTGAATGTACAATGAAAATGTGTATGTTTTGATGTACATTTCTTGAATGTACAATGAAAATGTGTATGTTTTGATGTACATTTCTTGAGTGTAAAATGAAAATGTGTATATTTTGATGTACATTTCTTGAATGTACAATGAAAATGTGTATGTTTTGATGTCTCCTTCTTCAATGTACAATGAAAATAAGTATGTTTTGATGTACATTTTTTTAGTGTACAATGAAAATGTGTTTGTTTTGATGTACATTTCTTGAATGTACACTGAAAATGTGTATTTTGTTATATACATTTCTTGAATGTACACTGAAAATGTGTATGTTTTGATGTACATTTCTTGAATGTACAATGAAAATGTGTATGTTTTGATATACATTTCTTGAATGTACAATGAAAAAGTGTATGTTTTGATGTACATTTCTTGAGTGTACAATGAAAATGTGTATGTTTTGATGTACATTTCTTGAGTGTACAATGAAAATGTGTATGTTTTGATGTACATTTCTTGAATGTACAATGAAAATATGTATGTTTTGATGTACATTTCTTGAATGTACACTGAAAATGTGCATGTTTTGATATACATTTATTGAATGTGCAATGAAAATGTATATGTTTTCATGTACATTTCTTGAATGTATACTGAAAATGTGTATGTTTTGATGTACATTTCTTGAATGTACACTGAAAATGTGTGTTTTTATATACATTTCTTGAATGTACAATGATAATGTGTATGTCTTGATGTACATTTCTTGAATGTACACTGAAAATGTGTATGTTTTGATGTACATTACTTGTATATACAATGAAAATGTGTATGTTTTGATGTACATTTCTTGAATGTACACTGAAAATGTGTATCTTTTGATATACATTTCTTGTATATACAATGAAAATGTGTATGTGTTGATGTACATTTCTTGTATCTACAATGAAAATGTGTATGTTTTGATGTACAATTCTTGAATGTACACTGAAAATGTGTAGGTTTTGATGTACATTTCTTGAATGTACACTGAAAATGTGTATGTTTTGATGTACAGTTCTTGAATGTACAATGAAAATGTGTATGTTTTGAGGTGCATTTCTGGTATATACAATGAAAATGTGTATGTTTTGATGTATATTTCTAGAATGTGCAGTCAAAATGTGTATGTTTTGATGTACATTTCTGCAATGCACAATGAAAATGTGTATGTTTTGATGTACATTTCTTGAATGTACACTGAAAATGTGTATGTTTTGATGTACAGTTCTTGAATGTACAGTGAAAATGTGTATGTTTTGAGGTGCATTTCTGGTATATACAATGAAAATGTGTATGTTTTGATGTATATTTCTAGAATGTGCAGTCAAAATGTGTATGTTTTGATGTACATTTCTTGAGTGTACAATGAAAATGTGTATGTTTTGATGTACATTTCTTGAATGTACAATGAAAATGTGTATGTTTTGATGTATACTTCCTGAATGTACAATGAAAATGTGTATGTTTTGATGTACATTTCTTGAATGTACAATGAAAAAGTGTGTTTTGATATACATTTCTTGAATGTACACTGAAAATGTGTATGTTTTGAAGTACATTTCTTGAATGTACACTGAAAATGTGTATGTTTTGATGTACATTTCTTGAATGTACAATGAAAATGTGTATGTTTTGATGTACATTTCTTGAATGTACAATGAAAATGTGTATGTTTTGATGTATACTTCCTGAATGTACAATGAAAATGTGTATGTTTTGATGTACATTTCTTGAATGTACAATGAAAAAGTATGTTTTGATATACATTTCTTGAATGTACACTGAAAATGTGTATGTTTTGAAGTACATTTCTTGAGTGTACAATGACAATGTGTATGTTTTGATGTACATTTCTTGAATGTACAATGAAAATGTGTATGTTTTGATTTACATTTCTTGAGTGTACAATGAAAATGTGTATGTTTTGATGTACATTTCTTGAATGTACAATGAAAATGTGTATGTTTTCATGTATATTTCTTGAATGTACAATGAAAATGTGTATGTTTTGATGTACATTTCTTTAGTGTACAATGAAAATGATTTTGTTTTGATGTACATTTCTTGAATGTACACTGAAAATGTGTGTGTTTTGATGTACATTTCTTGAATGTACAATGAAAATGTGTATGTTTTGATGTACATTCCTTGAATGTACAATGAAAATGTGTATGTTTTGATGTACATTTCTTGAATGTACAATGAAAATGTGTATGTTTTGATTTACATTTCTTGAATGTACAATGAAAATGTGTATGTTTTGATATACATTTCTTGAATGTACAATGAAAAAGTGTGTTTTGATATACATTTCTTGAATGTACACTGAAAATGTGTATGTTTTGAAGTACATTTCTTGAATGTACACTGAAAATGTGTATGTTTTGATGTACATTTCTTGAATGTACAATGAAAATGTGTATGTTTTAATATACATTTCTTGAATGTACAATGAAAAAGTGTATGTTTTGATGTACATTTCTCTAGTGTACCATGAAAATGTGTATGTTTTGATGTACATTTCTTGAGTGTACAATGAAAATGTGTATGTTTTGATGTAAATTTCTTGAATGTACACTGAAAATGTGTATATTTTGATGTACATTTCTTGAATGAACACTGAAGATTAGTATGTTTTGATGTACATTTCTTGAATGTACAATGAAAATGTGTATGTTTTGATGTACATTTCTTCAATGTACACTGAAAATGTGTATGTTTTGATATACATTTCTTGAATGTACAATGAAAATGTGTATGTTTTGGTGCACATTTCTTGTATATACAATGAAAATGTGTATGTTTTGATGTACATTTCTTGAATGTACACTGAAAATGTGTATGTTTTGATATACATTTCTTGAATGTACACTGAAAATGTGTGTGTTTTGATGTACATTTCTTGAATGTACAATGAAAATGTGTATGTTTTGATGTACATTCCTTGAATGTACAATGAAAATGTGTATGTTTTGATGTACATTTCTTGAATGTACAATGAAAATGTGTATGTTTTGATTTACATTTCTTGAATGTACAATGAAAATGTGTATGTTTTGATATACATTTCTTGAATGTACAATGAAAATGTGTATGTTTTGATGTACATTGCTTGAGTGTACAATGAAAATGTGTATGTTTTGATGTACATTTCTTGAGTGTACAATGAAAATGTGTATGTTTTGATGTACATTTCTTGAATGTACAATGAGAATGTGTATGTTTTGATGTACACTTCTTGAATGTACAATGAAAATGTGTATGTTTTGATGTATATTTCTTGAATGTACAATGAAAATGTGTATGTTTTGATGTGCATTTCTTGAATGAACAATGAAAATGTGTATGTTTTGATGTACATTTCTTTAGTGTACAATGAAAATGTGTTTGCTTTGATGTACATTTCTTGAATGTACACTGAAAATGCGAATTTTTTTATATACATTTCTTGAATGTACACTGAAAATGTGTATGTTTTGATGTACATTTCTGGAATGTACAATGAAAATGTGTATGTTTTGATATACATTTCTTGAATGTACACTGAAAATGTGTGTTTTGATGTACATGTCTTGAGTGTACAATGAAAATGTGTATGTTTTGATGTACATTTCTTGTATATACAATGAAAATCTGTATGTTTTGATGTATATTTCTAGAATGTACAATGAAAATGTGTATGTTTTGATGTACATTTCTTGAATGTACAAAGAAAATGTGTATGTTTTGATGTACATTTCTTGAATGTACACTGAAAATGAGTATGTTTTGATGTACATTTCTTGAGTGTACAATGAAAATGTGTATGTTTTGATGTACATTTCTTGAATGTACAATGAAAATGTGTATGTTTTGATGTATACTTCCTGAATGTACAATGAAAATGTGTATGTTTTGATGTACATTTCTTGAATGTACAATGAAAAAGTGTATGTTTTGATATACATTTCTTGAATGTACACTGAAAATGTGTATGTTTTGTAGTACATTTCTTGAGTGTACAATGAAAATGTGTATGTTTAATGTACATTTCTTGAATGTACAATGAAAATGTGTATGTTTTGATGTACATTTCTTGAATGTAGAATGAAAATGTGTATGTTTTGATGTACATTTCTTGAGTGTAAAATGAAAATGTGTATATTTTGATGTACATTTGTTGAATGTACAATGAAAATGTGTATGTTTTGATGTATCCTTCTTGAATGTACAATGAAAATAAGTATGTTTTGATGTACATTTTTTTAGTGTACAATGAAAATGTGTTTGTTTTGATGTACATTTCTTGAATGTACACTGAAAATGTGTATTTTGTTATATACATTTCTTGAATGTACACTGAAAATGTGTATGTTTTGATGTACATTTCTTGAATGTACAATGAAAATGTGTATGTTTTGATATACACTTCTTGAATGTACAATGAAAAAGTGTATGTTTTGATGTACATTTCTTGAGTGTACAATGAAAATGTGTATGTTTTGATGTACATTTCTTGAGTGTACAATGAAAATGTGTATGTTTTGATGTACATTTCTTGAATGTACAATGAAAATATGTATGTTTTGATGTACATTTCATGAATGTACACTGAAAATGTGTATGTTTTGATATACATTTATTGAATGTACAATGAAAATGTATATGTTTTCATGTACATTTCTTGAATGTATACTGAAAATGTGTATGTTTTGATGTACATTTCTTGAATGTACACTGAAAATGTGTGTTTTTATATACATTTCTTGAATGTACAATGATAATGTGTATGTCTTGATGTACATTTCTTGAATGTACACTGAAAATGTGTATGTTTTGATGTACATTACTTGTATATACAATGAAAATGTGTATGTTTTGATGTACATTTCTTGAATGTACACTGAAAATGTGTATCTTTTGATATACATTTCTTGTATATACAATGAAAATGTGTATGTGTTGATGTACATTTCTTGTATCTATAATGAAAATGTGTATGTTTTGATGTACAATTCTTGAATGTACACTGAAAATGTGTAGGTTTTGATGTACATTTCTTGAATGTACACTGAAAATGTGTATGTTTTGATGTACAGTTCTTGAATGTACAATGAAAATGTGTAAGTTTTGAGGTGCATTTCTGGTATATACAATGAAAATGTGTATGTTTTGATGTATATTTCTAGAATGTGCAGTCAAAATGTGTATGTTTTGATGTACATTTCTGGAATGCACAATGAAAATGTGTATGTTTTGATGTACATTTCTGGTATATACAATGAAGATGTGTATACTTTGATGTACATTTCTTGAATGTACAATGAAAATGTGTATGTTTTGATGAACATTTCTTGTATATACAATGAAAATGTGTATGTTTTGATGTATATTTCTTGAACGTACCCTGAAAATGTGTATGTTTTGATGTATATTTCTTGAAGGTACACTGAAAATGTGTATGTTTTGATGTACGTTTCTTGAATGTACAATGAAAATGTGTATGTTTTGATGTACATTTCTGGTATATACAATGAAAATGTGTAGGTTTTCATGTATATTTCTTGAATGTACACCCAAAATGTGTATGTTTTAGATGTACATTTCTTGAATGTACACTGAAGGTGAGTATGTTTTGATGTACATTTCTTGAATGTACAATGAAAATGTGTATGTTTTGATGTACATTTCTTGAATGTACACTGAAAATGTGTATGTTTTGATATACATTTCTTGAATGTACAATGAAAATGTGTATGTTTTGGTGTACATTTCTTGTATATGCAATGAAAATGTGTATGTTTTGATGTACATTCTTGAATGTACACTGAAAATGTGTATGTTTTGATATACATTTCTTGAATGTACACTGAAAATGTGTGTGTTTTGATGTACATTTCTTGAATGTACAATGAAAATGTGTACGTTTTGATGTACATTCCTTGAATGTACAATGAAAATGTGTATGTTTTGATGTACATTTCTTGAATGTACAATGAAAATGTGTATGTTTTGATTTACATTTCTTGAATGTACAATGAAAATGTGTATGTTTTGATATACATTTCTTGAATGTACAATGAAAATGTGTATGTTTTGATGTACATTGTTTGAGTGTACAATGAAAATGTGTATGTTTTGATGTACATTTCTTGAGTGTACAATGAAAATGTGTATGTTTTGATGTACATTTCTTGAATGTACAATGAGAATGTGTATGTTTTGATGTACATTTCTTGAATGTACAATGAAAATGTGTATGTTTTGATGTATATTTCTTGAATGTACAATGAAAATGTGTATGTTTTGATGTGCATTTCTTGAATGTACAATGAAAATGTGTATGTTTTGATGTACATTTCTTTAGTGTACAATGAAAATGTGTTTGCTTTGATGTACATTTCTTGAATGTACACTGAAAATGTGTATTTTTTGATATCCATTTCTTGAATGTGCACTGAAAATGTGTATGTTTTGATGTACATTTCTGGAATGTACAATGAAAATCTGTATGTTTTGGTATACATTTCTTGAATGTACACTGAAAATGTGTGTTTTGATGTACATTTCTTGAGTGTACAATGAAAATGTGTATGTTTTGATGTACATTTCTTGTATATACAATGAAAATGTGTATGTTTTGATCTATATTTCTAGAATGTACAATGAAAATGTGTATGTTTTGATGTATATTTCTTGAATGTACAATGAAAATGTGTATGTTTTGATGTACATTTCTTGAGTTTACAATGAAAATGTGTATCTTTCGTTGTACATTTCTTGAATGTATAATGAAAATGTGTATGTTTTGATGTACATTTCTTGAGTGTACAATGAAAATGTGTATGTTTTGATGTACATTTCTTGAATGTACAATGAAAATGTGTATGTTTTCATGTAAATTTCTTGAATGTACAATGAAAATGTGTATGTTTTGATGTACATTTCTTTAGTGTACAATGAAAATGATTTTGTTTTGATGTACATTTCTTAAATGTACACTGAAAATGTGTATTTTTTGTTATACATTTCTTGAGTGTACACTGAAAATGTGTGTTTTGATGTACATTTCTTGAATGTACAATGAAAATGTGTATGTTTTGATATACATTTCTTGAATGTACACTGAAAATGTGTGTTTTGATGTACATTTCTTGAGTGTACAATGAAAATGTGTATGTTTTGATGCACATTTCTTGTATATACAATGAAAATGTGTATGTTTTGATGTATATTTCTAGAATGTACAATGAAAATGTGCATGTTTTGATGTACATTTCTTGCATGTACAATGAAAATGTGTATGTGTTGATGTACATTTCTTGAATGTACACTGAAAATGTGTATGTTTTGATGTACATTTCTTGAATGTACAATGAAAATGTGTATGTTTTGATGTATACTTCCTGAATGTACAATCAAAATGTGTATGTTTTGATGTACATTTCTTGAATGTACAATGAAAAAGTGTATGTTTTGATATACATTTCTTGAATGTACACTGAAAATGTGTATGTTTTGAAGTACATTTCTTGAGTGTACAATGAAAATGTGTATGTTTAATGTACATTTCTTGAATGTACAATGAAAATGTGTATGTTTTGATGTACATTTCTTGAATGTACAATGAAAATGTGTATGTTTTGATGTACATTTCTTGAGTGTAAAATGAAAATGTGTATGTTTTGATGTACATTTGTTGAATGTACAATGAAAATGTGTATGTTTTGATGTATCCTTCTTGAATGTACAATGAAAATAAGTATGTTTTGATGTACATTTATTTAGTGTACAATGAAAATGTGTTTGTTTTGATGTACATTTCTTGAATGTACACTGAAAATGTGTATTTTGTTATATACATTTCTTGAATGTACACTGAAAATGTGTATGTTTTGATGTACATTTCTTGAATGTACAATGAAAATGTGTATGTTTTGATATACATTTCTTGAATGTACAATGAAAAAGTGTATGTTTTCATGTACATTTCTTGAATGTACACTGAAAATGTGTATGTTTTGATATACATTTCTTGAATGTACAATGAAAATGTATATGTTTTCATGTACATTTCTTGAATGTATACTGAAAATGTGTATGTTTTGATGTACATTTCTTGAATGTACACTGAAAATGTGTGTTTTTATATACATTTCTTGAATGTACAATGATAATGTGTATGTCTTGATGTACATTTCTTGAATGTACACTGAAAATGTGTATGTTTTGATGTACATTACTTGTATATACAATGAAAATGTGTATGTTTTGATGTACATTTCTTGAATGTACACTGAAAATGTGTATCTTTTGATATACATTTCTTGTATATACAATGAAAATGTGTATGTGTTGATGTACATTTCTTGTATCTACAATGAAAATGTGTATGTTTTGATGTACAATTCTTGAATGTACACTGAAAATGTGTAGGTTTTGATGTACAGTTCTTGAATGTACAATGAAAATGTGTATGTTTTGAGGTGCGTTTCTGGTATATACAATGAAAATGTGTATGTTTTGATGTATATTTCTAGAATGTGCAGTCAAAATGTGCATGTTTTGATGTACATTTCTGGAATGCACAATCAAAATGTTTATGTTTTGATGTACATTTCTGGTATATACAATGAAAATGTGTATACTTTGATGTACATTTCTTGAATGTACAATGAAAATGTGTATGTTTTGATGAACATTTCTTGTATATACAATGAAAATGTGTATGTTTTGATGTATATTTCTTGAACGTACCCTGAAAATGTGTATGTTTTGATGTATATTTCTTGAAGGTACACTGAAAATGTGTATGTTTTGATGTACGTTTCTTGAATGTACAATGAAAATGTGTATGTTTTGATGTACATTTCTGGTATATACAATGAAAATGTGTAGGTTTTCATGTATATTTCTTGAATGTACACTCAAAATGTGTATGTTTTAGATGTACATTTCTTGATTATACACTGAAAATGTGTATATTTTGATGTACATTTCTTGAATGTACACTGAAGGTGAGTATGTTTTGATGTACATTTCTTGAATGTACAATGAAAATGTGTATGTTTTGATGTACATTTCTTGAATGTACACTGAAAATGTGTATGTTTTGATATACATTTCTTGAATGTACAATGAAAATGTGTATGTGTTGGTGTACATTTCTTGTATATACAATGAAAATGTGTATGTTTTGATGTACATTTCTTGAATGTACACTGAAAATGTGTATGTTTTGATATACATTTCTTGAATGTACACTGAAAATGTGTGTGTTTTGATGTACATTTCTTGAATGTACAATGAAAATGTGTATGTTTTTATGTACATTCCTTGAATGTACAATGAAAATGTGTATGTTTTGATGTACATTTCTTGAATGTACAATGAAAATGTGTATGTTTTGATTTACATTTCTTGAATGTACAATGAAAATGTGTATGTTTTGATATCCATTTCTTGAATGTACAATGAAAATGTGTATGTTTTGATGTACATTACTTGAGTGTACAATGAAAATGTGTTTGCTTTGATGTACATTTCTTGAATGTACACTGAAAATGTGTATTTTTTGATATACATTTCTTGAATGTACACTGAAAATGTGTATGTTTTGATGTACATTTCTGGAATGTACAATGAAAATCTGTATGTTTTGATATACATTTCTTGAATGTACGCTGAAAATGTGTGTTTTGATGTACATTTCTTGAGTGTACAATGAAAATGTGTATGTTTTGATGTACATTTCTTGTATATACAATGAAAATGTGTATGTTTAGATCTATATTTCTAGAATGTACAATGAAAATGTGTATGTTTTGATGTACATTTCTTGAATGTACAATGAAAATGTGTATGTTTTGATGTACATTTCTTGAATGTACACTGAAAATATGTATGTTTTGATGTACATTTCTTGAGTGTACAATGAAAATGTGTATGTTTTGATGTACATTTCTTGAATGTACAATGAAAATGTGTATGTTTTGATGTATACTTCCTGAATGTACAATGAAAATGTGTATGTTTTGATGTACATTTCTTGAATGTACAATGAAAAAGTGTGTTTTGATATACATTTCTTGAATGTACACTGAAAATGTGTATGTTTTGAAGTACATTTCTTGAATGTACACTGAAAATGTGTATGTTTTGATGTACATTTCTTGAATGTACAATGAAAATGTGTATGTTTTGATGTACATTTCTTGAATGTACAATGAAAATGTGTATGTTTTGATGTATACTTCCTGAATGTACAATAAAAATGTGTATGTTTTGATGTACATTTCTTGAATGTACAATGAAAAAGTGTGTTTTGATATACATTTCTTGAATGTACACTGAAAATGTGTATGTTTTGAAGTACATTTCTTGAGTGTACAATGAAAATGTGTATGTTTAATGTACATTTCTTGAATGTACAATGAAAATGTGTATGTTTTGATGTACATTTCTTGAATGTACAATGAAAATGTGTATGTTTTGATGTACATTTCTTGAGTGTCAAATGAAAATGTGTATGTTTTGATGTACATTTGTTGAATGTACAATGAAAATGTGTATGTTTTGATGTATCCTTCTTGAATGTACAATGAAAATAAGTATGTTTTGATTTACATTTCTTTAGTGTACAATGAAAATGTGTTTGTTTTGATGTAAATTTCTTGAATGTACAATGAAAATGTGTATGTTTTGATATAAATTTCTTGAATGTACAATGAAAAAGTGTATGTTTTGATGTACATTTCTTGAGTGTACAATGAAAATGTGTATGTTTTGATGTACATTTCTTGAGTGTACAATGAAAATGTGTATGTTTTGATGTACATTTCTTGAATGTACAATGAAAATGTGTATGTTTTGATCTACATTTCTTGAATGTACAATGAAAATGTGTATATTTTGATGTACATTTCTTGTATATACAATGAAAATGTGTATGTTTTGATGTACATTTCTTGAATGTACACTGAAAATGTGTATGTTTTGATATACATTTCTTGAATGTACAATGAAAATGTATATGTTTTCATGTACATTTCTTGAATGCATACTGAAATTGTGTATGTTTTGATGTACATTTCTTGATTGTACACTGAAAATGTGTATGTTTTGATAAACATTTCTTGAATGTACAATGAAAATGTGTATGTCTTTATGTACATTTCTTGAATGTACAATGAAAATGTGTATGTTTTCATGTAAATTTCTTGAATGTACAATGAAAATGTGTATGTTTTGATGTACATTTCTTTAGTGTACAATGAAAATGATTTTGTTTTGATGTACATTTCTTAAATGTACACTGAAAATGTGTATTTTTTGTTATACATTTCTTGAATGTACACTGAAAATGTGTGTTTTGATGTACATTTCTTGAATGTACAATGAAAATGTGTATGTTTTCATGTACATTTCTTGAATGCATACTGAAAATGTGTATGTTTTGATGTACATTTCTTGAATGTATAATGAAAATGTGTATGTTTTGATGTACATTTCTTGAGTGTACAATGAAAATGTGTATGTTTTTATGTACATTTCTTGAATGTACAATGAAAATGTGTATGTTTTCATGTAAATTTCTTGAATGTACAATGAAAATGTGTATGTTTTGATGTACATTTCTTTAGTGTACAATGAAAATGATTTTGTTTTGATGTACATTTCTTAAATGTACACTGAAAATGTGTATTTTTTGTTATACATTTCTTGAATGTACACTGAAAATGTGTGTTTTGATGTACATTTCTTGAACGTACAATGAAAATGTGTATGTTTTGATATACATTTCTTGAATGTACACTGAAAATGTGTGTTTTGATGTACATTTCTTGAGTGTACAATGAAAATGTGTATGTTTTGATGTACATTTCTTGTATATACAATGAAAATGTGTATGTTTTGATGTATATTTCTAGAATGTACAATGAAACTGTGCATGTTTTGATGTACATTTCTTGAATGTACAATGAAAATGTGTATGTTTTGATGTACATTTCTTGAATGTACACTGAAAATGTGTATGTTTTGATGTACATTTCTTGAATGTACAATGAAAATGTGTATGTTTTGATGTATACTTCCTGAATGTACAATGAAAATGTGTATGTTTTGATGTACATTTCTTGAATGTACAATGAAAAAGTGTATGTTTTGATATACATTTCTTGAATGTACACTGAAAATGTGTATGTTTTGAAGTACATTTCTTGAGTGTACAATGAAAATGTGTATGTTTAATGTACATTTCTTGAATGTACAATGAAAATGTGTATGTTTTGATGTACATTTCTTGAATGTACAATGAAAATGTGTATGTTTTGATGTACATTTCTTGAGTGTAAAATGAAAATGTGTATGTTTTGATGTACATTTGTTGAATGTACAATGAAAATGTGTATGTTTTGATGTATCCTTCTTGAATGTACAATGAAAATAAGTATGTTTTGATGTACATTTATTTAGTGTACAATGAAAATGTGTTTGTTTTGATGTACATTTCTTGAATGTACACTGAAAATGTGTATTTTGTTATATACATTTCTTGAATGTACACTGAAAATGTGTATGTTTTGATGTACATTTCTTGAATGTACAATGAAAATGTGTATGTTTTGATATACATTTCTTGAATGTACAATGAAAAAGTGTATGTTTTGATGTACATTTCTTGAATGTACACTGAAAATGTGTATGTTTTGATATACATTTCTTGAATGTACAATGAAAATGTATATGTTTTCATGTACATTTCTTGAATGTATACTGAAAATGTGTATGTTTTGATGTACATTTCTTCAATGTACACTGAAAATGTGTGTTTTTATATACATTTCTTGAATGTACAATGATAATGTGTATGTCTTGATGTACATTTCTTGAATGTACACTGAAAATGTGTATGTTTTGATGTACATTACTTGTATATACAATGAAAATGTGTATGTTTTGATGTACATTTCTTGAATGTACACTGAAAATGTGTATCTTTTGATATACATTTCTTGTATATACAATGAAAATGTGTATGTGTTGATGTACATTTCTTGTATCTACAATGAAAATGTGTAAGTTTTGATGTACAATTCTTGAATGTACACTGAAAATGTGTAGGTTTTGATGTACAGTTCTTGAATGTACAATGAAAATGTGTATGTTTTGAGGTGCGTTTCTGGTATATACAATGAGAATGTGTATGTTTTGATGTATATTTCTAGAATGTGCAGTCAAAATGTGCATGTTTTGATGTACATTTCTGGAATGCACAATGAAAATGTTTATGTTTTGATGTACATTTCTGGTATATACAATGAAAATGTGTATACTTTGATGTACATTTCTTGAATGTACAATGAAAATGTGTATGTTTTGATGAACATTTCTTGTATATACAATGAAAATGTGTATGTTTTGATGTATATTTCTTGAACGTACCCTGAAAATGTGTATGTTTTGATGTATATTTCTTGAAGGTACACTGAAAATGTGTATGTTTTGATGTACGTTTCTTGAATGTACAATGAAAATGTGTATGTTTTGATGTACATTTCTGGTATATACAATGAAAATGTGTAGGTTTTCATGTATATTTCTTGAATGTACACTCAAAATGTGTATGCTTTAGATGTACATTTCTTGATTATACACTGAAAATGTGTATATTTTGATGTACATTTCTTGAATGTACACTGAAGGTGAGTATGTTTTGATGTACATTTCTTGAATGTACAATGAAAATGTGTATGTTTTGATGTACATTTCTTGAATGTACACTGAAAATGTGTATGTTTTGATATACATTTCTTGAATGTACAATGAAAATGTGTATGTGTTGGTGTACATTTCTTGTATATACAATGAAAATGTGTATGTTTTGATGTACATTTCTTGAATGTACACTGAAAATGTGTATGTTTTGATATACATTTCTTGAATGTACACTGAAAATGTGTGTGTTTTGATGTACATTCCTTGAATGTACAATGAAAATGTGTATGTTTTGATGTACATTTCTTGAATGTACAATGAAAATGTGTATGTTTTGATTTACATTTCTTGAATGTACAATGAAAATGTGTATGTTTTGATATACATTTCTTGAATGTACAATGAAAATGTGTATGTTTTGATGTACATTACTTGAGTGTACAATGAAAATGTGTATGTTTTGATGTACATTTCTTGAGTGTACAATGAAAATGTGTATGTTTTGATGTACATTTCTTGAATGTACAATGAAAATGTGTATGTTTTCATGTAAATTTCTTGAATGTACAATGAAAATGTGTATGTTTTGATGTACATTTCTTTAGTGTACAATGAAAATGATTTTGTTTTGATGTACATTTCTTAAATGTACACTGAAAATGTGTATTTTTTGTTATACATTTCTTGAATGTACACTGAAAATGTGTGTTTTGATGTACATTTCTTGAATGTACAATGAAAATGTGTATGTTTTGATATACATTTCTTGAATGTACACTGAAAATGTGTGTTTTGATGTACATTTCTTGAGTGTACAATGAAAATGTGTATGTTTTGATGTACATTTCTTGTATATACAATGAAAATGTGTATGTTTTGATGTATATTTCTAGAATGTACAATGAAAATGTGCATGTTTTGATGTACATTTCTTGAATGTACAATGAAAATGTGTATGTTTTGATGTACATTTCTTGAATGTACACTGAAAATGTGTATGTTTTGATGTACATTTCTTGAGTGTACAATGAAAATGTGTATGTTTTGATGTACATTTCTTGAATGTACCATGAAAATGTGTATGTTTTGATGCATACTTCCTGAATGTACAATGAAAATGTGTATGTTTTGATGTACATTTCTTGAATGTACAATGAAAAAGTGTGTTTTGATATACATTTCTTGAATGTGCACTGAAAATGTGTATGTTTTGAAGTACATTTCTTGAATGTACACTGAAAATGTGTATGTTTTGATGTACATTTCTTGAATGTACAATGAAAATGTGTATGTTTTGATGTACATTTCTTGAATGTACAATGAAAATGTGTATGTTTTGATGTATACTTCCTGAATGTACAATGAAAATGTGTATGTTTTGATGTACATTTCTTGAATGTACAATGAAAAAGTGTGTTTTGATATACATTTCTTGAATGTACACTGAAAATGTGTATGTTTTGAAGTACATTTCTTGAGTGTACAATGAAAATGTGTATGTTTAATGTACATTTCTTGAATGTACAATGAAAATGTGTATGTTTTGATGTACATTTCTTGAATGTACAATGAAAATGTGTATGTTTTGATGTACATTTCTTGAGTGTCAAATGAAAATGTGTATGTTTTGATGTACATTTGTTGAATGTACAATGAAAATGTGTATGTTTTGATGTATCCTTCTTGAATGTACAATGAAAATAAGTATGTTTTGATTTACATTTCTTTAGTGTACAATGAAAATGTGTTTGTTTTGATGTACATTTCTTGAATGTACAATGAAAATGTGTATGTTTTGATATAAATTTCTTGAATGTACAATGAAAAAGTGTATGTTTTGATGTACATTTCTTGAGTGTACAATGAAAATGTGTATGTTTTGATGTACATTTCTTGAGTGTACAATGAAAATGTGTATGTTTTGATGTACATTTCTTGAATGTACAATGAAAATGTGTATGTTTTGATCTACATTTCTTGAATGTACAATGAAAATGTGTATGTTTTGATGTACATTTCTTGTATATACAATGAAAATGTGTATGTTTTGATGTACATTTCTTGAATGTACACTGAAAATGTGTATGTTTTGATATACATTTCTTGAATGTACAATGAAAATGTATATGTTTTCATGTACATTTCTTGAATGCATACTGAAAATGTGTATGTTTTGATGTACATTTCTTGATTGTACACTGAAAATGTGTATGTTTTGATAAACATTTCTTGAATGTACAATGAAAATGTGTATGTCTTTATGTACATTTCTTGAATGTACACTGAAAATGTGTATGTTTTGATGTACATTACTTGTATATACAATGAAAATGTGTATGTTTTGATGAACATTTCTTGAATGTACACTGAAAATGTGTATGTTTTGATATACACTTCTTGTATATACAATGAAAATGTGTATGTTTTGATGTACAATTCTTGAATGTACACTGAAACTATGTATGTTTTGATGTACAGTTCTTGAATGTACACTGAAAATCTGTATGTTTTGATGTACAGTTCTTGAATGTACAATGAAAATGTGTATGTTTTGAGGTGCATTTCTGGTATATACAATGAAAATGTATATGTTTTGATGTATATTTCTAGAATGTGCAGTCAAAGTGTGTATGTTTTGATGTACATTTCTGGAATGCACAATGAAAATGTGTATGTTTTGATGTACATTTCTGGTATATACAATGAAAATGTGTATACTTTGATGTACATTTCTTGAATGTACAATGAAAATGTGTATGTTTTGATGAACATTTCTTGTATATACAATGAAAATGTGTATGTTTTGATGTATATTTCTTGAACGTACCCTGAAAATGTGTATGTTTTGATGTATATTTCTTGAAGGTACACTGAAAATGTGTATGTTTTGATGTACGTTTCTTGAATGTACAATGAAAATGTGTATGTTTTGATGTACATTTCTGGTATATACAATGAAAATGTGTAGGTTTTGATGTATATTTCTTGAATGTACACTGAAAATGTGTATGTTTTGATATACATTTCTTGAATGTACAATGAAAATGTATATGTTTTCATGTACATTTCTTGAATGTATACTGAAAATGTGTATCTTTTGATGTATATTTCTTGAAGGTACACTGAAAATGTGTATGTTTTGATGTACGT
The DNA here is from genome assembly GCA_030765045.1 of Tenodera sinensis. Lineage (NCBI taxonomy): Eukaryota > Metazoa > Arthropoda > Insecta > Mantodea > Mantidae > Tenodera > Tenodera sinensis. Next base: position 216,475,230 of record CM060964.1, on the reverse strand, counting down.
TTCTTGAATGTACAATGAAAATGTGTATGTTTTGATGTACATTTCTGGTATATACAATGAAAATGTGTATGTTTTAGATGTACATTTCTTGATTATACTCTGAAAATGTGTATATTTTGATGTACATTTCTTGAATGTACACTGAAGATGAGTATGTTTTGATGTACATTTCTTGAATGTACAATGAAAATGTGTATGTTTTGATGTACATTTCTTGAATGTACACTGAAAATGTGTATGTTTTGATATACATTTCTTGAATGTACAATGAAAATGTGTATGTTTTGGTGTACATTTCTTGTATATACAATGAAAATGTGTATGTTTTGATGTACATTTCTTGAATATACACTGAAAATGTGTATGTTTTGATATACATTTCTTGAATGTACACTGAAAATGTGTGTGTTTTGATGTACATTTCTTGAAAGTACAATGAAAATGTGTATGTTTTGATGTAAATTCCTTGAATGTACAATGAAAATGTGTATGTTTTGATGTACATTTCTTGAATGTACAATGAAAATGTGTATGTTTTGATTTACATTTCTTGAATGTACAATGAAAATGTGTATGTTTTGATATACATTTCTTGAATGTACAATGAAAATGTGTATGTTTTGATGTACATTGCTTGAGTGTACAATGAAAATGTGTATGTTTTGATGTACATTTCTTGAGTGTACAATGAAAATGTGTATGTTTTGATGTACATTTCTTGAATGTACAATGAGAATGTGTATGTTTTGATGTACATTTCTTGAATGTACAATGAAAATGTGTATGTTTTGATGTATATTTCTTGAATGTACACTGAAAATGTGTATTTTTTGATATACATTTCTTGAATGTACACTGAAAATGTGTATGTTTTGATGTACATTTCAGGAATGTACAATGAAAATCTGTATGTTTTGATATACATTTCTTGAATGTACACTGAAAATGTGTGTTTTGATGTACATTTCTTGAGTGTACAATGAAAATGTGTATGTTTTGATGTACATTTCTTGAATGTACAATGAAAGTGTGTATGTTTTGATCTACATTTCTTGAATGTACAATGAAAATGTGTATGTTTTGATCTACATTTCTTGAATGTACACTGAAAATGTGTATGTTTTGATGTACATTTCTTTAGTGTACAATGAAAATGTGTATGTTTTGATGTACATTTCTTGAATGTACACTGAAGATGAGTATGTTTTGATGTACATTTCTTGAATGTACAATGAAAATGTGTATGTTTTGATGTACATTTCTTGAATGTACACTGAAAATGTGTATGTTTTGATATACATTTCTTGAATGTACAATGAAAATGTGTATGTTTTGGTGTACATTTCTTGTATATACAATGAAAATGTGTATGTTTTGATGTACATTTCTTGTATATACAATGAAAATGTGTATGTTTTGATGTATATTTCTAGAATGTACAATGAAAATGTGTATGATTTGATGTACATTTCTTGAATGTACACTGAAAATGTGTATGTTTTGATGTACATTTCTTGAGTGTACAATGAAAATGTGTATGTTTTGATGTACATTTCTTGAATGTACAATGAAAAAGTGTTTGTTTTGATATACATTTCTTGAATGTACACTGAAAATGTGTATGTTTTGAAGTTCATTTCTTGAGTGTCCAATGAAAATGTGTATGTTTTGATGTACATTTCTTGAATGTACAATGAAAATGTGTATGTTTTGATGTACACTTCTTGAGTGTAAAATGAAAATGTGTATGTTTTGATGTACATTTGTTGAATGTACAATGAAAATGTGTATGTTTTGATGTATCCTTCTTGAATGTACAATGAAAATAAGTATGTTTTGATGTACATATCTTTAGTGTTCAATGAAAATGGTTTTGTTTTGATGTACATTTCTTGAATGTACACTGAAAATGTGTATTTTGTTATATACATTTCTTGAATGTACACTGAAAATGTGTATGTTTTGATGTACATTTCTTGAATGTACAATGAAAATGTGTATGTTTTGATATAAATTTCTTGAATGTACAATGAAAAAGTGTATGTTTTGATGTACATTTCTTGAGTGTACAATGAAAATGTGTATGTTTTGATGTACATTTCTTGAGTGTACAATGAAAATGTGTATGTTTTGATGTACATTTCTTGAATGTACAATGAAAATGTGTATGTTTTGATCTACATTTCTTGAATGTACAATGAAAATGTGTATGTTTTGATCTGCATTTCTTGAATGTACACTGAAAATGTGTATGTTTTGATGTACATTTCTTTAGTGTACAATGAAAATGTGTATGTTTTGATGTACATTTCTTGTATATACAATGAAAATGTATATGTTTTCATGTACATTTCTTGAATGTATACTGAAAATGTGTATGTTTTGATGTACATTTCTTGTATATACAATGAAAATGTGTATGCTTTGATGTACATTTCTTGAATGTACACTGAAAATGTGTATGTTTTGATATACATTTCTTGAATGTACAATGAAAATGTGTATGTCTTGATGTACATTTCTTGAATGTACATTGAAAATGTGTATGTTTTGATGTACATTACTTGTATATACAATGAAAATGTGTATGTTTTGAAGTACATTTCTTGAATGTACACTGAAAATGTGTATGTTTTGATATACATTTCTTGTATATACAATGAAAATGTGTATGTTTTGATGTACGTTTCTTGTATATACAATGAAAATGTGTATGTTGTGATGTACATTTCTTGAATGTACACTGAAAATGTGTATGTTTTGATGTTCATTTCTTGAATGTACACTGAAAATGTGTATGTTTTGATGTACAGTTCTTGAATGTACAATGAAAATGTGTATGTTTTGATGTGCATTTCTGGTATATGCAATGAAAATGTGTATGTTTTGATGTATATTTCTAGAATGTGCAGTCAAAATGTGTATGTTTTGATGTACATTTCTTGAATGTACAATGAAAATGTGTATGTTCTGATGTACATTTCGTGAGTGTACAATAAGAATGTGTAAGTTTTGATGTACATTTCTTGAATGTACAATGAAAATGTGTATGTTTAGATGTACATTTCTTGAGTGTAAAATGAAAATGTGTATGTTTTGATGTACATTTGTTGAATGTACAATGAAAATGTGTATGTTTTAATGTATCTTTCTTGAATGTACAATGAAAATAAGTATGTTTTGATGTACATTTCTTTAGTGTACAATGAAAATGTGTTTGTTTTGATGTACATTTCTTGAATGTACACTGAAAATGTGTATTTTTTGTTATACATTTCTCGAATGTACACTGAAAATGTGTATGTTTTGATGTACATTTCTTGAATGTACAATGAAAATGTGTATGTTTTGATATACATTTCTTGAATGTACAATGAAAAAGTGTATGTTTTGATGTACATTTCTTGAGTGTACAATGAAAATGTGTATGTTTTGATGTACATTTCTTGAGTGTACAATGAAAATGTGTATGTTTTGATGTACATTTCTTGAATGTACAAAGAAAATGTGTATGTTTTGATCTACATTTCTTGAATGTACAATGAAAATGTGTATGTTTTGATCTACATTTCTTGAATGTACACTGAAAATGTGTATGTTTTGATGTACATTTCTTTAGTGTACAATTAAAATGTGTATGCTTTGATGTGCATTTCTGGTATATACAATGAGAATGTGTATGTTTTGATGTATATTTCTTGAATATATACTCAAAATGTGTATGTTTTGATGTACATTTCTTGAATGTACAATGAAAATGTGTATGTTTTGATGTACATTTCTGGTATATACAATGAAAATGGGTATGTTTTGATGTACATTTCTTGAATGTACAATGAAAATTTGTATGCTTCGATGTACATTTCTGGTATATACAGTGAATATCTTTATGTTTGGATGTACATTTCTTGAATGTACAATGAAAATGTACATTTCTGGTATATACAATGAAAATATGTATGTTTTGATGTACATTTCTTGAATATACAATGAAAATGTGTATGATTTGATGTACATTTCTTGAATGTACACTGAAAATGTGTATGTTTTGATATACATTTCATGTATATACAATGAAAATGTGTATGTTTTGATGTACATTTCTTGTATATACAATGAAAATGTGTATGTTTTGATGTACATTTCTGGTATATACAATGAAAATGTGCATGTTTTGATGTATATCTCTTGAATGTACACTCAAAATGTGTATGTTTTGATGTACATTTCTTGAATGTACAATGAAAATGTATATGTTTTGATGTACATTTCTGGTATATACAATGAAAAAGTAGTATGTTTTGATGTACATTTCTGGTATATACAATGAAAATGTGTATCTTTTGATGTATATTTCTTGAATGTACACTCAAAATGTGTATGTTTTGATGTACATTTCTTGAATGTACAATGAAAATGTGTATGTTTTGATGTAGCTTTCAGCTATATACAATGAAAATGTGTATGCTTTAATGTATATTTCTTGAATGTACACTCAAAATGTGTATGTTTTGATGTACATTTCTTGAATGTACAAAGAAAATGTGTATGTTTTGATGTACATTTCTGGTATATACAATGAAAATGTGTATGTTTTTATGTATATTTCTTGAATGTACACTCAAAATGTGTATGTTTTGATGTACATTTCTTGAGTGTACAATGAAAATGTGTATGTTTTGATGTACATTTCTTGAATGTACAATGAAAATGTGTATGTTTTGATGTATATTTCCTGAATGTACAATGAAGATGTGTATGTTTTGATGTACATTTCTTGAATGTACAAGGAAAAAGTGTTTGTTTTGATATACATTTCTTGAATGTACACTGAAAATGTGTATGTTTTGAAGTTCATTTCTTGAGTGTACAATGAAAATGTGTATGTTTTGATGTACATTTCTTGAATGTACAATGAAAATGTGTATGTTTTGATGTACACTTCTTGAGTGTAAAATGAAAATGTGTATGTTTTGATGTACATTTGTTGAATGTACAATGAAATTGTGTATGTTTTGATGTATCCTTCTTGAATGTACAATGAAAATAAGTATGTTTTGATGTACATTACTTGTATATACAATGAAAATGTGTATGTTTTGATGTACATTTCTTGAATGTACACTGAAGATGTGTATGTTTTGATGTACATTTCTTGATTGTACACTGCAAATGTGTATGTTTTGATATACATTTCTTGAATGTACAATGAAAATGTGTATGTCTTGATGTACATTTCTTGAATGTACACTGAAAATGTGTATGTTTTGATGTACATTACTTGTATATACAATGAAAATGTGTATGTTTTGATGTACATTTCTTGAATGTACACTGAAAATGTGTATGTTTTGATATACATTTCTTGTATATACAATGAAAATGTGTATGTTTTAATGTACATTTCTTGTATATACGATGAAAATGTGTATGTTTTGATGTACAATTCTTGAATGTACACTGAAACTATGTATGTTTTGATGTACAGCTCTTGAATGTATAATGAAAATGTGTATGTTTTGATGTGCATTTCTGGTATATACAATGAAAATGTGTATGTTTTGATGTATATTTCTAGAATGTGCAGTCAAAATGTGTATGTTTTGATGTACATTTCTTGAATGTACAATGAAAATGTGTATGTTTTGATGTACATTTCTGGTATATACAATGAAAATGTGTATGTTTTGATGTACATTTCTTGAATGTACAATGAAAATGTGTATGTTTTGATGTACATTTCTGGTATATACAATGAAAATGTATATGTTTTGATGTACATTTCTTGAATGTACAATGAAAATGTGTATGTTTTGATGTACATTTCTGGTATATACAATGAAAATGTGTATGTTTTGATGTACATTTCTTGAATATACAATGAAAATGTGTAGTTCTTGATGTACATTACTTGAATGTACACTTAAAATGTGTATGTTTTGATATACATTTCTTGTATATACAATGAAAATGTGTATGTTTTGATTTACATTTCTTGTATATACAATGAAAATGTGTATGTTTTGATGTACGTTTCTGGTATATACAATGAAAATGTGCATGTTTTGATGTATATCTCTTGAATGTACTTTCAAAATGTGTATGTTTTGATGTACATTTCTTGAGTGTGCAATGAAAATGTGTGTGTTTTGATGTACATTTCTTGAATGTACACTGAAGATGTGTATGTTTTGATGTACATTTCTTGATTGTACACTGCAAATGTGTATGTTTTGATATACATTTCTTGAATGTACAATGAAAATGTGTATGTCTTGATGTACATTTCTTGAATGTACACTGAAAATGTGTATGTTTTGATGTACATTACTTGTATATACAATGAAAATGTGTATGTTTTGATGTACATTTCTTGAATGTACACTGAAAATGTGTATGTTTTGATATACATTTCTTGTATATACAATGAAAATGTGTATGTTTTAATGTACATTTCTTGTATATACGATGAAAATGTGTATGTTTTGATGTACAATTCTTGAATGTACACTGAAACTATGTATGTTTTGATGTACAGCTCTTGAATGTATAATGAAAATGTGTATGTTTTGATGTGCATTTCTGGTATATACAATGAAAATGTGTATGTTTTGATGTATATTTCTAGAATGTGCAGTCAAAATGTGTATGTTTTGATGTACATTTCTTGAATGTACAATGAAAATGTGTATGTTTTGATGTACATTTCTGGTATATACAATGAAAATGTGTATGTTTTGATGTACATTTCTTGAATGTACAATGAAAATGTGTATGTTTTGATGTACATTTCTGGTATATACAATGAAAATGTATATGTTTTGATGTACATTTCTTGAATGTACAATGAAAATGTGTATGTTTTGATGTACATTTCTGGTATATACAATGAAAATGTGTATGTTTTGATGTACATTTCTTGAATATACAATGAAAATGTGTAGTTCTTGATGTACATTACTTGAATGTACACTTAAAATGTGTATGTTTTGATATACATTTCTTGTATATACAATGAAAATGTGTATGTTTTGATTTACATTTCTTGTATATACAATGAAAATGTGTATGTTTTGATGTACGTTTCTGGTATATACAATGAAAATGTGCATGTTTTGATGTATATCTCTTGAATGTACTTTCAAAATGTGTATGTTTTGATGTACATTTCTTGAGTGTGCAATGAAAATGTGTGTGTTTTGATGTACATTTCTTGAATGTACAATGAAAATGTTTATGTTTTAATGTACATTCCTTGAATGTACAATGAAAATGTGTATGTTTTGTTGTACATTTCTTGAATGTACAATGAAAATGTGTATGTCTTGATGTACATTTCTTGAATGTACAATGAAAATGTGTATGTTTTGATATACATTTCTTGAATGTACAATGAAAATGTGTATGTTTTGATGTACATTTCTTGAGTGTACAATGAAAATGTGTATGTTTTGATGTAGATTTTTTGAGGTACAATGAAAATGTGTATGTTTTGATGTACATTTCTTCAATGTACAATGAAAATGTGTATGTTTTGATGTACATTTCTTGAATGTACAATGAAAATGTGTATGTTTTGATGTACATTTCTTGAATGTACACTGAAAGTGTGTATGTTTTGATGTACATTTCTTTAGTGTACAATGAAGATGTGTATGTTTTGATGTACATTTCTTGCATATACAATGAAAATGTGTATGCTTTGATGTACATTTCTTGAATGTAATCTGAAAATGTGTATGTTTTGATATACATTTCTTGAATGTACAATGAAAATGTATATGTTTTCATGTACATTTCTTGAATGTACACTGAAAATGTGTATGTTTTGATGTACATTTCTTGTATATACAATGAAAATGTATATGTTTTGATGTACATTTCTTGAATGTACACTGAAAATGTGTATGGTTTGATGTACATTTCTTGTATATACAATGAAAATGTGTATGTTTTGATGTACATTCCTTGAATGTACAATGAAAATGTGTATGTTTTGATGTACATTTCTGGTATATACAATGAAAATGTGTATGCTTTGATGTACATTTCTTGAATGTACACTGAAAATGTGTATGTTTTGATGTACATTTCTTGAATGTACACTGAAAATGTGTATGTTTTGATGTACAGTTCTTGAATGTACAATGAAAATGTGTATGTTTTGATGTGCATTTCTGGTATATACAATGAGAATGTGTATGTTTTGATGTATATTTCTTGAATATATACTCAAAATGTGTATGTTTTGATGTACAGTTCTTGAATGTACAATGAAAATGTGTATGTTTGGATGTACATTTCTGGTATATACAATGAAAATGGGTATGTTTTGATGTACATTTCTTGAATGTACAATGAAAATCTGTATGCTTCGATGTACATTTCTGGTATATACACTGAATATCTTTATGTTTGGATGTACATTTCTTGAATGTACAATGAAAATGTGTATGTTTTGATGTACATTTCTGGTATATACAATGAAAATATGTATGTTTTGATGTACATTTCTTGAATATACAATGAAAATGTGTATGATTTGATGTACATTTCTTGAATGTACACTGAAAATGTGTATGTTTTGATATACATTTCATGTATATACAATGAAAATGTATATGTTTTGATGTACATTTCTTGTATATACAATGAAAATGTGTATGTTTTGATGTACATTTCTGGTATATACAATGAAAATGTGCATGTTTTGATGTATATCTCTTGAATGTACACTCAAAATGTGTATGTTTTGATGTACATTTCTTGAATGTACAATGAAAATGTATATGTTTTGATGTACATTTCTGGTATATACAATGAAAAAGTGTATGTTTTGATGTACATTTCTGGTATATACAATGAAAATGTGTATCTTTTGATGTATATTTCTTGAATGTACACTCAAAATGTGTATGTTTTGATGTACATTTCTTGAATGTACAATGAAAATGTGTATGTTTTGATGTACCTTTCAGGTATATACAATGAAAATGTGTATGCTTTAATGTATATTTCTTGAATGTACACTCAAAATGTGTATGTTTTGATGTACATTTCTTGAATGTACAAAGAAAATGTGTATGTTTTGATGTACATTTCTGGTATATACAATGAAAATGTGTATGTTTTGATGTATATTTCTTGAATGTACACTCAAAATGTGTATGTTTTGATGTACATTTCTTGAGTGTACAATGAAAATGTGTATGTTTTGATGTACATTTCTTGAATGTACAATGAAAATGTGTATGTTTTGATGTATATTTCCTGAATGTACAATGAAGATGTGTATGTTTTGATGTACATTTCTTGAATGTACAATGAAAAAGTGTTTGTTTTGATATACATTTCTTGAATGTACACTGAAAATGTGTATGTTTTGAAGTTCATTTCTTGAGTGTACAATGAAAATGTGTATGTTTTGATGTACATTTCTTGAATGCTCAATGAAAATGTGTATGTTTTGATGTACACTTCTTGAGTGTAAAATGAAAATGTGTATGTTTTGATGTACATTTGTTGAATGTACAATCAAAATGTGTATGTTTTGATGTATCCTTCTTGAATGTACAATGAAAATAAGTATGTTTTGATGTACATTTCTTTAGTGTACAATGAAAATGTGTTTGTTTTGATGTACATTTCTTGAATGTACACTGAAAATGTGTATTTTGTTATATACATTTCTTGAATGTACACTGAAAATGTGTATGTTTTGATGTACATTTCTTGAATGTACAATGAAAATGTGTATGTTTTGATATACATTTCTTGAATGTACAATGAAAAAGTGTATGTTTTGATGTACATTTCTTGAGTGTACAATGAAAATGTGTATGTTTTGATGTACATTTCTTGAGTGTACAATGAAAATGTGTATGTTTTGATGTACATTTCTTAAATGTACAATGAAAATGTGTATGTTTTGATCTACATTTCTTGAATGTACAATGAAAATGTGTATGTTTTGATCTGCATTTCTTGAATGTACACTGAAAATGTGTATGTTTTGATGTACATTTCTTTAGTGTACAATGAAAATGTGTATGTTTTGATGTACATTTCTTGTATATACAATGAAAATGTGTATGTTTTGATGTACATTTCTTGAATGTACACTGAAAATGTGTATGTTTTGATATACATTTATTGAATGTACAATGAAAATGTATATGTTTTCATGTACATTTCTTGAATGTATACTGAAAATGTGTATGTTTTGATGTACATTTGTTGTATATACAATGAAAATGTGTATGCTTTGATGTACATTTCTTGAATGTACACTGAAAATGTGTATGTTTTGATATACATTTCTTGAATGTACAATGAAAATGTGTATGTCTTGATGTACATTTCTTGAATGTACACTGAAAATGTGTATGTTTTGATGTACATGACTTGTATATACAATGAAAATGTGTATGCTTTGAAGTACATTTCTTGAATGTACACTGAAAATGTGTATGTTTTGATGTACATTTCTTGAATGTACAATGAAAATGTGTATGTTTTGATGTACATTTCTGGTATATACAATGAAAATGTATATGTTTTGATGTACATTTCTTGAATGTACAATGAAAATGTGTATGTTTTGATGTACATTTCTGGTATATACAATGAAAATGTGTATGTTTTGATGTACATTTCTTGAATATACAATGAAAATGTGTAGTTCTTGATGTACATTACTTGAATGTACACTTAAAATGTGTATGTTTTGATATACATTTCTTGTATATACAATGAAAATGTGTATGTTTTGATTTACATTTCTTGTATATACAATGAAAATGTGTATGTTTTGATGTACGTTTCTGGTATATACAATGAACATGTGCATGTTTTGATGTATATCTCTTGAATGTACTTTCAAAATGTGTATGTTTTGATGTACATTTCTTGAGTGTACAATGAAAATGTGTGTGTTTTGATGTACATTTCTTGAATGTACAATGAAAATGTTTATGTTTTAATGTACATTCCTTGAATGTACAATGAAAATGTGTATGTTTTGTTGTACATTTCTTGAATGTACAATGAAAATGTGTATGTTTTGATGTACATTTCTTGAATGTACAATGAAAATGTGTATGTTTTGATATACATTTCTTGAATGTACAATGAAAATGTGTATGTTTTGATGTACATTTCTTGAGTGTACAATGAAAATGTGTATGTTTTGATGTAGATTTTTTGAGGTACAATGAAAATGTGTATGTTTTGATGTACATTTCTTCAATGTACAATGAAAATGTGTATGTTTGGTGTACATTTCTTGAATGTACAATGAAAATGTGTATGTTTTGATGTACATTTCTTGAATGTACACTGAAAGTGTGTATGTTTTGATGTACATTTCTTTAGTGTACAATGAAGATGTGTATGTTTTGATGTACATTTCTTGCATATACAATGAAAATGTGTATGCTTTGATGTACATTTCTTGAATGTAATCTGAAAATGTGTATGTTTTGATATACATTTCTTGAATGTACAATGAAAATGTATATGTTTTCATGTACATTTCTTGAATGTACACTGAAAATGTGTATGTTTTGATGTACATTTCTTGTATATACAATGAAAATGTATGTTTTGATGTACATTTCTTGAATGTACACTGAAAATGTGTATGGTTTGATGTACATTTCTTGTATATACAATGAAAATGTGTATGTTTTGATGTACATTCCTTGAATGTACAATGAAAATGTGTATGTTTTGATGTACATTTCTGGTATATACAATGAAAATGTGTATGCTTTGATGTACATTTCTTGAATGTACACTGAAAATGTGTATGTTTTGATGTACATTTCTTGAATGTACACTGAAAATGTGTATGTTTTGATGTACAGTTCTTGAATGTACAATGAAAATGTGTATGTTTTGATGTGCATTTCTGGTATATACAATGAGAATGTGTATGTTTTGATGTATATTTCTTGAATGTATACTCAAAATGTGTATGTTTTGATGTAAATTTCTTGAATGTACAATGAAAATGTGTATGTTTTGATGTACATTTCTGGTATATACAATGAAAATGGGTATGTTTTGATGTACATTTCTTGAATGTACAATGCAAATCTGTATGCTTCGATGTACATTTCTGGTATATACAATGAATATCTTTATGTTTGGATGTACATTTCTTGAATGTACAATGAAAATGTGTATGTTTTGATGTACATTTCTGGTATATACAATGAAAATATGTATGTTTTGATGTACATTTCTTGAATATACAATGAAAATGTGTATGATTTGATGTACATTTCTTGAATGTACACTGAAAATGTGTATGTTTTGATATACATTTCATGTATATACAATGAAAATGTATATGTTTTGATGAACATTTCTTGTATATACAATGAAAATGTGTATGTTTTGATGTACATTTCTGGTATATACAATGAAAATGTGCATGTTTTGATGTATATCTCTTGAATGTACACTCAAAATGTGTATGTTTTGATGTACATTTCTTGAATGTACAATGAAAATGTATATGTTTTGATGTACATTTCTGGTATATACAATGAAAAAGTGTATGTTTTGATGTACATTTCTGGTATATACAATGAAAATGTGTATCTTTTGATGTATATTTCTTGAATGTACACTCAAAATGTGTATGTTTTGATGTACATTTCTTGAATGTACAATGAAAATGTGTATGTTTTGATGTACCTTTCAGGTATATACAATGAAAATGTGTATGCTTTAATGTATATTTCTTGATTGTACACTCAAAATGTGTATGTTTTGATGTACATTTCTTGAATGTACAAAGAAAATGTGTATGTTTTGATGTACATTTCTGGTATATACAATGAAAATGTGTATGTTTTGATGTATATTTCTTGAATGTACACTCAAAATGTGTATGTTTTGATGTACATTTCTTGAGTGTACAATGAAAATGTGTATGTTTTGATGTACATTTCTTGAATGTACAATGAAACTGTGTATGTTTTGATGTATATTTCCTGAATGTACAATGAAGATGTGTATGTTTTGATGTACATTTCTTGAATGTACAATGAAAAAGTGTTTGTTTTGATATACATTTCTTGAATGTACACTGAAAATGTGTATGTTTTGAAGTTCATTTCTTGAGTGTACAATGAAAATGTGTATGTTTTGATGTACATTTCTTGAATGCTCAATGAAAATGTGCATGTTTTGATGTACACTTCTTGAGTGTAAAATGAAAATGTGTATGTTTTGATGTACATTTGTTGAATGTACAATCAAAATGTGTATGTTTTGATGTATCCTTCTTGAATGTACAATGAAAATAAGTATGTTTTGATGTACATTTCTTTAGTGTACAATGAAAATGTGTTTGTTTTGATGTACATTTCTTGAATGTACACTGAAAATGTGTATTTTGTTATATACATTTCTTGAATGTACACTGAAAATGTGTATGTTTTGATGTACATTTCTTGAATGTACAATGAAAATGTGTATGTTTTGATATACATTTCTTGAATGTACAATGAAAAAGTGTATGTTTTGATGTACATTTCTTGAGTGTACAATGAAAATGTGTATGTTTTGATGTACATTTCTTGAGTGTACAATGAAAATGTGTATGTTTTGGTGTACATTTCTTAAATGTACAATGAAAATGTGTATCTTTTGATCTACATTTCTTGAATGTACAATGAAAATGTGTATGTTTTGATCTGCATTTCTTGAATGTACACTGAAAATGTGTATGTTTTGATGTACATTTCTTTAGTGTACAATGAAAATGTGTATGTTTTGATGTACATTTCTTGTATATACAATGAAAATGTGTATGTTTTGATGTACATTTCTTGAATGTACACTGAAAATGTGTATGTTTTGATATACATTTATTGAATGTACAATGAAAATGTATATGTTTTCATGTACATTTCTTGAATGTATACTGAAAATGTGTATGTTTTGATGTACATTTGTTGTATATACAATGAAAGTGTGTATGCTTTGATGTACATTTCTTGAATGTACACTGAAAATGTGTATGTTTTGATATACATTTCTTGAATGTACAATGAAAATGTGTATGTCTTGATGTACATTTCTTGAATGTACACTGAAAATGTGTATGTTTTGATGTACATTACTTGTATATACAATGAAAATGTGTATGCTTTGAAGTACATTTCTTGAATGTACACTGAAAATGTGTATGTTTTGATATACATTTCTTGTATATACAATGAAAATGTGTATGTTTTGATGTATATTTCTAGAATGTGCAGTCAAAATGTGTATGTTTTGATGTACATTTCTTGAATGTATACTGAAAATGTGTATGTTTTTATGTACATTTGTTGTATATACAATGAAAATGTGTATGCTTTGATGTACATTTCTTGAATGTACACTGAAAATGTGTATGTTTTGATATACATTTCTTGAATGTACAATGAAAATGTGTATGTCTTGATGTACATTTCTTGAATGTACACTGAAAATGTGTATGTTTTGATGTACATTACTTGTATATACAATGAAAATGTGTATGTTTTGAAGTACATTTCTTGAATGTACACTGAAAATGTGTATGTTCTGATATACATTTCTTGTATATACAATGAAAATGTGTATGTTTTGATGTACGTTTCTTGTATATACAATGAAAATGTGTATGTTTTGATGTACATTTCTTGAATGTACACTGAGAATGTGTATGTTTTGAAGTACATTTCTTGAATGTACACTGAAAATGTGTATGTTTTGATATACATTTCTTGTATATACAATGAAAATGTGTATGTTTTGATGTACGTTTCTTGTATATACAATGAAAATGTGTATGTTTTGATGTACATTTCTTGAATGTACACTGAAAATGTGTATGTTTTAATGTTCATTTCTTGAATGTACAATGAAAATGTGTATGTTTTGATGTACATTTGTTGAATGTACAATGAAAATGTGTATGGTTTGATGTATCTTTCTTGAATAAACAATGAAAATAAGTATGTTTTGATGTACATTTCTTTAGTGTAGAACGAAAATGTGTTTGTTTTGATGTACATTTCTTGAATGTACACTGAAAATGTGTATTTTTTGTTATACATTTCTTGAATGTACACTGAAAATGTGTATGTTTTGATGTACATTTCTTGAATGTACAATGAAAATGTGTATGTTTTGATATACATTTCTTGAATGTACAATGAAAAAGTGTATGTTTTGATGTACATTTCTTGAGTGTACAATGAAAATGTGTATGTTGTGATGTACGTTTCTTGAGTGTACAATGAAAATGTGTATGTTTTGATGTACATTTCTTGAATGTACAATGAAAATGTGTATGTTTTGATCTACATTTCTTGAATGTACAATGAAAATGTGTATGTTTTGATCTACATTTCTTGAATGTACACTGAAAATGTGTATGTTTTGATGTACATTTCTTTAGTGTACAATGAAAATGTGTATGTTTTGATGTACATTTCTTGTATATACAATGAAAATATGTATGTTTTGATGTACATTTCTTGAATGTACACTGAAAATGTGTATGTTTTGATATACATTTCTTGAATGTACAATGAAAATGTATATGTTTTCATGTACATTTCTTGAATGTATACTGAAAATGTGTATGTTTTGATGTACATTTCTTGTGTATACAATGAAAATGTGTATGTTTTGATGTACATTTCTTGAATGTACACTGAAAATGTGTATGTTTTGATATACATTTCTTCAATGTACAATGAAATTGTGTATGTCTTGATGTACATTTCTTGAATGTACACTGAAAATGTGTATGTTTTGATGTACATTACTTGTATATACAATGAAAATGTGTATGTTTTGATATACATTTCTTGTATATACAATAAAAATGTGTATGTTTTGATGTACATTTCTTGTATATACAATGAAAATGTGTATGTTTTGATGTACATTTCTTGAATGTCCACTGAAAATGTGTATGTTTTGAAGTACATTTCTTGAATGTACACTGAAAATGTGTATGTTTTGATGTACAGTTCTTGAATGTACAATGAAAATGTGTATGTTTTGATGTGCATTTCTGGTATATACAATGAAAATGTGTATGTTTTGATGTATATTTCTAGAATGTGCAGTCAAAATGTGTATGTTTTGATGTACATTTCTTGAATGTACAATGAAAATGTGTATGTTTTGATGTATATTTCTGGTATATACAATGAAAATGTGTATGTTTTGATGTACATTTCTTGAATGTACAATGAAAATGTGTATGTTTTGATGTACATTTCTTGAATGTACAATGAAAATGTGTATGTTTTGATATACATTTCTTGAATATACACTGAAAATGTGTATGTTTTGATGTACATTTCTTGAATGTACAATGAAAATGTGTATGTTTTCATGTATACTTCTGGAATGTACAATGAAAGTGTGTATGTTTTGCTGTACATTTCTTTAGTGTACAATGAAAATGTGTTTGTTTTGATGTACATTTCTTGAATGTACACTGAAAATGTGTATTTTTTGTTATACATTTCTTGAATGTATACTGAAAATGTGTATGTTTTGATGTACATTTCTTGAATGTACAATGAAAATGTGTATGTTTTGATATAAATTTCTTGAATGTACAATGAAAAAGTGTATGTTTTGATGTACACTTCTTGAGTGTACAATGAAAATGTGTATGTTTTGATGTACATTTCTTGAGTGTACAATGAAAATGTGTATGTTTTGATGTACATTTCTTGAATGTACAATGAAAATGTGTATGTTTTGATCTACATTTCTTGAATGTACAATGAAAATGTGTATGTTTTGATGTACATTTCTTGTATATACAGTGAAAATGTGTATGTTTTGATGTACATTTCTTGAATGTACACTGAAAACGTGTATGTTTTGATATACATTTCTTGAATGTACAATGAAAATGTATATGTTTTCATGTACATTTCTTGAATGTATACTGAAAATGTGTATGTTTTGATGTACATTTCTAGATTGTACACTGAAAATGTGTATGTTTTGATATACATTTCTTGAATGTACAATGAAAATGTGTGTCTTGATGTACATTTCTTGAATGTACACTGAAAATGTGTATGTTTTGATGTACATTACTTGTATATACAATGAAAATGTGTATGTTTTGATGTACATTTCTTGAATGTACACTGAATATATGTATGTTTTGATATACATTTCTTGTATATACAATGAAAATGTGTATGTTTTGATGTACATTTCTTGTATATACGATGAAAATGTGTATGTTTTGATGTACAATTCTTGAATGTACACTGAAACTATGTATGTTTTGATGTACAGTTCTTGAATGTGTAATGAAAAATGTGTATGTTTTGATGTGCATTTCTGGTATATACAATGAAAATGTGTATGTGTTGATGTATATTTCTAGAATGTGCAGTCAAAATGTGTATGTTTTGATGTACATTTCTTGAATGTACAATGAAAATGTGTATGTTTTGATGTACATTTCTGGTATATACAATGAAAATGTGTATGTTTTGATGTACATTTCTTGAATGTACAATGAAAATGTGTATGTTTTGATGTACATTTCTGGTATATACAATGAAAATGTATATGTTTTGATATACATTTCTTGAATGTACAATGAAAATGTGTATGTTTTGATGTACATTTCTGGTATATACAATGAAAATGTGTATGTTTTGATTTACATTTCTTGTATATACAATGAAAATGTGTATGTTTTGATGTACGTTTCTGGTATATACAATGAAAATGTGCATGTTTTGATGTATATCTCTTGAATGTACTTTCAAAATGTGTATGTTTTGATGTACATTTCTTGAGTGTACAATGAAAATGTGTGTGTTTTGATGTACATTTCTTGAATGTACAATGAAAATGTTTATGTTTTAATGTACATTCCTTGAATGTACAATGAAAATGTGTATGTTTTGTTGTACATTTCTTGAATGTACAATGAAAATGTGTATGTTTTGATGTACATTTCTTGAATGTACAATGAAAATGTGTATGTTTTGATATACATTTCTTGAATGTACAATGAAAATGTGTATGTTTTGATGTACATTTCTTGAGTGTACAATGAAAATGTGTATGTTTTGATGTAGATTTTTTGAGGTACAATGAAAATGTGTATGTTTTGATGTACATTTCTTCAATGTACAATGAAAATGTGTATGTTTTGATGTACATTTCTTGAATGTACAATGAAAATGTGTATGTTTTGATGTACATTTCCTGAATGTACACTGAAAGTGTGTATGTTTTGATGTACATTTCTTTAGTGTACAATGAAGATGTGTATGTTTTGATGTACATTTCTTGCATATACAATGAAAATGTGTATGCTTTGATGTACATTTCTTGAATGTAATCTGAAAATGTGTATGTTTTGATATACATTTCTTGAATGTACAATGAAAATGTATATGTTTTCATGTACATTTCTTGAATGTACACTGAAAATGTGTATGTTTTGATGTACATTTCTTGTATATACAATGAAAATGTATATGTTTTGATGTACATTTCTTGAATGTACACTGAAAATGTGTATGGTTTGATGTACATTTCTAGTATATACAATGAAAATGTGTATGTTTTGATGTACATTCCTTGAATGTACAATGAAAATGTGTATGTTTTGATGTACATTTCTGGTATATACAATGAAAATGTGTATGCTTTGATGTACATTTCTTGAATGTACACTGAAAATGTGTATGTTTTGATGTACATTTCTTGAATGTACACTGAAAATGTGTATGTTTTGATGTACAGTTCTTGAATGTACAATGAAAATGTGTATGTTTTGATGTGCATTTCTGGTATATACAATGAGAATGTGTATGTTTTGATGTATATTTCTTGAATGTATACTCAAAATGTGTATGTTTTGATGTAAATTTCTTGAATGTACAATGAAAATGTGTATGTTTTGATGTACATTTCTGGTATATACAATGAAAATGGGTATGTTTTGATGTACATTTCTTGAATGTACAATGAAAATTTGTATGCTTCGATGTACATTTCTGGTATATACAATGAATATCTTTATGTTTGGATGTACATTTCTTGAATGTACAATGAAAATGTGTATGTTTTGATGTACATTTCTGGTATATACAATGAAAATATGTATGTTTTGATGTACATTTCTTGAATATACAATGAAAATGTGTATGATTTGATGTACATTTCTTGAATGTACACTGAAAATGTGTATGTTTTGATATACATTTCATGTATATACAATGAAAATGTATATGTTTTGATGTACATTTCTTGTATATACAATGAAAATGTGTATGTTTTGATGTACATTTCTTGAATGTACACTGAAAATGTGTATGTTTTGATGTTCATTTCTTGAATGTACACTGAAAATGTCTATGTTTTGATGTACAGTTCTTGAATGTACAATGAAAATGTGTATGTTTTGATGTGCATTTCTGGTATATGCAATGAAAATGTGTATGTTTTGATGTATATTTCTAGAATGTGCAGTCAAAATGTGTATGTTTTGATGTACATTTCTTGAATGTATACTGAAAATGTGTATGTTTTTATGTACATTTGTTGTATATACAATGAAAATGTGTATGCTTTGATGTACATTTCTTGAATGTACACTGAAAATGTGTATGTTTTGATATACATTTCTTGAATGTACAATGAAAATGTGTATGTCTTGATGTACATTTCTTGAATGTACACTGAAAATGTGTATGTTTTGATGTACATTACTTGTATATACAATGAAAATGTGTATGTTTTGAAGTACATTTCTTGAATGCACAATGAAAAAGTGTATGTTTTGATGTACATTTCTTGAATGTACAATGAAAATGTGTATGTTTTGATGTACATTTCTTGAACGTACAATGAAAATGTGTATGTTTTGATATACATTTCTTGAATATACACTGAAAATGTGTATGTTTTGATGTACATTTCTTGAATGTACAATGAAAATGTGTATGTTTTCATGTATATTTCTGGAATGTACAATGAAAGTGTGTATGTTTTGATGTACATTTCTGGTATATACAATGAAAATGTGTATGTTTCGATTTACATTTCTTGTATATACAATGAAAATGTGTATGTTTTGATGTACGTTTCTGGTATATACAATGAAAATGTGCATGTTTTGATGTATATCTCTTGAATGTACTTTCAAAATGTGTATGTTTTGATGTACATTTCTTGAGTGCACAATGAAAATGTGTATGTTTTGATATACATTTCTTGAATGTACAATGAAAATGTGTATGTTTTGATGTACATTTCTTGAGTGTACAATGAAAATGTGTATGTTTTGATGTAGATTTTTTGAGGTACAATGAATATGTGTATGTTTTGATGTACATTTCTTGAATGTACAATGAAAATGTGTATGTTTTGATGTACATTTCTTGAATGTACAATGAAAATGTGTATGTTTTGATGTACATTTCTTGAATGTACACTGAAAGTGTGTATGTTTTGATGTACATTTCTTTAGTGTACAATGAAGATGTGTATGTTTTGATGTACATTTCTTGCATATACAATGAAAATGTGTATGCTTTGATGTACATTTCTTGAATGTAATCTGAAAATGTGTATGTTTTGATATACATTTCTTGAATGTACAATGAAAATGTATATGTTTTCATGTACATTTCTTGAATGTACACTGAAAATGTGTATGTTTTGATGTACATTTCTTGTATATACAATGAAAATCTATATGTTTTGATGTACATTTCTTGTATATACAATGAAAATGTATATGTTTTGATGTACATTTCTTGAATGTACACTGAAAATGTGTATGTTTTGATATACATTTCTTGAATGTACACTGAAAATGTGTATTTTTTGTTATACATTTCTTGAATGTATACTGAAAATGTGTATGTTTTGATGTACATTTCTTGAATGTACAATGAAAATGTGTATGTTTTGATATAAATTTCTTGAATGTACAATGAAAAAGTGTATGTTTTGATGTACATTTCTTGAGTGTACAATGAAAATGTGTATGTTTTGATGTACATTTCTTGAGTGTACTATGAAAATGTGTATGTTTTGATGTACATTTCTTGAATGTACAATGAAAATGTGTATGTTTTGATCTACATTTCTTGAATGTACAATGAAAATGTGTATGTTTTGATGTACATTTCTTGTATATACAATGAAAATGTGTATGTTTTGATGTACATTTCTTGAATGTACACTGAAAGCGTGTATGTTTTGATATACATTTCTTGAATGTACAATGAAAATGTATATGTTTTCATGTACATTTCTTGAATGTATACTGAAAATGTGTATGTTTTGATGTACATTTCTAGATTGTACACTGAAAATGTGTATGTTTTGATATACATTTCTTGAATGTACAATGAAAATGTGTGTCTTGATGTACATTTCTTGAATGTACACCGAAAATGTGTATGTTTTGATGTACATTTCTTGTATATACGATGAAAATGTGTATGTTTTGATGTACAATTCTTGAATGTACACTGAAACTATGTATGTTTTGATGTACAGTTCTTGAATGTATAATGAAAAATGTGTATGTTTTGATGTGCATTTCTGGTATATACAATGAAAATGTGTATGTTTTGATGTATATTTCTAGAATGTGCAGTCAAAATGTGTATGTTTTGATGTACATTTCTTGAATGTACAATGAAAATGTGTATGTTTTGATGTACATTTCTGGTATATACAATGAAAATGTGTATGTTTTGATGTACATTTCTTGAATGTACAATGAAAATGTGTATGTTTTGATGTACATTTCTGGTATATACAATGAAAATGTATATGTTTTGATGTACATTTCTTGAATGTACAATGAAAATGTGTATGTTGTGATGTACATTTCTGGTATATACAATGAAAATGTGTATGTTTTGATGTACATTTCTTGAATGTACAATGAAAATGTGTAGTTCTTGATGTACATTACTTGAATGTACACTTAAAATGTGTATGTTTTGATATACATTTCTTGTATATACAATGAAAATGTGTATGTTTTGATTTACATTTCTTGTATATACAATGAAAATGTGTATGTTTTGATGTACGTTTCTGGTATATACAATGAAAATGTGCATGTTTTGATGTATATCTCTTGAATGTACTTTCAAAATGTGTATGTTTTGATGTACATTTCTTGAGTGTACAATGAAAATGTGTGTGTTTTGATGTACATTTCTTGAATGTACAATGAAAATGTTTATGTTTTAATGTACATTCCTTGAATGTACAATGAAAATGTGTATGTTTTGTTGTACATTTCTTGAATGTACAATGAAAATGTGTATGTTTTGATGTACATCTCTTGAATGTACAATGAAAATGTGTATGTTTTGATATACATTTCTTGAATGTACAATGAAAATGTGTATGTTTTGATGTACATTTCTTGAGTGTACAACGAAAATGTGTATGTTTTGCTGTAGATTTTTTGAGGTACAATGAATATGTGTATGTTTTGATGTACATTTCTTGAATGTACAATGAAAATGTGTATGTTTTGATGTACATTTCTTGAATGTACAATGAAAATGTGTATGTTTTGATGTACATTTCTTGAATGTACACTGAAAGTGTGTATGTTTTGATGTACATTTCTTTAGTGCACAATGAAGATGTGTATGTTTTGATGTACATTTCTTGCATATACAATGAAAATGTGTATGCTTTGATGTACATTTCTTGAATGTAATCTGAAAATGTGTATGTTTTGATATACATTTCTTGAATGTACAATGAAAATGTATATGTTTTCATGTACATTTCTTGAATGTACACTGAAAATGTGTATGTTTTGATGTACATTTCTTGTATATACAATGAAAATCTATATGTTTTGATGTACATTTCTTGTATATACAATGAAAATGTATATGTTTTGATGTACATTTCTTGAATGTACACTGAAAATGTGTATGTTTTGATATACATTTCTTGAATGTACACTGAAAATGTGTATGTTTTGATGTACATTACTTGTATATACAATGAAAATGTGTATGTTTTGATGTAAATTTCTTGAATGTACACTGAAAATGTGTATGTTTTGATATACATTTCTTGAATGTACAATGAAAATGTATATGTTTTCATGTACATTTCTTGAATGTATACTGAAAATGTTTATGTTTTGATGTACATTTCTTGTGTATACAATGAAAATGTGTATGTTTTGATGTACATTTCTTGAATGTACACTGAAAATGTGTATGTTTTGATATACATTTCTTCAATGTACAATGAAAATGTGTATGTCTTGATGTACATTTCTTGAATATACACTGAAAATGTGTATGTTTTGATGTACATTACTTGTATATACAATGAAAATGTGTATGTTTTGATATACAGTTCTCTTATATACAATGAAAATGTGTATGTTTTGATGTACATTTCTTGTATATACAATGAAAATCTGTATGTTTTGATGTACATTTCTTGAATGTACACTGAAAATGTGTATGTTTTGATGTACATTTCTTGAATGTACACTGAAAATGTGTATGTTTTGATGTACAGTTCTTGAATGTACAATGAAAATGTGTATGTTTTGATGTGCATTTCTGGTATATACAATGAAAATGTGTATGTTTTGATGTATATTTCTAGAATGTGCAGTCAAAATGTGTATGTTTTGATGTACATTTCTTGAATGTACAATGAAAATGTGTATGTTTTGATGTATATTTCTGGTATATACAATGAAAATGTGTATGTTTTGATGTACATTTCTTGAATGTACAATGAAAATGTGTATGTTTTGATGTACATTTCTTGAATGTACAATGAAAATGTGTATGTTTTGATATACATTTCTTGAATATACACTGAAAATGTGTATGTTTTGATGTACATTTCTTGAATGTACAATGAAAATGTGTATGTTTTCATGTATATTTCTGGAATGTACAATGAAAGTGTGTATGTTTTGCTGTACATTTCTTTAGTGTACAATGAAAATGTGTTTGTTTTGATGTACATTTCTTGAATGTACACTGAAAATGTGTATTTTTGTTATACATTTCTTGAATGTACACTGAAAATGTGTATGTTTTGATGTACATTTCTTGAATGTACAATGAAAATGTGTATGTTTTGATATAAATTTCTTGAATGTACAATGAAAAAGTGTATGTTTTGATGTACATTTCTTGAGTGTACAATCAAAATGTGTATGTTTTGATGTACATTTCTTGAGTGTACAATGAAAATGTGTATGTTTTGATGTACATTTCTTGAATGTACAATGAAAATGTGTATGTTTTGATCTACATTTCTTGAATGTACAATGAAAATGTGTATGTTTTGATGTACATTTCTTGTATATACAATGAAAATGTGTATGTTTTGATGTACATTTCTTGAATGTACACTGAAAATGTGTATGTTTTGATATACATTTCTTGAATGTACAATGAAAATGTATATGTTTTCATGTACATTTCTTGAATGTATACTGAAAATGTGTATGTTTTGATGTACATTTCTAGATTGTACACTGAAAATGTGTATGTTTTGATATACATTTCTTGAATGTACAATGAAAATGTGTATGTCTTGATGTACATTTCTTGAATGTACACTGAAAATGTGTATGTTTTGATGTACATTACTTGTATATACAATGAAAATGTGTATGTTTTGATGTACATTTCTTGAATGTACACTGAAAATATGTATGTTTTGATATACATTTCTTGTATATACAATGAAAATGTGTATGTTTTGATGTACATTTCTTGTATATACGATGAAAATGTGTATGTTTTGATGTACAATTCTTGAATGTACACTGAAACTGTGTATGTTTTGATGTACAGTTCTTGAATGTATAATGAAAATGTGTATGTTTTGATGTGCATTTCTGGTATATACAATGAAAATGTGTATGTTTCGATGTATATTTCTAGAATGTGGAGTCAAAATGTGTATGTTTTGATGTACATTTCTTGAATGTACAATGAAAATGTGTATGTTTTGATGTACATTTCTGGTATATACAATGAAAATGTGTATGTTTTGATGTACATTTCTTGAATGTACAATGAAAATGTGTGTGTTTTGATGTACATTTCTGGTATATACAATGAAAATGTATGTGTTTTGATGTACATTTCTTGAATGTACAATGAAAATGTGTATGTTTTGATGTACATTTCTGGTATATACAATGAAAATGTGTATGTTTTGATGTACATTTCTTGAATATACAATGAAAATGTGTAGTTCTTGATGTACATTACTTGAATGTACACTTAAAATGTGTATGTTTTGATATACATTTCTTGTATATACAATGAAAATGTGTATGTTTTGATTTACATTTCTTGTATATACAATGAAAATGTGTATGTTTTGATGTACGTTTCTGGTATATACAATGAAAATGTGCATGTTTTGATGTATATCTCTTGAATGTACTTTCAAAATGTGTATGTTTTTATGTACATTTCTTGAGTGTACAATGAAAATGTGTGTGTTTTGATGTACATTTCTTGAATGTACAATGAAAATGTTTATGTTTTAATGTACATTCCTTGAATGTACAATGAAAATGTTTTGTTGTACATTTCTTGAATGTACAATGAAAATGTGTATGTTTTGATGTACATTTCTTGAATGTACAATGAAAATGTGTATGTTTTGATATACATTTCTTGAATGTACAATGAAAATGTGTATGTTTTGATGTACATTTCTTGAGTGTACAATGAAAATGTGTATGTTTTGATGTAGATTTTTTGAGGTACAATGAAAATGTGTATGTTTTGATGTACATTTCTTGAATGTACAATGAAAATGTGTATGTTTTGATGTACATTTCTTGAATGTACAATGAAAATGTGTATGTTTTGATGTACATTTCTTGAATGTACACTGAAAGTGTGTATGTTTTGATGTACATTTCTTTAGTGTACAATGAAGATGTGTATGTTTTGATGTACATTTCTTGCATATACAATGAAAATGTGTATGCTTTGATGTACATTTCTTGAATGTAATCTGAAAATGTGTATGTTTTGATATACACTTCTTGAATGTACAATGAAAATGTATATGTTTTCATGTACATTTCTTGAATGTACACTGAAAATGTGTATGTTTTGATGTACATTTCTTGTATATACAATGAAAATGTATATGTTTTGATGTACAGTTCTTGAATGTACAATGAAAATGTGTATGTTTTGATGTGCATTTCTGGTATATACAATGAGAATGTGTATGTTTTGATGTATATTTCTTGAATGTATACTCAAAATGTGTATGTTTTGATGTACATTTCTTGAATGTACAATGAAAATGTGTATGTTTTGATGTACATTTCTGGTATATACAATGAAAATGGGTATGTTTTGATGTACATTTCTTGAATGTACAATGAAAATTTGTATGCTTCGATGTACATTTCTGGTATATACATTGAAAATCTTTATGTTTGGATGTACATTTCTTGAATGTACAATGAAAATGTGTATGTTTTGATGTACATTTCTGGTATATACAATGAAAATATGTATGTTTTGATGTACATTTCTTGAATATACAATGAAAATGTGTATGATTTGATGTACATTTCTTGAATGTACACTGAAAATGTGTATGTTTTGATATACATTTCATGTATATACAATGAAAATGTGTATGTTTTGATGTACATTTCTTGTATATACAATGAAAATGTGTATGTTTTGATGTACATTTCTGGTATATAAAATGAAAATGTGCATGTTTTGATGTATATCTCTTGAATGTACACTCAAAATGTGTATGTTTTGATGTACATTTCTTGAATGAACAATGAAAATGTATATGTTTTGATGTACATTTCTGGTATATACAATGAAAATGTGTATGTTTTGATGTACATTTCTGGTATATACAATGAAAATGTGTATCTTTTGATGTATATTTCTTGAATGTACACTCAAAATGTGTATGTTTTGATGTACATTTAGTGAATGTACAATGAAAATGTGTATGTTTTGATGTACCTTTCAGGTATATACAATGAAAATGTGTATGCTTTAATGTATAATTCTTGAATGTACACTCAAAATGTGTATGTTTTGATGTACATTTCTTGAATGTACAAAGAAAATGTGTATGTTTTGATGTACATTTCTGGTATATACAATGAAAATGTGTATGTTTTGATGTATATTTCTTGAATGTACACTCAAAATGTGTATGTTTTGATGTACATTTCTTGAGTGTACAATGAAAATGTGTATGTTTTGATGTACATTTCTTGAATGTACAATGAAAATGTGTATGCTTTGATGTATATTTCCTGAATGTACAATGAAGATGTGTATGTTTTGATGTACATTTCTTGAATGTACAATGAAAATGTGTATGTTTTGATATACATTTCTTGAATGTACACAGAAAATGTGTATGTTTTGAAGTACATTTCTTGAGTGTACAATGAAAATGTGTATGTTTTGATGTACATTTCTTGAATGTACAATGAAAAAGTGTATGTTTTGATGTACATTTCTTGAGTGTACAATGAAAATGTGTATGTTTTGATGTACATTTCTTGAGTGTACAATGAAAATGAGTATGTTTTGATGTACATTTCTTGAATGTACAATGAAAATGTGTATGTTTTGATCTACATTTCTTGAATGTACAATGAAAATGTGTATGTTTTGATGTACATTTCTTGTATATACAATGAAAATGTGTATGTTTTGATGTACATTTCTTGAATGTACACTGAAAATGTGTATGTTTTGATATACATTTCTTGAATGTACAATGAAAATGTATATGTTTTCATGTACATTTCTTGAATGTATACTGAAAATGTGTATGTTTTGATGTACATTTCTTGATTGTACACTGAAAATGTGTATGTTTTGATATACATTTCTTGAATGTACAATGAAAATGTGTATGTCTTTATGTACAATTCTTGAATGTACACTGAAAATGTGTATGTTTTGATGTACATTACTTGTATATACAATGAAAATGTGTATGTTTTGATGTACATTTCTTGAATGTACACTGAAAATGTGTATGTTTTGATATACATTTCTTGTATATACAATGAAAATGTGTATGTTTTGATGTACATTTCTTGTATATACGATGAAAATGTGTATGTTTTGATGTACAATTCTTGAATGTACACTGAAACTATGTATGTTTTGATGTACAGTTCTTGAATGTATAATGAAAATGTGTATGTTTTTATGTGCATTTCTGGTATATACAATGAAAGTGTGTATGTTTTGATGTATATTTCTAGAATGTGCAGTCAAAATGTGTATGTTTTGATGTACATTTCTTGAATGTACAATGAAAATGTGTATGTTTTGATGTACATTTCTGGTATATACAATGAAAATGTGTATGTTTTGATGTACATTTCTTGAATGTACAATGAAAATGTGTATGTTTTGATGTACATTTCTGGTATATACAATGAAAATGTATATGTTTTGATGTACATTTCTTGAATGTACAATGAAAATGTGTATGTTTTGATGTACATTTCTGGTATATACAATGAAAATGTGTATGTTTTGATGTACATTTCTTGAATATACCATGAAAATGTGTAGTTCTTGATGTACATTTCTTGAATGTACACTTAAAATGTGTATGTTTTGATATACATTTCTTGTATATACAATGAAAATGTGTATGTTTTGATTTACATTTCTTGTATATACAATGAAAATGTGTATGTTTTGATGTACGTTTCTGGTATATACAATGAAAATGTGCATGTTTTGATCTATATCTCTTGAATGTACTTTCAAAATGTGTATGTTTTGATGTACATTTCTTGAATGTACAATGAAAATGTGTATGTTTTGATATACATTTCTTGAATGTACAATGAAAATGTGTATGTTTTGATGTACATTTCTTGAGTGTACAATGAAAATGTGTATGTTTTGATGTAGATTTTTTGAGGTACAATGAAAATGTGTATGTTTTGATGTACATTTCTTGAATGTACAATGAAAATGTGTATGTTTTGATGTACATTTCTTGAATGTACAATGAAAATGTGTATGTTTTGATGTACATTTCTTGAATGTACACTGAAAGTGTGTATGTTTTGATGTACATTTCTTTAGTGTACAATGAAGATGTGTATGTTTTGATGTACATTTCTTGCATATACAATGAAAATGTGTATGCTTTGATGTACATTTCTTGAATGTAATCTGAAAATGTGTATGTTTTGATATACACTTCTTGAATGTACAATGAAAATGTATATGTTTTCATGTACATTTCTTGAATGTACACTGAAAATGTGTATGTTTTGATGTACATTTCTTGTATATACAATGAAAATGTATATGTTTTGATGTACAGTTCTTGAATGTACAATGAAAATGTGTATGTTTTGATGTGCATTTCTGGTATATACAATGAGAATGTGTATGTTTTGATGTATATTTCTTGAATGTATACTCAAAATGTGTATGTTTTGATGTACATTTCTTGAATGTACAATGAAAATGTGTATGTTTTGATGTACATTTCTGGTATATACAATGAAAATGGGTATGTTTTGATGTACATTTCTTGAATGTACAATGAAAATTTGTATGCTTCGATGTACATTTCTGGTATATACATTGAAAATCTTTATGTTTGGATGTACATTTCTTGAATGTACAATGAAAATGTGTATGTTTTGATGTACATTTCTGGTATATACAATGAAAATATGTATGTTTTGATGTACATTTCTTGAATATACAATGAAAATGTGTATGATTTGATGTACATTTCTTGAATGTACACTGAAAATGTGTATGTTTTGATATACATTTCATGTATATACAATGAAAATGTGTATGTTTTGATGTACATTTCTTGTATATACAATGAAAATGTGTATGTTTTGATGTACATTTCTGGTATATAAAATGAAAATGTGCATGTTTTGATGTATATCTCTTGAATGTACACTCAAAATGTGTATGTTTTGATGTACATTTCTTGAATGAACAATGAAAATGTATATGTTTTGATGTACATTTCTGGTATATACAATGAAAATGTGTATGTTTTGATGTACATTTCTGGTATATACAATGAAAATGTGTATCTTTTGATGTATATTTCTTGAATGTACACTCAAAATGTGTATGTTTTGATGTACATTTAGTGAATGTACAATGAAAATGTGTATGTTTTGATGTACCTTTCAGGTATATACAATGAAAATGTGTATGCTTTAATGTATAATTCTTGAATGTACACTCAAAATGTGTATGTTTTGATGTACATTTCTTGAATGTACAAAGAAAATGTGTATGTTTTGATGTACATTTCTGGTATATACAATGAAAATGTGTATGTTTTGATGTATATTTCTTGAATGTACACTCAAAATGTGTATGTTTTGATGTACATTTCTTGAGTGTACAATGAAAATGTGTATGTTTTGATGTACATTTCTTGAATGTACAATGAAAATGTGTATGCTTTGATGTATATTTCCTGAATGTACAATGAAGATGTGTATGTTTTGATGTACATTTCTTGAATGTACAATGAAAATGTGTATGTTTTGATATACATTTCTTGAATGTACACAGAAAATGTGTATGTTTTGAAGTACATTTCTTGAGTGTACAATGAAAATGTGTATGTTTTGATGTACATTTCTTGAATGTACAATGAAAAAGTGTATGTTTTGATGTACATTTCTTGAGTGTACAATGAAAATGTGTATGTTTTGATGTACATTTCTTGAATGTACAATGAAAATGTTTATGTTTTAATGTACATTCCTTGAATGTACAATGAAAATGTTTTGTTGTACATTTCTTGAATGTACAATGAAAATGTGTATGTTTTGATGTACATTTCTTGAATGTACAATGAAAATGTGTATGTTTTGATATACATTTCTTGAATGTACAATGAAAATGTGTATGTTTTGATGTACATTTCTTGAGTGTACAATGAAAATGTGTATGTTTTGATGTAGATTTTTTGAGGTACAATGAAAATGTGTATGTTTTGATGTACATTTCTTGAATGTACAATGAAAATGTGTATGTTTTGATGTACATTTCTTGAATGTACAATGAAAATGTGTATGTTTTGATGTACATTTCTTGAATGTACACTGAAAGTGTGTATGTTTTGATGTACATTTCTTTAGTGTACAATGAAGATGTGTATGTTTTGATGTACATTTCTTGCATATACAATGAAAATGTGTATGCTTTGATGTACATTTCTTGAATGTAATCTGAAAATGTGTATGTTTTGATATACACTTCTTGAATGTACAATGAAAATGTATATGTTTTCATGTACATTTCTTGAATGTACACTGAAAATGTGTATGTTTTGATGTACATTTCTTGTATATACAATGAAAATGTATATGTTTTGATGTACAGTTCTTGAATGTACAATGAAAATGTGTATGTTTTGATGTGCATTTCTGGTATATACAATGAGAATGTGTATGTTTTGATGTATATTTCTTGAATGTATACTCAAAATGTGTATGTTTTGATGTACATTTCTTGAATGTACAATGAAAATGTGTATGTTTTGATGTACATTTCTGGTATATACAATGAAAATGGGTATGTTTTGATGTACATTTCTTGAATGTACAATGAAAATTTGTATGCTTCGATGTACATTTCTGGTATATACATTGAAAATCTTTATGTTTGGATGTACATTTCTTGAATGTACAATGAAAATGTGTATGTTTTGATGTACATTTCTGGTATATACAATGAAAATATGTATGTTTTGATGTACATTTCTTGAATATACAATGAAAATGTGTATGATTTGATGTACATTTCTTGAATGTACACTGAAAATGTGTATGTTTTGATATACATTTCATGTATATACAATGAAAATGTGTATGTTTTGATGTACATTTCTTGTATATACAATGAAAATGTGTATGTTTTGATGTACATTTCTGGTATATAAAATGAAAATGTGCATGTTTTGATGTATATCTCTTGAATGTACACTCAAAATGTGTATGTTTTGATGTACATTTCTTGAATGAACAATGAAAATGTATATGTTTTGATGTACATTTCTGGTATATACAATGAAAATGTGTATGTTTTGATGTACATTTCTGGTATATACAATGAAAATGTGTATCTTTTGATGTATATTTCTTGAATGTACACTCAAAATGTGTATGTTTTGATGTACATTTAGTGAATGTACAATGAAAATGTGTATGTTTTGATGTACCTTTCAGGTATATACAATGAAAATGTGTATGCTTTAATGTATAATTCTTGAATGTACACTCAAAATGTGTATGTTTTGATGTACATTTCTTGAATGTACAAAGAAAATGTGTATGTTTTGATGTACATTTCTGGTATATACAATGAAAATGTGTATGTTTTGATGTATATTTCTTGAATGTACACTCAAAATGTGTATGTTTTGATGTACATTTCTTGAGTGTACAATGAAAATGTATATGTTTTGATGTACATTTCTTGAATGTACAATGAAAATGTGTATGCTTTGATGTATATTTCCTGAATGTACAATGAAGATGTGTATGTTTTGATGTACATTTCTTGAATGTACAATGAAAATGTGTATGTTTTGATATACATTTCTTGAATGTACACAGAAAATGTGTATGTTTTGAAGTACATTTCTTGAGTGTACAATGAAAATGTGTATGTTTTGATGTACATTTCTTGAATGTACAATGAAAAAGTGTATGTTTTGATGTACATTTCTTGAGTGTACAATGAAAATGTGTATGTTTTGATGTACATTTCTTGAGTGTACAATGAAAATGAGTATGTTTTGATGTACATTTCTTGAATGTACAATGAAAATGTGTATGTTTTGATCTACATTTCTTGAATGTACAATGAAAATGTGTATGTTTTGATGTACATTTCTTGTATATACAATGAAAATGTGTATGTTTTGATGTACATTTCTTGAATGTACACTGAAAATGTGTATGTTTTGATATACATTTCTTGAATGTACAATGAAAATGTATATGTTTTCATGTACATTTCTTGAATGTATACTGAAAATGTGTATGTTTTGATGTACATTTCTTGATTGTACACTGAAAATGTGTATGTTTTGATATACATTTCTTGAATGTACAATGAAAATGTGTATGTCTTTATGTACAATTCTTGAATGTACACTGAAAATGTGTATGTTTTGATGTACATTACTTGTATATACAATGAAAATGTGTATGTTTTGATGTACATTTCTTGAATGTACACTGAAAATGTGTATGTTTTGATATACATTTCTTGTATATACAATGAAAATGTGTATGTTTTGATGTACATTTCTTGTATATACGATGAAAATGTGTATGTTTTGATGTACAATTCTTGAATGTACACTGAAACTATGTATGTTTTGATGTACAGTTCTTGAATGTATAATGAAAATGTGTATGTTTTTATGTGCATTTCTGGTATATACAATGAAAATGTGTATGTTTTGATGTATATTTCTAGAATGTGCAGTCAAAATGTGTATGTTTTGATGTACATTTCTTGAATGTACAATGAAAATGTGTATGTTTTGATGTACATTTCTGGTATATACAATGAAAATGTGTATGTTTTGATGTACATTTCTTGAATGTACAATGAAAATGTGTATGTTTTGATGTACATTTCTGGTATATACAATGAAAATGTATATGTTTTGATGTACATTTCTTGAATGTACAATGAAAATGTGTATGTTTTGATGTACATTTCTGGTATATACAATGAAAATGTGTATGTTTTGATGTACATTTCTTGAATATACCATGAAAATGTGTAGTTCTTGATGTACATTTCTTGAATGTACACTTAAAATGTGTATGTTTTGATATACATTTCTTGTATATACAATGAAAATGTGTATGTTTTGATTTACATTTCTTGTATATACAATGAAAATGTGTATGTTTTGATGTACGTTTCTGGTATATACAATGAAAATGTGCATGTTTTGATGTATATCTCTTGAATGTACTTTCAAAATGTGTATGTTTTGATGTACATTTCTTGAATGTACAATGAAAATGTGTATGTTTTGATATACATTTCTTGAATGTACAATGAAAATGTGTATGTTTTGATGTACATTTCTTGAGTGTACAATGAAAATGTGTATGTTTTGATGTAGATTTTTTGAGGTACAATGAAAATGTGTATGTTTTGATGTACATTTCTTGAATGTACAATGAAAATGTGTATGTTTTGATGTACATTTCTTGAATGTACAATGAAAATGTGTATGTTTTGATGTACATTTCTTGAATGTACACTGAAAGTGTGTATGTTTTGATGTACATTTCTTTAGTGTACAATGAAGATGTGTATGTTTTGATGTACATTTCTTGCATATACAATGAAAATGTGTATGCTTTGATGTACATTTCTTGAATGTAATCTGAAAATGTGTATGTTTTGATATACACTTCTTGAATGTACAATGAAAATGTATATGTTTTCATGTACATTTCTTGAATGTACACTGAAAATGTGTATGTTTTGATGTACATTTCTTGTATATACAATGAAAATGTATATGTTTTGATGTACAGTTCTTGAATGTACAATGAAAATGTGTATGTTTTGATGTGCATTTCTGGTATATACAATGAGAATGTGTATGTTTTGATGTATATTTCTTGAATGTATACTCAAAATGTGTATGTTTTGATGTACATTTCTTGAATGTACAATGAAAATGTGTATGTTTTGATGTACATTTCTGGTATATACAATGAAAATGGGTATGTTTTGATGTACATTTCTTGAATGTACAATGAAAATTTGTATGCTTCGATGTACATTACTGGTATATACATTGAAAATCTTTATGTTTGGATGTACATTTCTTGAATGTACAATGAAAATATGTATGTTTTGATGTACATTTCTGGTATATACAATGAAAATATGTATGTTTTGATGTACATTTCTTGAATATACAATGAAAATGTGTATGATTTGATGTACATTTCTTGAATGTACACTGAAAATGTGTATGTTTTGATATACATTTCATGTATATACAATGAAAATGTGTATGTTTTGATGTACATTTCTTGTATATACAATGAAAATGTGTATGTTTTGATGTACATTTCTGGTATATAAAATGAAAATGTGCATGTTTTGATGTATATCTCTTGAATGTACACTCAAAATGTGTATGTTTTGATGTACATTTCTTGAATGAACAATGAAAATGTATATGTTTTGATGTACATTTCTGGTATATACAATGAAAATGTGTATGTTTTGATGTACATTTCTGGTATATACAATGAAAATGTGTATCTTTTGATGTATATTTCTTGAATGTACACTCAAAATGTGTATGTTTTGATGTACATTTAGTGAATGTACAATGAAAATGTGTATGTTTTGATGTACCTTTCAGGTATATACAATGAAAATGTGTATGCTTTAATGTATAATTCTTGAATGTACACTCAAAATGTGTATGTTTTGATGTACATTTCTTGAATGTACAAAGAAAATGTGTATGTTTTGATGTACATTTCTGGTATATACAATGAAAATGTGTATGTTTTGATGTATATTTCTTGAATGTACACTCAAAATGTGTATGTTTTGATGTACATTTCTTGAGTGTACAATGAAAATGTGTATGTTTTGATGTACATTTCTTGAATGTACAATGAAAATGTGTATGCTTTGATGTATATTTCCTGAATGTACAATGAAGATGTGTATGTTTTGATGTACATTTCTTGAATGTACAATGAAAATGTGTATGTTTTGATATACATTTCTTGAATGTACACAGAAAATCTGTATGTTTTGAAGTACATTTCTTGAGTGTACAATGAAAATGTGTATGTTTTGATGTACATTTCTTGAATGTACAATGAAAAAGTGTATGTTTTGATGTACATTTCTTGAGTGTACAATGAAAATGTGTATGTTTTGATGTACATTTCTTGAGTGTACAATGAAAATGAGTATGTTTTGATGTACATTTCTTGAATGTACAATGAAAATGTGTATGTTTTGATCTACATTTCTTGAATGTACAATGAAAATGTGTATGTTTTGATGTACATTTCTTGTATATACAATGAAAATGTGTATGTTTTGATGTACATTTCTTGAATGTACACTGAAAATGTGTATGTTTTGATATACATTTCTTGACTGTACAATGAAAATGTATATGTTTTCATGTACATTTCTTGAATGTATACTGAAAATGTGTATGTTTTGATGTACATTTCTTGATTGTACACTGAAAATGTGTATGTTTTGATATACATTTCTTGAATGTACAATGAAAATGTGTATGTCTTTATGTACAATTCTTGAATGTACACTGAAAATGTGTATGTTTTGATGTACATTACTTGTATATACAATGAAAATGTGTATGTTTTGATGTACATTTCTTGAATGTACACTGAAAATGTGTATGTTTTGATATACATTTCTTGTATATACAATGAAAATGTGTATGTTTTGATGTACATTTCTTGTATATACGATGAAAATGTGTATGTTTTGATGTACAATTCTTGAATGTACACTGAAACTATGTATGTTTTGATGTACAGTTCTTGAATGTATAATGAAAATGTGTATGTTTTTATGTGCATTTCTGGTATATACAATGAAAATGTGTATGTTTTGATGTATATTTCTAGAATGTGCAGTCAAAATGTGTATGTTTTGATGTACATTTCTTGAATGTACAATGAAAATGTGTATGTTTTGATGTACATTTCTGGTATATACAATGAAAATGTGTATGTTTTGATGTACATTTCTTGAATGTACAATGAAAATGTGTATGTTTTGATGTACATTTCTGGTATATACAATGAAAATGTATATGTTTTGATGTACATTTCTTGAATGTACAATGAAAATGTGTATGTTTTGATGTACATTTCTGGTATATACAATGAAAATGTGTATGTTTTGATGTACATTTCTTGAATATACCATGAAAATGTGTACTTCTTGATGTACATTTCTTGAATGTACACTTAAAATGTGTATGTTTTGATATACATTTCTTGTATATACAATGAAAATGTGTATGTTTTGATTTACATTTCTTGTATATACAATGAAAATGTGTATGTTTTGATGTACGTTTCTGGTATATACAATGAAAATGTGCATGTTTTGATGTATATCTCTTGAATGTACTTTCAAAATGTGTATGTTTTGATGTACATTTCTTGAGTGTACAATGAAAATGTGTGTGTTTTGATGTACATTTCTTGAACGTACAATGAAAATGTGTATGTTTTGATGTACATTCCTTGAATGTACAATGAAAATGTGTATGTTTTGTTGTACATTTCTTGAATGTACAATGAAAATGTGTATGTTTTGATGTACATTTCTTGAAT
This sequence comes from Tenodera sinensis, assembly GCA_030765045.1. NCBI lineage: Eukaryota > Metazoa > Arthropoda > Insecta > Mantodea > Mantidae > Tenodera > Tenodera sinensis. The sequence goes on along the minus strand of CM060964.1, from coordinate 216,437,756 downwards.
GTACAATGAAAATGTGTATGTTTTGATATACATTTCTTGAATGTACAATGAAAATGTGTATGCTTTAATGTACACTTCTTGAGTGTACAATGAAAATGTGTATGTTTTGATGTAGATTTTTTGAGGTACAATGAAAATGTGTATGTTTTGATGTACATTTCTTGAATGTACAATGAAAATGTGTATGTTTTGATGTACATTTCTTGAATGTACAATGAAAATGTGTATGTTTTGATGTACATTTCTTGAATGTACACTGAAAGTGTGTATGTTTTGATGTACATTTCTTTAGTGTACAATGAAGATGTGTATGTTTTGATGTACATTTCTTGCATATACAATGAAAATGTGTATGCTTTGATGTACATTTCTTGAATGTAATCTGAAAATGTGTATGTTTTGATATACATTTCTTGAATGTACAATGAAAATGTATATGTTTTCATGTACATTTCTTGAATGTACACTGAAAATGTGTATGTTTTGATGTACATTTCCTGTATATACAATGAAAATGTATATGTTTTGATGTACATTTCTTGAATGTACACTGAAAATGTGTATGGTTTGATGTACATTTCTTGTATATACAATGAAAATGTGTATGTTTTGATGTACATTCCTTGAATGTACAATGAAAATGTGTATGTTTTGATGTACATTTCTGGTATATACAATGAAAATGTGTATGCTTTGATGTACATTTCTTGAATGTACACTGAAAATGTGTATGTTTTGATGTACATTTCTTGAATGTACACTGAAGATGTGTATGTTTTGATGTACATTCCTTGAATGTACAATGAAAATGTGTATGTTTTGATGTACATTTCTGGTATATACAATGAAAATGTGTATGCTTTGATGTACATTTCTTGAATGTACACTGAAAATGTGTATGTTTTGATGTACATTTCTTGAATGTACACTGAAGATGTGTATGTTTTGATGTACAGTTCTTGAATGTACAATGAAAATGTGTATGTTTTGATGTGCATTTCTGGTATATAAAATGAGAATGTGTATGTTTTGATGTACATTTCTTGAATGTACAATGAAAATGTGTATGTTTCGATGTACATTTCTGGTATATACAATGAAAATGGGTATGTTTTGATGTACATTTCTTGAATGTAAAATGAAAATGTGTATGCTTTGATGTACATTTCTGGTATATACAATGAAAATGTTTATGTTTGGATGTACATTTCTTGAATGTACAATGAAAATGTGTATGTTTTGATGTACATTTCTGGTATATACAATGAAAATATGTATGTTTTGATGTACATTTCTTGAATATACAATGAAAATGTGTATGATTTGATGTACATTTCTTGAATGTACACTGAAAATGTGTATGTTTTGATATACATTTCATGTATATACAATGAAAATGTGTATGTTTTGATGTACATTTCTTGTATATACAATGAAAATGTGTATGTTTTGATGTACATTTCTGGTATATACAATGAAAATGTGCATGTTTTGATGTATATCTCTTGAATGTCCACTCAAAATGTGTATGTTTTGATGTACATTTCTTGAATGTACAATGAAAATGTATATGTTTTGATGTACATTTCTGGTATATACAATGAAAATGTGTATGTTTTGATGTACATTTCTGGTATATACAATGAAAATGTGTATCTTTTGATGTATATTTCTTGAATGTACACTCAAAATGTCTATGTTTTGATGTACATTTCTTGAATGTACAATGAAAATGTGTATGTTTTGATGTACCTTTCTGGTATATACAATGAAAATGTGTATGCTTTAATGTATATTTCTTGAATGTACACTCAAAATGTGTATGTTTTGATGTACATTTCTTGAATGTACAAAGAAAATGTGTATGTTTTGATGTACATTTCTGGTATATACAATGAAAATGTGTATGTTTTGATGTATATTTCTTGAATGTACACTCAAAATGTGTATGTTTTGATGTACATTTCTTGAGTGTACAATGAAAATGTGTATGTTTTGATGTACATTTCTTGAATGTACAATGAAAATGTGTATGTTTTGATGTATATTTCCTGAATGTACAATGAAGATGTGTATGTTTTGATGTACATTTCTTGAATGTACAATGAAAATGTGTATGTTTTGATATACATTTCTTCAATGTACACTGAAAATGTGTATGTTTTGAAGTACATTTCTTGAGTGTACAATGAAAATGTGTATGTTTTGATGTACATTTCTTGAATGTACAATGAGAATGTGTATGTTTTGATGTACATTTCTTGAATGTACAATGAAAATGTGTATGTTCTGATGTACATTTCTTGAATGTACAATGAAAATGTGTATGTTTTGATGTACATTTCTTGAGTGTAAAATGAAAATGTGTATGTTTTGATGTACATTTGTTGAATGTACAATGAAAATGTGTATGTTTTGATGTACATTTCTTGAATGTACACTGAAAATGTGTATGTTTTGATGTACATTTCTTTAGTGTACAATGAAAATGTGTATGTTTTGATGTACATTTCTTGTATATACAATGAAAATGTGTATGTTTTGATGTACATTTCTTGAATGTACACTGAAAATGTGTATGTTTTGATATACATTTCTTGAATGTACAATGAAGATGTATATGTTTTCATGTACATTTCTTGAATGTATACTGAAAATGTGTATGTTTTGATGTACATTTCTTGTATATACAATGAAAATGTGTATGTTTTGATGTACATTTCTTGAATGTACACTGAAAATGTGTATGTTTTGATATACATTTCTTGAATGTACAATGAAAATGTGTATGTCTTGATGTACATTTCTTGAATGCACACTGAAAATGTGTATGTTTTGATGTACATTACTTGTATATACAATGAAAATGTGTATGTTTTGATGTACATTTCTTGAATGTACACTGAAAATGTGTATGTTTTGACATACATTTCTTGTATATACAATGAAAATGTGTATGTTTTGATGTACATTTCTTGTATATACAATGAAAATGTGTATGTTTTGATGTACATTTCTTGAATGTACACTGAAAATGTGTATGTTTTGATGTACATTTCTTGAATGTACACTGAAAATGTGTATGTTTTGATGTACAGTTCTTGAATGTACAATGAAAATGTGTATGTTTTGATGTGCATTTCTGGTATATACAATGAAAATGTGTATGTTTTGATATATATTTCTAGAATGTGCAGTCAAAATGTGTATGTTTTGATGTACATTTCTTGAATGTACAATGAAAATGTGTATGCTTTGATGTACATTTCTGGTATATACAATGAAAATGTATGTTTTGATGTACATTTCTTGAATGTACAATGAAAATGTGTATGTTTTGATGTACATTTCTTGAATGTACAATGAGAATGTGTATGTTTTGATATACATTTCTTGAATGTACACTGAAAATGTGTATGTTTTGATGTACATTTCTTGAATGTACAATGAAAATGTGTATGTTTTGATGTACATTTCTTGAGTGTACAATGAAAATGTGTATCTTTTGTTGTACATTTCTTGAATGTACAATGAAAATGTGTATGTTTTGATGTACGTTTCTTGAATGTACAATGAAAATGTGTATGTTTTCAAGTATATTTCTTGAATGTACAATGAAAATGTGTATGTTTTGATGTAAATTTCGTTAGTGTACAATGAAAATGTGTTTGTTTTGATGTGCATTTCTTGAATGTACACTGAAAATGTGTATTTTTTGTTCTACATTTCTTGAATGTACACTCAAAATGTGTATGTTTTGATGTACATTTCTTGAATGTACAATGAAAATGTGTATGTTTTGATATACATTTCTTGAATGTACAATGAAAAAGTGTATGTTTTGATGTACATTTCTTGAGTGTGCAATGAAAATGTGTATGTTTTGATGTACATTTCTTGAGTGTACAATGAAAATGTGTATGTTTTGATGTACATTTCTTGAATGTACAATGAAAATGTGTATGTTTTGATCTACATTTCTTGAATGAACAATGAAGATGTGTATGTTTTGATGTACATTTCTTGAATGTACACTGAAAATGTGTATGTTTTGATGTACATTTCTTTAGTGTACAACGAAAATGTGTATGTTTTGATGTACATTTCTTGTATATACAATGAAAATGTGTATGTTTTGATGTACATTTCTTGAATGTACACTGAAAATGTGTATGTTTTGATATACATTTCTTGAATGTACAATGAAAATGTATAGTTTTTCATGTACATTTCTTGAATGTATACTGAAAATGTGTATGTTTTGATGTACATTTCTTGAATGTACACTGAAAATGTGTATGTTTTGATATACATTTCTTGAATGTACAATGAAAATGTGTATGTCTTGATGTACATTTCTTGAATGTACACTGAAAATGTGTATGTTTTGATGTACATTACTTGTATATACAATGAAAATGTGTATGTTTTGATGTACATTTCTTGAATGTACACTGAAAATGTGTATCTTTTGATATACATTTCTTGTATATACAATGAAAATGTGTATGTTTTGATGTACATTTCTTGTATATACAATGAAAATGTGTATGTTTTGATGTTCAATTCTTGAATGTACACTGAAAATGTGTATGTTTTGATGTACAGTTCTTGAATGTACAATGAAAATGTGTATGTTTTGATGTGCATTTCTGGTATATACAATGAAAATGTGTATGTTTTGATGTATATTTCTAGAATGTGCAGTCAAAATGTGTATGTTTTGATGTACATTTCTTGAATGTACAATGAAAATGTGTATGTTTTGATGTACATTTCTGGTATATACAATGAAAATGTGTATGTTTTGATGTACATTTCTTGAATGTACAATGAAAATGTGTATGTTTTGATGTACATTTCTGGTATATACAATGAAAATGTATATATTTTGATGTACATTTCTTGAATGTACACTCAAAATGTGTATGTTTTGATGAACATTTCTTGTATATACAATATAAATGTGTATGTTTTGATGTATATTTCTTGAATGTACCCTCAAAATGTGTATGTTTTGATGTATATTTCCTGAATGTACAATGAAGATGTGTATGTTTTGATGTACATTTCTTGAATGTACAATGAAAATGTGTATGTTTTGATATACATTTCTTGAATGTACACTGAAAATGTGTATGCTTTGAAGTACATTTCTTGAGTGTACAATGAAAATGTGTATGTTTTGATGTACATTTCTTGAATGTACAATGAAAATGTGTATGTTTTGATGTACATTTCTTGAATGTACAATGAAAATGTGTATGTTTTGATGTACATTTCTTGAATGTACAATGAAAATGTGTATGTTTTGATGTACATTTCTTGAGTGTAAAATGAAAATGTGTATGTTTTGATGTACATTTGTTGAATGTACAATGAAAATGTGTATGTTTTGATGTATCTTTCTTGAATGTACAATGAAAATAAGTATGTTTTGATGTACATTTCTTTAGTGTACAATGAAAATGTGTTTGTTTTGATGTACATTTCTTGACTGTACACTGAAAATGTGTATTTTTTGTTATACATTTCTTGAATGTACACTGAAAATGTGTATGTTTTGATGTACATTTCTTGAGTGTACAATGAAAATGTGTATGTTTTGATGTACACTTCTTGAATGTACAATGAAAATGTGTATGTTTTGATCTACATTTCTTGAATGTACAATGAAAATGTGTATGTTTTGATGTACATTTCTTGAATGTACACTGAAAATGTGTATGTTTTGATGTACATTTCTTTAGTGTACAATGAAAATGTGTATGTTTTGATGTACATTTCTTGTATATACAATGAAAATGTGTATGTTTTGATGTACATTTCTTGAATGTACACTGAAAATGTGTATGTTTTGATATACATTTCTTGAATGTACAATGAAAATGTATATGTTTTCATGTACATTTCTTGAATGTATACTGAAAATGTGTATGTTTTGATGTACATTTCTTGTATATATAATGAAAATGTGTATGTTTTGATGTACATTTCTTGAATGTACACTGAAAATGTGTATGTTTTGATATACATTTCTTGAATGTACAATGAAAATGTGTATGTCTTGATGTACATTTCTTGAATGTACACTGAAAATGTGTATGTTTTGATGTACATTACTTGTATATACAATGAAAATGTGTATGTTTTGATGTACATTTCTTGAATGTACACTGAAAATGTGTATGTTTTGACATACATTTCTTGTATATACAATGAAAATGTGTATGTTTTGATGTACATTTCTTGTATATACAATGAAAATGTGTATGTTTTGATGTACATTTCTTGAATGTACACTGAAAATGTGTATGTTTTGATGTACATTTCTTGAATGTGCACTGAAAGTGTGTATGTTTTGATGTACAGTTCTTGAATGTACAATGAAAATGTGTATGTTTTGATGTGCATTTCTGGTATATACAATGAAAATGTGTATGTTTTGATATATAATTCTAGAATGTGCAGTCAAAATGTGTATGTTTTGATGTACATTTCTTGAATGTACAATGAAAATGTGTATGTTTTGATGTACATTTCTGGTATATACAATAAAAATGTATGTTTTGATGTACATTTCTTGAATGTACAATGAAAATGTGTATGTTTTGATGTACATTTCTTGAATGTACAATGAAAATGTGTATGTTTTGATATACATTTCTTGAATGTACACTGAAAATGTGTATGTTTTGATGTACATTTCTTGAATGTACAATGAAAATGTGTATGTTTTGATGTACATTTCTTGAGTGTACAATGAAAATGTGTATCTTTTGTTGTACATTTCTTGAATGTACAATGAAAATGTGTATGTTTTGATGTACATTTCTTGAGTGTACAATGAAAATGTGTATGTTTTGATGTACGTTTCTTGAATGTACAATGAAAATGTGTATGTTTTCATGTATATTTCTTGAATGTACAATGAAAATGTGTATGTTTTGATGTAAATTACTTTAGTGTACAATGAAAATGTGTTTGTTTTGATGTACATTTCTTGAATGTACACTGAAAATGTGTATTTTTTGTTATACATTTCTTGAATGTACACTGAAAATGTGTATGTTTTGATGTACATTTCTTGAATGTACAATGAAAATGTGTATGTTTTGATATACATTTCTTGAATGTACAATGAAAAAGTGTATGTGTTGATGTACATTTCTTGAGTGTACAATGAAAATGTGTATGTTTTGATGTACATTTCTTGAGTGTACAATGAAAATGTGTATGTTTTGATGTACATTTCTTGAATGTACAATGAAAATGTGTATGTTTTGATCTACATTTCTTGAATGTACAATGAAGATGTGTATGTTTTGATGTACATTTCTTGAATGTACACTGAAAATGTGTATGTTTTGATGTACATTTCTTGTATATACAATGAAAATGTGTATGTTTTGATGTACATTTCTTGAATGTACACTGAAAATGTGTATGTTTTGATATACATTTCTTGAATGTACAATGAAAATGTATATGTTTTCATGTACATTTCTTGAATGTATACTGAAAATGTGTATGTTTTGATGTACATTTCTTGAATGTACACTGAAAATGTGTATGTTTTGATATACATTTCTTGAATGTACAATGAAAATGTGTATGTCTTGATGTACATTTCTTGAATGTACACTGAAAATGTGTATGTTTTGATGTACATTACTTGTATATACAATGAAAATGTGTATGTTTTGTTATACATTTCTTGAATGTACACTGAAAATGTGTATCTTTTGATATACATTTCTTGTATATACAATGAAACTGTGTATGTTTTGATGTACATTTCTTGTATATACAATGAAAATGTGTATGTTTTGATGTTCAATTCTTGAATGTACACTGAAAATGTGTATGTTTTGATGTTCATTTCTTGAATGTACACTGACAATGTGTATGTTTTGATGTACAGTTCTTGAATGTACAATGAAAATGTGTATGTTTTGATGTGCATTTCTGGTATACACAATGAAAATGTGTATGTTTTGATGTATATTTCTAGAATGTGCAGTCAAAATGTGTATGTTTTGATGTACATTTCTTGAATGTACAATGAAAATGTGTATGTTTTGATGTACATTTCTGGTATATACAATGAAAATGTGTATGTTTTGATGTACATTTCTTGAATGTACAATGAAAATGTGTATGTTTTGATGTACATTTCTGGTATATACAATGAAAATGTATATATTTTGATGTACATTTCTTGAATGTACACTCAAAATGTGTATGTTTTGATGAACATTTCTTGTATATACAATGAAAATGTGTATGTTTTGATGTATATTTCTTGAAGGTACACTGAAAATGTGTATGTTTTGATGTACGTTTCTTGAATGTACAATGAAAATGTGTATGTTTTGATGTACATTTCTGGTATATACAATGAAAATGTGTAGGTTTTGATGTATATTTCTTGAATGTACACTCAAAATGTGTATGGTTTAGATGTACATTTCTTGATTATACACTGAAAATGAGTATATTTTGATGTACATTTCTTGAATGTACACTGAAAATGAGTATGTTTTGATGTACATTTCTTGAATGTACAATGAAAATGTGTATGTTTTGATGTACATTTCTTGAATGTACACTGAAAATGTGTATGTTTTGATATACATTTCTTGAATGTACAATGAAAATGTGTATGTTTTGGTGTACATTTCTTGTATATACAATGAAACTGTGTATGTTTTGATATACATTTCTTGAATGTACACTGAAAATGTGTGTGTTTTGATTAACATTTCTTGAATGTACAATGAAAATGTGTATGTTTTGATGTACATTCCTTGAATGTACAATGAAAATGTGTATGCTTTGATGTACATTTCTTGAATGTACAATGAAAATGTGTATGTTTTGATGTACATTTCTTGAATGTACAATGAAAATGTGTATGTTTTGATATACATTTCTTGAATGTACAATGAAAATGTGTATGTTTTGATGTACATTTCTTGAGTGTACAATGAAAATGTGTATGATTTGATGTACATTTCTTGAGTGTACAATGAAAATGTGTATGTTTTGATGTACATTTCTTGAATGTACAATGAGAATGTGTATGTTTTGATGTACATTTCTTGAATGTACAAAGAAAATGTGTATGTTTTGATGTATATTTCTTGAATGTACAATGAAAATGTGTATGTTTCGATGTGCATTTCTTGAATGTACAATGAAAATGTGTATGTTTTGATGTACATTTCTTTAGTGTACAATGAAAATGTGTTTGCTTTGATGTACATTTCTTGAATGTACACTGAAAATGTGTATTTTTTGATATACATTTCTTGAATGTACACTGAAAATGTGTATGTTTTGATGTACATTTCTGGAATGTACAATGAAAATGTGTATGTTTTGATATACATTTCTTGAATGTACACTGAAAATGTGTATGTTTTGATGTACATTTCTTGAGTGTACAATGAAAATGTGTATGTTTTGATGTACATTTCTTGTATATACAATGAAAATGTGTATGTTTTGATGTATATTTCTAGAATGTACAATGAAAATGTGTATGTTTTGATGTACATTTCTTGAATGTACAATGAAAATGTGTATGTTTTGATGTACATTTCTTGAATGTACACTGAAAATGTGTATGTTTTGATGTACATTTCTTGAGTGTACAATGAAAATGTGTATGTTTTGATGTACATTTCTTGAATGTACAATGAAAATGTGTCTGTTTTGATGTATACTTCCTGAATGTACAATGAAAATGTGTATGTTTTGATGTACATTTCTTGAATGTACAATGAAAAAGTGTATTTTTTGATATACATTTCTTGAATGTACACTGAAAATGTGTATGTTTTGAAGTACATTTCTGGAGTGTACAATGAAAATGTGTATGTTTTGATGTACATTTCTTGAATGTACAATGAAAATGTGTATGTTTTGATGTACATTTCTTGAGTGTACAATGAAAATGTGTATGTTTTGATGTACACTTCTTGAATGTACAATGAAAATGTGTATGTTTTGATGTACATTTCTTGAGTGTAAAATGAAAATGTGTATGTTTTGATGTACATTTGTTGAATGTACAATGAAAATGTGTACGTTTTGATGTATCTTTCTTGAATGTACAATGAAAATAAGTATGTTTTGATGTACCTTTCTTTAGTGTACAATGAAAATGTGTTTGTTTTGATGTACTTTTCTTGAATGTACACTGAAAATGTGTATTTTTTGTTAGACATTTCTTGAATGTACACTGAAAATGTGTATGTTTTGATGTACATTTCTTGAATGTACAATGAAAATGTGTATGTTTTGATATACATTTCTAGAATGTACAATGAAAAAGTGTATGTTTTCATGTACATTTCTTGAGTGTACAATGAAAATGTGTATGTTTTGATGTACATTTCTTGAGTGTACAATGAAAATGTGTATGTTTTGATGTACATTTCTTGAATGTACAATGAAAGTGTGTATGTTTTGATCTACATTTCTTGAATGTACAATGAAAATGTGTATGTTTTGATGTACATTTCTTGTATATACAATGAAAATGTGTATGTTTTGATGTACATTTCTTGAATGTACACTGAAAATGTGTATGTTTTCATATACATTTCTTGAATGTACACTGAATATATGTATGTTTTGATGTACATTTCTTGAATGTACACTGAAAATGTGTATGTTTTAATGTACAGTTCTTGAATATACAATGAAAATGTGTATGTTTTGATGTGCATTTCTGGTATATACAATGAAAATGTGTATGTTTTGATGTATATTTCTAGAATGTGCAGTCAAAATGTGTATGTTTTGATGTACATTTCTTGAATGTACAATGAAAATGTGTATGTTTTGATGTACATTTCTGGTATATACAATGAAAATGTGTATGTTTTGATGTACATTTCTTGAATGTACAATGAAAATGTGTATGTTTTGATGTACATTTCTTGAATGTACAATGAAAATGTGTATGTTTTGATACACATTTCTTGAATGTACACTTTTTTTTTTTTTTTTTTTTTTAAATTCTTTATTGTTCTACATGTTCCATTACAATATGTAATACTACATGTTGGGTTTGCTTTGTAAACTGATAAATACATCTTAATTTAACATTAATAATTACATCGATTTATATAGTTCAATTATTTTTTGTCAGATCAATTGCATTGGCATACTGAATATATTCTTTAAAATAACTTTTAGCAATTTCGACTTTAGTTGGTGGCCATTTTCCTCTTCTTTGAATTATTTTCCTTCTGAATGCTCTTCTTTTTTCTTCGAGATTTTTGCAGTCATAAATTATATGGTCTGTTGTTTGCTCTCCTCCATTACATGAACAACTTGGGTTGTCTGTGATGTGGAACCTATAGTAGTATGCTTTAAGTCTTCCGTGTCCTGTCAGTAGTGTTGTAAGGTTTGCCGTTAGATTTATCCTTAACTTCAGTCTGTCTGCTACAGTAGGAAAGTATTGCTTTGTTTCCTGACCTTTAGTTGTTTCTTGCCATTGACTTTCCCAATGTTTTAGACTTTCTTGTCTTAGCGTTCTTCTAACAAAACTCTTTGGAAGTCTATTATAGATGCATTCCTCTTCGTTTGTAATTGCTCTCTTTGCTAGTCGGTCTGCAATTTCATTGCCTTGTATCCCTATGTGTGCTTTGACCCACCCAATTTCTATATTCCATTTTTGTTTTTCTAAAATTTTTAACATTGTTCTAATTGCTTCTGTTAGGTAACTGTGAATTTTGTAGTTATGCAATGATTGTAATGTGACTCTACTGTCCGTGTATATCGCTGCAGTTTTGTTATCTTCTTCAGTTAAGTAAATATTTTCAACAGTTTCTAATGCTTTCAACACTGCAAATTGTTCAGCTTGGTTATTGGAGCACTGTTTATCTAACTTATATTGTAGCTGATATTTCAGTTTGTTCTGACGATAAATTGCTACTCCAGAACCAACTCCTTCTTCTGTTTTACTGCCATCTGTATAAATTTCCAGTGCATACGTTTTATTCTGATTTATTTCTTTTATTATTGGTATGTCGGCTGGATGACACCATTTCCTATATTCTACAGGTTTGTCTAATTTGTTCTCAGAGTTTTGTTTCAATATTATATATTCATTGGCGATTTCCTGAAGTTTGATTGTAATTGGTGTAAGTCCCGTTATAATGGATAGTGCTTCAGTAGATGTGGTCCTGAATGCTTTAGCAATTTTGATATATATTTGTCTTTGCACTCTTGTAAACTTATTTGCATTATATTTTCTGTCAATGGCTTCTATCCATACTGGAGCTGCATAAGATAGTAATGGTAGAATTGCACCGTTGTACATAGTCTTTAAAGCCTGGTGTTTCAGTCCCCAATCTAGTTTTGCTGATTTAGATAAAATGTGTATCAATTTATTGGCTTTCTCTGTTACATACTGAATGTGATCATTAAAGGTGAAATTTTTATCAATGATTATTCCCAAATATTTGACGTTTTCTACTTGTTTTATTTGTCTGTTATTGATAAAGATGCTTATATCCCTTTCCACTCTACGTTTACGTGTTATTAGCATTGTTTTCGACTTTCGCTCATTAAAAATAATTTTATTATTCTTAGCCAACTTGAATGTACACTGAAAATGTGTATGTTTTGATGTACATTGCTTGAATGTACAATGAAAATGTGTATGTTTCGATGTACATTTCTTGAGTGTACAATGAAAATGTGTATCTTTTGATGTACATATCTTGAATGTACAATGAAAATGTGTATGTTTTGATGTACATTTCTGGTATATACAATGAAAATGTGTATGTTTTGATGTACATTTCTTGAGTGTACAATGAAAATGTGTATGTTTTGATGTACATTTCTTGAGTGTACAATGAAAATGTGTATGTTTTGATGTACATTTCTTGAATGTACAATGGAAATGTGCATGTTTTGATCTACATTTCTTGAATGTACAATGAAAATGTGTATGTTTTGATGTACATTTCTTGAATGTACACTGAAAATGTGTATGTTTTGATGTACATTTCTTTAGTGTACAATGAAAATGTGTATGTTTTCATGTACATTTCTTGTATATACAATGAAAATGTGTATGTTTTGATGTACATTTCTTGAATGTACACTGAAAATGTGTATGTTTTGATATACATTTCTTGAATGTACAATGAAAATGTATATGTTTTCATGTACATTTCTTGAATGTATACTGAAAATGTGTATGTTTTGATGTACATTTCTTTAGTGTACAATGAAAATGTGTATGTTTTCATGTACATTTCTTGTATATACAATGAAAATGTGTATGTTTTGATGTACATCTCTTGAATGTACACTGAAAATGTGTATGTTTTGATGTACATTTCTGGTATATACAATGAAAATGTATATATTTTGATGTACATTTCTTGAATGTACACTCAAAATGTGTATGTTTTGATGAACATTTCTTGTATATACAATGAAAATGTGTATGTTTTGATGTATATTTCTTGAAGGTACACTGAAAATGTGTATGTTTTGATGTACGTTTCTTGAATGTACAATGAAAATGTGTATGTTTTGATGTACATTTTCTGTATATACAATGAAAATGTGTAGGTTTTGATGTATATTTCTTGAATGTACACTCAAAATGTGTATGTTTTAGATGTACATTTCTTGATTATACACTGAAAATGAGTATATTTTGATGTACATTTCTTGAATGTACACTGAAAATGAGTATGTTTTGATGTACATTTCTTGAATGTACAATGAAAATGTGTATGTTTTGATGTACATTTCTTGAATGTACACTGAAAATGTGTATGTTTTGATATACATTTCTTGAATGTACAATGAAAATGTGTATGTTTTGGTGTACATTTCTTGTATATACAATGAAACTGTGTATGTTTTGATATACATTTCTTGAATGTACACTGAAAATGTGTGTGTTTTGATTAACATTTCTTGAATGTACAATGAAAATGTGTATGTTTTGATGTACATTCCTTGAATGTACAATGAAAATGTGTATGCTTTGATGTACATTTCTTGAATGTACAATGAAAATGTGTATGTTTTGATGTACATTTCTTGAATGTACAATGAAAATGTGTACGTTTTGATATACATTTCTTGAATGTACAATGAAAATGTGTATGTTTTGATGTACATTTCTTGAGTGTACAATGAAAATGTGTATGATTTGATGTACATTTCTTGAGTGTACAATGAAAATGTGTATGTTTTGATGTACATTTCTTGAATGTACAATGAGAATGTGTATGTTTTGATGTACATTTCTTGAATGTACAAAGAAAATGTGTATGTTTTGATGTATATTTCTTGAATGTACAATGAAAATGTGTATGTTTCGATGTGCATTTCTTGAATGTACAATGAAAATGTGTATGTTTTGATGTACATTTCTTTAGTGTACAATGAAAATGTGTTTGCTTTGATGTACATTTCTTGAATGTACACTGAAAATGTGTATTTTTTGATATACATTTCTTGAATGTACACTGAAAATGTGTATGTTTTGATGTACATTTCTGGAATGTACAATGAAAATGTGTATGTTTTGATATACATTTCTTGAATGTACACTGAAAATGTGTATGTTTTGATGTACATTTCTTGAGTGTACAATGAAAATGTGTATGTTTTGATGTACATTTCTTGTATATACAATGAAAATGTGTATGTTTTGATGTATATTTCTAGAATGTACAATGAAAATGTGTATGTTTTGATGTACATTTCTTGAATGTACAATGAAAATGTGTATGTTTTGATGTACATTTCTTGAATGTACACTGAAAATGTGTATGTTTTGATGTACATTTCTTGAGTGTACAATGAAAATGTGTATGTTTTGATGTACATTTCTTGAATGTACAATGAAAATGTGTATGTTTTGATGTATACTTCCTGAATGTACAATGAAAATGTGTATGTTTTGATGTACATTTCTTTAATGTACAATGAAAAAGTGTATTTTTTGATATACATTTCTTGAATGTACACTGAAAATGTGTATGTTTTGAAGTACATTTCTGGAGTGTACAAGGAAAATGTGTATGTTTTGATGTACATTTCTTGAATGTACAATGAAAATGTGTATGTTTTGATGTACATTTCTTGAGTGTACAATGAAAATGTGTATGTTTTGATGTACACTTCTTGAATGTACAATGAAAATGTGTATGTTTTGATGTACATTTCTTGAGTGTAAAATGAAAATGTGTATGTTTTGATGTACATTTGTTGAATGTACAATGAAAATGTGTACGTTTTGATGTATCTTTCTTGAATGTACAATGAAAATAAGTATGTTTTGATGTACCTTTCTTTAGTGTACAATGAAAATGTGTTTGTTTTGATGTACTTTTCTTGAATGTACACTGAAAATGTGTATTTTTTGTTAGACATTTCTTGAATGTACACTGAAAATGTGTATGTTTTGATGTACATTTCTTGAATGTACAATGAAAATGTGTATGTTTTGATATACATTTCTAGAATGTACAATGAAAAAGTGTATGTTTTCATGTACATTTCTTGAGTGTACAATGAAAATGTGTATGTTTTGATGTACATTTCTTGAGTGTACAATGAAAATGTGTATGTTTTGATGTACATTTCTTGAATGTACAATGAAAGTGTGTATGTTTTGATCTACATTTCTTGAATGTACAATGAAAATGTGTATGTTTTGATCTACATTTCTTGAATGTACACTGAAAATGTGTATGTTTTGATGTACATTTCTTTAGTGTACAATGAAAATGTGTATGTTTTGATGTACATTTCTTGTATATACAATGAAAATGTGTATGTTTTGATGTACATTTCTTGAATGTACACTGAAAATGTGTATGTTTTGATATACATTTCTTGAATGTACAATGAAAATGTATATGTTTTCATGTACATTTCGTGAATGTATACTGAAAATGTGTATGTTTTGATGTACATTTCTTGTATATACAATGAAAATGTGTATGTTTTGATGTACATTTCTTGTATATACAATGAAACTGTGTATGTTTTGATGTACATTTCTTGAGTGTACACTGAATATATGTATGTTTTGATGTACATTTCTTGAATGTACACTGAAAATGTGTATGTTTTAATGTACAGTTCTTGAATATACAATGAAAATGTGTATGTTTTGATGTGCATTTCTGGTATATACAATGAAAATGTGTATGTTTTGATGTATATTTCTAGAATGTGCAGTCAAAATGTGTATGTTTTGATGTACATTTCTTGAATGTACAATGAAAATGTGTATGTTTTGATGTACATTTCTGGTATATACAATGAAAATGTGTATGTTTTGATGTACATTTCTTGAATGTACAATGAAAATGTGTATGTTTTGATGTACATTTCTTGAATGTACAATGAAAATGTGTATGTTTTGATACACATTTCTTGAATGTACACTTTTTTTTTTTTTTTTTTTTTAAATTCTTTATTGTTCTACATGTTCCATTACAATATGTAATACTACATGTTGGGTTTGCTTTGTAAACTGATAAATACATCTTAATTTAACATTAATAATTACATCGATTTATATAGTTCAATTATTTTTTGTCAGATCAATTGCATTGGCATACTGAATATATTCTTTAAAATAACTTTTAGCAATTTCGACTTTAGTTGGTGGCCATTTTCCTCTTCTTTGAATTATTTTCCTTCTGAATGCTCTTCTTTTTTCTTCGAGATTTTTGCAGTCATAAATTATATGGTCTGTTGTTTGCTCTCCTCCATTACATGAACAACTTGGGTTGTCTGTGATGTGGAACCTATAGTAGTATGCTTTAAGTCTTCCGTGTCCTGTCAGTAGTGTTGTAAGGTTTGCCGTTAGATTTATCCTTAACTTCAGTCTGTCTGCTACAGTAGGAAAGTATTGCTTTGTTTCCTGACCTTTAGTTGTTTCTTGCCATTGACTTTCCCAATGTTTTAGACTTTCTTGTCTTAGCGTTCTTCTAACAAAACTCTTTGGAAGTCTATTATAGATGCATTCCTCTTCGTTTGTAATTGCTCTCTTTGCTAGTCGGTCTGCAATTTCATTGCCTTGTATCCCTATGTGTGCTTTGACCCACCCAATTTCTATATTCCATTTTTGTTTTTCTAAAATTTTTAACATTGTTCTAATTGCTTCTGTTAGGTAACTGTGAATTTTGTAGTTATGCAATGATTGTAATGTGACTCTACTGTCCGTGTATATCGCTGCAGTTTTGTTATCTTCTTCAGTTAAGTAAATATTTTCAACAGTTTCTAATGCTTTCAACACTGCAAATTGTTCAGCTTGGTTATTGGAGCACTGTTTATCTAACTTATATTGTAGCTGATATTTCAGTTTGTTCTGACGATAAATTGCTACTCCAGAACCAACTCCTTCTTCTGTTTTACTGCCATCTGTATAAATTTCCAGTGCATACGTTTTATTCTGATTTATTTCTTTTATTATTGGTATGTCGGCTGGATGACACCATTTCCTATATTCTACAGGTTTGTCTAATTTGTTATCAGAGTTTTGTTTCAATATTATATATTCATTGGCGATTTCCTGAAGTTTGATTGTAATTGGTGTAAGTCCCGTTATAATGGATAGTGCTTCAGTAGATGTGGTCCTGAATGCTTTAGCAATTTTGATATATATTTGTCTTTGCACTCTTGTAAACTTATTTGCATTATATTTTCTGTCAATGGCTTCTATCCATACTGGAGCTGCATAAGATAGTAATGGTAGAATTGCACCGTTGTACATAGTCTTTAAAGCCTGGTGTTTCAGTCCCCAATCTAGTTTTGCTGATTTAGATAAAATGTGTATCAATTTATTGGCTTTCTCTGTTACATACTGAATGTGATCATTAAAGGTGAAATTTTTATCAATGATTATTCCCAAATATTTGACGTTTTCTACTTGTTTTATTTGTCTGTTATTGATAAAGATGCTTATATCCCTTTCCACTCTAGGTTTACGTGTTATTAGCATTGTTTTCGTCTTTCGCTCATTAAAAATAATTTTATTATTCTTAGCCAACTTGAATGTACACTGAAAATGTGTATGTTTTGATGTACATTGCTTGAATGTACAATGAAAATGTGTATGTTTCGATGTACATTTCTTGAGTGTACAATGAAAATGTGTATCTTTTGATGTACATATCTTGAATGTACAATGAAAATGTGTATGTTTTGATGTACATTTCTGGTATATACAATGAAAATGTGTATGTTTTGATGTACATTTCTTGAGTGTACAATGAAAATGTGTATGTTTTGATGTACATTTCTTGAGTGTACAATGAAAATGTGTATGTTTTGATGTACATTTCTTGAATGTACAATGGAAATGTGCATGTTTTGATCTACATTTCTTGAATGTACAATGAAAATGTGTATGTTTTGATGTACATTTCTTGAATGTACACTGAAAATGTGTATGTTTTGATGTACATTGCATTAGTGTACAATGAAAATGTGTATGTTTTCATGTACATTTCTTGTATATACAATGAAAATGTGTATGTTTTGATGTACATTTCTTGAATGTACACTGAAAATGTGTATGTTTTGATATACATTTCTTGAATGTACAATGAAAATGTATATGTTTTCATGTACATTTCTTGAATGTATACTGAAAATGTGTATGTTTTGATGTACATTTCTTTAGTGTACAATGAAAATGTGTATGTTTTCATGTACATTTCTTGTATATACAATGAAAATGTGTATGTTTTGATGTACATCTCTTGAATGTACACTGAAAATGTGTATGTTTTGATATACATTTCTTGAATGTACAATGAAAATGTATATGTTTTCATGTACATTTCTTGAATGTATACTGAAAATGTGTATGTTTTGATGTACATTTCTTGAATGTACACTGAAAATGTGTATGTTTTGATATACATTTCTTGAATGTACAATGAAAATGTGTATGTCTTGATGTACATTTCTTGAATGTACACTGAAAATGTGTATGTTTTCATGTACATTTCTTGTATATACAATGAAAATGTGTATGTTTTGATGTACATTTCTTGAATGTACACTGAAAATGTGTATGTTTTGATATACATTTCTTGAATGTACAATGAAAATGTATATGTTTTCATGTACATTTCTTGAATGTATACTGAAAATGTGTATGTTTTGATGTACATTTCTTGAATGTACACTGAAAATGTGTATGTTTTGATATACATTTCTTGAATGTACAATGAAAATGTGTATGTCTTGATGTACATTTCTTGAATGTACACTGAAAATGTGTATGTTTTAATGTACATTACTTGTATATACAATGAAAATATGTATGTTTTGATGTACATTTCTTGAATGTACACTGAAAATGTGTATGTTTTGATATACATTTCTTGTATATACAATGAAAATGTGTATGTTTTGATGTACATTTCTTGTATATACAATGAAAATGTGTATGTTTTGATGTACAATTCTTGAATGTACACTGAAAATGTGTATGTTTTGATGTACATTTCTTGTATATACAATGAAAATGTGTATGTTTTGATGTAAATTTCTTGAATGTATACTGAAAATGTGTATGTTTTGATGTACATTTCTTGAATGTACACTGAAAGTGTGTATGTTTTGATATACATTTCTTAAATGTACAATGAAAATGTGTATGTTTTGATGTACATTTCTTGAATGTACAATGAAAATGTGTATGTTTTGATGTACATTTCTGGTATATACAATGAAAATGTATACGTTTTGATGTACATTTCTTGAATGTACAATGAAAATGTGTATGTTTTGATGTACATTTCTGGTATATACAATGAAAATGTGTATGTTTTGATTTACATTTCTTGTATATACAATGAAAATGTGTATGTTTTGATGTACGTTTCTGGTATATACAATGAAAATGTGCATGTTTTGATTTACATTTCTTGTATATACAATGAAAATGTGTATGTTTTGATGTACGTTTCTGGTATATACAATGAAAATGTGTATGTTTTGATGTAGATTTCTTGAGGTACAATGAAAATGTGTATGTTTTGATGTACATTTCTTGAATGTACAATGAAAATGTGTATGTTTTGATGTACATTTCTTGAATGTACACTGAAAGTGTGTATGTTTTGATGTACATTTCTTGTATATACAATGAAAATGTGTATGCTTTGATGTACATTTCTTGAATGTAATCTGAAAATGTGTATGTTTTGATATACGTTTCTTGAATGTACAATGAAGATGTGTATGTATTGATGTACATTTCTTGTATATACAATGAAAATGTGTATGGTTTGATGTACATTTCTTGTATATACAATGAAAATGTGTATGTTTTGATGTACATTCCTTGAATGTACAATGAAAATGTGTATGTTTTGATGTACATTTCTGGTATATACAATGAAAATGTGTATGTTTTGATGTACATTTCTTGAATGTACACTGAAAATGTGTATGTTTTGATGTACATTTCTTGAATGTACCATGAAAATGTGTATGTTTTGATGTACATTTCTTGTATATACAATGAAAATGTGTATGTTTTGATGTGCATTTCTGGTATATACAATCAAAATGTGTATGTTTTGATGTATATTTCTTGAATGTACACTCAAAATGTGTATGTTTTGATGTACATTTCTTGAATGTACAATGAAAATGTGTATGTTTTGATGTACATTTCTGGTATATACAATGAAAATGGGTATGTTTTGATGTACATTTCTTGAATGTACAATGAAAATGTGTATGTTTTGATGTACATTTCTGGTATATACAATGAAAATGTTTATCTTTTGATGTACATTTCTTGAATGTACAATGAAATTGTGTATGTTTTGATGTACATTTCTGGTATATACAATGAAAATATGTATGTTTTGATGTTCAATTCTTGAATGTACACTGAAAATGTGTATGTTTTGATGTTCATTTCTTGAATGTACACTGACAATGTGTATGTTTTGATGTACAGTTCTTGAATGTACAATGAAAATGTGTATGTTTTGATGTGCATTTCTGGTATACACAATGAAAATGTGTATGTTTTGATGTATATTTCTAGAATGTGCAGTCAAAATGTGTATGTTTTGATGTACATTTCTTGAATGTACAATGAAAATGTGTATGTTTTGATGTACATTTCTGGTATATACAATGAAAATGTGTATGTTTTGATGTACATTTCTTGAATGTACAATGAAAATGTGTATGTTTTGATGTACATTTCTGGTATATACAATGAAAATGTATATATTTTGATGTACATTTCTTGAATGTACACTCAAAATGTGTATGTTTTGATGAACATTTCTTGTATATACAATGAAAATGTGTATGTTTTGATGTATATTTCTTGAAGGTACACTGAAAATGTGTATGTTTTGATGTACGTTTCTTGAATGTACAATGAAAATGTGTATGTTTTGATGTACATTTCTGGTATATACAATGAAAATGTGTAGGTTTTGATGTATATTTCTTGAATGTACACTCAAAATGTGTATGTTTTAGATGTACATTTCTTGATTATACACTGAAAATGAGTATATTTTGATGTACATTTCTTGAATGTACACTGAAAATGAGTATGTTTTGATGTACATTTCTTGAATGTACAATAAAAATGTGTATGTTTTGATGTACATTTCTTGAATGTACACTGAAAATGTGTATGTTTTGATATACATTTCTTGAATGTACAATGAAAATGTGTATGTTTTGGTGTACATTTCTTGTATATACAATGAAAATGTGTATGTTTTGATATACATTTCTTGAATGTACACTGAAAATGTGTGTGTTTTGATTAACATTTCTTGAATGTACAATGAAAATGTGTATGTTTTGATGTACATTCCTTGAATGTACAATGAAAATGTGTATGCTTTGATGTACATTTCTTGAATGTACAATGAAAATGTGTATGTTTTGATGTACATTTCTTGAATGTACAATGAAAATGTGTATGTTTTGATATACATTTCTTGAATGTACAATGAAAATGTGTATGTTTTGATGTACATTTCTTGAGTGTACAATGAAAATGTGTATGATTTGATGTACATTTCTTGAGTGTACAATGAAAATGTGTATGTTTTGATGTACATTTCTTGAATGTACAATGAGAATGTGTATGTTTTGATGTACACTTCTTGAATGTACAAAGAAAATGTGTATGTTTTGATGTATATTTCTTGAATGTACAATGAAAATGTGTATGTTTCGATGTGCATTTCTTGAATGTACAATGAAAATGTGTATGTTTTGATGTACATTTCTTTAGTGTACAATGAAAATGTGTTTGCTTTGATGTACATTTCTTGAATGTACACTGAAAATGTGTATTTTTTGATATACATTTCTTGAATGTACACTGAAAATGTGTATGTTTTGATGTACATTTCTGGAATGTACAATGAAAATGTGTATGTTTTGATATACATTTCTTGAATGTACACTGAAAATGTGTATGTTTTGATGTACATTTCTTGAGTGTACAATGAAAATGTGTATGTTTTGATGTACATTTCTTGTATATACAATGAAAATGTGTATGTTTTGATGTATATTTCTAGAATGTACAATGAAAATGTGTATGTTTTGATGTACATTTCTTGAATGTACAATGAAAATGTGTATGTTTTGATGTACATTTCTTGAATGTACACTGAAAATGTGTATGTTTTGATGTACATTTCTTGAGTGTACAATGAAAATGTGTATGTTTTGATGTACATTTCTTGAATGTACAATGAAAATGTGTATGTTTTGATGTATACTTCCTGAATGTACAATGAAAATGTGTATGTTTTGATGTACATTTGTTGAATGTACAATGAAAAAGTGTATTTTTTGATATACATTTCTTGAATGTACACTGAAAATGTGTATGTTTTGAAGTACATTTCTTGAGTGTACAATGAAAATGTGTATGTTTTGATGTACACTTCTTGAATGTACAATGAAAATGTGTATGTTTTGATGTACATTTCTTGAGTGTAAAATGAAAATGTGTATGTTTTGATGTACATTTGTTGAATGTACAATGAAAATGTGTACGTTTTGATGTATCTTTCTTGAATGTACAATGAAAATAAGTATGTTTTGATGTACCTTTCTTTAGTGTACAATGAAAATGTGTTTGTTTTGATGTACTTTTCTTGAATGTACACTGAAAATGTGTATTTTTTGTTAGACATTTCTTGAATGTACACTGAAAATGTGTATGTTTTGATGTACATTTCTTGAATGTACAATGAAAATGTGTATGTTTTGATATACATTTCTAGAATGTACAATGAAAAAGTGTATGTTTTCATGTACATTTCTTGAGTGTACAATGAAAATGTGTATGTTTTGATGTACATTTCTTGAGTGTACAATGAAAATGTGTATGTTTTGATGTACATTTCTTGAATGTACAATGAAAGTGTGTATGTTTTGATCTACATTTCTTGAATGTACAATGAAAATGTATATGTTTTGATCTACATTTCTTGAATGTACACTGAAAATGTGTATGTTTTGATGTACATTTCTTTAGTGTACAATGAAAATGTGTATGTTTTGATGTACATTTCTTGTATATACAATGAAAATGTGTATGTTTTGATGTACATTTCTTGAATGTACACTGAAAATGTGTATGTTTTGATATACATTTCTTGAATGTACAATGAAAATGTATATGTTTTCATGTACATTTCTTGAATGTATACTGAAAATGTGTATGTTTTGATGTACATTTCTTGTATATACAATGAAAATGTGTATGTTTTGATGTACATTTCTTGTATATACAATGAAAATGTGTATGTTTTGATGTACATTTCTTGAGTGTACACTGAATATATGTATGTTTTGATGTACATTTCTTGAATGTACACTGAAAATGTGTATGTTTTAATGTACAGTTCTTGAATATACAATGAAAATGTGTATGTTTTGATGTGCATTTCTGGTATATACAATGAAAATGTGTATGTTTTGATGTATATTTCTAGAATGTGCAGTCAAAATGTGTATGTTTTGATGTACATTTCTTGAATGTACAATGAAAATGTGTATGTTTTGATGTACATTTCTGGTATATACAATGAAAATGTGTATGTTTTGATGTACATTTCTTGTATATACAATGAAAATGTGTATGTTTTGATGTACATTTCTTGTATATACAATGAAAATGTGTATGTTTTGATGTACAATTCTTGAATGTACACTGAAAATGTGTATGTTTTGATGTACATTTCTTGTATATACAATGAAAATGTGTATGTTTTGATGTAAATTTCTTGAATGTATACTGAAAATGTGTATGTTTTGATGTACATTTCTTGAATGTACACTGAAAGTGTGTATGTTTTGATATACATTTCTTAAATGTACAATGAAAATGTGTATGTTTTGATGTACATTTCTTGAATGTACAATGAAAATGTGTATGTTTTGATGTACATTTCTGGTATATACAATGAAAATGTATACGTTTTGATGTACATTTCTTGAATGTACAATGAAAATGTGTATGTTTTGATGTACATTTCTGGTATATACAATGAAAATGTGTATGTTTTGATTTACATTTCTTGTATATACAATGAAAATGTGTATGTTTTGATGTACGTTTCTGGTATATACAATGAAAATGTGCATGTTTTGATTTACATTTCTTGTATATACAATGAAAATGTGTATGTTTTGATGTACGTTTCTGGTATATACAATGAAAATGTGTATGTTTTGATGTAGATTTCTTGAGGTACAATGAAAATGTGTATGTTTTGATGTACATTTCTTGAATGTACAATGAAAATGTGTATGTTTTGATGTACATTTCTTGAATGTACACTGAAAGTGTGTATGTTTTGATGTACATTTCTTGTATATACAATGAAAATGTGTATGCTTTGATGTACATTTCTTGAATGTAATCTGAAAATGTGTATGTTTTGATATACGTTTCTTGAATGTACAATGAAGATGTGTATGTATTGATGTACATTTCTTGTATATACAATGAAAATGTGTATGGTTTGATGTACATTTCTTGTATATACAATGAAAATGTGTATGTTTTGATGTACATTCCTTGAATGTACAATGAAAATGTGTATGTTTTGATGTACATTTCTGGTATATACAATGAAAATGTGTATGTTTTGATGTACATTTCTTGAATGTACACTGAAAATGTGTATGTTTTGATGTACATTTCTTGAATGTACCATGAAAATGTGTATGTTTCGATGTACATTTCTTGTATATACAATGAAAATGTGTATGTTTTGATGTGCATTTCTGGTATATACAATCAAAATGTGTATGTTTTGATGTATATTTCTTGAATGTACACTCAAAATGTGTATGTTTTGATGTACATTTCTTGAATGTACAATGAAAATGTGTATGTTTTGATGTACATTTCTGGTATATACAATGAAAATGGGTATGTTTTGATGTACATTTCTTGAATGTACAATGAAAATGTGTATGTTTTGATGTACATTTCTGGTATATACAATGAAAATGTTTATCTTTTGATGTACATTTCTTGAATGTACAATGAAATTGTGTATGTTTTGATGTACATTTCTGGTATATACAATGAAAATATGTATGTTTTGATGTTCAATTCTTGAATGTACACTGAAAATGTGTATGTTTTGATGTTCATTTCTTGAATGTACACTGACAATGTGTATGTTTTGATGTACAGTTCTTGAATGTACAATGAAAATGTGTATGTTTTGATGTGCATTTCTGGTATACACAATGAAAATGTGTATGTTTTGATGTATATTTCTAGAATGTGCAGTCAAAATGTGTATGTTTTGATGTACATTTCTTGAATGTACAATGAAAATGTGTATGTTTTGATGTACATTTCTGGAATGTACAATGAAAATGTGTATGTTTTGATATACATTTCTTGAATGTACACTGAAAATGTGTATGTTTTGATGTACATTTCTTGAGTGTACAATGAAAATGTGTATGTTTTGATGTACATTTCTGGTATACACAATGAAAATGTGTATGTTTTGATGTATATTTCTTGAATGTACACTGAAAATGTGTATTTTTTGATATACATTTCTTGAATGTACACTGAAAATGTGTATGTTTTGATGTACATTTCTGGAATGTACAATGAAAATGTGTATGTTTTGATATACATTTCTTGAATGTACACTGAAAATGTGTATGTTTTGATGTACATTTCTTGAGTGTACAATGAAAATGTGTATGTTTTGATGTACATTTCTTGTATATACAATGAAAATGTGTATGTTTTGATGTATATTTCTAGAATGTACAATGAAAATGTGTATGTTTTGATGTACATTTCTTGAATGTACAATGAAAATGTGTATGTTTTGATGTACATTTCTTGAATGTACACTGAAAATGTGTATGTTTTGATGTACATTTCTTGAGTGTACAATGAAAATGTGTATGTTTTGATGTACATTTCTTGAATGTACAATGAAAATGTGTATGTTTTGATGTATACTTCCTGAATGTACAATGAAAATGTGTATGTTTTGATGTACATTTGTTGAATGTACAATGAAAAAGTGTATTTTTTGATATACATTTCTTGAATGTACACTGAAAATGTGTATGTTTTGAAGTACATTTCTTGAGTGTACAATGAAAATGTGTATGTTTTGATGTACACTTCTTGAATGTACAATGAAAATGTGTATGTTTTGATGTACATTTCTTGAGTGTAAAATGAAAATGTGTATGTTTTGATGTACATTTGTTGAATGTACAATGAAAATGTGTACGTTTTGATGTATCTTTCTTGAATGTACAATGAAAATAAGTATGTTTTGATGTACCTTTCTTTAGTGTACAATGAAAATGTGTTTGTTTTGATGTACTTTTCTTGAATGTACACTGAAAATGTGTATTTTTTGTTAGACATTTCTTGAATGTACACTGAAAATGTGTATGTTTTGATGTACATTTCTTGAATGTACAATGAAAATGTGTATGTTTTGATATACATTTCTAGAATGTACAATGAAAAAGTGTATGTTTTCATGTACATTTCTTGAGTGTACAATGAAAATGTGTATGTTTTGATGTACATTTCTTGAGTGTACAATGAAAATGTGTATGTTTTGATGTACATTTCTTGAATGTACAATGAAAGTGTGTATGTTTTGATCTACATTTCTTGAATGTACAATGAAAATGTATATGTTTTGATCTACATTTCTTGAATGTACACTGAAAATGTGTATGTTTTGATGTACATTTCTTTAGTGTACAATGAAAATGTGTATGTTTTGATGTACATTTCTTGTATATACAATGAAAATGTGTATGTTTTGATGTACATTTCTTGAATGTACACTGAAAATGTGTATGTTTTGATATACATTTCTTGAATGTACAATGAAAATGTATATGTTTTCATGTACATTTCTTGAATGTATACTGAAAATGTGTATGTTTTGATGTACATTTCTTGTATATACAATGAAAATGTGTATGTTTTGATGTACATTTCTTGTATATACAATGAAAATGTGTATGTTTTGATGTACATTTCTTGAGTGTACACTGAATATATGTATGTTTTGATGTACATTTCTTGAATGTACACTGAAAATGTGTATGTTTTAATGTACAGTTCTTGAATATACAATGAAAATGTGTATGTTTTGATGTGCATTTCTGGTATATACAATGAAAATGTGTATGTTTTGATGTATATTTCTAGAATGTGCAGTCAAAATGTGTATGTTTTGATGTACATTTCTTGAATGTACAATGAAAATGTGTATGTTTTGATGTACATTTCTGGTATATACAATGAAAATGTGTATGTTTTGATGTACATTTCTTGTATATACAATGAAAATGTGTATGTTTTGATGTACATTTCTTGTATATACAATGAAAATGTGTATGTTTTGATGTACAATTCTTGAATGTACACTGAAAATGTGTATGTTTTGATGTACATTTCTTGTATATACAATGAAAATGTGTATGTTTTGATGTAAATTTCTTGAATGTATACTGAAAATGTGTATGTTTTGATGTACATTTCTTGAATGTACACTGAAAGTGTGTATGTTTTGATATACATTTCTTAAATGTACAATGAAAATGTGTATGTTTTGATGTACATTTCTTGAATGTACAATGAAAATGTGTATGTTTTGATGTACATTTCTGGTATATACAATGAAAATGTATACGTTTTGATGTACATTTCTTGAATGTACAATGAAAATGTGTATGTTTTGATGTACATTTCTGGTATATACAATGAAAATGTGTATGTTTTGATTTACATTTCTTGTATATACAATGAAAATGTGTATGTTTTGATGTACGTTTCTGGTATATACAATGAAAATGTGCATGTTTTGATTTACATTTCTTGTATATACAATGAAAATGTGTATGTTTTGATGTACGTTTCTGGTATATACAATGAAAATGTGTATGTTTTGATGTAGATTTCTTGAGGTACAATGAAAATGTGTATGTTTTGATGTACATTTCTTGAATGTACAATGAAAATGTGTATGTTTTGATGTACATTTCTTGAATGTACACTGAAAGTGTGTATGTTTTGATGTACATTTCTTGTATATACAATGAAAATGTGTATGCTTTGATGTACATTTCTTGAATGTAATCTGAAAATGTGTATGTTTTGATATACGTTTCTTGAATGTACAATGAAGATGTGTATGTATTGATGTACATTTCTTGTATATACAATGAAAATGTGTATGGTTTGATGTACATTTCTTGTATATACAATGAAAATGTGTATGTTTTGATGTACATTCCTTGAATGTACAATGAAAATGTGTATGTTTTGATGTACATTTCTGGTATATACAATGAAAATGTGTATGTTTTGATGTACATTTCTTGAATGTACACTGAAAATGTGTATGTTTTGATGTACATTTCTTGAATGTACCATGAAAATGTGTATGTTTTGATGTACATTTCTTGTATATACAATGAAAATGTGTATGTTTTGATGTGCATTTCTGGTATATACAATCAAAATGTGTATGTTTTGATGTATATTTCTTGAATGTACACTCAAAATGTGTATGTTTTGATGTACATTTCTTGAATGTACAATGAAAATGTGTATGTTTTGATGTACATTTCTGGTATATACAATGAAAATGGGTATGTTTTGATGTACATTTCTTGAATGTACAATGAAAATGTGTATGTTTTGATGTACATTTCTGGTATATACAATGAAAATGTTTATCTTTTGATGTACATTTCTTGAATGTACAATGAAATTGTGTATGTTTTGATGTACATTTCTGGTATATACAATGAAAATATGTATGTTTTGATGTTCAATTCTTGAATGTACACTGAAAATGTGTATGTTTTGATGTTCATTTCTTGAATGTACACTGACAATGTGTATGTTTTGATGTACAGTTCTTGAATGTACAATGAAAATGTGTATGTTTTGATGTGCATTTCTGGTATACACAATGAAAATGTGTATGTTTTGATGTATATTTCTAGAATGTGCAGTCAAAATGTGTATGTTTTGATGTACATTTCTTGAATGTACAATGAAAATGTGTATGTTTTGATGTACATTTCTGGTATATACAATGAAAATGTGTATGTTTTGATGTACATTTCTTGAATGTACAATGAAAATGTGTATGTTTTGATGTACATTTCTGGTATATACAATGAAAATGTATATATTTTGATGTACATTTCTTGAATGTACACTCAAAATGTGTATGTTTTGATGAACATTTCTTGTATATACAATGAAAATGTGTATGTTTTGATGTATATTTCTTGAAGGTACACTGAAAATGTGTATGTTTTGATGTACGTTTCTTGAATGTACAATGAAAATGTGTATGTTTTGATGTACATTTCTGGTATATACAATGAAAATGTGTAGGTTTTGATGTATATTTCTTGAATGTACACTCAAAATGTGTATGTTTTAGATGTACATTTCTTGATTATACACTGAAAATGAGTATATTTTGATGTACATTTCTTGAGTGTACACTGAAAATGAGTATGTTTTGATGTACATTTCTTGAATGTACAATGAAAATGTGTATGTTTTGATGTACATTTCTTGAATGTACACTGAAAATGTGTATGTTTTGATATACATTTCTTGAATGTACAATGAAAATGTGTATGTTTTGGTGTACATTTCTTGTATATACAATGAAAATGTGTATGTTTTGATATACATTTCTTGAATGTACACTGAAAATGTGTGTGTTTTGATTAACATTTCTTGAATGTACAATGAAAATGTGTATGTTTTGATGTACATTCCTTGAATGTACAATGAAAATGTGTATGCTTTGATGTACATTTCTTGAATGTACAATGAAAATGTGTATGTTTTGATGTACATTTCTTGAATGTACAATGAAAATGTGTATGTTTTGATATACATTTCTTGAATGTACAATGAAAATGTGTATGCTTTGATGTACATTTCTTGAGTGTACAATGAAAATGTGTATGATTTGCTGTACATTTCTTGAGTGTACAATGAAAATGTGTATGTTTTGATGTACATTTCTTGAATGTACAATGAGAATGTGTATGTTTTGATGTACATTTCTTGAATGTACAAAGAAAATGTGTATGTTTTGATGTATATTTCTTGAATGTACAATGAAAATGTGTATGTTTCGATGTGCATTTCTTGAATGTACAATGAAAATGTGTATGTTTTGATGTACATTTCTTTAGTGTACAATGAAAATGTGTTTGCTTTGATGTACATTTCTTGAATGTACACTGAAAATGTGTATTTTTTGATATACATTTCTTGAATGTACACTGAAAATGTGTATGTTTTGATGTACATTTCTGGAATGTACAATGAAAATGTGTATGTTTTGATATACATTTCTTGAATGTACACTGAAAATGTGTATGTTTTGATGTACATTTCTTGAGTGTACAATGAAAATGTGTATGTTTTGATGTACATTTCTTGTATATACAATGAAAATGTGTATGTTTTGATGTATATTTCTAGAATGTACAATGAAAATGTGTATGTTTTGATGTACATTTCTTGAATGTACAATGAAAATGTGTATGTTTTGATGTACATTTCTTGAATGTACACTGAAAATGTGTATGTTTTGATGTACATTTCTTGAGTGTACAATGAAAATGTGTATGTTTTGATGTACATTTCTTGAATGTACAATGAAAATGTGTATGTTTTGATGTATACTTCCTGAATGTACAATGAAAATGTGTATGTTTTGATGTACATTTGTTGAATGTACAATGAAAAAGTGTATTTTTTGATATACATTTCTTGAATGTACACTGAAAATGTGTATGTTTTGAAGTACATTTCTGGAGTGTACAATTAAAATGTGTATGTTTTGAGCTACATTTCTTGAATGTACAATGAAAATGTGTATGTTTTGATGTACATTTCTTGAGTGTACAATGAAAATGTGTATGTTTTGATGTACACTTCTTGAATGTACAATGAAAATGTGTATGTTTTGATGTACATTTCTTGAGTGTAAAATGAAAATGTGTATGTTTTGATGTACATTTGTTGAATGTACAATGAAAATGTGTACGTTTTGATGTATCTTTCTTGAATGTACAATGAAAATAAGTATGTTTTGATGTACCTTTCTTTAGTGTACAATGAAAATGTGTTTGTTTTGATGTACTTTTCTTGAATGTACAATGAAAATGTGTATTTTTTGTTAGACATTTCTTGAATGTACACTGAAAATGTGTATGTTTTGATGTACATTTCTTGAATGTACAATGAAAATGTGTATGTTTTGATATACATTTCTAGAATGTACAATGAAAAAGTGTATGTTTTCATGTACATTTCTTGAGTGTACAATGAAAATGTGTATGTTTTGATGTACATTTCTTGAGTGTACAATGAAAATGTGTATGTTTTGATGTACATTTCTTGAATGTACAATGAAAGTGTGTATGTTTTGATCTACATTTCTTGAATGTACAATGAAAATGTATATGTTTTGATCTACATTTCTTGAATGTACACTGAAAATGTGTATGTTTTGATGTACATTTCTTTAGTGTACAATGAAAATGTGTATGTTTTGATGTACATTTCTTGTATATACAATGAAAATGTGTATGTTTTGATGTACATTTCTTGAATGTACACTGAAAATGTGTATGTTTTGATATACATTTCTTGAATGTACAATGAAAATGTATATGTTTTCATGTACATTTCTTGAATGTATACTGAAAATGTGTATGTTTTGATGTACATTTCTTGTATATACAATGAAAATGTGTATGTTTTGATGTACATTTCTTGTATATACAATGAAACTGTGTATGTTTTGATGTACATTTCTTGAGTGTACACTGAATATATGTATGTTTTGATGTACATTTCTTGAATGTACACTGAAAATGTGTATGTTTTAATGTACAGTTCTTGAATATACAATGAAAATGTGTATGTTTTGATGTGCATTTCTGGTATATACAATGAAAATGTGTATGTTTTGATGTATATTTCTAGAATGTGCAGTCAAAATGTGTATGTTTTGATGTACATTTCTTGAATGTACAATGAAAATGTGTATGTTTTGATGTACATTTCTGGTATATACAATGAAAATGTGTATGTTTTGATGTACATTTCTTGAATGTACAATGAAAATGTGTATGTTTTGATGTACATTTCTTGAATGTACAATGAAAATGTGTATGTTTTGATACACATTTCTTGAATGTACACTTTTTTTTTTTTTTTTTTTTTTTTTAAATTCTTTATTGTTCTACATGTTCCATTACAATATGTAATACTACATGTTGGGTTTGCTTTGTAAACTGATAAATACATCTTAATTTAACATTAATAATTACATCGATTTATATAGTTCAATTATTTTTTGTCAGATCAATTGCATTGGCATACTGAATATATTCTTTAAAATAACTTTTAGCAATTTCGACTTTAGTTGGTGGCCATTTTCCTCTTCTTTGAATTATTTTCCTTCTGAATGCTCTTCTTTTTTCTTCGAGATTTTTGCAGTCATAAATTATATGGTCTGTTGTTTGCTCTCCTCCATTACATGAACAACTTGGGTTGTCTGTGATGTGGAACCTATAGTAGTATGCTTTAAGTCTTCCGTGTCCTGTCAGTAGTGTTGTAAGGTTTGCCGTTAGATTTATCCTTAACTTCAGTCTGTCTGCTACAGTAGGAAAGTATTGCTTTGTTTCCTGACCTTTAGTTGTTTCTTGCCATTGACTTTCCCAATGTTTTAGACTTTCTTGTCTTAGCGTTCTTCTAACAAAACTCTTTGGAAGTCTATTATAGATGCATTCCTCTTCGTTTGTAATTGCTCTCTTTGCTAGTCGGTCTGCAATTTCATTGCCTTGTATCCCTATGTGTGCTTTGACCCACCCAATTTCTATATTCCATTTTTGTTTTTCTAAAATTTTTAACATTGTTCTAATTGCTTCTGTTAGGTAACTGTGAATTTTGTAGTTATGCAATGATTGTAATGTGACTCTACTGTCCGTGTATATCGCTGCAGTTTTGTTATCTTCTTCAGTTAAGTAAATATTTTCAACAGTTTCTAATGCTTTCAACACTGCAAATTGTTCAGCTTGGTTATTGGAGCACTGTTTATCTAACTTATATTGTAGCTGATATTTCAGTTTGTTCTGACGATAAATTGCTACTCCAGAACCAACTCCTTCTTCTGTTTTACTGCCATCTGTATAAATTTCCAGTGCATACGTTTTATTCTGATTTATTTCTTTTATTATTGGTATGTCGGCTGGATGACACCATTTCCTATATTCTACAGGTTTGTCTAATTTGTTATCAGAGTTTTGTTTCAATATTATATATTCATTGGCGATTTCCTGAAGTTTGATTGTAATTGGTGTAAGTCCCGTTATAATGGATAGTGCTTCAGTAGATGTGGTCCTGAATGCTTTAGCAATTTTGATATATATTTGTCTTTGCACTCTTGTAAACTTATTTGCATTATATTTTCTGTCAATGGCTTCTATCCATACTGGAGCTGCATAAGATAGTAATGGTAGAATTGCACCGTTGTACATAGTCTTTAAAGCCTGGTGTTTCAGTCCCCAATCTAGTTTTGCTGATTTAGATAAAATGTGTATCAATTTATTGGCTTTCTCTGTTACATACTGAATGTGATCATTAAAGGTGAAATTTTTATCAATGATTATTCCCAAATATTTGACGTTTTCTACTTGTTTTATTTGTCTGTTATTGATAAAGATGCTTATATCCCTTTCCACTCTACGTTTACGTGTTATTAGCATTGTTTTCGACTTTCGCTCATTAAAAATAATTTTATTATTCTTAGCCAACTTGAATGTACACTGAAAATGTGTATGTTTTGATGTACATTGCTTGAATGTACAATGAAAATGTGTATGTTTCGATGTACATTTCTTGAGTGTACAATGAAAATGTGTATCTTTTGATGTACATATCTTGAATGTACAATGAAAATGTGTATGTTTTGATGTACATTTCTGGTATATACAATGAAAATGTGTATGTTTTGATGTACATTTCTTGAGTGTACAATGAAAATGTGTATGTTTTGATGTACATTTCTTGAGTGTACAATGAAAATGTGTATGTTTCGATGTACATTTCTTGAGTGTACAATGAAAATGTGTATCTTTTGATGTACATATCTTGAATGTACAATGAAAATGTGTATGTTTTGATGTACATTTCTGGTATATACAATGAAAATGCGTGTGTTTTGATGTACATTTCTTGAGTGTACAATGAAAATGTGTATGTTTTGATGTACATTTCTTGAGTGTACAATGAAAATGTGTATGTTTTGATGTACATTTCTTGAATGTACAATGGAAATGTGTATGTTTTGATCTACATTTCTTGAATGTACAATGAAAATGTGTATGTTTTGATGTACATTTCTTGAATGTACACTGAAAATGTGTATGTTTTGATGTACATTTCTTTAGTGTACAATGAAAATGTGTATGTTTTCATGTACATTTCTTGTATATACAATGAAAATGTGTATGTTTTGATGTACATCTCTTGAATGTACACTGAAAATGTGTATGTTTTGATATACATTTCTTGAATGTACAATGAAAATGTATATGTTTTCATGTACATTTCTTGAATGTATACTGAAAATGTGTATGTTTTGATGTACATTTCTTGAATGTACACTGAAAATGTGTATGTTTTGATATACATTTCTTGAATGTACAATGAAAATGTGTATGTCTTGATGTACATTTCTTGAATGTACACTGAAAATGTGTATGTTTTCATGTACATTTCTTGTATATACAATGAAAATGTGTATGTTTTGATGTACATTTCTTGAATGTACACTGAAAATGTGTATGTTTTGATATACATTTCTTGAATGTACAATGAAAATGTATATGTTTTCATGTACATTTCTTGAATGTATACTGAAAATGTGTATGTTTTGATGTACATTTCTTGAATGTACACTGAAAATGTGTATGTTTTGATATACATTTCTTGAATGTACAATGAAAATGTGTATGTCTTGATGTACATTTCTTGAATGTACACTGAAAATGTGTATGTTTTAATGTACATTACTTGTATATACAATGAAAATATGTATGTTTTGATGTACATTTCTTGAATGTACACTGAAAATGTGTATGTTGTGATATACATTTCTTGTATATACAATGAAAATGTGTATGTTTTGATGTACATTTCTTGTATATACAATGAAAATGTGTATGTTTTGATGTACAATTCTTGAATGTACACTGAAAATGTGTATGTTTTGATGTACATTTCTTGTATATACAATGAAAATGTGTATGTTTTGATGTAAATTTCTTGAATGTATACTGAAAATGTGTATGTTTTGATGTACATTTCTTGAATGTACACTGAAAGTGTGTATGTTTTGATATACATTTCTTAAATGTACAATGAAAATGTGTATGTTTTGATGTACATTTCTTGAATGTACAATGAAAATGTGTATGTTTTGATGTACATTTCTGGTATATACAATGAAAATGTATATGTTTTGATGTACATTTCTTGAATGTACAATGAAAATGTGTATGTTTTGATGTACATTTCTGGTATATACAATGAAAATGTGTATGTTTTGATTTACATTTCTTGTATATACAATGAAAATGTGTATGTTTTGATGTACGTTTCTGGTATATACAATGAAAATGTGCATGTTTTGATTTACATTTCTTGTATATACAATGAAAATGTGTATGCTTTGATGTACGTTTCTGGTATATACAATGAAAATGTGTATGTTTTGATGTAGATTTCTTGAGGTACAATGAAAATGTGTATGTTTTGATGTACATTTCTTGAATGTACAATGAAAATGTGTATGTTTTGATGTACATTTCTTGAATGTACACTGAAAGTGTGTATGTTTTGATGTACATTTCTTGTATATACAATGAAAATGTGTATGCTTTGATGTACATTTCTTGAATGTAATCTGAAAATGTGTATGTTTTGATATACATTTCTTGAATGTACAATGAAGATGTGTATGTATTGATGTACATTTCTTGTATATACAATGAAAATGTGTATGCTTTGATGTACATTTCTTGAATGTAATCTGAAAATGTGTATGTTTTGATATACATTTCTTGAATGTACAATGAAAATGTATATGTTTTCATGTACATTTCTTGAATGTACACTGAAAATGTGTATGTTTTGATGTACATTTCTGGTATATACAATGAAAATGTATATGTTTTAATGTACATTACTTGAATGTACACTGAAAATGTGTATGGTTTGATGTACATTTCTTGTATATACAATGAAAATGTGTATGTTTTGATGTACATTCCTTGAATGTACAATGAAAATGTGTATGTTTTGATGTACATTTCTGGTATATACAATGAAAATGTGTATGTTTTGATGTACATTTCTTGAATGTACACTGAAAATGTGTATGTTTTGATGTACATTTCTTGAATGTACACTGAAAATGTGTATGTTTTGATGTACATTTCTTGTATATACAATGAAAATGTGTATGTTTTGATGTGCATTTCTGGTATATACAATGAAAATGTGTATGTTTTGATGTATATTTCTTGAATGTACACTCAAAATGTGTATGTTTTGATGTACATTTCTTGAATGTACAATGAAAATGTGTATGTTTTGATGTACATTTCTGGTATATACAATGAAAATGGGTATGTTTTGATGTACATTTCTTGAATGTACAATGAAAATGTGTATGTTTTGATGTACATTTCTGGAATATACAATGAAAATGTTTATCTTTTGATGTACATTTCTTGAATGTACAATGAAATTGTGTATGTTTTGATGTACATTTCTGGTATATACAATGAAAATATGTATGTTTTGATGTACATTTCTTGAATATACAATGAAAATGTGTATGATTTGATGTACATTTCTTGAATGTACACTGAAAATGTGTATGTTTTGATATACATTTCTTGAATGTACAATGAAAATGTGTATGTTTTGATGTACATTTCTTGAGTGTACAATGAAAATGTGTATGATTTGATGTACATTTCTTGAGTGTACAATGAAAATGTGTATGTTTTGATGTACATTTCTTGAATGTACAATGAGAATGTGTATGTTTTGATGTACATTTCTTGAATATACAAAGAAAATGTGTATGTTTTGATGTATATTTCTTGAATGTACAATGAAAATGTGTATGTTTCGATGTGCATTTCTTGAATGTACAATGAAAATGTGTATGTTTTGATGTACATTTCTTTAGTGTACAATGAAAATGTGTTTGCTTTGATGTACATTTCTTGAATGTACACTGAAAATGTGTATTTTTTGATATACATTTCTTGAATGTACACTGAAAATGTGTATGTTTTGATGTACATTTCTGGAATGTACAATGAAAATGTGTATGTTTTGATATACATTTCCTGAATGTACACTGAAAATGTGTATGTTTTGATGTACATTTCTTGAGTGTACAATGAAAATGTGTATGTTTTGATGTGCATTTCTGGTATATACAATGAAAATGTGTATGTTTTGATGTATATTTCTAGAATGTGCAGTCAAAATGTGTATGTTTTGATGTACATTTCTTGAATGTACAATGAAAATGTGTATGTTTTGATGTACATTTCTGGTATATGCAATGAAAATGTGTATGTTTTGATGTACATTTCTTGAATGTACAATGAAAATGTGTATGTTTTGATATACATTTCTTGAATGTACAATGAAAATGTGTATGTCTTGATGTACATTTCTTGAATGTACACTGAAAATGTGTATGTTTTCATGTACATTTCTTGTATATACAATGAAAATGTGTATGTTTTGATGTACATTTCTTGAATGTACACTGAAAATGTGTATGTTTTGATATACATTTCTTGAATGTACAATGAAAATGTATATGTTTTCATGTACATTTCTTGAATGTATACTGAAAATGTGTATGTTTTGATGTACATTTCTTGAATGTACACTGAAAATGTGTATGTTTTGATATACATTTCTTGAATGTACAATGAAAATGTGTATGTCTTGATGTACATTTCTTGAATGTACACTGAAAATGTGTATGTTTTAATGTACATTACTTGTATATACAATGAAAATATGTATGTTTTGATGTACATTTCTTGAATTTACACTGAAAATGTGTATGTTTTGATATACATTTCTTGTATATACAATGAAAATGTGTATGTTTTGATGTACATTTCTTGTATATACAATGAAAATGTGTATGTTTTGATGTACAATTCTTGAATGTACACTGAAAATGTGTATGTTTTGATGTACATTTCTTGTATATACAATGAAAATGTGTATGTTTTGATGTAAATTTCTTGAATGTATACTGAAAATGTGTATGTTTTGATGTACATTTCTTGAATGTACACTGAAAGTGTGTATGTTTTGATATACATTTCTTAAATGTACAATGAAAATGTGTATGTTTTGATGTACATTTCTTGAATGTACAATGAAAATGTGTATGTTTTGATGTACATTTCTGGTATATACAATGAAAATGTATATGTTTTGATGTACATTTCTTGAATGTACAATGAAAATGTGTATGTTTTGATGTGCATTTCTGGTATATACAATGAAAATGTGTATGTTTTGATTTACATTTCTTGTATATACAATGAAAATGTGTATGTTTTGATGTACGTTTCTGGTATATACAATGAAAATGTGCATGTTTTGATTTACATTTCTTGTATATACAATGAAAATGTGTATGTTTTGATGTACGTTTCTGGTATATACAATGAAAATGTGTATGTTTTGATGTAGATTTCTTGAGGTACAGTGAAAATGTGTATGTTTTGATGTACATTTCTTGAATGTACAATGAAAATGTATATGTTTTCATGTACATTTCTTGAATGTATACTGAAAATGTGTATGTTTTGATGTACATTTCTTGTATATACAATGAAAATGTGTATGTTTTGATGTACATTTCTTGAATGTACACTGAAACTGTGTATGTTTTGATATACATTTCTTGAATGTACATTGAAAATGTGTATGTCTTGATGTACATTTCTTGAATGTACACTGAAAATGTCTATGTTTTTATGTACATTAGTTGTATATACAATGAAAATGTGTATGTTTTGAAGTACATTTCTTGAATGTACACTGAAAATGTGTATGTTTTGATATACATTTCTTGTATATACAATGAAAATGTGTATGTTTTGATGTACATTTCTTGTATATACAATGAAAATGTGTATGTTTTGATGTACATTTCTTGAATGTACACTGAATATTTGTATGTTTTGATGTACATTTCTTGAATGTACACTGAAAATGTGTATGTTTTAATGTACAGTTCTTGAATATACAATGAAAATGTGTATGTTTTGATGTGCATTTCTGGTATATACAATGAAAATGTGTATGTTTTGATGTATATTTCTAGAATGTGCAGTCAAAATGTGTATGTTTTGATGTACATTTCTTGAATGTACAATGAAAATGTGTATGTTTTGATGTACATTTCTGGTATATGCAATGAAAATGTGTATGTTTTGATGTACATTTCTTGAATGTACAATGAAAATGTGTATGTTTTGATGTACATTTCTTGAATGTACAATGAAAATGTGTATGTTTTGATACACATTTCTTGAATGTACACTTTTTTTTTTTTTTTTTTAAATTCTTTATTGCTCTACATGTTCCATTACAATATGTAATACTACATGTTGGGTTTGCTTTGTAAACTGATAAATACATCTTAATTTAACATTAATAATTACATCGATTTATATAGTTCAATTATTTTTTGTCAGATCAATTGCATTGGCATACTGAATATATTCTTTAAAATAACTTTTAGCAATTTCGACTTTAGTTGGTGGCCATTTTCCTCTTCTTTGAATTATTTTCCTTCTGAATGCTCTTCTTTTTTCTTCGAGATTTTTGCAGTCATAAATTATATGGTCTGTTGTTTGCTCTCCTCCATTACATGAACAACTTGGGTTGTCTGTGATGTGGAACCTATAGTAGTATGCTTTAAGTCTTCCGTGTCCTGTCAGTAGTGTTGTAAGGTTTGCCGTTAGATTTATCCTTAACTTCAGTCTGTCTGCTACAGTAGGAAAGTATTGCTTTGTTTCCTGACCTTTAGTTGTTTCTTGCCATTGACTTTCCCAATGTTTTAGACTTTCTTGTCTTAGCGTTCTTCTAACAAAACTCTTTGGAAGTCTATTATAGATGCATTCCTCTTCGTTTGTAATTGCTCTCTTTGCTAGTCGGTCTGCAATTTCATTGCCTTGTATCCCTATGTGTGCTTTGACCCACCCAATTTCTATATTCCATTTTTGTTTTTCTAAAATTTTTAACATTGTTCTAATTGCTTCTGTTAGGTAACTGTGAATTTTGTAGTTATGCAATGATTGTAATGTGACTCTACTGTCCGTGTATATCGCTGCAGTTTTGTTATCTTCTTCAGTTAAGTAAATATTTTCAACAGTTTCTAATGCTTTCAACACTGCAAATTGTTCAGCTTGGTTATTGGAGCACTGTTTATCTAACTTATATTGTAGCTGATATTTCAGTTTGTTCTGACGATAAATTGCTACTCCAAAACCAACTCCTTCTTCTGTTTTACTGCCATCTGTATAAATTTCCAGTGCATACGTTTTATTCTGATTTATTTCTTTTATTATTGGTATGTCGGCTGGATGACACCATTTCCTATATTCTACAGGTTTGTCTAATTTGTTCTCAGAGTTTTGTTTCAATATTATATATTCATTGGCGATTTCCTGAAGTTTGATTGTAATTGGTGTAAGTCCCGTTATAATGGATAGTGCTTCAGTAGATGTGGTCCTGAATGCTTTAGCAATTTTGATATATATTTGTCTTTGCACTCTTGTAAACTTATTTGCATTATATTTTCTGTCAATGGCTTCTATCCATACTGGAGCTGCATAAGATAGTAATGGTAGAATTGCACCGTTGTACATAGTCTTTAAAGCCTGGTGTTTCAGTCCCCAATCTAGTTTTGCTGATTTAGATAAAATGTGTATCAATTTATTGGCTTTCTCTGTTACATACTGAATGTGATCATTAAAGGTGAAATTTTTATCAATGATTATTCCCAAATATTTGACGTTTTCTACTTGTTTTATTTGTCTGTTATTGATAAAGATGCTTATATCCCTTTCCACTCTACGTTTACGTGTTATTAGCATTGTTTTCGACTTTCGCTCATTAAAAATAATTTTATTATTCTTAGCCAACTTGAATGTACACTGAAAATGTGTATTTTTTGATGTACATTGCTTGAATGTACAATGAAAATGTGTATGCTTCGATGTACATTTCTTGAGTGTACAATGAAAATGTGTATCTTTTGATGTACATATCTTGAATGTACAATGAAAATGTGTATGTTTTGATGTACATTTCTGGTATATACAATGAAAATGTGTATGTTTTGATGTACATTTCTTGAGTGTACAATGAAAATGTGTATGTTTTGATGTACATTTCTTGAGTGTACAATGAAAATGTGTATGTTTTGATGTACATTTCTTGAATGTACAATGGAAATGTGTATGTTTTGATCTACATTTCTTGAATGTGCAATGAAAATGTGTATGTTTTGATGTACATTTCTTGAATGTACACTGAAAATGTGTATGTTTTGATGTACATTTCTTTAGTGTACAATGAAAATGTGTATGTTTTCATGTACATTTCTTGTATATACAATGAAAATGTGTATGTTTTGATGTACATTTCTTGAATGTACACTGAAAATGTGTATGTTTTGATATACATTTCTTGAATGTACAATGAAAATGTATATGTTTTCATGTACATTTCTTGAATGTATACTGAAAATGTGTATGTTTTGATGTACATTTCTTTAGTGTACAATGAAAATGTGTATGTTTTCATGTACATTTCTTGTATATACAATGAAAATGTGTATGTTTTGATGTACATCTCTTGAATGTACACTGAAAATGTGTATGTTTTGATATACATTTCTTGAATGTACAATGAAAATGTATATGTTTTCATGTACATTTCTTGAATGTATACTGAAAATGTGTATGTTTTGATGTACATTTCTTGAATGTACACTGAAAATGTGTATGTTTTGATATACATTTCTTGAATGTACAATGAAAATGTGTATGTCTTGATGTACATTTCTTGAATGTACACTGAAAATGTGTATGTTTTCATGTACATTTCTTGTATATACAATGAAAATGTGTATGTTTTGATGTACATTTCTTGAATGTACAC
This sequence comes from Tenodera sinensis, assembly GCA_030765045.1. Classification (NCBI taxonomy): domain Eukaryota; kingdom Metazoa; phylum Arthropoda; class Insecta; order Mantodea; family Mantidae; genus Tenodera; species Tenodera sinensis. The sequence continues at coordinate 216,394,852 of CM060964.1, read as the reverse complement.
TGAAAATGTGTATGTTTTGATATACATTTCTTGAATGTACAATGAAAATGTATATGTTTTCATGTACATTTCTTGAATGTATACTGAAAATGTGTATGTTTTGATGTACATTTCTTGAATGTACACTGAAAATGTGTATGTTTTGATATACATTTCTTGAATGTACAATGAAAATGTGTATGTCTTGATGTACATTTCTTGAATGTACACTGAAAATGTGTATGTTTTAATGTACATTACTTGTATATACAATGAAAATATGTATGTTTTGATGTACATTTCTTGAATTTACACTGAAAATGTGTATGTTTTGATATACATTTCTTGTATATACAATGAAAATGTGTATGTTTTGATGTACATTTCTTGTATATACAATGAAAATGTGTATGTTTTGATGTACAATTCTTGAATGTACACTGAAAATGTGTATGTTTTGATGTACATTTCTTGTATATACAATGAAAATGTGTATGTTTTGATGTAACTTTCTTGAATGTATACTGAAAATGTGTATGTTTTGATGTACATTTCTTGAATGTACACTGAAAGTGTGTATGTTTTGATATACATTTCTTAAATGTACAATGAAAATGTGTATGTTTTGATGTACATTTCTTGAATGTACAATGAAAATGTGTATATTTTGATGTACATTTCTGGTATATACAATGAAAATGTATATGCTTTGATGTACATTTCTTGAATGTACAATGAAAATGTGTATGTTTTGATGTGCATTTCTGGTATATACAATGAAAATGTGTATGTTTTGATTTACATTTCTTGTATATACAATGAAAATGTGTATGTTTTGATGTACGTTTCTGGTATATACAATGAAAATGTGCATGTTTTGATTTACATTTCTTGTATATACAATGAAAATGTGTATGTTTTGATGTACGTTTCTGGTATATACAATGAAAATGTGTATGTTTTGATGTAGATTTCTTGAGGTACAATGAAAATGTGTATGTTTTGATGTACATTTCTTGAATGTACAATGAAAATGTGTATGTTTTGATGTACATTTCTTGAATGTACACTGAAAGTGTGTATGTTTTGATGTACATTTCTTGTATATACAATGAAAATGTGTATGCTTTGATGTACATTTCTTGAATGTAATCTGAAAATGTGTATGTTTTGATATACATTTCTTGAATGTACAATGAAGATGTGTATGTATTGATGTACATTTCTTGTATATATAATGAAAATGTGTATGCTTTGATGTACATTTCTTGAATGTAATCTGAAAATGTGTATGTTTTGATATACATTTCTTGAATGTACAATGAAAATGTATATGTTTTCATGTACATTTCTTGAATGTACACTGAAAATGTGTATGTTTTGATGTACATTTCTGGTATATACAATGAAAATGTATATGTTTTGATGTACATTACTTGAATGTACACTGAAAATGTGTATGGTTTGATGTACATTTCTTGTATATACAATGAAAATGTGTATGTTTTGATGTACATTCCTTGAATGTACAATGAAAATGTGTATGTTTTGATGTACATTTCTGGTATATACAATGAAAATGTGTATGTTTTGATGTACATTTCTTGAATGTACACTGAAAATGTGTATGTTTTGATGTACATTTCTTGAATGTACACTGAAAATGTGTATGTTTTGATGTACATTTCTTGTATATACAATGAAAATGTGTATGTTTTGATGTGCATTTCTGGTATATACAATGAAAATGTGTATGTTTTGATGTATATTTCTTGAATGTACACTCAAAATGTGTATGTTTTGATGTACATTTCTTGAATGTACAATGAAAATGTGTATGTTTTGATGTACATTTCTGGTATATACAATGAAAATGGGTATGTTTTGATGTACATTTCTTGAATGTACAATGAAAATGTGTATGTTTTGATGTACATTTCTGGAATATACAATGAAAATGTTTATCTTTTGATGTACATTTCTTGAATGTACAATGAAATTGTGTATGTTTTGATGTACATTTCTGGTATATACAATGAAAATATGTATGTTTTGATGTACATTTCTTGAATATACAATGAAAATGTGTATGATTTGATGTACACTTCTTGAATGTACACTGAAAATGTGTATGTTTTGATATACATTTCTTGTATATACAATGAAAATGTGTATGTTTTGATGTACATTTCTTGTATATACAATGAAAAATGTGTATGTTTTGATGTACATTTCTGGTATATACAATGAAAATGTGCATGTTTTGATGTATATCTCTTGAATGTACACTCAAAATGTGTATGTTTTGATGTACATTTCTTGAATGTACAATGAAAATGTATATGTTTTGATGTACATTTCTGGTATATACAATGAAAATGTGTATTTTTTGAGGTACATTTCTGGTATATACAATGAAAATGTGTATCTTTTGATGTATATTTCTTGAATGTACACTCAAAATGTGTATGTTTTGATGTACATTTCTTGAATGTACAATGAAAATATGTATGTTTTGATGTACCTTTCTGGTATATACAATGAAAATGTGTAGGCTTTAATGTATATTTTTTGAATGTACACTCAAAATGTGTATGTTTTGATGTACATTTCTTGAATGTACAATGAAAATGTGTATGTTTTGATGTACATTTCTGGTATATACAATGAAAATGTGTATGTTTTGATGTATATTTCCTGAATGTACAATGAAAATGTGTATGTTTTGATGTACATTTCTTGAATGTACACTGAAAATGTGTATGTTTTGATGTACATTTCTTTAGTGTACAATGAAAATGTGTATGTTTTCATGTACATTTCTTGTATATACAATGAAAATGTGTATGTTTTGATGTACATTTCTTGAATGTACACTGAAAATGTGTATGTTTTGATATACATTTCTTGAATGTACAATGAAAATGTATATGTTTTCATGTACATTTCTTGAATGTATACTGAAAATGTGTATGTTTTGATGTACATTTCTTTAGTGTACAATGAAAATGTGTATGTTTTCATGTACATTTCTTGCATATACAATGAAAATGTGTATGTTTTGATGTACATCTCTTGAATGTACACTGAAAATGTGTATGTTTTGATATACATTTCTTGAATGTACAATGAAAATGTATATGTTTTCATGTACATTTCTCGAATGTATACTGAAAATGTGTATGTTTTGATGTACATTTCTTGAATGTACACTGAAAATGTGTATGTTTTGATATACATTTCTTGAATGTACAATGAAAATGTGTATGTCTTGATGTACATTTCTTGAATGTACACTGAAAATGTGTATGTTTTCATGTACATTTCTTGTATATACAATGAAAATGTGTATGTTTTGATGTACATTTCTTGAATGTACACTGAAAATGTGTATGTTTTGATATACATTTCTTGAATGTACAATGAAAATGTATATGTTTTCATGTACATTTCTTGAATGTATACTGAAAATGTGTATGTTTTGATGTACATTTCTTGAATGTACACTGAAAATGTGTATGTTTTGATATACATTTCTTGAATGTACAATGAAAATGTGTATGTCTTGATGTAGATTTCTTGAATGTACACTGAAAATGTGTATGTTTTAATGTACATTACTTGTATATACAATGAAAATATGTATGTTTTGATGTACATTTCTTGAATGTACACTGAAAATGTGTATGTTTTGATATACATTTCTTGTATATACAATGAAAATGTGTATGTTTTGATGTACATTTCTTGTATATACAATGAAAGTGTGTATGTTTTGATGTACAATTCTATAATGTACACTGAAAATGTGTATGTTTTGATGTACACTTCTTGTATATACAATGAAAATATGTATGTTTTGATGTACATTTCTTGAATGTACACTGAAAATGTGTATGTTTTGATATACATTTCTTGAATGTACAATGAAAATGTATATGTTTTCATGTACATTTCTTGAATGTATACTGAAAATGTGTATGTTTTGATGTACATTTCTTGAATGTACACTGAAAGTGTGTATGTTTTGATATACATTTCTTAAATGTACAATGAAAATGTGTATGTTTTGATGTACATTTCTTGAATGTACAATGAAAATGTGTATGTTTGGATGTACATTTGTGGTATATACAATGAAAATGTGTATGTTTTGATGTACATTTCTTGAATGTACACTGAAAATGTGTATGTTTTGATGTACATTTCTTGAATGTACACTGAAAATGTGTATGTTTTGATGTACATTTCTTGTATATACAATGAAAATGTGTATGTTTTGATGTGCATTTCTGGTATATACAATGAAAATGTGTATGTTTTGATGTATATTTCTTGAATATACACTCAAAATGTGTATGTTTTGATGTACATTTCTTGAATGTACAATGAAAATGTGTATGTTTTGATGTACATTTCTGGTATATACAATGAAAATGGGTATGTTTTGATGTACATTTCTTGAATGTACAATGAAAATGTGTATGTTTTGATGTACATTTCTGGTATATACAATGAAAATGTTTATCTTTTGATGTACAATTCTTGAATGTACAATGAAATTGTGTATGCTTTGATGTACATTTCTGGTATATACAATGAAAATATGTATGTTTTGATGTACATTTCTTGAATATACAATGAAAATGTGTATGATTTGATGTACATTTCTTGAATGTACACTGAAAATGTGTATGTTTTGATATACATTTCTTGTATATACAATGAAAATGTGTATGTTTTGATGTACATTTCTTGTATATACAATGAAAAATGTGTATGTTTTGATGTACATTTCTGGTATATACAATGAAAATGTGCATGTTTTGATGTATATCTCTTGAATGTACACTCAAAATGTGTATGTTTTGATGTACATTTCTTGAATGTACAATGAAAATGTATATGTTTTGATGTACATTTCTGGTATATACAATGAAAATGTGTATTTTTTGAGGTACATTTCTGGTATATACAATGAAAATGTGTATCTTTTGATGTATATTTCTTGAATGTACACTCAAAATGTGTATGTTTTGATGTACATTTCTTGAATGTACAATGAAAATGTGTATGTTTTGATGTACCTTTCTGGTATATACAATGAAAATGTGTAGGCTTTAATGTATATTTTTTGAATGTACAATGAAAATGTGTATGTTTTGATGTACATTTCTTGAATGTACAATGAAAATGTGTATATTTTGATGTATATTTCCTGAATGTACAATGAAAATGTGTATGTTTTGATGTACATTTCTTGAATGTACAATGAAAATGTGTATGTTTTGATATACATTTCTTGAATGTACACTGAAAATGTGTATGTTTTGAAGTACATTTCTTGAGTGTACAATGAAAATGTGTATGTTTTGATGTACATTTCTTGAATGTACTATGAAAATGTGTATGTTTTGATGTACATTTCTTGAATGTACAATGAAAATGTGTATGTTTTGATATACATTTCTTGAATGTACACTGAAAATGTGTATGTTTTGATGTACATTTCTTGAATGTACAATGAAAATGTGTATGTTTTGATGTATATTTCCTGAATGTACAATGAAAATGTGTATGTTTTGATGTACATTTCTTGAATGTACAATGAAAATGTGTATGTTTTGATATACATTTCTTGAATGTACACTGAAAATGTGTATGTTTTGAAGTACATTTCTTGAATGTACAATGAAAATGTGTATGTTTTGATGTACATTTCTTGAATGTACAATGAAAATGTGTATGTTTTGATGTACATTTCTTGAATGTACAATGAAAATGTGTATGTTTTGATATACATTTCTTGAGTGTACAATGAAAATGTGTATGTTTTGATGTACATTTCTTGAGTGTGCAATGAAAATGTATATGTTTTGATGTACATTCCTTGAATGTACAATGAAAGTGTGTATGTTTTGATCTACATTTCTTGAATGTACAATGAAAATGTGTATGTCTTGATGTAGATTTCTTGAATGTACACTGAAAATGTGTATGTTTTAATGTACATTACTTGTATATACAATGAAAATATGTATGTTTTGATGTACATTTCTTGAATGTACACTGAAAATGTGTATGTTTTGATATACATTTCTTGTATATACAATGAAAATGTGTATGTTTTGATGTACATTTCTTGTATATACAATGAAAGTGTGTATGTTTTGATGTACAATTCTATAATGTACACTGAAAATGTGTATGTTTTGATGTACATTTCTTGTATATACAATGAAAATATGTATGTTTTGATGTACATTTCTTGAATGTACACTGAAAATGTGTATGTTTTGATATACATTTCTTGAATGTACAATGAAAATGTATATGTTTTCATGTACATTTCTTGAATGTATACTGAAAATGTGTATGTTTTGATGTACATTTCTTGAATGTACACTGAAAGTGTGTATGTTTTGATATACATTTCTTAAATGTACAATGAAAATGTGTATGTTTTGATGTACATTTCTTGAATGTACAATGAAAATGTGTATGTTTGGATGTACATTTGTGGTATATACAATGAAAATGTGTATGTTTTGATGTACATTTCTTGAATGTACACTGAAAATGTGTATGTTTTGATGTACATTTCTTGAATGTACACTGAAAATGTGTATGTTTTGATGTACATTTCTTGTATATACAATGAAAATGTGTATGTTTTGATGTGCATTTCTGGTATATACAATGAAAATGTGTATGTTTTGATGTATATTTCTTGAATATACACTCAAAATGTGTATGTTTTGATGTACATTTCTTGAATGTACAATGAAAATGTGTATGTTTTGATGTACATTTCTGGTATATACAATGAAAATGGGTATGTTTTGATGTACATTTCTTGAATGTACAATGAAAATGTGTATGTTTTGATGTACATTTCTGGTATATACAATGAAAATGTTTATCTTTTGATGTACAATTCTTGAATGTACAATGAAATTGTGTATGTTTTGATGTACATTTCTGGTATATACAATGAAAATATGTATGTTTTGATGTACATTTCTTGAATATACAATGAAAATGTGTATGATTTGATGTACATTTCTTGAATGTACACTGAAAATGTGTATGTTTTGATATACATTTCTTGTATATACAATGAAAATGTGTATGTTTTGATGTACATTTCTTGTATATACAATGAAAAATGTGTATGTTTTGATGTACATTTCTGGTATATACAATGAAAATGTGCATGTTTTGATGTATATCTCTTGAATGTACACTCAAAATGTGTATGTTTTGATGTACATTTCTTGAATGTACAATGAAAATGTATATGTTTTGATGTACATTTCTGGTATATACAATGAAAATGTGTATTTTTTGAGGTACATTTCTGGTATATACAATGAAAATGTGTATCTTTTGATGTATATTTCTTGAATGTACACTCAAAATGTGTATGTTTTGATGTACATTTCTTGAATGTACAATGAAAATGTGTATGTTTTGATGTACCTTTCTGGTATATACAATGAAAATGTGTAGGCTTTAATGTATATTTTTTGAATGTACAATGAAAATGTGTATGTTTTGATGTACATTTCTTGAATGTACAATGAAAATGTGTATATTTTGATGTATATTTCCTGAATGTACAATGAAAATGTGTATGTTTTGATGTACATTTCTTGAATGTACAATGAAAATGTGTATGTTTTGATATACATTTCTTGAATGTACACTGAAAATGTGTATGTTTTGAAGTACATTTCTTGAGTGTACAATGAAAATGTGTATGTTTTGATGTACATTTCTTGAATGTACTATGAAAATGTGTATGTTTTGATGTACATTTCTTGAATGTACAATGAAAATGTGTATGTTTTGATATACATTTCTTGAATGTACACTGAAAATGTGTATGTTTTGATGTACATTTCTTGAATGTACAATGAAAATGTGTATGTTTTGATGTATATTTCCTGAATGTACAATGAAAATGTGTATGTTTTGATGTACATTTCTTGAATGTACAATGAAAATGTGTATGTTTTGATATACATTTCTTGAATGTACACTGAAAATGTGTATGTTTTGAAGTACATTTCTTGAATGTACAATGAAAATGTGTATGTTTTGATGTACATTTCTTGAATGTACAATGAAAATGTGTATGTTTTGATGTACATTTCTTGAATGTACAATGAAAATGTGTATGTTTTGATATACATTTCTTGAGTGTACAATGAAAATGTGTATGTTTTGATGTACATTTCTTGAGTGTGCAATGAAAATGTATATGTTTTGATGTACATTCCTTGAATGTACAATGAAAGTGTGTATGTTTTGATCTACATTTCTTGAATGTACAATGAAAATGTGTATGTTTTGATCTAAATTTCTTGAATGTACACTGAAAATGTGTATGTTTTGATGTACATTTCTTTAGTGTACAATGAAAATGTGTATGTTTTGATGTACATTTCTTGTATATACAATGAAAATGTGTATGTTTTGATGTACATTTCTTGAATGTACACTGAAAATGTGTATGTTTTGATATACATTTCTTGAATGTACAATGAAAATGTATATGTTTTCATGTACATTTCTTGAATGTATACTGAAAATGTGTATGTTTTGATGTACATTTCTTGTATAAACAATGAAAATGTGTATGTTTTGATGTATATTTCTTGAATGTACACTGAAAATGTGTATGTTTTGATATACATTTCTTGAATGTACAATGAAAATGTGTATGTCTTGATGTACATTTCTTGAATGTACACTGAAAATGTGTATGTTTTGATGTACATTACTTGTATATACAATGAAAATGTGTATGTTTTGAAGTACATTTCTTGAATGTACACTGAAAATGTGTATGTTTTGATATACATTTCTTGTATATACAATGAAAATGTGTATGTTTTGATGTACATTTTTTGTATATACAATGAAAATGTGTATGTTTTGATGTACATTTCTTGAATGTACACTGAATATGTGTATGTTTTGATGTACATTTCTTGAATGTACACTGAATATGTGTATGTTTTGATGTACATTTCTTGAATGTACACTGAAAATGTGTATGTTTTGATGTACAGTTCTTGAATGTACAATGAAAATGTGTATGTTTTGATGTGCATTTCTGGTATATACAGTGAAAATGTGTATATTTTGATGTATACTTCTAGAATGTGCAGTCAAAATGTGTATGTTTTGATGTACATTTCTTGAGTGTACAATGAAAATGTGTATGTTTTGATGTACATTTCTTGAATGTACAATGAAAATGTGTATGTTTTGATGTACATTTCTTGAGTGTACAATGAAAATGTGTATGTTTTGATGTACATTTCTTGAATGTACAATGAAAATGTGTATGTCTTGATGTACATTTCTTGAATGTACACTGAAAATGTGTATGTTTTGATGTACATTTCTTGTATATACAATGAAAATGTGTATGTTTTGATGTACATTTCTTGTATATACAATGAAAATGTGTATGTTTTGATATACATTTCTTGAATGTACAATGAAAATGTATATGTTTTCATGTACATTTCTTGAATGTATACTGAAAATGTGTATGTTTTGATGTACATTTCTTGAATGTACACTGAAAATGTGTATGTTTTGATGTACATTTCTTGAATGTACACTGAAAATGTGTATGTTTTGATGTACATTTCTTGTATATACAATGGAAATGTGTATGTTTTGATGTACATTTCTTGAGTGTACAATGAAAATGTGTATGTTTCGATGTACATTTCTTGAATGTACAATGAAAATGTGTATGTTTTGATCTACATTTCTTGAATGTACAATGAATATGTGTATGTTTTGATGTACATTTCTTGAGTGTACAATGAAAATGTGTGTGTTTTGATGTACATTTCTTGAATGTACAATGAAAATGTGTATGTTTTGATATATATTTCTTGAATGTACAATGAAAATGTGTATGTTTTGATGTACATTTCTTTAGTGTACAATGAAAATGTGTATGTTTTGATGTAGATTTCTTGAGGTACAATGAAAATGTGTATGTTTTGATGTACATTTCTTGAATGTACAATGAATATGTGTATGTTTTGATGTACATTTCCTGAATGTACAATGAGAATGTGTATGTTTTGATGTACATTTCTTGAATGTAAACTGAAAGTGTGTATGTTTTGATGTATATTTCTTTAGTGTACAATGAAAATGTGTATGCTTTGATGTACAGTTCTTGAATGTAATCTGAAAATGTGTATGTTTTGATATACATTTATTGAATGTACAATGAAAATGTATATGTTTTCATCTACATTTCTTGAATGTACACTGAAAATAAGTATGTTTTGATGTACATTTCTTGTATATACAATGAAAATGTATATGTTTTGATGTACATTTCTTGAATGTACACTGAAAATGTGTATGGTTTGATGTACATTTCTTGTATATACTATGAAAATGTGTATGTTTTGATGTACATTTCTTGAATGTACAATGAAAATGTGTATGTTTTGATGTACATTTCTGGTATATACAATGAAAATGTGTATGTTTTGATGTACATTTCTTGAATGTACACTGAAAATGTGTATGTTTTGATGTACATTTCTTGAATGTACACTGAAAATGTGTATGTTTTGATGTGCATTTCTGCTATATACAATGAAAATGTGTATGTTTTGATGTATATTTCTTGAATGTACAATGAAAATGTGTATGTTTTGATGTACATTTCTGGTATATACAATGAAAATGGGTAGGTTTTGATGTACATTTCTTGAATGTACAATGAAAATGTGTATGTTTTGATGTACAGTTCTTGAATGTACAATGAAAATGTGTATGTTTTGATGTGCATTTCTGGTATATACAATGAAAATGTGCATGTTTTGATGTATATCTCTTGAATGTACACTCAATATGTGTATGTTTTGATGTACATTTCTTGAATGTACAATGAAAATGTATATGTTTTGATGTACATTTCTGGTATATACAATGAAAATGTGTATTTTTTGAGGTACATTTCTGGTATATACAATGAAAATGTGTATCTTTTGATGTATATTTCTTGAATGTACACTCAAAATGTGTATGTTTTGATGTACATTTCTTGAATGTACAATGAAAATGTGTATGTTTTGATGTACCTTTCTGGTATATACAATGAAAATGTGTAGGATTTAATGTATATTTTTTGAATGTACACTCAAAATGTGTATGTTTTGATGTACATTTCTTGAATGTACAATGAAAATGTGTATGTTTTGATGTACATTTCTGGTATATACAATGAAAATGTGTATGTTTTGATGTATATTTCTTGAATGTACACTCAAAATGTGTATGTTTTGATGTACATTTCTTGAGTGTACACTGAAAATGAGTATGTTTTGATGTACATTTCTTGAATGTACAATGAAAATGTGTATGTTTTGATGTACATTTCTTGAATGTACACTGAAAATGTGTATGTTTTGATATACATTTCTTGAATGTACACTGAAAATGTGTATGTTTTGATGTACATTTCTTGAATGTACAATGAAAATGTGTATGTTTCGATGTATATTTCCTGAATGTACAATGAAAATGTGTATGTTTTGATGTACATTTCTTGAATGTACAATGAAAATGTGTATGTTTTGATATACATTTCTTGAATGTACACTGAAAATGTGTATGTTTTGATATACATTTCTTGAATGTACAATGAAAATGTGTATGTTTTGGTGTACATTTCTTGTATATACAATGAAAATGTGTATGTTTTGATATACATTTCTTGAATGTACACTGAAAATGTGTGTGTTTTGATTAACATTTCTTGAATGTACAATGAAAATGTGTATGTTTTGATGTACATTCCTTGAATGTACAATGAAAATGTGTATGCTTTGATGTACATTTCTTGAATGTACAATGAAAATGTGTATGTTTTGATGTACATTTCTTGAATGTACAATGAAAATGTGTATGTTTTGATATACATTTCTTGAATGTACAATGAAAATGTGTATGTTTTGATGTACATTTCTTGAGTGTACAATGAAAATGTGTATGATTTAATGTACATTTCTTGAGTGTACTATGAAAATGTGTATGTTTTGATGTACATTTCTTGAATGTACAATGAGAATGTGTATGTTTTGATGTACATTTCTTGAATGTACAAAGAAAATGTGTATGTTTTGATGTATATTTCTTGAATGTACAATGAAAATGTGTATGTTTCGATGTGCATTTCTTGAATGTACAATGAAAATGTGTATGTTTTGATGTACATTTCTTTAGTGTACAATGAAAATGTGTTTGCTTTGATGTACATTTCTTGAATGTACACTGAAAATGTGTATTTTTTGATATACATTTCTTGAATGTACACTGAAAATGTGTATGTTTTGATGTACATTTCTTGAATGTACAATGAAAATGTGTATGTTTTGGTGTACATTTCTTGTATATACAATGAAAATGTGTATGTTTTGATATACATTTCTTGAATGTATACTGAAAATGTGTATGTTTTGATGTACATTTCTTGTATAAACAATGAAAATGTGTATGTTTTGATGTATATTTCTTGAATGTACACTGAAAATGTGTATGTTTTGATATACATTTCTTGAATGTACAATGAAAATGTGTATGTCTTGATGTACATTTCTTGAATGTACACTGAAAATGTGTATGTTTTGATGTACATTACTTGTATATACAATGAAAATGTGTATGTTTTGAAGTACATTTCTTGAATGTACACTGAAAATGTGTATGTTTTGATATACATTTCTTGTATATACAATGAAAATGTGTATGTTTTGATGTACATTTCTTGTATATACAATGAAAATGTGTATGTTTTGATGTACATTTCTTGAATGTACACTGAATATGTGTATGTTTTGATGTACATTTCTTGAATGTACACTGAATATGTGTATGTTTTGATGTACATTTCTTGAATGTACACTGAAAATGTGTATGTTTTGATGTACAGTTCTTGAATGTACAATGAAAATGTGTATGTTTTGATGTGCATTTCTGGTATATACAGTGAAAATGTGTATATTTTGATGTATACTTCTAGAATGTGCAGTCAAAATGTGTATGTTTTGATGTACATTTCTTGAATGTACAATGAAAATGTGTATATTTTGATGTATATTTCTAGAATGTGCAGTCAAAATGTGTATGTTTTGATGTACATTTCTTGAGTGTACAATGAAAATGTGTATGTTTTGATGTACATTTCTTGAATGTACAATGAAAATGTGTATGTTTTGATGTACATTTCTTGAATGTACAATGAAAATGTGTATGTCTTGATGTACATTTCTTGAATGTACACTGAAAATGTGTATGTTTTGATGTACATTTCTTGTATATACAATGAAAATGTGTGTTTTGATGTACATTTCTTGTATATACAATGAAAATGTGTATGTTTTGATATACATTTCTTGAATGTACAATGAAAATGTATATGTTTTCATGTACATTTCTTGAATGTATACTGAAAATGTGTATGTTTTGATGTACATTTCTTGAATGTACACTGAAAATGTGTATGTTTTGATGTACATTTCTTGTATATACAATGGAAATGTGTATGTTTTGATGTACATTTCTTGAGTGTACAATGAAAATGTGTATGTTTCGATGTACATTTCTTGAATGTACAATGAAAATGTGTATGTTTTGATCTACATTTCTTGAATGTACAATGAATATGTGTATGTTTTGATGTACATTTCTTGAGTGTACAATGAAAATGTGTGTGTTTTGATGTACATTTCTTGAATGTACAATGAAAATGTGTATGTTTTGATGTATATTCCTTGAATGTACAATGAAAATGTGTATGTTTTGTTGTACATTTCTTGAATGTACAATGAAAATGTGTATGTTTTGATGTACATTTCTTGAATGTACAATGAAAATGTGTATGTTTTGATATATATTTCTTGAATGTACAATGAAAATGTGTATGTTTTGATGTACATTTCTTTAGTGTACAATGAAAATGTGTATGTTTTGATGTAGATTTCTTGAGGTACAATGAAAATGTGTATGTTTTGATGTACATTTCTTGAATGTACAATGAATATGTGTATGTTTTGATGTACATTTCTTGAATGTACAATGAGAATGTGTATGTTTTGATGTACATTTCTTGAATGTAAACTGAAAGTGTGTATGTTTTGATGTACATTTCTTTAGTGTACAATGAAAATGTGTATGCTTTGATGTACATTTCTTGAATGTAATCTGAAAATGTGTATGTTTTGATATACATTTATTGAATGTACAATGAAAATGTATATGTTTTCATGTACATTTCTTGAATGTACACTGAAAATAAGTATGTTTTGATGTACATTTCTTGTATATACAATGAAAATGTATATGTTTTAATGTACATTTCTTGAGTGTACACTGAAAATGTGTATGGTTTGATGTACATTTCTTGTATATACAATGAAAATGTGTATGTTTTGATGTACATTTCTTGTATATACAATGAAAATGTGTATGTTTTGATATACATTTCTTGAATGTACAATGAAAATGTATATGTTTTCATGTACATTTCTTGAATGTATACTGAAAATGTGTATGTTTTGATGTACATTTCTTGAATGTACACTGAAAATGTGTATGTTTTGATGTACATTTCTTGAATGTACACTGAAAATGTGTATGTTTTGATGTACATTTCTTGTATATACAATGGAAATGTGTATGTTTTGATGTACATTTCTTGAGTGTACAATGAAAATGTGTATGTTTCGATGTACATTTCTTGAATGTACAATGAAAATGTGTATGTTTTGATCTACATTTCTTGAATGTACAATGAATATGTGTATGTTTTGATGTACATTTCTTGAGTGTACAATGAAAATGTGTGTGTTTTGATGTACATTTCTTGAATGTACAATGAAAATGTGTATGTTTTGATGTATATTCCTTGAATGTACAATGAAAATGTGTATGTTTTGTTGTACATTTCTTGAATGTACAATGAAAATGTGTATGTTTTGATGTACATTTCTTGAATGTACAATGAAAATGTGTATGTTTTGATATATATTTCTTGAATGTACAATGAAAATGTGTATGTTTTGATGTACATTTCTTTAGTGTACAATGAAAATGTGTATGTTTTGATGTAGATTTCTTGAGGTACAATGAAAATGTGTATGTTTTGATGTACATTTCTTGAATGTACAATGAATATGTGTATGTTTTGATGTACATTTCTTGAATGTACAATGAGAATGTGTATGTTTTGATGTACATTTCTTGAATGTAAACTGAAAGTGTGTATGTTTTGATGTACATTTCTTTAGTGTACAATGAAAATGTGTATGCTTTGATGTACATTTCTTGAATGTAATCTGAAAATGTGTATGTTTTGATATACATTTATTGAATGTACAATGAAAATGTATATGTTTTCATGTACATTTCTTGAATGTACACTGAAAATAAGTATGTTTTGATGTACATTTCTTGTATATACAATGAAAATGTATATGTTTTGATGTACATTTCTTGAGTGTACACTGAAAATGTGTATGGTTTGATGTACATTTCTTGTATATACAATGAAAATGTGTATGTTTTGATGTACATTTCTTGAATGTACAATGAAAATGTGTATGTTTTGATGTACATTTCTGGTATATACAATGAAAATGTGTATGTTTTGATGTACATTTCTTGAATGTACACTGAAAATGTGTATGTTTTGATGTACATTTCTTGAATGTACACTGAAAATGTGTATGTTTTGATGTGCATTTCTGCTATATACAATGAAAATGTGTATGTTTTGATGTATATTTCTTGAATGTACAATGAAAATGTGTATGTTTTGATGTACATTTCTGGTATATACAATGAAAATGGTTATGTTTTGATGTACATTTCTTGAATGTAGAATGAAAATGTGTATGTTTTGATGTACAGTTCTTGAATGTACAATGAAAATGTGTATGTTTTGATGTGCATTTCTGGTATATACAATGAAAATGGGTATGTTTTGATGTACATTTCTTGTATATACAATGAAAAATGTGTATGTTTTGATGTACATTTCTGGTATATACAATGAAAATGTGCATGTTTTGATGTATATCTCTTGAATGTACACTCAAAGTGTGTATGTTTTGATGTACATTTCTGGTATATACAATGAAAATGTGTATTTTTTGAGGTACATTTCTGGTATATACAATGAAAATGTGTATCTTTTGATGTATATTTCTTGAATGTACACTCAAAATGTGTATGTTTTGATGTACATTTCTTGAATGTACAATGAAAATGTGTATGTTTTTATGTACCTTTCTGGTATATACAATGAAAATGTGTAGGATTTAATGTATATTTTTTGAATGTACACTCAAAATGTGTATGTTTTGATGTACATTTCTTGAATGTACAATGAAAATGTTTATGTTTTGATGTACATTTCTGGTATATACAATGAAAATGTGTATGTTTTGATGTATATTTCTTGAATGTACACTCAAAATGTGTATGTTTTGATGTACATTTCTTGAGTGTACAATGAAAATGTGTATGTTTTGATGTACATTTCTTGAATGTACAATGAAAATGTGTATGTTTTGATGTATATTTCCTGAATGTACAATGAAAATGTGTATGTTTTGATGTACATTTCTTGAATGTACAATGAAAATGTGTATGTTTTGATATACATTTCTTGAATGTACACTGAAAATGTGTATGTTTTGAAGTACATTTCTTGAGTGTACAATGAAAATGTGTATGTTTTGATGTACATTTCTTGAATGTACTATGAAAATGTGTATGTTTTGATGTACATTTCTTGAATGTACAATGAAAATGTGTATGTTTTGATGTACATTTCTTGAATGTACAATGAAAATGTGTATGTTTTGATATACATTTCTTGAATGTACACATAAAATGTGTATGTTTTGATGTACATTTCTTTAATGTACAATGAAAATGTGTATGTTTTGATGTATATTTCCTGAATGTACAATGAAAATGTGTATGTTTTGATGTACATTTCTTGAATGTACAATGAAAATGTGTATGTTTTGATATACATTTCTTGAATGTACAGTGAAAATGTGTATGTTTTGATATACATTTCTTGAATGTACAATGAAAATGTGAATGATTTGGTGTACATTTCTTGTATATACAATGAAAATGTGTATGTTTTGATATACATTTCTTGAATGTACACTGAAAATGTGTGTGTTTTGATTAACATTTCTTGAATGTACAATGAAAATGTGTATGTTTTGATGTACATTCCTTGAATGTACAATGAAAATGTGTATGCTTTGATGTACATTTCTTGAATGTACAATGAAAATGTGTATGTTTTCATGTACATTCCTTGAATGTACAATGAAAATGTGTATGTTTTGATATACATTTCTTGAATGTACAATGAAAATGTGTATGTTTTGATGTACATTTCTTGAGTGTACAATGAAAATGTGTATGATTTAATGTACATTTCTTGAGTGTACTATGAAAATGTGTATGTTTTGATGTACATTTCTTGAATGTACAATGAGAATGTGTATGTTTTGATGTACATTTCTTGAATGTACAAAGAAAATGTGTATGTTTTGATGTATATTTCTTGAATGTACAATGAAAATGTGTATGTTTCGATCTGCATTTCTTGAATGTACAATGAAAATGTGTATGTTTTGATGTACATTTCTTTAGTGTACAATGAAAATGTGTTTGCTTTGATGTACATTTCTTGAATGTACACTGAAAATGTGTATTTTTTGATATACATTTCTTGAATGTACACTGAAAATGTGTATGTTTTGATGTACATTTCTGGAATGTACAATGATAATGTGTATGTTTTGATATACATTTCTTGAATGTACACTGAAAATGTGTATGTTTTGATGTACATTTCTTGAGTGTACAATGAAAATGTGTATGTTTTGATGTACATTTCTTGTATATACAATGAAAATGTGTATGTTTTGATGTATATTTCTAGAATGTACAATGAAAATGTGTATGTTTTGATGTACATTTCTTGAATGTACAGTGAAAATGTGTATGTTTTGATGTACATTTCTTGAATGTACACTGAAAATGTGTATGTTTTGATGTACATTTCTTGAGTGTACAATGAAAATGTGTATGTTTTGATGTACATTTCTTGAATGTACAATGAAAATGTGTATGTTTTGATGTATACTTCCTGAATGTACAATGAAAATGTGTATGTTTTGATGTACATTTCTTGAATGTACAATGAAAAAGTGTATGTTTTGATATACATTTCTTGAATGTACACTGAAAATGTGTATGTTTTGAAGTACATTTCTGGAGTGTACAATGAAAATGTGTATGTTTTGATGTACATTTCTTGAATGTACAATGAAAATGTGTATGTTTTGATGTACATTTCTTGAGTGTACAATGAAAATGTGTATGTTTTGATGTACACTTCTTGAATGTACAATGAAAATGTGTATGTTTTGATGTACATATCTTGAGTGTAAAATGAAAATGTGTATGTTTTGATGTACATTTCTTGAGTGTACAATGAAAATGTGTATGTTTTGATGTACATTTCTTGAGTGTACAATAAAAATGTGTATGTTTTGATGTACATTTCTTGAATGTACAATGAAAGTGTGTATGTTTTGATCTACATTTCTTGAATGTACAATGAAAATGTGTATGTTTTGATCTACATTTCTTGAATGTACACTGAAAATGTGTATGTTTTGATGTACATTTCTTTAGTGTACAATGAAAATGTGTATGTTTTGATGTACATTTCTTGTATATACAATGAATATGTGTATGTTTTGATGTATATTTCTAGAATGTACAATGAAAATGTGTATGTTTTGATGTACATTTCTTGAATGTACAGTGAAAATGTGTATGTTTTGATGTACATTTCTTGAATGTACACTGAAAATGTGTATGTTTTGATGTACATTTCTTGAGTGTACAATGAAAATGTGTATGTTTTGATGTACATTTCTTGAATGTACAATGAAAATGTGTATGTTTTGATGTATACTTCCTGAATGTACAATGAAAATGTGTATGTTTTGATGTACATTTCTTGAATGTACAATGAAAAAGTGTATGTTTTGATATACATTTCTTGAATGTACACTGAAAATGTGTATGTTTTGAAGTACATTTCTGGAGTGTACAATGAAAATGTGTATGTTTTGATGTACATTTCTTGAATGTACAATGAAAATGTGTATGTTTTGATGTACATTTATTGAGTGTACAATGAAAATGTGTATGTTTTGATGTACACTTCTTGAATGTACAATGAAAATGTGTATGTTTTGATGTACATTTCTTGAGTGTAAAATGAAAATGTGTATGTTTTGATGTACATTTCTTGAGTGTACAATGAAAATGTGTATGTTTTGATGTACATTTCTTGAGTGTACAATAAAAATGTGTATGTTTTGATGTACATTTCTTGAATGTACAATGAAAGTGTGTATGTTTTGATCTACATTTCTTGAATGTACAATGAAAATGTGTATGTTTTGATCTACATTTCTTGAATGTACACTGAAAATGTGTATGTTTTGATGTACATTTCTTTAGTGTACAATGAAAATGTGTATGTTTTGATGTACATTTCTTGTATATACAATGAAAATGTGTATGTTTTGATGTATATTTCTAGAATGTACAATGAAAATGTGTATGTTTTGATGTACATTTCTTGAATGTACAGTGAAAATGTGTATGTTTTGATGTACATTTCTTGAATGTACAATGAAAATGTATATGTTTTCATGTACATTTCTTGAATGTATACTGAAAATGTGTATGTTTTGATGTACATTTCTTGTATATACAATGAAAATGTGTATGTTTTGATGTACATTTCTTGAATGTACACTGAAAATGTGTATGTTTTGATATACATTTCTTGAATGTACATTGAAAATGTGTATGTCTTGATGTACATTTCTTGAATGTACACTGAAAATGTCTAAGTTCTTATGTACATTAGTTGTATATACAATGAAAATGTGTATGTTTTGAAGTACATTTCTTGAATGTACACTGAAAATGTGTATGTTTTGATATACATTTCTTGTATATACAATGAAAATGTGTATGTTTTGATGTACATTTCTTGTATATACAATGAAAATGTGTATGTTTTGATGTACATTTCTTGAATGTACACTGAATATGTGTATGTTTTGATGTACATTTCTTGAATGTACACTGAAAATGTGTATGTTTTAATGTACAGTTCTTGAATATACAATGAAAATGTGTATGTTTTGATGTGCATTTCTGGTATATACAATGAAAATGTGTATGTTTTGATGTATATTTCTAGAATGTGCAGTCAAAATGTGTATGTTTTGATGTACATTTCTTGAATGTACAATGAAAATGTGTATGTTTTGATGTACATTTCTGGTATATGCAATGAAAATGTGTATGTTTTGATGTACATTTCTTGAATGTACAATGAAAATGTGTATGTTTTGATGTACATTTCTTGAATGTACAATGAAAATGTGTATGTTTTGATACACATTTCTTGAATGTACACTTTTTTTTTTTTTTTTTTTTTTTTTTAATTCTTTATTGTTCTACATGTTCCATTACAATATGTAATACTACATGTTGGGTTTGCTTTGTAAACTGATAAATACATCTTAATTTAACATTAATAATTACATCGATTTATATAGTTCAATTATTTTTTGTCAGATCAATTGCATTGGCATACTGAATATATTCTTTAAAATAACTTTTAGCAATTTCGACTTTAGTTGGTGGCCATTTTCCTCTTCTTTGAATTATTTTCCTTCTGAATGCTCTTCTTTTTTCTTCGAGATTTTTGCAGTCATAAATTATATGGTCTGTTGTTTGCTCTCCTCCATTACATGAACAACTTGGGTTGTCTGTGATGTGGAACCTATAGTAGTATGCTTTAAGTCTTCCGTGTCCTGTCAGAAGTGTTGTAAGGTTTGCCGTTAGATTTATCCTTAACTTCAGTCTGTCTGCTACAGTAGGAAAGTATTGCTTTGTTTCCTGACCTTTAGTTGTTTCTTGCCATTGACTTTCCCAATGTTTTAGACTTTCTTGTCTTAGCGTTCTTCTAACAAAACTCTTTGGAAGTCTATTATAGATGCATTCCTCTTCGTTTGTAATTGCTCTCTTTGCTAGTCGGTCTGCAATTTCATTGCCTTGTATCCCTATGTGTGCTTTGACCCACCCAATTTCTATATTCCATTTTTGTTTTTCTAAAATTTTTAACATTGTTCTAATTGCTTCTGTTAGGTAACTGTGAATTTTGTAGTTATGCAATGATTGTAATGTGACTCTACTGTCCGTGTATATCGCTGCAGTTTTGTTATCTTCTTCAGTTAAGTAAATATTTTCAACAGTTTCTAATGCTTTCAACACTGCAAATTGTTCAGCTTGGTTATTGGAGCACTGTTTATCTAACTTATATTGTAGCTGATATTTCAGTTTGTTCTGACGATAAATTGCTACTCCAGAACCAACTCCTTCTTCTGTTTTACTGCCATCTGTATAAATTTCCAGTGCATACGTTTTATTCTGATTTATTTCTTTTATTATTGGTATGTCGGCTGGATGACACCATTTCCTATATTCTACAGGTTTGTCTAATTTGTTATCAGAGTTTTGTTTCAATATTATATATTCATTGGCGATTTCCTGAAGTTTGATTGTAATTGGTGTAAGTCCCGTTATAATGGATAGTGCTTCAGTAGATGTGGTCCTGAATGCTTTAGCAATTTTGATATATATTTGTCTTTGCACTCTTGTAAACTTATTTGCATTATATTTTCTGTCAATGGCTTCTATCCATACTGGAGCTGCATAAGATAGTAATGGTAGAATTGCACCGTTGTACATAGTCTTTAAAGCCTGGTGTTTCAGTCCCCAATCTAGTTTTGCTGATTTAGATAAAATGTGTATCAATTTATTGGCTTTCTCTGTTACATACTGAATGTGATCATTAAAGGTGAAATTTTTATCAATGATTATTCCCAAATATTTGACGTTTTCTACTTGTTTTATCTGTCTGTTATTGATAAAGATGCTTATATCCCTTTCCACTCTACGTTTACGTGTTATTAGCATTGTTTTCGACTTTCGCTCATTAAAAATAATTTTATTATTCTTAGCCAACTTGAATGTACACTGAAAATGTGTATGTTTTGATGTACATTGCTTGAATGTACAATGAAAATGTGTATGTTTCGATGTACATTTCTTGAGTGTACAATGAAAATGTGTATCTTTTGATGTACATATCTTGAATGTACAATGAAAATGTGTATGTTTTGATGTACATTTCTGGTATATACAATGAAAATGTGTATGTTTTGATGTACATTTCTTGAGTGTACAATGAAAATGTGTATGTTTTGATGTACATTTCTTGAGTGTACAATGAAAATGTGTATGTTTTGATGTACATTTCTTGAATGTACAATAGAAATGTGTATGTCTTGATCTACATTTCTTGAATGTACAATGAAAATGTGTATGTTTTGATGTACATTTCTTGAATTTACACTGAAAATGTGTATGTTTTGATGTACATTTCTTTAGTGTACAATGAAAATGTGTATGTTTTCATGTACATTTCTTGTATATACAATGAAAATGTGTATGTTTTGATGTACATTTCTTGAATGTACACTGAAAATGTGTATGTTTTGATATACATTTCTTGAATGTACAATGAAAATGTATATGTTTTCATGTACATTTCTTGAATGTATACTGAAAATGTGTATGTTTTGATGTACATTTCTTTAGTGTACAATGAAAATGTGTATGTTTTCATGTACATTTCTTGTATATACAATGAAAATGTGTATGTTTAGATGTACATTTCTTGAATGTACACTGAAAATGTGTATGTTTTGATATACATTTCTTGAATGTACAATGAAAATGTATATGTTTCCATGTACATTTCTTGAATGTATACTGAAAATGTGTATGTTTTGATGTACATTTCTTGAATGTACACTGAAAATGTGTATGTTTTGATATACATTTCTTGAATGTACCATGAAAATGTGTATGTCTTGATGTACATTTCTTGAATGTACACTGAAAATGTGTATGTTTTCATGTACATTTCTTGTATATACAATGAAAATGTGTATGTTTTGATGTACATTTCTTGAATGTACACTGAAAATGTGTATGTTTTGATATACATTTCTTGAATGTACAATGAAAATGTATATGTTTTCATGTACATTTCTTGAATGTATACTGAAAATGTGTATGTTTTGATGTATATTTCTTGAATGTACACTGAAAATGTGTATGTTTTGATATACATTTCTTGAATGTACAATGAAAATGTGTATGTCTTGATGTACATTTCTTGAATGTACATTGAAAATATGTATGTTTTGATGTACATTACTTGTATATACAATGAAAATATGTATGTTTTGATGTACATTTCTTGAATGGACACTGAAAATGTGTATGTTTTGATATACATTTCTTGTATATACAATGAAAATGTGTATGTTTTGATGTACATTTCTTGTATATACAATGAAAATGTGTATGTTTTGATGTACAATTCTTGAATGTACACTGAAAATGTGTATGTTTTGATGTACATTTCTTGTATATACAATGAAAATGTGTATGTTTTGATGTACATTTCTTGAATGTACACTGAAAATGTGTATGTTTTGATATACATTTCTTGAATGTACAATGAAAATGTATGTTTTCATGTACATTTCTTGAATGTATACTGAAAATGTGTATGTTTTGATGTATATTTCTTGAATGTACACTGAAAATGTGTATGTTTTGATATACATTTCTTGAATGTACAATGAAAATGTGTATGTTTTGATGTACAATTCTTGAATGTACAATGAAAATGTGTATGTTTTGATGTACATTTCTGGTATATACAATGAAAATGTATATGTTTTGATGTACATTTCTTGAATGTACAATGAAAATGTGTATGTTTTGATGTACATTTCTGGTATATACAATGAAAATGTGTATGTTTTGATTTACATTTCTTGTATATACAATGAAAATGTGTATGTTTTGATGTACGTTTCTGGTATATACAATGAAAATGTGCATGTTTTGATTTACATTTCTTGTATATACAATGAAAATGTGTATGTTTTGATGTACGTTTCTGGTATATACAATGAAAATGTGCATGTTTTGATGTATATCTCTTGAATGTACACTCAAAATGTGTATGTTTTGATGTACATTTCTTGAGTGTACAATGAAAATGTGTGTGTTTTGATGTACATTTCTTGAATGTACAATGAAAATGTGTATGTTTTGATGTACATTCCTTGAATGTACAATGAAAATGTGTATGTTTTGTTGTACATTTCTTGAATGTACAATGAAAATGTGTATGTTTTGATGTACATTTCTTGAATGTACAATGAAAATGTGTATGTTTTGATATACATTTCTTGAATGTACAATGAAAATGTGTATGTTTTGATGTACATTTCTTGAGTGTACAATGAAAATGTGTATGTTTTGATGTAGATTTCTTGAGGTACAATGAAAATGTGTATGTTTTGATGTACATTTCTTGAATGTACAATGAAAATGTGTATGATTTGATGTAAATTTCTTGAATGTACACTGAAAATGTGTATGTTTTGATATACATTTCTTGTATATACAATGAAAATGTGTATGTTTTGATGTACATTTCTTGTATATACAATGAAAAATGTGTATGTTTGATGTACATTTCTGGTATATACAATGAAAATGTGCATGTTTTGATGTATATCTCTTGAATGTACACTCAAAATGTGTATGTTTTGATGTACATTTCTTAAATGTACAATGAAAATGTATATGTTTTGATGTACATTTCTGGTATATACAATGAAAATGTGTATTTTTTGAGGTACATTTCTGGTATATACAATGAAAATGTGTATCTTTTGATGTATATTTCTTGAATGTACACTGAAAATGTGTATGTTTTGATGTACATTTCTTGAATGTACAATGAAAATGTGTATGTTTTGATGTACCTTTCTGGTATATACAATGAAAATGTGTAGGCTTTAATGTATATTTTTTGAATGTACACTCAAAATGTGTATGTTTTGATGTACATTTCTTGAATGTACAATGAAAATGTGTATGTTTTGATGTACATTTCTTGAATGTACAATGAAAATGTGTATGTTTTGATATACATTTCTTGAATGTACACTGAAAATGTGTATGTTTTGAAGTACATTTCTTGAGTGTACAATGAAAATGTGTATGTTTTGATGTACATTTCTTGAATGTACTATGAAAATGTGTATGTTTTGATGTACATTTCTTGAATGTACAATGAAAATGTGTATGTTTTGATGTACATTTCTTGAATGTACAATGAAAATGTGTATGTTTTGATATACATTTCTTGAATGTACACTGAAAATGTGTATGTTTTGATGTACATTTCTTGAATGTACAATGAAAATGTGTATGTTTTGATGTATATTTCCTGAATGTAAAATGAAAATGTGTATGTTTTGATGTACATTTCTTGAATGTACAATGAAAATGTGTATGTTTTGATATACATTTCTTGAATGTACACTGAAAATGTGTATGTTTTGAAGTACATTTCTTGAATGTACAATGAAAATGTGTATGTTTTGATGTACATTTCTTGAATGTACACTGAAAATGTGTATGTTTTGATATACATTTCTTGTATATACAATGAAAATGTGTATGTTTTGATGTACATTTCTTGTATATACAATGAAAATGTGTATGTTTTGATGTACATTTCTTGAATGTACACTGAATATGTGTATGTTTTGATGTACATTTCTTGAATGTACACTGAAAATGTGTATGTTTTAATGTACAGTTCTTGAATATACAATGAAAATGTGTATGTTTTGATGTGCATTTCTGGTATATACAATGAAAATGTGTATGTTTTGATGTATATTTCTAGAATGTGCAGTCAAAATGTGTATGTTTTGATGTTCATTTCTTGAATGTACAATGAAAATGTGTATGTTTTGATGTACATTTCTGGTATATGCAATGAAAATGTGTATGTTTTGATGTACATTTCTTGAATGTACAATGAAAATGTGTATGTTTTGATGTACATTTCTTGAATGTACAATGAAAATGTGTATGTCTTGATGTACATTTCTTGAATGTACACTGAAAATGTGTATGTTTTGATGTACATTACTTGTATATACAATGAAAATGTGTATGTTTTGAAGTACATTTCTTGAATGTACACTGAAAATGTGTATGTTTTGATATACATTTCTTGTATATACAATGAAAATGTGTATGTTTTGATGTACATTTCTTGTATATACAATGAAAATGTGTATGTTTTGATGTACATTTCTTGAATGTACACTGAATATGTGTATGTTTTGATGTACATTTCTTGAATGTACACTGAATATGTGTATGTTTTGATGTACAGTTCTTGAATGTACAATGAAAATGTGTATATGTGTATGTTTTGATGTGCATTTCTGGTATATACAGTGAAAATGTGTATATTTTGATGTATACTTCTAGAATGTGCAGTCAAAATGTGTATGTTTTGATGTACATTTCTTGAATGTACAATGTAAATGTGTATATTTTGATGTATATTTCTAGAATGTGCAGTCAAAATGTGTATGTTTTGATGTACATTTCTTGAGTGTACAATGAAAATGTGTATGTTTTGATGTACATTTCTTGAATGTACAATGAAAATGTGTATGTTTTGATGTACATTTCTTGAGTGTACAATGAAAATGTGTATGTTTTGATGTACATTTCTTGAATGTACAATGAAAATGTGTATGTCTTGATGTACATTTCTTGAATGTACACTGAAAATGTGTATGTTTTGATGTATATTTCTTGTATATACAATGAAAATGTGTATGTTTTGATGTACATTTCTTGTATATACAATGAAAATGTGTATGTTTTGATATACATTTCTTGAATGTACAATGAAAATGTATATGTTTTCATGTACATTTCTTGAATGTATACTGAAAATGTGTATGTTTTGATGTACATTTCTTGAATGTACACTGAAAATGTGTATGTTTTGATGTACATTTCTTGAATGTACACTGAAAATGTGTATGTTTTGATGTACATTTCTTGTATATACAATGGAAATGTGTATGTTTTGATGTACATTTCTTGAGTGTACAATGAAAATGTGTATGTTTCGATGTACATTTCTTGAATGTACAATGAAAATGTGTATGTTTTGATCTACATTTCTTGAATGTACAATGAATATGTGTATGTTTTGATGTACATTTCTTGAGTGTACAATGAAAATGTGTGTGTTTTGATGTACATTTCTTGAATGTACAATGAAAATGTGTATGTTTTGATGTATATTCCTTGAATGTACAATGAAAATGTGTATGTTTTGTTGTATATTTCTTGAATGTACAATGAAAATGTGTATGTTTTGATCTACATTTCTTGAATGTACAATGAAAATGTGTATGTTTTGATATATATTTCTTGAATGTACAATGAAAATGTGTATGTTTTGATGTACATTTCTTTAGTGTACAATGAAAATGTGTATGTTTTGATGTAGATTTCTTGAGGTACAATGAAAATGTGTATGTTTTGATGTACATTTCTTGAATGTACAATGAATATGTGTATGTTTTGATGTACATTTCTTGAATGTACAATGAGAATGTGTATGTTTTGATGTACATTTCTTGAATGTAAACTGAAAGTGTGTATGTTTTGATGTACATTTCTTTAGTGTACAATGAAAATGTGTATGCTTTGATGTACATTTCTTGAATGTAATCTGAAAATGTGTATGTTTTGATATACATTTATTGAATGTACAATGAAAATGTATATGTTTTCATGTACATTTCTTGAATGTACACTGAAAATAAGTATGTTTTGATGTACATTTCTTGTATATACAATGAAAATGTATATGTTTTGATGTACATTTCTTGAGTGTACACTGAAAATGTGTATGGTTTGATGTACATTTCTTGTATATACAATGAAAATGTGTATGTTTTGATGTACATTTCTTGAATGTACAATGAAAATGTGTATGTTTTGATGTACATTTCTGGTATATACAATGAAAATGTGTATGTTTTGATGTACATTTCTTGAATGTACACTGAAAATGTGTATGTTTTGATGTGCATTTCTGCTATATACAATGAAAATGTGTATGTTTTGATGTATATTTCTTGAATGTACAATGAAAATGTGTATGTTTTGATGTACATTTCTGGTATATACAATGAAAATGGTTATGTTTTGATGTACATTTCTTGAATGTCCAATGAAAATGTGTATGTTTTGATGTACAGTTCTTGAATGTACAATGAAAATGTGTATGTTTTGATGTGCATTTCTGGTATATACAATGAAAATGGGTATGTTTTGATGTACATTTCTTGTATATACAATGAAAAATGTGTATGTTTTGATGTACATTTCTGGTATATACAATGAAAATGTGCATGTTTTGATGTATATCTCTTGAATGTACACTCAAAGTGTGTATGTTTTGATGTACATTTCTGGTATATACAATGAAAATGTGTATTTTTTGAGGTACATTTCTGGTATATACAATGAAAATGTGTATCTTTTGATGTATATTTCTTGAATGTACACTCAAAATGTGTATGTTTTGATGTACATTTCTTGAATGTACAATGAAAATGTGTATGTTTTGATGTACCTTTCTGGTATATACAATGAAAATGTGTAGGATTTAATGTATATTTTTTGAATGTACACTCAAAATGTGTATGTTTTGATGTACATTTCTTGAATGTACAATGAAAATGTTTATGTTTTGATGTACATTTCTGGTATATACAATGAAAATGTGTATGTTTTGATGTATATTTCTTGAATGTACACTCAAAATGTGTATGTTTTGATGTACATTTCTTGAGTGTACAATGAAAATGTGTATGTTTTGATGTACATTTCTTGAATGTACAATGAAAATGTGTATGTTTTGATGTATATTTCCTGAATGTACAATGAAAATGTGTATGTTTTGATGTACATTTCTTGAATGTACAATGAAAATGTGTATGTTTTGATATACATTTCTTGAATGTACACTGAAAATGTGTATGTTTTGAAGTACATTTCTTGAGTGTACAATGAAAATGTGTATGTTTTGATGTACATTTCTTGAATGTACTATGAAAATGTGTATGTTTTGATGTACATTTCTTGAATGTACAATGAAAATGTGTATGTTTTGATGTACATTTCTTGAATGTACAATGAAAATGTGTATGTTTTGATATACATTTCTTGAATGTACACTGAAAATGTGTATGTTTTGATGTACATTTCTTTAATGTACAATGAAAATGTGTATGTTTTGATGTATATTTCCTGAATGTACAATGAAAATGTGTATGTTTTGATGTACATTTCTTGAATGTACAATGAAAATGTGTATGTTTTGATATACATTTCTTGAATGTACACTGAAAATGTGTATGTTTTGATATACATTTCTTGAATGTACAATGAAAATGTGTATGATTTGGTGTACATTTCTTGTATATACAATGAAAATGTGTATGCCTTGATGTACATTTCTTGAATGTACACTGAAAATGTGTATGTTTTGATGTACATTTCTTGAATGTACAATGAAAATGTGTATGTCTTGATGTACATTTCTTGAATGTACACTGAAAATGTGTATGTTTTGATGTACATTACTTGTATATACAATGAAAATGTGTATGTTTTGAAGTACATTTCTTGAATGTACACTGAAAATGTGTATGTTTTGATATACATTTCTTGTATATACAATGAAAATGTGTATGTTTTGATGTACATTTCTTGTATATACAATGAAAATGTGTATGTTTTGATGTACATTTCTTGAATGTACACTGAATATGTGTATGTTTTGATGTACATTTCTTGAATGTACACTGAATATGTGTATGTTTTGATGTACATTTCTTGAATGTACACTGAAAATCTGTATGTTTTGATGTACAGTTCTTGAATGTACAATGAAAATGTGTATGTTTTGATGTGCATTTCTGGTATATACAGTGAAAATGTATATATTTTGATGTATACTTCTAGAATGTGCAGTCAAAATGTGTATGTTTTGATGTACATTTCTTGAATGTACAATGTAAATGTGTATATTTTGATGTATATTTCTAGAATGTGCAGTCAAAATGTGTATGTTTTGATGTACATTTCTTGAGTGTACAATGAAAATGTGTATGTTTTGATGTACATTTCTTGAATGTACAATGAAAATGTGTATGTTTTGATGTACATTTCTTGAGTGTACAATGAAAATGTGTATGTTTTGATGTACATTTCTTGAATGTCCAATGAAAATGTGTATGTCTTGATGTACATTTCTTGAATGTACACTGAAAATGTGTATGTTTTGATGTATATTTCTTGTATATACAATGAAAATGTGTATGTTTTGATGTACATTTCTTGTATATACAATGAAAATGTGTATGTTTTGATATACATTTCTTGAATGTACAATGAAAATGTATATGTTTTCATATACATTTCTTGAATGTATACTGAAAATGTGTATGTTTTGATGTACATTTCTTGAATGTACACTGAAAATGTGTATGTTTTGATGTACATTTCTTGAATGTACACTGAAAATGTGTATGTTTTGATCTACATTTCTTGTATATACAATGGAAATGTGTATGTTTTGATGTACATTTCTTGAGTCTACAATGAAAATGTGTATGTTTCGATGTACATTTCTTGAATGTACAATGAAAATGTGTATGTTTTGATCTACATTTCTTGAATGTACAATGAATATGTGTATGTTTTGATGTACATTTCTTGAGTGTACAATGAAAATGTGTGTGTTTTGATGTACATTTCTTGAATGTACAATGAAAATGTGTATGTTTTGATGTATATTCCTTGAATGTACAATGAAAATGTGTATGTTTTGTTGTACATTTCTTGAATGTACAATGAAAATGTGTATGTTTTGATCTACATTTCTTGAATGTACAATGAAAATGTGTATGTTTTGATATATATTTCTTGAATGTACAATGAAAATGTGTATGTTTTGATGTACATTTCTTTAGTGTACAATGAAAATGTGTATGTTTTGATGTAGATTTCTTGAGGTACAATGAAAATGTGTATGTTTTGATATACATTTCTTGAATGTACACTGAAAATGTGTATGTTTTGATGTACATTTCTTTAATGTACAATGAAAATGTGTATGTTTTGATGTATATTTCCTGAATGTACAATGAAAATGTGTATGTTTTGATGTACATTTCTTGAATGTACAATGAAAATGTGTATGTTTTGATATACACTTCTTGAATGTACACTGAAAATGTGTATGTTTTGATATACATTTCTTGAATGTACAATGAAAATGTGTATGATTTGGTGTACATTTCTTGTATATACAATGAAAATGTGTATGTTTTGATATACATTTCTTGAATGTACACTGAAAATGTGTGTGTTTTGATTAACATTTCTTGAATGTACAATGAAAATGTGTATGTTTTGATGTACATTCCTTGAATGTACAATGAAAATGTGTATGCTTTGATGTACATTTCTTGAATGTACAATGAAAATGTGTATGTTTTCATGTACATTTCTTGAATGTACAATGAAAATGTGTATGTTTTGATATACATTTCTTGTATGTACAATGAAAATGTGTATGTTTTGATGTACATTTCTTGAGTGTACAATGAAAATGTGTATGATTTAATGTACATTTCTTGAGTGTACTATGAAAATGTGTATGTTTTGATGTACATTTCTTGAATGTACAATGAGAATGTGTATGTTTTGATGTACATTTCTTGAATGTACAAAGAAAATGTGTATGTTTTGATGTATATTTCTTGAATGTACAATGAAAATGTGTATGTTTCGATGTGCATTTCTTGAATGTACAATGAAAATGTGTATGTTTTGATGTACATTTCTTTAGTGTACAATGAAAATGTGTTTGCTTTGATGTACATTTCTTGAATGTACACTGAAAATGTGTATTTTTTGATATACATTTCTTGAATGTACACTGAAAATGTGTATGCTTTGATGTACATTTCTGGAATGTACAATGAAAATGTGTATGTTTTGATATACATTTCTTGAATGTACACTGAAAATGTGTATGTTTTGATGTACATTTCTTGAGTGTACAATGAAAATGTGTATGTTTTGATGTACATTTCTTGTATATACAATGAAAATGTGTATGTTTTGATGTATATTTCTAGAATGTACAATGAAAATGTGTATGTTTTGATGTACATTTCTTGAATGTACAGTGAAAATGTGTATGTTTTGATGTACATTTCTTGAATGTACACTGAAAATGTGTATGTTTTGATGTACATTTCTTGAGTGTACAATGAAAATGTGTATGTTTTGATGTACATTTCTTGAATGTACAATGAAAATGTGTATGTTTTGATGTATACTTCCTGAATGTACAATGAAAATGTGTATGTTTTGATGTACATTTCTTGAATGTACAATGAAAAGGTGTATGTTTTGATATACATTTCTTGAATGTACACTGAAAATGTGTATGTTTTGAAGTACATTTCTGGAGTGTACAATGAAAATGGGTATGTTTTGATGTACATTTCTTGAATGTACAATGAAAATGTGTATGTTTTGATGTACATTTCTTGAGTGTACAATGAAAATGTGTATGTTTTGATGTACACTTCTTGAATGTACAATGAAAATGTGTATGTTTTGATGTACATTTCTTGAGTGTAAAATGAAAATGTGTATGTTTTTTTATGTACATTTCTTGAGTGTACAATGAAAATGTGTATGTTTTGATGTACATTTCTTGAGTGTACAATAAAAATGTGTATGTTTTGATGTACATTTCTTGAATGTACAATGAAAGTGTGTATGTTTTGATCTACATTTCTTGAATGTACAATGAAAATGTGTATGTTTTGATCTACATTTCTTGAATGTACACTGAAAATGTGTATGTTTTGATGTACTTTTCTTTAGTGTACAATGAAAATGTGTATGTTTTGATGTACATTTCTTGTATATACAATGAAAATGTGTATGTTTTGATGTATATTTCTAGAATGTACAATGAAAATGTGTATGTTTTGATGTACATTTCTTGAATGTACAGTGAAAATGTGTATGTTTTGATGTACATTTCTTGAATGTACACTGAAAATGTGTATGTTTTGATGTACATTTCTTGAGTGTACAATGAAAATGTGTATGTTTTGATGTACATTTCTTGAATGTACAATGAAAATGTGTATGTTTTGATGTATACCTCCTGAATGTACAATGAAAATGTGTATGTTTTGATGTACATTTCTTGAATGTACAATGAAAAAGTGTATGTTTTGATATACATTTCTTGAATGTACACTGAAAATGTGTATGTTTTGAAGTACATTTCTGGAGTGTACAATGAAAATGTGTATGTTTTGATGTACATTTCTTGAATGTACAATGAAAATGTGTATGTTTTGATGTACATTTCTTGAGTGTACAATGAAAATGTGTATGTTTTGATGTACACTTCTTGAATGTACAATGAAAATGTGTATGTTTTGATGTACATTTCTTGAGTGTAAAATGAAAATGTGTATGTTTTGATGTACATTTCTTGAGTGTACAATGAAAATGTGTATGTTTTGATGTACATTTCTTGAGTGTACAATAAAAATGTGTATGTTTTGATGTACATTTCTTGAATGTACAATGAAAGTGTGTATGTTTTGATCTACATTTCTTGAATGTACAATGAAAATGTGTATGTTTTGATCTACATTTCTTGAATGTACACTGAAAATGTGTATGTTTTGATGTACATTTCTTTAGTGTACAATGAAAATGTGTATGTTTTGATGTACATTTCTTGTATATACAATGAAAATGTGTATGTTTTGATGTATATTTCTAGAATGTACAATGAAAATGTGTATGTTTTGATGTACATTTCTTGAATGTACAGTGAAAATGTGTATGTTTTGATGTACATTTCTTGAATGCACAATGAAAATGTATATGTTTTCATGTACATTTCTTGAATGTATACTGAAAATGTGTATGTTTTGATGTACATTTCTTGTATATACAATGAAAATGTGTATGTTTTGATGTACATTTCTTGAATGTACACTGAAAATGTGTATGTTTTGATATACATTTCTTGAATGTACATTGAAAATGTGTATGTCTTGATGTACATTTCTTGAATGTACACTGAAAATGTCTATGTTTTTATGTACATTAGTTGTATATACAATGAAAATGTGTATGTTTTGAAGTACATTTCTTGAATGTACACTGAAAATGTGTATGTTTTGATATACATTTCTTGTATATACAATGAAAATGTGTATGTTTTGATGTACATTTCTTGTATATACAATGAAAATGTGTATGTTTTGATGTACATTTCTTGAATGTACACTGAATATTTGTATGTTTTGATGTACATTTCTTGAATGTACACTGAAAATGTGTATGTTTTAATGTACAGTTCTTGAATATACAATGAAAATGTGTATGTTTTGATGTGCATTTCTGGTATATACAATGAAAATGTGTATGTTTTGATGTATATTTCTAGAATGTGCAGTCAAAATGTGTATGTTTTGATGTACATTTCTTGAATGTACAATGAAAATGTGTATGTTTTGATGTACATTTCTGGTATATGCAATGAAAATGTGTATGTTTTGATGTACATTTCTTGAATGTACAATGAAAATGTGTATGTTTTGATGTACATTTCTTGAATGTACAATGAAAATGTGTATGTTTTGATACACATTTCTTGAATGTACACTTTTTTTTTTTTTTTTTTTAAATTCTTTATTGTTCTACATGTTCCATTACAATATGTAATACTACATGTTGGGTTTGCTTTGTAAACTGATAAATACATCTTAATTTAACATTAATAATTACATCGATTTATATAGTTCAATTATTTTTTGTCAGATCAATTGCATTGGCATACTGAATATATTCTTTAAAATAACTTTTAGCAATTTCGACTTTAGTTGGTGGCCATTTTCCTCTTCTTTGAATTATTTTCCTTCTGAATGCTCTTCTTTTTTCTTCGAGATTTTTGCAGTCATAAATTATATGGTCTGTTGTTTGCTCTCCTCCATTACATGAACAACTTGGGTTGTCTGTGATGTGGAACCTATAGTAGTATGCTTTAAGTCTTCCGTGTCCTGTCAGTAGTGTTGTAAGGTTTGCCGTTAGATTTATCCTTAACTTCAGTCTGTCTGCTACAGTAGGAAAGTATTGCTTTGTTTCCTGACCTTTAGTTGTTTCTTGCCATTGACTTTCCCAATGTTTTAGACTTTCTTGTCTTAGCGTTCTTCTAACAAAACTCTTTGGAAGTCTATTATAGATGCATTCCTCTTCGTTTGTAATTGCTCTCTTTGCTAGTCGGTCTGCAATTTCATTGCCTTGTATCCCTATGTGTGCTTTGACCCACCCAATTTCTATATTCCATTTTTGTTTTTCTAAAATTTTTAACATTGTTCTAATTGCTTCTGTTAGGTAACTGTGAATTTTGTAGTTATGCAATGATTGTAATGTGACTCTACTGTCCGTGTATATCGCTGCAGTTTTGTTATCTTCTTCAGTTAAGTAAATATTTTCAACAGTTTCTAATGCTTTCAACACTGCAAATTGTTCAGCTTGGTTATTGGAGCACTGTTTATCTAACTTATATTGTAGCTGATATTTCAGTTGGTTCTGACGATAAATTGCTACTCCAGAACCAACTCCTTCTTCTGTTTTACTGCCATCTGTATAAATTTCCAGTGCATACGTTTTATTCTGATTTATTTCTTTTATTATTGGTATGTCGGCTGGATGACACCATTTCCTATATTCTACAGGTTTGTCTAATTTGTTCTCAGAGTTTTGTTTCAATATTATATATTCATTGGCGATTTCCTGAAGTTTGATTGTAATTGGTGTAAGTCCCGTTATAATGGATAGTGCTTCAGTAGATGTGGTCCTGAATGCTTTAGCAATTTTGATATATATTTGTCTTTGCACTCTTGTAAACTTATTTGCATTATATTTTCTGTCAATGGCTTCTATCCATACTGGAGCTGCATAAGATAGTAATGGTAGAATTGCACCGTTGTACATAGTCTTTAAAGCCTGGTGTTTCAGTCCCCAATCTAGTTTTGCTGATTTAGATAAAATGTGTATCAATTTATTGGCTTTCTCTGTTACATACTGAATGTGATCATTAAAGGTGAAATTTTTATCAATGATTATTCCCAAATATTTGACGTTTTCTACTTGTTTTATTTGTCTGTTATTGATAAAGATGCTTATATCCCTTTCCACTCTACGTTTACGTGTTATTAGCATTGTTTTCGACTTTCGCTCATCAAAAATAATTTTATTATTCTTAGCCAACTTGAATGTACACTGAAAATGTGTATGTTTTGATGTACATTGCTTGAATGTACAATGAAAATGTGTATGTTTCGATGTACATTTCTTGAGTGTACAATGAAAATGTGTATCTTTTGATGTACATATCTTGAATGTACAATGAAAATGTGTATGTTTTGATGTACATTTCTGGTATATACAATGAAAATGTGTATGTTTTGATGTACATTTCTTGAGTGTACAATGAAAATGTGTATGTTTTGATGTACATTTCTTGAGTGTACAATGAAAATGTGTATGTTTTGATGTACATTTCTTGAATGTACAATGGAAATGTGTATGTCTTGATCTACATTTCTTGAATGTACAATGAAAATGTGTATGTTTTGATGTACATTTCTTGAATGTACACTGAAAATGTGTATGTTTTGATGTACATTTCTTTAGTGTACAATGAAAATGTGTATGTTTTCATGTACATTTCTTGTATATACAATGAAAATGTGTATGTTTTGATGTACATTTCTTGAATGTACACTGAAAATGTGTATGTTTTGATATACATTTCTTGAATGTACAATGAAAATGTATATGTTTTCATGTACATTTCTTGAATGTATACTGAAAATGTGTATGTTTTGATGTACATTTCTTTAGTGTACAATGAAAATGTGTATGTTTTCATGTACATTTCTTGTATATACAATGAAAATGTGTATGTTTTGATGTACATTTCTTGAATGTACACTGAAAATGTGTATGTTTTGATATACATTTCTTGAATGTACAATGAAAATGTGTATGTTTCCATGTACATTTCTTCAATGTATACTGAAAATGTGTATGTTTTCATGTACATTTCTTGAATGTACACTGAAAATGTGTATGTTTTGATATACATTTCTTGAATGTACCATGAAAATGTGTATGTCTTGATGTACATTTCTTGAATGTACACTGAAAATGTGTATGTTTTCATGTACATTTCTTGTATATACAATGAAAATGTGTATGTTTTGATGTACATTTCTTGAATGTACACTGAAAATGTGTATGTTTTGATATACATTTCTTGAATGTACAATGAAAATGTATATGTTTTCATGTACATTTCTTGAATGTATACTGAAAATGTGTATGTTTTGATGTATATTTCTTGAATGTACACTGAAAATGTGTATGTTTTGATATACATTTCTTGAATGTACAATGAAAATGTGTATGTCTTGATGTACATTTCTTGAATGTACACTGAAAATGTGTATGTTTTGATGTACATTACTTGTATATACAATGAAAATATGTATGTTTTGATGTACATTTCTTGAATGTACACTGAAAATGTGTATGTTTTGATATACATTTCTTGTATATACAATGAAAATGTGTATGTTTTGATGTACATTTCTTGTATATACAATGAAAATGTGTATGTTTTGATGTACAATTCTTGAATGTACACTGAAAATGTGTATGTTTTGATGTACATTTCTTGTATATACAATGAAAATGTGTATGTTTTGATGTACATTTCTTGAATGTACACTGAAAATGTGTATGTTTTGATATACATTTCTTGAATGTACAATGAAAATGTATATGTTTTCATGTACATTTCTTGAATGTATACTGAAAATGTGTATGTTTTGATGTACATTTCTTGAATGTACACTGAAAATGTGTATGTTTTGATATACATTTCTTGAATGTACAATGAAAATGTGTATGTTTTGATGTACATTTCTTGAATGTACAATGAAAATGTGTATGTTTTGATGTACATTTCTGGTATATACAATGAAAATGTATATGTTTTGATGTACATTTCTTGAATGTACAATGAAAATGTGTATGTTTTGATGTACATTTCTGGTATATACAATGAAAATGTGTATGTTTTGATTTACATTTCTTGTATATACAATGAAAATGTGTATGTTTTGATGTACGTTTCTGGTATATACAATGAAAATTTGCATGTTTTGATTTACATTTCTTGTATATACAATGAAAATGTGTATGTTTTGATGTACGTTTCTGGTATATACAATGAAAATGTGCATGTTTTGATGTATATCTCTTGAATG
The DNA here is from genome assembly GCA_030765045.1 of Tenodera sinensis. Taxonomy (NCBI): domain Eukaryota; kingdom Metazoa; phylum Arthropoda; class Insecta; order Mantodea; family Mantidae; genus Tenodera; species Tenodera sinensis. The sequence goes on along the minus strand of CM060964.1, from coordinate 216,356,243 downwards.
TACACTCAAAATGTGTATGTTTTGATGTACATTTCTTGAGTGTACAATGAAAATGTGTGTGTTTTGATGTACATTTCTTGAATGTACAATGAAAATGTGTATGTTTTGATGTACATTCCTTGAATGTACAATGAAAATGTGTATGTTTTGTTGTACATTTCTTGAATGTACAATGAAAATGTGTATGTTTTGATGTACATTTCTTGAATGTACAATGAAAATGTGTATGTTTTGATATACATTTCTTGAATGTACAATGAAAATGTGTATGTTTTGATGTACATTTCTTGAGTGTACAATGAAAATGTGTATGTTTTGATGTAGATTTCTTGAGGTACAATGAAAATGTGTATGTTTTGATGTACATTTCTTGAATGTACAATGAAAATGTGTATGTTTTGATGTACATTTCTTGAATGTACACTGAAAGTGTGTATGTTTTGATGTACATTTCTTGTATATACAATGAAAATGTGTATGCTTTGATGTACATTTCTTGAATGTAATCTGAAAATGTGTATGTTTTGATATACATTTCTTGAATGTACAATGAAGATGTGTATGTTTTGATGTACATTTCTTGTATATACAATGAAAATGTGTATGCTTTGATGTCCATTTCTTGAATGTAATCTGAAAATGTGTATGTTTTGATATACATTTCCTGAATGTACAATGAAAATGTATATGTTTTCATGTACATTTCTTGAATGTACACTGAAAATGTGTATGTTTTGATGTACATTTCTGGTATATACAATGAAAATGTATATGTTTTGATGTACATTACTTGAATGTACACTGAAAATGTGTATGGTTTGATGTACATTTCTTGTATATACAATGAAAATGTGTATGTTTTGATGTACATTCCTTGAATGTACAATGAAAATGTGTATGTTTTGATGTACATTTCTGGTATATACAATGAAAATGTGTATGTTTTGATGTACATTTCTTGAATGTACACTGAAAATGTGTATGTTTTGATGTACATTTCTTGAATGTACACTGAAAATGTGTATGTTTTGATGTACATTTCTTGTATATACAATGAAAATGTGTATGTTTTGATGTGCATTTCTGGTATATACAATGAAAATGTGTATGTTTTGATGTATATTTCTTGAATGTACACTCAAAATGTGTATGTTTTGATGTACATTTCTTGAATGTACAATGAAAATGTGTATGTTTTGATGTACATTTCTGGTATATACAATGAAAATGGGTATGTTTTGATGTACATTTCTTGAATGTACAATGAAAATGTGTATGTTTTGATGTACATTTCTGGTATATACAATGAAAATGTTTATCTTTTGATGTACATTTCTTGAATGTACAATGAAATTGTGTATGTTTTGATGTACATTTCTGGTATATACAATGAAAATATGTATGTTTTGATGTACATTTCTTGAATATACAATGAAAATGTGTATGATTTGATGTACATTTCTTGAATGTACACTGAAAATGTGTATGTTTTGATATACATTTCTTGTATATACAATGAAAATGTGTATGTTTTGATGTACATTTCTTGTATATACAATGAAAAATGTGTATGTTTTGATGTACATTTCTGGTATATACAATGAAAATGTGCATGTTTTGATGTATATCTCTTGAATGTACACTCAAAATGTGTATGTTTTGATGTACATTTCTTGAATGTACAATGAAAATGTATATGTTTTGATGTACATTTCTGGTATATACAATGAAAATGTGTATTTTTTGAGGTACATTTCTGGTATATACAATGAAAATGTGTATCTTTTGATGTATATTTCTTGAATGTACACTCAAAATGTGTATGTTTTGATGTACATTTCTTGAATGTACAATGAAAATGTGTATGTTTTGATGTACCTTTCTGGTATATACAATGAAAATGTGTAGGCTTTAATGTATATTTTTTGAATGTACACTCAAAATGTGTATGTTTTGATGTACATTTCTTGAACGTACAATGAAAATGTGTATGTTTTGATGTACATTTCTTGAATGTACAATGAAAATGTGTATGTTTTGATATACATTTCTTGAATGTACACTGAAAATGTGTATGTTTTGAAGTACATTTCTTGAGTGTACAATGAAAATGTGTATGTTTTGATGTACATTTCTTGAATGTACTATGAAAATGTGTATGTTTTGATGTACATTTCTTGAATGTACAATGAAAATGTGTATGTTTTGATGTACATTTCTTGAATGTACAATGAAAATGTGTATGTTTTGATATACATTTCTTGAATGTACACTGAAAATGTGTATGTTTTGATGTACATTTCTTGAATGTACAATGAAAATGTGTATGTTTTGATGTATATTTCCTGAATGTACAATGAAAATGTGTATGTTTTGATGTACATTTCTTGAATGTACAATGAAAATGTGTATGTTTTGATATACATTTCTTGAATGTACACTGAAAATGTGTATGTTTTGAAGTACATTTCTTGAATGTACAATGAAAATGTGTATGTTTTGATGTACATTTCTTGAATGGACAATGAAAATGTGTATGTTTTGATATACATTTCTTGAATGTACAATGAAAATGTATATGTTTTCATGTACATTTCTTGAATGTATACTGAAAATGTGTATGTTTTGATGTACATTTCTTGAATGTACACTGAAAATGTGTATGTTTTGATGTACATTTCTTGAATGTACACTGAAAATGTGTATGTTTTGATGTACATTTCTTTAGTGTACAATGAAAATGTGTATGTTTTGATGTACATTTCTTGTATATACAATGAAAATGTGTATGTTTTGATGTACATTTCTTGAATGTACACTGAAAATGTGTATGTTTTGATATACATTTCTTGAATGTACAATGAAAATGTATATGTTTTCATGTACATTTCTTGAATGTATACTGAAAATGTGTATGTTTTGATGTACATTTCTTGTATATACAATGAAAATGTGTATGTTTTGATGTATATTTCTTGAATGTACACTGAAAATGTGTATGTTTTGATGTACATTTCTTGTATATACAATGAAAATGTGTATGTTTTGATGTATATTTCTTGAATGTACACTGAAAATGTGTATGTTTTGATATACATTTCTTGAATGTACAATGAAAATGTGTATGTCTTGATGTACATTTCTTGAATGTACACTGAAAATGTGTATGTTTTGATGTACATTACTTGTATATACAATGAAAATGTGTATGTTTTGAAGTACATTTCTTGAATGTACACTGAAAAAGTGTATGTTTTGATATACATTTCTTGTATATACAATGAAAATGTGTATGTTTTGATGTACATTTCTTGTATATACAATGAAAATCTGTATGTTTTGATGTACATTTCTTGAATGTACACTGAATATGTGTATGTTTTGATGTACATTTCTTGAATGTACACTGAATATGTGTATGTTTTGATGTACATTTCTTGAATGTACACTGAAAATGTGTATGTTTTGATGTACAGTTCTTGAATGTACAATGAAAATGTGTATGTTTTGATGTGCATTTCAGGTATATACAGTGAAAATGTGTATATTTTGATGTATACTTCTAGAATGTGCAGTCAAAATGTGTATGTTTTGATGTACATTTCTTGAATGTACAATGAAAATGTGTATATTTTGATGTATATTTCTAGAATGTGCAGTCAAAATGTGTATGTTTTGATGTACATTTCTTGAGTGTAAAATGAAAATGTGTATGTTTTGATGTACATTTCTTGAATGTACAATGAAAATGTGTATGTTTTGATGTACATTTCTTGAGTGTACAATGAAAATGTGTATGTTTTGATGTACATTTCTTGAATGTACAATGAAAATGTGTATGTCTTGATGTACATTTCTTGAATGTACACTGAAAATGTGTATGTTTTGATGTACATTTCTTGTATATACAATGAAAATGTGTATGTTTTGATGTACATTTCTTGTATATACAATGAAAATGTGTATGTTTTGATATACATTTCTTGAATGTACAATGAAAATGTATATGTTTTCATGTACATTTCTTGAATGTATACTGAAAATGTGTATGTTTTGATGTACATTTCTTGAATGTACACTGAAAATGTGTATGTTTTGATGTACATTCCTTGAATGTACACTGAAAATGTATATGTTTTGATGTACATTTCTTGTATATACAATGGAAATGTGTATGTTTTGATGTCCATTTCTTGAGTGTACAATGAAAATGTGTATGTTTTGATGTACATTTCTTGAATGTACAATGAAAATGTGTATGTTTTGATCTACATTTCTTGAATGTACAATGAATATGTGTATGTTTTGAAGTACATTTCTTGAATGTACAATGAAAATGTGTATGTTTTGATGTACATTTCTGGTATATACAATGAAAATGGGTATGTTTTGATGTACATTTCTTGAATGTACAATGAAAATGTGTATGTTTTGATGTACATTTCTGGTATATACAATGAAAATGTTTATCTTTTGATGTACATTTCTTGAATGTACAATGAAATTGTGTATGTTTTGATGTACATTTCTGGTATATACAATGAAAATATGTATGTTTTGATGTACATTTCTTGAATATACAATGAAAATGTGTATGATTTGATGTACATTTCTTGAATGTACACTGAAAATGTGTATGTTTTGATATACATTTCTTGTATATACAATGAAAATGTGTATGTTTTGATGTACATTTCTTGTATATACAATGAAAAATGTGTATGTTTTGATGTACATTTCTGGTATATACAATGAAAATGTGCATGTTTTGATGTATATCTCTTGAATGTACACTCAAAATGTGTATGTTTTGATGTACATTTCTTGAATGTACAATGAAAATGTATATGTTTTGATGTACATTTCTGGTATATACAATGAAAATGTGTATTTTTTGAGGTACATTTCTGGTATATACAATGAAAATGTGTATCTTTTGATGTATATTTCTTGAATGTACACTGAAAATGTGTATGTTTTGATGTACATTTCTTGAATGTACAATGAAAATGTGTATGTTTTGATGTACCTTTCTGGTATATACAATGAAAATGTGTAGGCTTTAATGTATATTTTTTGAATGTACACTCAAAATGTGTATGTTTTGATGTACATTTCTTGAATGTACAATGAAAATGTGTATGTTTTGATGTACATTTCTTGAATGTACAATGAAAATGTGTATGTTTTGATATACATTTCTTGAATGTACACTGAAAATGTGTATGTTTTGAAGTACATTTCTTGAGTGTACAATGAAAATGTGTATGTTTTGATGTACATTTCTTGAATGTACTATGAAAATGTGTATGTTTTGATGTACATTTCTTGAATGTACAATGAAAATGTGTATGTTTTGATGTACATTTCTTGAATGTACAATGAAAATGTGTATGTTTTGATATACATTTCTTGAATGTACACTGAAAATGTGTATGTTTTGATGTATATTTCTTGAATGTATACTGAATATGTGTATGTTTTGATGTACATTTCTTGTATATACAATGAAAATGTGTATGTTTTGATGTATATTTCTTGAATGTACACTGAAAATGTGTATGTTTTGATATACATTTCTTGAATGTACAATGAAAATGTGTATGTCTTGATGTACATTTCTTGAATGTACACTGAAAATGTGTATGTTTTGATATACATTTCTTGAATGTACAATGAAAATGTATATGTTTTCATGTACATTTCTTGAATGTATACTGAAAATGTGTATGTTTTGATGTACATTTCTTGTATATACAATGAAAATGTGTATGTTTTGATGTATATTTCTTGAATGTACACTGAAAATGTGTATGTTTTGATGTACATTTCTTGTATATACAATGAAAATGTGTATGTTTTGATGTATATTTCTTGAATGTACACTGAAAATGTGTATGTTTTGATATACATTTCTTGAATGTACAATGAAAATGTGTATGTCTTGATGTACATTTCTTGAATGTACACTGAAAATGTGTATGTTTTGATGTACATTACTTGTATATACAATGAAAATGTGTATGTTTTGAAGTACATTTCTTGAATGTACACTGAAAATGTGTATGTTTTGATATACATTTCTTGTATATACAATGAAAATGTGTATGTTTTGATGTACATTTCTTGTATATACAATGAAAATCTGTATGTTTTGATGTACATTTCTTGAATGTACACTGAATATGTGTATGTTTTGATGTACATTTCTTGAATGTACACTGAATATGTGTATGTTTTGATGTACATTTCTTGAATGTACACTGAAAATGTGTATGTTTTGATGTACAGTTCTTGAATGTACAATGAAAATGTGTATGTTTTGATGTGCATTTCAGGTATATACAGTGAAAATGTGTATATTTTGATGTATACTTCTAGAATGTGCAGTCAAAATGTGTATGTTTTGATGTACATTTCTTGAATGTACAATGAAAATGTGTATATTTTGATGTATATTTCTAGAATGTGCAGTCAAAATGTGTATGTTTTGATGTACATTTCTTGAGTGTAAAATGAAAATGTGTATGTTTTGATGTACATTTCTTGAATGTACAATGAAAATGTGTATGTTTTGATGTACATTTCTTGAGTGTACAATGAAAATGTGTATGTTTTGATGTACATTTCTTGAATGTACAATGAAAATGTGTATGTCTTGATGTACATTTCTTGAATGTACACTGAAAATGTGTATGTTTTGATGTACATTTCTTGTATATACAATGAAAATGTGTATGTTTTGATGTACATTTCTTGTATATACAATGAAAATGTGTATGTTTTGATATACATTTCTTGAATGTACAATGAAAATGTATATGTTTTCATGTACATTTCTTGAATGTATACTGAAAATGTGTATGTTTTGATGTACATTTCTTGTATATACAATGGAAATGTGTATGTTTTGATGTACATTTCTTGAGTGTACAATGAAAATGTGTATGTTTTGATGTACATTTCTTGAATGTACAATGAAAATGTGTATGTTTTGATCTACATTTCTTGAATGTACAATGAATATGTGTATGTTTTGATGTACATTTCTTGAATGTACAATGAAAATGTGTATGTTTTGATGTACATTTCTGGTATATACAATGAAAATGGGTATGTTTTGATGTACATTTCTTGAATGTACAATGAAAATGTGTATGTTTTGATGTACATTTCTGGTATATACAATGAAAATGTTTATCTTTTGATGTACATTTCTTGAATGTACAATGAAATTGTGTATGTTTTGATGTACATTTCTGGTATATACAATGAAAATATGTATGTTTTGATGTACATTTCTTGAATATACAATGAAAATGTGTATGATTTGATGTACATTTCTTGAATGTACACTGAAAATGTGTATGTTTTGATATACATTTCTTGTATATACAATGAAAATGTGTATGTTTTGATGTACATTTCTTGTATATACAATGAAAAATGTGTATGTTTTGATGTACATTTCTGGTATATACAATGAAAATGTGCATGTTTTGATGTATATCTCTTGAATGTACACTCAAAATGTGTATGTTTTGATGTACATTTCTTGAATGTACAATGAAAATGTATATGTTTTGATGTACATTTCTGGTATATACAATGAAAATGTGTATTTTTTGAGGTACATTTCTGGTATATACAATGAAAATGTGTATCTTTTGATGTATATTTCTTGAATGTACACTGAAAATGTGTATGTTTTGATGTACATTTCTTGAATGTACAATGAAAATGTGTATGTTTTGATGTACCTTTCTGGTATATACAATGAAAATGTGTAGGCTTTAATGTATATTTTTTGAATGTACACTCAAAATGTGTATGTTTTGATGTACATTTCTTGAATGTACACTGAAAATGTGTATGTTTTGAAGTACATTTCTTGAGTGTACAATGAAAATGTGTATGTTTTGATGTACATTTCTTGAATGTACTATGAAAATGTGTATGTTTTGATGTACAGTTCTTGAATGTACAATGAAAATGTGTATGTTTTGATGTACATTTCTTGAATGTACAATGAAAATGTGTATGTTTTGATGTACATTTCTTGAATGTACACTGAAAATGTGTATGTTTTGATGTACATTTCTTGAATGTACAATGAAAATGTGTATGTTTTGATGTATATTTCCTGAATGTACAATGAAAATGTGTATGTTTTGATGTACATTTCTTGAATGTACAATGAAAATGTGTATGTTTTGAAGTACATTTCTTGAATGTACACTGAAAATGTGTATGTTTTGAAGTACATTTCTTGAATGTACAATGAAAATGTGTATGTTTTGATGTACATTTCTTGAATGTACAATGAAAATGTGTATGTTTTGATATACATTTCTTGAATGTACAATGAAAATATATATGTTTTCATGTACATTTCTTGAATGTATACTGAAAATGTGTATGTTTTGATGTACATTTCTTGAATGTACACTGAAAATGTGTATGTTTTGATGTACATTTCTTTAGTGTACAATGAAAATGTGTATGTTTTGATGTACATTTCTTGTATATACAATGAAAATGTGTATGTTTTGATGTACATTTCTTGAATGTACACTGAAAATGTGTATGTTTTGATATACATTTCTTGAATGTACAATGAAAATGTATATGTTTTCATGTACATTTCTTGAATGTATACTGAAAATGTGTATGTTTTGATGTACATTTCTTGTATATACAATGAAAATGTGTATGTTTTGATGTATATTTCTTGAATGTACACTGAAAATGTGTATGTTTTGATGTACATTTCTTGTATATACAATGAAAATGTGTATGTTTTGATGTATATTTCTTGAATGTACACTGAAAATGTGTATGTTTTGATATACATTTCTTGAATGTACAATGAAAATGTGTATGTCTTGATGTACATTTCTTGAATGTACACTGAAAATGTGTATGTTTTGATGTACATTACTTGTATATACAATGAAAATGTGTATGCTTTGAAGTACATTTCTCGAATGTACACCGAAAATGTGTATGTTTTGATATACATTTCTTCTATATACAATGAAAATGTGTATGTTTTGATGTACATTTCTTGTATATACAATGAAAATCTGTATGTTTTGATGTACATTTCTTGAATGTACACTGAATATGTGTATGTTTTGATGTACATTTCTTGAATCTACACTGAATATGTGTATGTTTTGATGTACATTTCTTGAATGTACACTGAAAATGTGTATGTTTTGATGTACAGTTCTTGAATGTACAATGAAAATGTGTATGTTTTGATGTGCATTACAGGTATATACAGTGAAAATGTGTATATTTTGATGTATACTTCTAGAATGTGCAGTCAAAATGTGTATGTTTTGATGTACATTTCTTGAATGTACAATGAAAATGTGTATATTTTGATGTATATTTCTAGAATGTGCAGTCAAAATGTGTATGTTTTGATGTACATTTCTTGAGTGTAAAATGAAAATGTGTATGTTTTGATGTACATTTCTTGAATGTACAATGAAAATGTGTATGTTTTGATGTACATTTCTTGAGTGTACAATGAAAATGTGTATGTTTTGATGTACATTTCTTGAGTGTACAATGAAAATGTGTATGTTTTGATGTAGATTTCTTGAATGTACAATGAAAATGTGTATGTTTTGATGTACATTTCTTGAATGTACAATGAAAATGTGTATGTTTTGATGTACATTTCTTGAGTGTACAATGAAAATGTGTATGTTTTGATGTACATTTCTTGAATGTACAATGAAAATGTGTATGTCTTGATGTACATTTCTTGAATGTACACTGAAAATGTGTATGTTTTGATGTACATTTCTTGTATATACAATGAAAATGTGTATGTTTTGATGTACATTTCTTGTATATACAATGAAAATGTGTATGTTTTGATCTACATTTCTTGAATGTACAATGAAAATGTGTATGTTTTGATATATATTTCTTGAATGTACAATGAAAATGTGTATGTTTTGATGTACATTTCTTTAGTGTACAATGAAAATGTGTATGTTTTGATGTAGATTTCTTGAGGTACAATGAAAATGTGTATGTTTTGATATACATTTCTTGAATGTACACTGAAAATGTGTATGTTTTGATGTACATTTCTTTAATGTACAATGAAAATGTGTATGTTTTGATGTATATTTCCTGAATGTACAATGAAAATGTGTATGTTTTGATGTACATTTCTTGAATGTACAATGAAAATGTGTATGTTTTGATATACACTTCTTGAATGTACACTGAAAATGTGTATGTTTTGATATACATTTCTTGAATGTACAATGAAAATGTGTATGATTTGGTGTACATTTCTTGTATATACAATGAAAATGTGTATGTTTTGATATACATTTCTTGAATGTACACTGAAAATGTATGTGTTTTGATTAACATTTCTTGAATGTACAATGAAAATGTGTATGTTTTGATGTACATTCCTTGAATGTACAATGAAAATGTGTATGCTTTGATGTACATTTCTTGAATGTACAATGAAAATGTGTATGTTTTCATGTACATTTCTTGAATGTACAATGAAAATGTGTATGTTTTGATATACATTTCTTGTATGTACAATGAAAATGTGTATGTTTTGATGTACATTTCTTGAGTGTACAATGAAAATGTGTATGATTTAATGTACATTTCTTGAGTGTACTATGAAAATGTGTATGTTTTGATGTACATTTCTTGAATGTACAATGAGAATGTGTATGTTTTGATGTACATTTCTTGAATGTACAAAGAAAATGTGTATGTTTTGATGTATATTTCTTGAATGTACAATGAAAATGTGTATGTTTCGATGTGCATTTCTTGAATGTACAATGAAAATGTGTATGTTTTGATGTACATTTCTTTAGTGTACAATGAAAATGTGTTTGCTTTGATGTACATTTCTTGAATGTACACTGAAAATGTGTATTTTTTGATATACATTTCTTGAATGTACACTGAAAATGTGTATGCTTTGATGTACATTTCTGGAATGTACAATGAAAATGTGTATGTTTTGATATACATTTCTTGAATGTACACTGAAAATGTGTATGTTTTGATGTACATTTCTTGAGTGTACAATGAAAATGTGTATGTTTTGATGTACATTTCTTGTATATACAATGAAAATGTGTATGTTTTGATGTATATTTCTAGAATGTACAATGAAAATGTGTATGTTTTGATGTACATTTCTTGAATGTACAGTGAAAATGTGTATGTTTTGATGTACATTTCTTGAATGTACACTGAAAATGTGTATGTTTTGATGTACATTTCTTGAGTGTACAATGAAAATGTGTATGTTTTGATGTACATTTCTTGAATGTACAATGAAAATGTGTATGTTTTGATGTATACTTCCTGAATGTACAATGAAAATGTGTATGTTTTGATGTACATTTCTTGAATGTACAATGAAAAGGTGTATGTTTTGATATACATTTCTTGAATGTACACTGAAAATGTGTATGTTTTGAAGTACATTTCTGGAGTGTACAATGAAAATGGGTATGTTTTGATGTACATTTCTTGAATGTACAATGAAAATGTGTATGTTTTGATGTACATTTCTTGAGTGTACAATGAAAATGTGTATGTTTTGATGTACACTTCTTGAATGTACAATGAAAATGTGTATGTTTTGATGTACATTTCTTGAGTGTAAAATGAAAATGTGTATGTTTTTTTATGTACATTTCTTGAGTGTACAATGAAAATGTGTATGTTTTGATGTACATTTCTTGAGTGTACAATAAAAATGTGTATGTTTTGATGTACATTTCTTGAATGTACAATGAAAGTGTGTATGTTTTGATCTACATTTCTTGAATGTACAATGAAAATGTGTATGTTTTGATCTACATTTCTTGAATGTACACTGAAAATGTGTATGTTTTGATGTACTTTTCTTTAGTGTACAATGAAAATGTGTATGTTTTGATGTACATTTCTTGTATATACAATGAAAATGTGTATGTTTTGATGTATATTTCTAGAATGTACAATGAAAATGTGTATGTTTTGATGTACATTTCTTGAATGTACAGTGAAAATGTGTATGTTTTGATGTACATTTCTTGAATGTACACTGAAAATGTGTATGTTTTGATGTACATTTCTTGAGTGTACAATGAAAATGTGTATGTTTTGATGTACATTTCTTGAATGTACAATGAAAATGTGTATGTTTTGATGTATACCTCCTGAATGTACAATGAAAATGTGTATGTTTTGATGTACATTTCTTGAATGTACAATGAAAAAGTGTATGTTTTGATATACATTTCTTGAATGTACACTGAAAATGTGTATGTTTTGAAGTACATTTCTGGAGTGTACAATGAAAATGTGTATGTTTTGATGTACATTTCTTGAATGTACAATGAAAATGTGTATGTTTTGATGTACATTTCTTGAGTGTACAATGAAAATGTGTATGTTTTGATGTACACTTCTTGAATGTACAATGAAAATGTGTATGTTTTGATGTACATTTCTTGAGTGTAAAATGAAAATGTGTATGTTTTGATGTACATTTCTTGAGTGTACAATGAAAATGTGTATGTTTTGATGTACATTTCTTGAGTGTACAATAAAAATGTGTATGTTTTGATGTACATTTCTTGAATGTACAATGAAAGTGTGTATGTTTTGATCTACATTTCTTGAATGTACAATGAAAATGTGTATGTTTTGATCTACATTTCTTGAATGTACACTGAAAATGTGTATGTTTTGATGTACATTTCTTTAGTGTACAATGAAAATGTGTATGTTTTGATGTACATTTCTTGTATATACAATGAAAATGTGTATGTTTTGATGTATATTTCTAGAATGTACAATGAAAATGTGTATGTTTTGATGTACATTTCTTGAATGTACAGTGAAAATGTGTATGTTTTGATGTACATTTCTTGAATGCACAATGAAAATGTATATGTTTTCATGTACATTTCTTGAATGTATACTGAAAATGTGTATGTTTTGATGTACATTTCTTGTATATACAATGAAAATGTGTATGTTTTGATGTACATTTCTTGAATGTACACTGAAAATGTGTATGTTTTGATATACATTTCTTGAATGTACATTGAAAATGTGTATGTCTTGATGTACATTTCTTGAATGTACACTGAAAATGTCTATGTTTTTATGTACATTAGTTGTATATACAATGAAAATGTGTATGTTTTGAAGTACATTTCTTGAATGTACACTGAAAATGTGTATGTTTTGATATACATTTCTTGTATATACAATGAAAATGTGTATGTTTTGATGTACATTTCTTGTATATACAATGAAAATGTGTATGTTTTGATGTACATTTCTTGAATGTACACTGAATATTTGTATGTTTTGATGTACATTTCTTGAATGTACACTGAAAATGTGTATGTTTTAATGTACAGTTCTTGAATATACAATGAAAATGTGTATGTTTTGATGTGCATTTCTGGTATATACAATGAAAATGTGTATGTTTTGATGTATATTTCTAGAATGTGCAGTCAAAATGTGTATGTTTTGATGTACATTTCTTGAATGTACAATGAAAATGTGTATGTTTTGATGTACATTTCTGGTATATGCAATGAAAATGTGTATGTTTTGATGTACATTTCTTGAATGTACAATGAAAATGTGTATGTTTTGATGTACATTTCTTGAATGTACAATGAAAATGTGTATGTTTTGATACACATTTCTTGAATGTACACTTTTTTTTTTTTTTTTTTTAAATTCTTTATTGTTCTACATGTTCCATTACAATATGTAATACTACATGTTGGGTTTGCTTTGTAAACTGATAAATACATCTTAATTTAACATTAATAATTACATCGATTTATATAGTTCAATTATTTTTTGTCAGATCAATTGCATTGGCATACTGAATATATTCTTTAAAATAACTTTTAGCAATTTCGACTTTAGTTGGTGGCCATTTTCCTCTTCTTTGAATTATTTTCCTTCTGAATGCTCTTCTTTTTTCTTCGAGATTTTTGCAGTCATAAATTATATGGTCTGTTGTTTGCTCTCCTCCATTACATGAACAACTTGGGTTGTCTGTGATGTGGAACCTATAGTAGTATGCTTTAAGTCTTCCGTGTCCTGTCAGTAGTGTTGTAAGGTTTGCCGTTAGATTTATCCTTAACTTCAGTCTGTCTGCTACAGTAGGAAAGTATTGCTTTGTTTCCTGACCTTTAGTTGTTTCTTGCCATTGACTTTCCCAATGTTTTAGACTTTCTTGTCTTAGCGTTCTTCTAACAAAACTCTTTGGAAGTCTATTATAGATGCATTCCTCTTCGTTTGTAATTGCTCTCTTTGCTAGTCGGTCTGCAATTTCATTGCCTTGTATCCCTATGTGTGCTTTGACCCACCCAATTTCTATATTCCATTTTTGTTTTTCTAAAATTTTTAACATTGTTCTAATTGCTTCTGTTAGGTAACTGTGAATTTTGTAGTTATGCAATGATTGTAATGTGACTCTACTGTCCGTGTATATCGCTGCAGTTTTGTTATCTTCTTCAGTTAAGTAAATATTTTCAACAGTTTCTAATGCTTTCAACACTGCAAATTGTTCAGCTTGGTTATTGGAGCACTGTTTATCTAACTTATATTGTAGCTGATATTTCAGTTGGTTCTGACGATAAATTGCTACTCCAGAACCAACTCCTTCTTCTGTTTTACTGCCATCTGTATAAATTTCCAGTGCATACGTTTTATTCTGATTTATTTCTTTTATTATTGGTATGTCGGCTGGATGACACCATTTCCTATATTCTACAGGTTTGTCTAATTTGTTCTCAGAGTTTTGTTTCAATATTATATATTCATTGGCGATTTCCTGAAGTTTGATTGTAATTGGTGTAAGTCCCGTTATAATGGATAGTGCTTCAGTAGATGTGGTCCTGAATGCTTTAGCAATTTTGATATATATTTGTCTTTGCACTCTTGTAAACTTATTTGCATTATATTTTCTGTCAATGGCTTCTATCCATACTGGAGCTGCATAAGATAGTAATGGTAGAATTGCACCGTTGTACATAGTCTTTAAAGCCTGGTGTTTCAGTCCCCAATCTAGTTTTGCTGATTTAGATAAAATGTGTATCAATTTATTGGCTTTCTCTGTTACATACTGAATGTGATCATTAAAGGTGAAATTTTTATCAATGATTATTCCCAAATATTTGACGTTTTCTACTTGTTTTATTTGTCTGTTATTGATAAAGATGCTTATATCCCTTTCCACTCTACGTTTACGTGTTATTAGCATTGTTTTCGACTTTCGCTCATCAAAAATAATTTTATTATTCTTAGCCAACTTGAATGTACACTGAAAATGTGTATGTTTTGATGTACATTGCTTGAATGTACAATGAAAATGTGTATGTTTCGATGTACATTTCTTGAGTGTACAATGAAAATGTGTATCTTTTGATGTACATATCTTGAATGTACAATGAAAATGTGTATGTTTTGATGTACATTTCTGGTATATACAATGAAAATGTGTATGTTTTGATGTACATTTCTTGAGTGTACAATGAAAATGTGTATGTTTTGATGTACATTTCTTGAGTGTACAATGAAAATGTGTATGTTTTGATGTACATTTCTTGAATGTACAATGGAAATGTGTATGTCTTGATCTACATTTCTTGAATGTACAATGAAAATGTGTATGTTTTGATGTACATTTCTTGAATGTACACTGAAAATGTGTATGTTTTGATGTACATTTCTTTAGTGTACAATGAAAATGTGTATGTTTTCATGTACATTTCTTGTATATACAATGAAAATGTGTATGTTTTGATGTACATTTCTTGAATGTACACTGAAAATGTGTATGTTTTGATATACATTTCTTGAATGTACAATGAAAATGTATATGTTTTCATGTACATTTCTTGAATGTATACTGAAAATGTGTATGTTTTGATGTACATTTCTTTAGTGTACAATGAAAATGTGTATGTTTTCATGTACATTTCTTGTATATACAATGAAAATGTGTATGTTTTGATGTACATTTCTTGAATGTACACTGAAAATGTGTATGTTTTGATATACATTTCTTGAATGTACAATGAAAATGTGTATGTTTCCATGTACATTTCTTCAATGTATACTGAAAATGTGTATGTTTTCATGTACATTTCTTGAATGTACACTGAAAATGTGTATGTTTTGATATACATTTCTTGAATGTACCATGAAAATGTGTATGTCTTGATGTACATTTCTTGAATGTACACTGAAAATGTGTATGTTTTCATGTACATTTCTTGTATATACAATGAAAATGTGTATGTTTTGATGTACATTTCTTGAATGTACACTGAAAATGTGTATGTTTTGATATACATTTCTTGAATGTACAATGAAAATGTATATGTTTTCATGTACATTTCTTGAATGTATACTGAAAATGTGTATGTTTTGATGTATATTTCTTGAATGTACACTGAAAATGTGTATGTTTTGATATACATTTCTTGAATGTACAATGAAAATGTGTATGTCTTGATGTACATTTCTTGAATGTACACTGAAAATGTGTATGTTTTGATGTACATTACTTGTATATACAATGAAAATATGTATGTTTTGATGTACATTTCTTGAATGTACACTGAAAATGTGTATGTTTTGATATACATTTCTTGTATATACAATGAAAATGTGTATGTTTTGATGTACATTTCTTGTATATACAATGAAAATGTGTATGTTTTGATGTACAATTCTTGAATGTACACTGAAAATGTGTATGTTTTGATGTACATTTCTTGTATATACAATGAAAATGTGTATGTTTTGATGTAC
This sequence comes from Tenodera sinensis, assembly GCA_030765045.1. Classification (NCBI taxonomy): domain Eukaryota; kingdom Metazoa; phylum Arthropoda; class Insecta; order Mantodea; family Mantidae; genus Tenodera; species Tenodera sinensis. Next base: position 216,339,386 of record CM060964.1, on the reverse strand, counting down.
ATTTCTTGAATGTACACTGAAAATGTGTATGTTTTGATATACATTTCTTGAATGTACAATGAAAATGTATATGTTTTCATGTACATTTCTTGAATGTATACTGAAAATGTGTATGTTTTGATGTACATTTCTTGAATGTACACTGAAAATGTGTATGTTTTGATATACATTTCTTGAATGTACAATGAAAATGTGTATGTTTTGATGTACATTTCTTGAATGTACAATGAAAATGTGTATGTTTTGATGTACATTTCTGGTATATACAATGAAAATGTATATGTTTTGATGTACATTTCTTGAATGTACAATGAAAATGTGTATGTTTTGATGTACATTTCTGGTATATACAATGAAAATGTGTATGTTTTGATTTACATTTCTTGTATATACAATGAAAATGTGTATGTTTTGATGTACGTTTCTGGTATATACAATGAAAATTTGCATGTTTTGATTTACATTTCTTGTATATACAATGAAAATGTGTATGTTTTGATGTACGTTTCTGGTATATACAATGAAAATGTGCATGTTTTGATGTATATCTCTTGAATGTACACTCAAAATGTGTATGTTTTGATGTACATTTCTTGAGTGTACAATGAAAATGTGTGTGTTTTGATGTACATTTCTTGAATGTACAATGAAAATGTGTATGTTTTGATGTACATTCCTTGAATGTACAATGAAAATGTGTATGTTTTGTTGTACATTTCTTGAATGTACAATGAAAATGTGTATGTTTTGATGTACATTTCTTGAATGTACAATGAAAATGTGTATGTTTTGATATACATTTCTTGAATGTACAATGAAAATGTGTATGTTTTGATGTACATTTCTTGAGTGTACAATGAAAATGTGTATGTTTTGATGTAGATTTCTTGAGGTACAATGAAAATGTGTATGTTTTGATGTACATTTCTTGAATGTACAATGAAAATGTGTATGTTTTGATGTACATTTCTTGAATGTACACTGAAAGTGTGTATGTTTTGATGTACATTTCTTGTATATACAATGAAAATGTGTATGCTTTGATGTACATTTCTTGAATGTAATCTGAAAATGTGTATGTTTTGATATACATTTCTTGAATGTACAATGAAGATGTGTATGTTTTGATGTACATTTCTTGTATATACAATGAAAATGTGTATGCTTTGATGTCCATTTCTTGAATGTAATCTGAAAATGTGTATGTTTTGATATACATTTCCTGAATGTACAATGAAAATGTATATGTTTTCATGTACATTTCTTGAATGTACACTGAAAATGTGTATGTTTTGATGTACATTTCTGGTATATACAATGAAAATGTATATGTTTTGATGTACATTACTTGAATGTACACTGAAAATGTGTATGGTTTGATGTACATTTCTTGTATATACAATGAAAATGTGTATGTTTTGATGTACATTCCTTGAATGTACAATGAAAATGTGTATGTTTTGATGTACATTTCTGGTATATACAATGAAAATGTGTATGTTTTGATGTACATTTCTTGAATGTACACTGAAAATGTGTATGTTTTGATGTACATTTCTTGAATGTACACTGAAAATGTGTATGTTTTGATGTACATTTCTTGTATATACAATGAAAATGTGTATGTTTTGATGTGCATTTCTGGTATATACAATGAAAATGTGTATGTTTTGATGTATATTTCTTGAATGTACACTCAAAATGTGTATGTTTTGATGTACATTTCTTGAATGTACAATGAAAATGTGTATGTTTTGATGTACATTTCTGGTATATACAATGAAAATGGGTATGTTTTGATGTACATTTCTTGAATGTACAATGAAAATGTGTATGTTTTGATGTACATTTCTGGTATATACAATGAAAATGTTTATCTTTTGATGTACATTTCTTGAATGTACAATGAAATTGTGTATGTTTTGATGTACATTTCTGGTATATACAATGAAAATATGTATGTTTTGATGTACATTTCTTGAATATACAATGAAAATGTGTATGATTTGATGTACATTTCTTGAATGTACACTGAAAATGTGTATGTTTTGATATACATTTCTTGTATATACAATGAAAATGTGTATGTTTTGATGTACATTTCTTGTATATACAATGAAAAATGTGTATGTTTTGATGTACATTTCTGGTATATACAATGAAAATGTGCATGTTTTGATGTATATCTCTTGAATGTACACTCAAAATGTGTATGTTTTGATGTACATTTCTTGAATGTACAATGAAAATGTATATGTTTTGATGTACATTTCTGGTATATACAATGAAAATGTGTATTTTTTGAGGTACATTTCTGGTATATACAATGAAAATGTGTATCTTTTGATGTATATTTCTTGAATGTACACTCAAAATGTGTATGTTTTGATGTACATTTCTTGAATGTACAATGAAAATGTGTATGTTTTGATGTACCTTTCTGGTATATACAATGAAAATGTGTAGGCTTTAATGTATATTTTTTGAATGTACACTCAAAATGTGTATGTTTTGATGTACATTTCTTGAACGTACAATGAAAATGTGTATGTTTTGATGTACATTTCTTGAATGTACAATGAAAATGTGTATGTTTTGATATACATTTCTTGAATGTACACTGAAAATGTGTATGTTTTGAAGTACATTTCTTGAGTGTACAATGAAAATGTGTATGTTTTGATGTACATTTCTTGAATGTACTATGAAAATGTGTATGTTTTGATGTACATTTCTTGAATGTACAATGAAAATGTGTATGTTTTGATGTACATTTCTTGAATGTACAATGAAAATGTGTATGTTTTGATATACATTTCTTGAATGTACACTGAAAATGTGTATGTTTTGATGTACATTTCTTGAATGTACAATGAAAATGTGTATGTTTTGATGTATATTTCCTGAATGTACAATGAAAATGTGTATGTTTTGATGTACATTTCTTGAATGTACAATGAAAATGTGTATGTTTTGATATACATTTCTTGAATGTACACTGAAAATGTGTATGTTTTGAAGTACATTTCTTGAATGTACAATGAAAATGTGTATGTTTTGATGTACATTTCTTGAATGGACAATGAAAATGTGTATGTTTTGATATACATTTCTTGAATGTACAATGAAAATGTATATGTTTTCATGTACATTTCTTGAATGTATACTGAAAATGTGTATGTTTTGATGTACATTTCTTGAATGTACACTGAAAATGTGTATGTTTTGATGTACATTTCTTGAATGTACACTGAAAATGTGTATGTTTTGATGTACATTTCTTTAGTGTACAATGAAAATGTGTATGTTTTGATGTACATTTCTTGTATATACAATGAAAATGTGTATGTTTTGATGTACATTTCTTGAATGTACACTGAAAATGTGTATGTTTTGATATACATTTCTTGAATGTACAATGAAAATGTATATGTTTTCATGTACATTTCTTGAATGTATACTGAAAATGTGTATGTTTTGATGTACATTTCTTGTATATACAATGAAAATGTGTATGTTTTGATGTATATTTCTTGAATGTACACTGAAAATGTGTATGTTTTGATGTACATTTCTTGTATATACAATGAAAATGTGTATGTTTTGATGTATATTTCTTGAATGTACACTGAAAATGTGTATGTTTTGATATACATTTCTTGAATGTACAATGAAAATGTGTATGTCTTGATGTACATTTCTTGAATGTACACTGAAAATGTGTATGTTTTGATGTACATTACTTGTATATACAATGAAAATGTGTATGTTTTGAAGTACATTTCTTGAATGTACACTGAAAAAGTGTATGTTTTGATATACATTTCTTGTATATACAATGAAAATGTGTATGTTTTGATGTACATTTCTTGTATATACAATGAAAATCTGTATGTTTTGATGTACATTTCTTGAATGTACACTGAATATGTGTATGTTTTGATGTACATTTCTTGAATGTACACTGAATATGTGTATGTTTTGATGTACATTTCTTGAATGTACACTGAAAATGTGTATGTTTTGATGTACAGTTCTTGAATGTACAATGAAAATGTGTATGTTTTGATGTGCATTTCAGGTATATACAGTGAAAATGTGTATATTTTGATGTATACTTCTAGAATGTGCAGTCAAAATGTGTATGTTTTGATGTACATTTCTTGAATCTACAATGAAAATGTGTATATTTTGATGTATATTTCTAGAATGTGCAGTCAAAATGTGTATGTTTTGATGTACATTTCTTGAGTGTAAAATGAAAATGTGTATGTTTTGATGTACATTTCTTGAATGTACAATGAAAATGTGTATGTTTTGATGTACATTTCTTGAGTGTACAATGAAAATGTGTATGTTTTGATGTACATTTCTTGAATGTACAATGAAAATGTGTATGTCTTGATGTACATTTCTTGAATGTACACTGAAAATGTGTATGTTTTGATGTACATTTCTTGTATATACAATGAAAATGTGTATGTTTTGATGTACATTTCTTGTATATACAATGAAAATGTGTATGTTTTGATATACATTTCTTGAATGTACAATGAAAATGTATATGTTTTCATGTACATTTCTTGAATGTATACTGAAAATGTGTATGTTTTGATGTACATTTCTTGAATGTACACTGAAAATGTGTATGTTTTGATGTACATTCCTTGAATGTACACTGAAAATGTATATGTTTTGATGTACATTTCTTGTATATACAATGGAAATGTGTATGTTTTGATGTCCATTTCTTGAGTGTACAATGAAAATGTGTATGTTTTGATGTACATTTCTTGAATGTACAATGAAAATGTGTATGTTTTGATCTACATTTCTTGAATGTACAATGAATATGTGTATGTTTTGAAGTACATTTCTTGAATGTACAATGAAAATGTGTATGTTTTGATGTACATTTCTGGTATATACAATGAAAATGGGTATGTTTTGATGTACATTTCTTGAATGTACAATGAAAATGTGTATGTTTTGATGTACATTTCTGGTATATACAATGAAAATGTTTATCTTTTGATGTACATTTCTTGAATGTACAATGAAATTGTGTATGTTTTGATGTACATTTCTGGTATATACAATGAAAATATGTATGTTTTGATGTACATTTCTTGAATATACAATGAAAATGTGTATGATTTGATGTACATTTCTTGAATGTACACTGAAAATGTGTATGTTTTGATATACATTTCTTGTATATACAATGAAAATGTGTATGTTTTGATGTACATTTCTTGTATATACAATGAAAAATGTGTATGTTTTGATGTACATTTCTGGTATATACAATGAAAATGTGCATGTTTTGATGTATATCTCTTGAATGTACACTCAAAATGTGTATGTTTTGATGTACATTTCTTGAATGTACAATGAAAATGTATATGTTTTGATGTACATTTCTGGTATATACAATGAAAATGTGTATTTTTTGAGGTACATTTCTGGTATATACAATGAAAATGTGTATCTTTTGATGTATATTTCTTGAATGTACACTGAAAATGTGTATGTTTTGATGTACATTTCTTGAATGTACAATGAAAATGTGTATGTTTTGATGTACCTTTCTGGTATATACAATGAAAATGTGTAGGCTTTAATGTATATTTTTTGAATGTACACTCAAAATGTGTATGTTTTGATGTACATTTCTTGAATGTACAATGAAAATGTGTATGTTTTGATGTACATTTCTTGAATGTACAATGAAAATGTGTATGTTTTGATATACATTTCTTGAATGTACACTGAAAATGTGTATGTTTTGAAGTACATTTCTTGAGTGTACAATGAAAATGTGTATGTTTTGATGTACATTTCTTGAATGTACTATGAAAATGTGTATGTTTTGATGTACATTTCTTGAATGTACAATGAAAATGTGTATGTTTTGATGTACATTTCTTGAATGTACAATGAAAATGTGTATGTTTTGATATACATTTCTTGAATGTACACTGAAAATGTGTATGTTTTGATGTATATTTCTTGAATGTATACTGAATATGTGTATGTTTTGATGTACATTTCTTGTATATACAATGAAAATGTGTATGTTTTGATGTATATTTCTTGAATGTACACTGAAAATGTGTATGTTTTGATATACATTTCTTGAATGTACAATGAAAATGTGTATGTCTTGATGTACATTTCTTGAATGTACACTGAAAATGTGTATGTTTTGATATACATTTCTTGAATGTACAATGAAAATGTATATGTTTTCATGTACATTTCTTGAATGTATACTGAAAATGTGTATGTTTTGATGTACATTTCTTGTATATACAATGAAAATGTGTATGTTTTGATGTATATTTCTTGAATGTACACTGAAAATGTGTATGTTTTGATGTACATTTCTTGTATATACAATGAAAATGTGTATGTTTTGATGTATATTTCTTGAATGTACACTGAAAATGTGTATGTTTTGATATACATTTCTTGAATGTACAATGAAAATGTGTATGTCTTGATGTACATTTCTTGAATGTACACTGAAAATGTGTATGTTTTGATGTACATTACTTGTATATACAATGAAAATGTGTATGTTTTGAAGTACATTTCTTGAATGTACACTGAAAATGTGTATGTTTTGATATACATTTCTTGTATATACAATGAAAATGTGTATGTTTTGATGTACATTTCTTGTATATACAATGAAAATCTGTATGTTTTGATGTACATTTCTTGAATGTACACTGAATATGTGTATGTTTTGATGTACATTTCTTGAATGTACACTGAATATGTGTATGTTTTGATGTACATTTCTTGAATGTACACTGAAAATGTGTATGTTTTGATGTACAGTTCTTGAATGTACAATGAAAATGTGTATGTTTTGATGTGCATTTCAGGTATATACAGTGAAAATGTGTATATTTTGATGTATACTTCTAGAATGTGCAGTCAAAATGTGTATGTTTTGATGTACATTTCTTGAATGTACAATGAAAATGTGTATATTTTGATGTATATTTCTAGAATGTGCAGTCAAAATGTGTATGTTTTGATGTACATTTCTTGAGTGTAAAATGAAAATGTGTATGTTTTGATGTACATTTCTTGAATGTACAATGAAAATGTGTATGTTTTGATGTACATTTCTTGAGTGTACAATGAAAATGTGTATGTTTTGATGTACATTTCTTGAATGTACAATGAAAATGTGTATGTCTTGATGTACATTTCTTGAATGTACACTGAAAATGTGTATGTTTTGATGTACATTTCTTGTATATACAATGAAAATGTGTATGTTTTGATGTACATTTCTTGTATATACAATGAAAATGTGTATGTTTTGATATACATTTCTTGAATGTACAATGAAAATGTATATGTTTTCATGTACATTTCTTGAATGTATACTGAAAATGTGTATGTTTTGATGTACATTTCTTGTATATACAATGGAAATGTGTATGTTTTGATGTACATTTCTTGAGTGTACAATGAAAATGTGTATGTTTTGATGTACATTTCTTGAATGTACAATGAAAATGTGTATGTTTTGATCTACATTTCTTGAATGTACAATGAATATGTGTATGTTTTGATGTACATTTCTTGAATGTACAATGAAAATGTGTATGTTTTGATGTACATTTCTGGTATATACAATGAAAATGGGTATGTTTTGATGTACATTTCTTGAATGTACAATGAAAATGTGTATGTTTTGATGTACATTTCTGGTATATACAATGAAAATGTTTATCTTTTGATGTACATTTCTTGAATGTACAATGAAATTGTGTATGTTTTGATGTACATTTCTGGTATATACAATGAAAATATGTATGTTTTGATGTACATTTCTTGAATATACAATGAAAATGTGTATGATTTGATGTACATTTCTTGAATGTACACTGAAAATGTGTATGTTTTGATATACATTTCTTGTATATACAATGAAAATGTGTATGTTTTGATGTACATTTCTTGTATATACAATGAAAAATGTGTATGTTTTGATGTACATTTCTGGTATATACAATGAAAATGTGCATGTTTTGATGTATATCTCTTGAATGTACACTCAAAATGTGTATGTTTTGATGTACATTTCTTGAATGTACAATGAAAATGTATATGTTTTGATGTACATTTCTGGTATATACAATGAAAATGTGTATTTTTTGAGGTACATTTCTGGTATATACAATGAAAATGTGTATCTTTTGATGTATATTTCTTGAATGTACACTGAAAATGTGTATGTTTTGATGTACATTTCTTGAATGTACAATGAAAATGTGTATGTTTTGATGTACCTTTCTGGTATATACAATGAAAATGTGTAGGCTTTAATGTATATTTTTTGAATGTACACTCAAAATGTGTATGTTTTGATGTACATTTCTTGAATGTACACTGAAAATGTGTATGTTTTGAAGTACATTTCTTGAGTGTACAATGAAAATGTGTATGTTTTGATGTACATTTCTTGAATGTACTATGAAAATGTGTATGTTTTGATGTACAGTTCTTGAATGTACAATGAAAATGTGTATGTTTTGATGTACATTTCTTGAATGTACAATGAAAATGTGTATGTTTTGATGTACATTTCTTGAATGTACACTGAAAATGTGTATGTTTTGATGTACATTTCTTGAATGTACAATGAAAATGTGTATGTTTTGATGTATATTTCCTGAATGTACAATGAAAATGTGTATGTTTTGATGTACATTTCTTGAATGTACAATGAAAATGTGTATGTTTTGAAGTACATTTCTTGAATGTACACTGAAAATGTGTATGTTTTGAAGTACATTTCTTGAATGTACAATGAAAATGTGTATGTTTTGATGTACATTTCTTGAATGTACAATGAAAATGTGTATGTTTTGATATACATTTCTTGAATGTACAATGAAAATATATATGTTTTCATGTACATTTCTTGAATGTATACTGAAAATGTGTATGTTTTGATGTACATTTCTTGAATGTACACTGAAAATGTGTATGTTTTGATGTACATTTCTTTAGTGTACAATGAAAATGTGTATGTTTTGATGTACATTTCTTGTATATACAATGAAAATGTGTATGTTTTGATGTACATTTCTTGAATGTACACTGAAAATGTGTATGTTTTGATATACATTTCTTGAATGTACAATGAAAATGTATATGTTTTCATGTACATTTCTTGAATGTATACTGAAAATGTGTATGTTTTGATGTACATTTCTTGTATATACAATGAAAATGTGTATGTTTTGATGTATATTTCTTGAATGTACACTGAAAATGTGTATGTTTTGATGTACATTTCTTGTATATACAATGAAAATGTGTATGTTTTGATGTATATTTCTTGAATGTACACTGAAAATGTGTATGTTTTGATATACATTTCTTGAATGTACAATGAAAATGTGTATGTCTTGATGTACATTTCTTGAATGTACACTGAAAATGTGTATGTTTTGATGTACATTACTTGTATATACAATGAAAATGTGTATGCTTTGAAGTACATTTCTCGAATGTACACCGAAAATGTGTATGTTTTGATATACATTTCTTCTATATACAATGAAAATGTGTATGTTTTGATGTACATTTCTTGTATATACAATGAAAATCTGTATGTTTTGATGTACATTTCTTGAATGTACACTGAATATGTGTATGTTTTGATGTACATTTCTTGAATCTACACTGAATATGTGTATGTTTTGATGTACATTTCTTGAATGTACACTGAAAATGTGTATGTTTTGATGTACAGTTCTTGAATGTACAATGAAAATGTGTATGTTTTGATGTGCATTACAGGTATATACAGTGAAAATGTGTATATTTTGATGTATACTTCTAGAATGTGCAGTCAAAATGTGTATGTTTTGATGTACATTTCTTGAATGTACAATGAAAATGTGTATATTTTGATGTATATTTCTAGAATGTGCAGTCAAAATGTGTATGTTTTGATGTACATTTCTTGAGTGTAAAATGAAAATGTGTATGTTTTGATGTACATTTCTTGAATGTACAATGAAAATGTGTATGTTTTGATGTACATTTCTTGAGTGTACAATGAAAATGTGTATGTTTTGATGTACATTTCTTGAGTGTACAATGAAAATGTGTATGTTTTGATGTACATTTCTTGAATGTACAATGAAAATGTGTATGTTTTGATGTACATTTCTTGAATGTACAATGAAAATGTGTATGTTTTGATGTACATTTCTTGAGTGTACAATGAAAATGTGTATGTTTTGATGTACATTTCTTGAATGTACAATGAAAATGTGTATGTCTTGATGTACATTTCTTGAATGTACACTGAAAATGTGTATGTTTTGATGTACATTTCTTGTATATACAATGAAAATGTGTATGTTTTGATGTACATTTCTTGTATATACAATGAAAATGTGTATGTTTTGATATACATTTCTTGAATGTACAATGAAAATGTATATGTTTTCATGTACATTTCCTGAATGTATACTGAAAATGTGTATGTTTTGATGTACATTTCTTGAATGTACACTGAAAATGTGTATGTTTTGATGTACATTCCTTGAATGTACACTGAAAATGTGTATGTTTTGATGTACATTACTTGTATATACAATGAAAATGTGTATGCTTTGAAGTACATTTCTCGAATGTACACTGAAAATGTGTATGTTTTGATATACATTTCTTGTATATACAATGAAAATGTGCATGTTTTGATGTACATTTCTTGTATATACAATGAAAATCTGTATGTTTTGATGTACATTTCTTGAATGTACACTGAATATGTGTATGTTTTGATGTACATTTCTTGAATGTACACTGAATATGTGTATGTTTTGATGTACATTTCTTGAATGTACACTGAAAATGTGTATGTTTTGATGTGCATTTCAGGTATATACAGTGAAAATGTGTATATTTTGATGTATACTTCTAGAATGTGCAGTCAAAATGTGTATGTTTTGATGTACATTTCTTGAATGTACAATGAAAATGTGTATATTTTGATGTATATTTCTAGAATGTGCAGTCAAAATGTGTATGTTTTGATGTACATTTCTTGAGTGTAAAATGAAAATGTGTATGTTTTGATGTACATTTCTTGAATGTACAATGAAAATGTGTATGTTTTGATGTACATTTCTTGAGTGTACAATGAAAATGTGTATGTTTTGATGTACATTTCTTGAATGTACAATGAAAATGTGTATGTCTTGATGTACATTTCTTGAATGTACACTGAAAATGTGTATGTTTTGATGTACATTTCTTGTATATACAATGAAAATGTGTATGTTTTGATGTACATTTCTTGTATATACAATGAAAATGTGTATGTTTTGATATACATTTCTTGAATGTACAATGAAAATGTATATGTTTTCATGTACATTTCTTGAATGTATACTGAAAATGTGTATGTTTTGATGTACATTTCTTGAATGTACACTGAAAATGTGTATGTTTTGATGTACATTCCTTGAATGTACACTGAAAATGTATATGTTTTGATGTACATTTCTTGTATATACAATGGAAATGTGTATGTTTTGATGTACATTTCTTGAGTGTACAATGAAAATGTGTATGTTTTGATGTACATTTCTTGAATGTACAATGAAAATGTGTATGTTTTGATCTACATTTCTTGAATGTACAATGAATATGTGTATGTTTTGATGTACATTTCTTGAATGTACAATGAAAATGTGTATGTTTTGATGTACATTTCTGGTATATACAATGAAAATGGGTATGTTTTGATGTACATTTCTTGAATGTACAATGAAAATGTGTATGTTTTGATGTACATTTCTGGTATATACAATGAAAATGTTTATCTTTTGATGTACATTTCTTGAATGTACAATGAAATTGTGTATGTTTTGATGTACATTTCTGGTATATACAATGAAAATATGTATGTTTTGATGTACATTTCTTGAATATACAATGAAAATGTGTATGATTTGATGTACATTTCTTGAATGTACACTGAAAATGTGTATGTTTTGATATACATTTCTTGTATATACAATGAAAATGTGTATGTTTTGATGTACATTTCTTGTATATACAATGAAAAATGTGTATGTTTTGATGTACATTTCTGGTATATACAATGAAAATGTGCATGTTTTGATGTATATCTCTTGAATGTACACTCAAAATGTGTATGTTTTGATGTACATTTCTTGAATGTACAATGAAAATGTATATGTTTTGATGTACATTTCTGGTATATACAATGAAAATGTGTATTTTTTGAGGTACATTTCTGGTATATACAATGAAAATGTGTATCTTTTGATGTATATTTCTTGAATGTACACTGAAAATGTGTATGTTTTGATGTACATTTCTTGAATGTACAATGAAAATGTGTATGTTTTGATGTACCTTTCTGGTATATACAATGAAAATGTGTAGGCTTTAATGTATATTTTTTGAATGTACACTCAAAATGTGTATGTTTTGATGTACATTTCTTGAATGTACAATGAAAGTATGTATGTTTTGATGTACATTTCTTGAATGTACAATGAAAATGTGTATGTTTTGATATACATTTCTTGAATGTACACTGAAAATGTGTATGTTTTGAAGTACATTTCTTGAGTGTACAATGAAAATGTGTATGTTTTGATGTACATTTCTTGAATGTACTATGAAAATGTGTATGTTTTGATGTACATTTCTTGAATGTACAATGAAAATGTGTATGTTTTGATGTACATTTCTTGAATGTACAATGAAAATGTGTATGTTTTGATATACATTTCTTGAATGTACACTGAAAATGTGTATGTTTTGATGTATATTTCTTGAATGTACACTGAATATGTGTATGTTTTGATGTACATTTCTTGTATATACAATGAAAATGTGTATGTTTTGATGTATATTTCTTGAATGTACACTGAAAATGTGTATGTTTTGATATACATTTCTTGAATGTACAATGAAAATGTGTATGTCTTGATGTACATTTCTTGAATGTACACTGAAAATGTGTATGTTTTGATATACATTTCTTGAATGTACAATGAAAATGTATATGTTTTCATGTACATTTCTTGAATGTATACTGAAAATGTGTATGTTTTGATGTACATTTCTTGTATATACAATGAAAATGTGTATGTTTTGATGTATATTTCTTGAATGTACACTGAAAATGTGTATGTTTTGATGTACATTTCTTGTATATACAATGAAAATGTGTATGTTTTGATGTATATTTCTTGAATGTACACTGAAAATGTGTATGTTTTGATATACATTTCTTGAATGTACAATGAAAATGTGTATGTCTTGATGTACATTTCTTGAATGTACACTGAAAATGTGTATGTTTTGATGTACATTACTTGTATATACAATGAAAATGTGTATGTTTTGAAGTACATTTCTTGAATGTACACTGAAAATGTGTATGTTTTGATATACATTTCTTGTATATACAATGAAAATGTGTATGTTTTGATGTACATTTCTTGTATATACAATGAAAATCTGTATGTTTTGATGTACATTTCTTGAATGTACACTGAATATGTGTATGTTTTGATGTACATTTCTTGAATGTACACTGAATATGTGTATGTTTTGATGTACATTTCTTGAATGTACACTGAAAATGTGTATGTTTTGATGTACAGTTCTTGAATGTACAATGAAAATGTGTATGTTTTGATGTGCATTTCAGGTATATACAGTGAAAATGTGTATATTTTGATGTATATTTCTAGAATGTGCAGTCAAAATGTGTATGTTTTGATGTACATTTCTTGAGTGTAAAATGAAAATGTGTATGTTTTGATGTACATTTCTTGAATGTACAATGAAAATGTGTATGTTTTGATGTACATTTCTTGAGTGTACAATGAAAATGTGTATGTTTTGATGTACATTTCTTGAGTGTACAATGAAAATGTGTATGTTTTGATGTACATTTCTTGAATGTACAATGAAAATGTGTATGTTTTGATGTACATTTCTTGAATGTACAATGAAAATGTGTATGTTTTGATGTACATTTCTTGAGTGTACAATGAAAATGTGTATGTTTTGATGTACATTTCTTGAATGTACAATGAAAATGTGTATGTCTTGATGTACATTTCTTGAATGTACACTGAAAATGTGTATGTTTTGATGTACATTTCTTGTATATACAATGAAAATGTGTATGTTTTGATGTACATTTCTTGTATATACAATGAAAATGTGTATGTTTTGATATACATTTCTTGAATGTACAATGAAAATGTATATGTTTTCATGTACATTTCTTGAATGTATACTGAAAATGTGTATGTTTTGATGTACATTTCTTGAATGTACACTGAAAATGTGTATGTTTTGATGTACATTCCTTGAATGTACACTGAAAATGTGTATGTTTTGATGTACATTACTTGTATATACAATGAAAATGTGTATGCTTTGAAGTACATTTCTCGAATGTACACTGAAAATGTGTATGTTTTGATATACATTTCTTGTATATACAATGAAAATGTGTATGTTTTGATGTACATTTCTTGTATATACAATGAAAATCTGTATGTTTTGATGTACATTTCTTGAATGTACACTGAATATGTGTATGTTTTGATGTACATTTCTTGAATGTACACTGAATATGTGTATGTTTTGATGTACATTTCTTGAATGTACACTGAAAATGTGTATGTTTTGATGTACAGTTCTTGAATGTACAATGAAAATGTGTATGTTTTGATGTGCATTTCAGGTATATACAGTGAAAATGTGTATATTTGGATGTATACTTCTAGAATGTGCAGTCAAAATGTGTATGTTTTGATGTACATTTCTTGAATGTACAATGAAAATGTGTATATTTTGATGTATATTTCTAGAATGTGCAGTCAAAATGTGTATGTTTTGATGTACATTTCTTGAGTGTAAAATGAAAATGTGTATGTTTTGATGTACATTTCTTGAATGTACAATGAAAATGTGTATGTTTTGATGTACATTTCTTGAGTGTACAATGAAAATGTGTATGTTTTGATGTACATTTCTTGAATGTACAATGAAAATGTGTATGTCTTGATGTACATTTCTTGAATGTACACTGAAAATGTGTATGTTTTGATGTACATTTCTTGTATATACAATGAAAATGTGTATGTTTTGATGTACATTTCTTGTATATACAATGAAAATGTGTATGTTTTGATATACATTTCTTGAATGTACAATGAAAATGTATATGTTTTCATGTACATTTCTTGAATGTATACTGAAAATGTGTATGTTTTGATGTACATTTCTTGAATGTACACTGAAAATGTGTATGTTTTGATGTACATTCCTTGAATGTACACTGAAAATGTATATGTTTTGATGTACATTTCTTGTATATACAATGGAAATGTGTATGTTTTGATGTACATTTCTTGAGTGTACAATGAAAATGTGTATGTTTTGATGTACATTTCTTGAATGTACAATGAAAATGTGTATGTTTTGATCTACATTTCTTGAATGTACAATGAATATGTGTATGTTTTGATGTACATTTCTTGAATGTACAATGAAAATGTGTATGTTTTGATGTACATTTCTGGTATGTACAATGAAAATGTGTATGTTTTGATGTACATTTCTTGAATGTACAATGAAAATGTGTATATTTTGATGTATATTTCTAGAATGTGCAGTCAAAATGTGTATGTTTTGATGTACATTTCTTGAGTGTAAAATGAAAATGTGTATGTTTTGATGTACATTTCTTGAATGTACAATGAAAATGTGTATGTTTTGATGTACATTTCTTGAGTGTACAATGAAAATGTGTATGTTTTGATGTACATTTCTTGAATGTACAATGAAAATGTGTATGTCTTGATGTACATTTCTTGAATGTACACTGAAAATTTGTATGTTTTGATGTACATTTCTTGTATATACAATGAAAATGTGTATGTTTTGATGTACATTTCTTGTATATACAATGAAAATGTGTATGTTTTGATATACATTTCTTGAATGTACAATGAAAATGTATATGTTTTCATGTACATTTCTTGAATGTATACTGAAAATGTGTATGTTTTGATGTACATTTCTTGTATATACAATGGAAATGTGTATGTTTTGATGTACATTTCTTGAGTGTACAATGAAAATGTGTATGTTTTGATGTACATTTCTTGAATGTACAATGAAAATGTGTATGTTTTGATCTACATTTCTTGAATGTACAATGAATATGTGTATGTTTTGATGTTCATTTCTTGAATGTACAATGAAAATGTGTATGTTTTGATGTACATTTCTGGTATATACAATGAAAATGGGTATGTTTTGATGTACATTTCTTGAATGTACAATGAAAATGTGTATGTTTTGATGTACATTTCTGGTATATACAATGAAAATGTTTATCTTTTGATGTACATTTCTTGAATGTACAATGAAATTGTGTATGTTTTGATGTACATTTCTGGTATATACAATGAAAATATGTATGTTTTGATGTACATTTCTTGAATATACAATGAAAATGTGTATGATTTGATGTACATTTCTTGAATGTACACTGAAAATGTGTATGTTTTGATATACATTTCTTGTATATACAATGAAAATGTGTATGTTTTGATGTACATTTCTTGTATATACAATGAAAAATGTGTATGTTTTGATGTACATTTCTGGTATATACAATGAAAATGTGCATGTTTTGATGTATATCTCTTGAATGTACACTCAAAATGTGTATGTTTTGATGTACATTTCTTGAATGTACAATGAAAATGTATATGTTTTGATGTACATTTCTGGTATATACAATGAAAATGTGTATTTTTTGAGGTACATTTCTGGTATATACAATGAAAATGTGTATCTTTTGATGTATATTTCTTGAATGTACACTGAAAATGTGTATGTTTTGATGTACATTTCTTGAATGTACAATGAAAATGTGTATGTTTTGATGTACCTTTCTGGTATATACAATGAAAATGTGTAGGCTTTAATGTATATTTTTTGAATGTACACTCAAAATGTGTATGTTTTGAGGTACATTTCTTGAATGTACAATGAAAATGTGTATATTTTGATATACATTTCTTGAATGTACACTGAAAATGTGTATGTTTTGAAGTACATTTCTTGAGTGTACAATGAAAATGTGTATGTTTTGATGTACATTTCTTGAATGTACTATGAAAATGTGTATGTTTTGATGTACAGTTCTTGAATGTACAATGAAAATGTGTATGTTTTGATGTACATTTCTTGAATGTACAATGAAAATGTGTATGTTTTGATATACATTTCTTGAATGTACACTGAAAATGTGTATGCTTTGATGTACATTTCTTGAATGTACAATGAAAATGTGTATGTTTTGATGTATATTTCCTGAATGTACAATGAAAATGTGTATGTTTTGATGTACATTTCTTGAATGTACAATGAAAATGTGTATGTTTTGATATACATTTCTTGAATGTACACTGAAAATGTGTATGTTTTGAAGTACATTTCTTGAATGTACAATGAAAATGTGTATGTTTTGATGTACATTTCTTGAATGTACAATGAAAATGTGTATGTTTTGATATACATTTCTTGAATGTACAATGAAAATGTATATGTTTTCATGTACATTTCTTGAATGTATACTGAAAATGTGTATGTTTTGATGTACATTTCTTGAATGTACACTGAAAATGTGTATGTTTTGATGTACATTTCTTGAATGTACACTGAAAATGTGTATGTTTTGATGTACATTTCTTTAGTGTACAATGAAAATGTGTATGTTTTGATGTACATTTCTTGTATATACAATGAAAATGTGTATGTTTTGATGTACATTTCTTGAATGTACACTGAAAATGTGTATGTTTTGATATACATTTCTTGAATGTACAATGAAAATGTATATGTTTTCATGTACATTTCTTGAATGTATACTGAAAATGTGTATGTTTTGATGTACATTTCTTGTATATACAATGAAAATGTGTATGTTTTGATGTATATTTCTTGAATGTACACTGAAAATGTTTATGTTTTGATGTACATTTCTTGTATATACAATGAAAATGTGTATGTTTTGATGTATATTTCTTGAATGTACACTGAAAATGTGTATGTTTTGATATACATTTCTTGAATGTACAATGAAAATGTGTATGTCTTGATGTACATTTCTTGAATGTACACTGAAAATGTGTATGTTTTGATGTCCATTACTTGTATATACAATGAAAATGTGTATGCTTTGAAGTACATTTCTCGAATGTACACTGAAAATGTGTATGTTTTGATATACATTTCTTGTATATACAATGAAAATGTGTATGTTTTGATGTACATTTCTTGTATATACAATGAAAATCTGTATGTTTTGATGTACATTTCTTGAATGTACACTGAATATGTGTATGTTTTGATGTACATTTCTTGAATGTACACTGAATATGTGTATATTTTGATGTACATTTCTTGAATGTACACTGAAAATGTGTATGTTTTGATGTACAGTTCTTGAATGTACAATGAAAATGTGTATGTTTTGATGTGCATTTCAGGTATATACAGTGAAAATGTGTATATTTTGATGTATACTTCTAGAATGTGCAGTCAAAATGTGTATGTTTTGATGTACATTTCTTGAATGTACAATGAAAATGTGTATATTTTGATGTATATTTCTAGAATGTGCAGTCAAAATGTGTATGTTTTGATGTACATTTCTTGAGTGTAAAATGAAAATGTGTATGTTTTGATGTACATTTCTTGAATGTACAATGAAAATGTGTATGTTTTGATGTACATTTCTTGAGTGTACAATGAAAATGTGTATGTTTTGATGTACATTTCTTGAGTGTACAATGAAAATGTGTATGTTTTGATGTACATTTCTTGAATGTACAATGAAAATGTGTATGTTTTGATGTACATTTCTTGAATGTACAATGAAAATGTGTATGTTTTGATGTACATTTCTTGAGTGTACAATGAAAATGTGTATGTTTTGATGTACATTTCTTGAATGTACAATGAAAATGTGTATGTCTTGATGTACATTTCTTGAATGTACACTGAAAATGTGTATGTTTTGATGTACATTTCTTGTATATACAATGAAAATGTGTATGTTTTGATGTACATTTCTTGTATATACAATGAAAATCTGTATGTTTTGATGTACATTTCTTGAATGTACACTGAATATGTGTATGTTTTGATGTACATTTCTTGAATGTACACTGAATATGTGTATATTTTGATGTACATTTCTTGAATGTACACTGAAAATGTGTATGTTTTGATGTACAGTTCTTGAATGTACAATGAAAATGTGTATGTTTTGATGTGCATTTCAGGAATATACAGTGAAAATGTGTATATTTTGATGTATACTTCTAGAATGTGCAGTCAAAATGTGTATGTTTTGATGTACATTTCTTGAATGTACAATGAAAATGTGTATATTTTGATGTATATTTCTAGAATGTGCAGTCAAAATGTATATGTTTTCATGTACATTTCTTGAATGTATACTGAAAATGTGTATGTTTTGATGTACATTTCTTGAATGTACACTGAAAATGTGTATGTTTTGATGTACATTCCTTGAATGTACACTGAAAATGTGTATGTTTTGATGTACATTTCTTGTATATACAATGGAAATGTGTATGTTTTGATGTACATTTCTTGAGTGTACAATGAAAATGTGTATGTTTTGATGTACATTTCTTGAATGTACAATGAAAATGTGTATGTTTTGATCTACATTTCTTGAATGTACAATGAATATGTGTATGTTTTGATGTACATTTCTTGAATGTACAATGAAAATGTGTATGTTTTGATGTACATTTCTGGTATATACAATGAAAATGGGTATGTTTTGATGTACATTTCTTGAATGTACAATGAAAATGTGTATGTTTTGATGTACATTTCTGGTATATACAATGAAAATGTTTATCTTTTGATGTACATTTCTTGAATGTACAATGAAATTGTGTATGTTTTGATGTACATTTCTGGTATATACAATGAAAATATGTATGTTTTGATGTACATTTCTTGAATATACAATGAAAATGTGTATGATTTGATGTACATTTCTTGAATGTACACTGAAAATGTGTATGTTTTGATATACATTTCTTGTATATACAATGAAAATGTGTATGTTTTGATGTACATTTCTTGTATATACAATGAAAAATGTGTATGTTTTGATGTACATTTCTGGTATATACAATGAAAATGTGCATGTTTTGATGTATATCTCTTGAATGTACACTCAAAATGTGTATGTTTTGATGTACATTTCTTGAATGTACAATGAAAATGTATATGTTTTGATGTACATTTCTGGTATATACAATGAAAATGTGTATTTTTTGAGGTACATTTCTGGTATATACAATGAAAATGTGTATCTTTTGATGTATATTTCTTGAATGTACACTGAAAATGTGTATGTTTTGATGTACATTTCTTGAATGTACAATGAAAATGTGTATATTTTGATATACATTTCTTGAATGTACACTGAAAATGTGTATGTTTTGAAGTACATTTCTTGAGTGTACAATGAAAATGTGTATGTTTTGATGTACATTTCTTGAATGTACTATGAAAATGTGTATGTTTTGATGTACAGTTCTTGAATGTACAATGAAAATGTGTATGTTTTGATGTACATTTCTTGAATGTACAATGAAAATGTGTATGTTTTGATATACATTTCTTGAATGTACACTGAAAATGTGTATGCTTTGATGTACATTTCTTGAATGTACAATGAAAATGTGTATGTTTTGATGTATATTTCCTGAATGTACAATGAAAATGTGTATGTTTTGATGTACATTTCTTGAATGTACAATGAAAATGTGTATGTTTTGATATACATTTCTTGAATGTACACTGAAAATGTGTATGTTTTGAAGTACATTTCTTGAATGTACAATGAAAATGTGTATGTTTTGATGTACATTTCTTGAATGTACAATGAAAATGTGTATGTTTTGATATACATTTCTTGAATGTACAATGAAAATGTATATGTTTTCATGTACATTTCTTGAATGTATACTGAAAATGTGTATGTTTTGATGTACATTTCTTGAATGTACACTGAAAATGTGTATGTTTTGATGTACATTTCTTGAATGTACACTGAAAATGTGTATGTTTTGATGTACATTTCTTTAGTGTACAATGAAAATGTGTATGTTTTGATGTACATTTCTTGTATATACAATGAAAATGTGTATGTTTTGATGTACATTTCTTGAATGTACACTGAAAATGTGTATGTTTTGATATACATTTCTTGAATGTACAATGAAAATGTATATGTTTTCATGTACATTTCTTGAATGTATACTGAAAATGTGTATGTTTTGATGTACATTTCTTGTATATACAATGAAAATGTGTATGTTTTGATGTATATTTCTTGAATGTACACTGAAAATGTTTATGTTTTGATGTACATTTCTTGTATATACAATGAAAATGTGTATGTTTTGATGTATATTTCTTGAATGTACACTGAAAATGTGTATGTTTTGATATACATTTCTTGAATGTACAATGAAAATGTGTATGTCTTGATGTACATTTCTTGAATGTACACTGAAAATGTGTATGTTTTGATGTCCATTACTTGTATATACAATGAAAATGTGTATGCTTTGAAGTACATTTCTCGAATGTACACTGAAAATGTGTATGTTTTGATATACATTTCTTGTATATACAATGAAAATGTGTATGTTTTGATGTACATTTCTTGTATATACAATGAAAATCTGTATGTTTTGATGTACATTTCTTGAATGTACACTGAATATGTGTATGTTTTGATGTACATTTCTTGAATGTACACTGAATATGTGTATATTTTGATGTACATTTCTTGAATGTACACTGAAAATGTGTATGTTTTGATGTACAGTTCTTGAATGTACAATGAAAATGTGTATGTTTTGATGTGCATTTCAGGTATATACAGTGAAAATGTGTATATTTTGATGTATACTTCTAGAATGTGCAGTCAAAATGTGTATGTTTTGATGTACATTTCTTGAATGTACAATGAAAATGTGTATATTTTGATGTATATTTCTAGAATGTGCAGTCAAAATGTGTATGTTTTGATGTACATTTCTTGAGTGTAAAATGAAAATGTGTATGTTTTGATGTACATTTCTTGAATGTACAATGAAAATGTGTATGTTTTGATGTACATTTCTTGAGTGTACAATGAAAATGTGTATGTTTTGATGTACATTTCTTGAGTGTACAATGAAAATGTGTATGTTTTGATGTACATTTCTTGAATGTACAATGAAAATGTGTATGTTTTGATGTACATTTCTTGAATGTACAATGAAAATGTGTATGTTTTGATGTACATTTCTTGAGTGTACAATGAAAATGTGTATGTTTTGATGTACATTTCTTGAATGTACAATGAAAATGTGTATGTCTTGATGTACATTTCTTGAATGTACACTGAAAATGTGTATGTTTTGATGTACATTTCTTGTATATACAATGAAAATGTGTATGTTTTGATGTACATTTCTTGTATATACAATGAAAATCTGTATGTTTTGATGTACATTTCTTGAATGTACACTGAATATGTGTATGTTTTGATGTACATTTCTTGAATGTACACTGAATATGTGTATATTTTGATGTACATTTCTTGAATGTACACTGAAAATGTGTATGTTTTGATGTACAGTTCTTGAATGTACAATGAAAATGTGTATGTTTTGATGTGCATTTCAGGAATATACAGTGAAAATGTGTATATTTTGATGTATACTTCTAGAATGTGCAGTCAAAATGTGTATGTTTTGATGTACATTTCTTGAATGTACAATGAAAATGTGTATATTTTGATGTATATTTCTAGAATGTGCAGTCAAAATGTATATGTTTTCATGTACATTTCTTGAATGTATACTGAAAATGTGTATGTTTTGATGTACATTTCTTGAATGTACACTGAAAATGTGTATGTTTTGATGTACATTCCTTGAATGTACACTGAAAATGTGTATGTTTTGATGTACATTTCTTGTATATACAATGGAAATGTGTATGTTTTGATGTACATTTCTTGAGTGTACAATGAAAATGTGTATGTTTTGATGTACATTTCTTGAATGTACAATGAAAATGTGTATGTTTTGATCTACATTTCTTGAATGTACAATGAATATGTGTATGTTTTGATGTACATTTCTTGAATGTACAATGAAAATGTGTATGTTTTGATGTACATTTCTGGTATATACAATGAAAATGGGTATGTTTTGATGTACATTTCTTGAATGTACAATGAAAATGTGTATGTTTTGATGTACATTTCTGGTATATACAATGAAAATGTTTATCTTTTGATGTACATTTCTTGAATGTACAATGAAATTGTGTATGTTTTGATGTACATTTCTGGTATATACAATGAAAATATGTATGTTTTGATGTACATTTCTTGAATATACAATGAAAATGTGTATGATTTGATGTACATTTCTTGAATGTACACTGAAAATGTGTATGTTTTGATATACATTTCTTGTATATACAATGAAAATGTGTATGTTTTGATGTACATTTCTTGTATATACAATGAAAAATGTGTATGTTTTGATGTACATTTCTGGTATATACAATGAAAATGTGCATGTTTTGATGTATATCTCTTGAATGTACACTCAAAATGTGTATGTTTTGATGTACATTTCTTGAATGTACAATGAAAATGTATATGTTTTGATGTACATTTCTGGTATATACAATGAAAATGTGTATTTTTTGAGGTACATTTCTGGTATATACAATGAAAATGTGTATCTTTTGATGTATATTTCTTGAATGTACACTGAAAATGTGTATGTTTTGATGTACATTTCTTGAATGTACAATGAAAATGTGTATGTTTTGATGTACCTTTCTGGTATATACAATGAAAATGTGTAGGCTTTAATGTATATTTTTTGAATGTACACTCAAAATGTGTATGTTTTGATGTACATTTCTTGAATGTACAATGAAAATGTGTATGTTTTGATGTACATTTCTTGAATGTACACTGAAAATGTGTATGTTTTGATATACATTTCTTGAATGTACAATGAAAATGTGTATGTTTTGATGTACATTTCTTGAATGTACAATGAAAATGTGTATGTTTTGATGTACATTTCTGGTATATACAATGAAAATGTATATGTTTTGATGTACATTTCTTGAATGTACAATGAAAATATGTATGTTTTGATGTACATTTCTGGTATATACAATGAAAATGTGTATGTTTTGATTTACATTTCTTGTATATACAATGAAAATGTGTATGTTTTGATGTACGTGTCTGGTATATACAATGAAAGTGTGCATGTTTTGATTTACATTTCTTGTATATACAATGAAAATGTGTATGTTTTGATGTACGTTTCTGGTATATACAATGAAAATGTGCATGTTTTGATGTATATCTCTTGAATGTACACTCAAAATGTGTATGTTTTGATGTACATTTCTTGAGTGTACAATGAAAATGTGTGTGTTTTGATGTACATTTCTTGAATGTACAATGAAAATGTGTATGTTTTGATGTACATTCCTTGAATGTACAATGAAAATGTGTATGTTTTGTTGTACATTTCTTGAATGTACAATGAAAATGTGTATGTTTTGATGTACATTTCTTGAATGTACAATGAAAATGTGTATGTTTTGATATACATTTCTTGAATGTACAATGAAAATGTGTATGTTTTGATGTACATTTCTTGAGTGTACAATGAAAATGTGTATGTTTTGATGTAGATTTCTTGAGGTACAATGAAAATGTGTATGTTTTGATGTACATTTCTTGAATGTACAATGAAAATGTGTATGTTTTGATGTACATTTCTTGAATGTACACTGAAAGTGTGTATGTTTTGTTGTACATTTCTTGTATATACAATGAAAATGTGTATGCTTTGATGTACATTTCTTGAATGTAATCTGAAAATGTGTATGTTTTGATATACATTTCTTGAATGTACAATGAAGATGTGTATGTTTTGATGTACATTTCTTGAATGTACACTGAAAATGTGTATGTTTTGATGTACATTTCTGGTATATACAATGAAAATGTATATGTTTTGATGTACATTACTTGAATGTACACTGAAAATGTGTATGGTTTGATGTACATTTCTTGTATATACAATGAAAATGTGTATGTTTTGATGTACATTCCTTGAATGTACAATGAAAATGTGTATGTTTTGATGTACATTTCTGGTATATACAATGAAAATGTGTATGTTTTGATGTACATTTCTTGAATGTACACTGAAAATGTGTATGTTTTGATGTACATTTCTTGAATGTACACTGAAAATGTGTATGTTTTGATGTACATTTCTTGTATATACAATGAAAATGTGTATGTATTGATGTGCATTTCTGGTATATACAATGAAAATGTGTATGTTTTGATGTATATTTCTTGAATGTACACTCAAAATGTGTATGTTTTGATGTACATTTCTTGAATGTACAATGAAAATGTGTATGTTTTGATGTACATTTCTGGTATATACAATGAAAATGGGTATGTTTTGATGTATATTTCTTGAATGTACAATGAAAATGTGTATGTTTTGATGTACATTTCTGGTATATACAATGAAAATGTTTATCTTTTGATGTACATTTCTTGAATGTACAATGAAATTGTGTATGTTTTGATGTACATTTCTGGTATATACAATGAAAATATGTATGTTTTGATGTACATTTCTTGAATATACAATGAAAATGTGTATGATTTGATGTACATTTCTTGAATGTACACTGAAAATGTGTATGTTTTGATATACATTTCTTGTATATACAATGAAAATGTGTATGTTTTGATGTACATTTCTTGTAGATACAATGAAAAATGTGTATGTTTTGATGTACATTTCTGGTATATACAATGAAAATGTGCATGTTTTGATGTATATCTCTTGAATGTACACTCAAAATGTGTATGTTTTGATGTACATTTCTTGAATGTACAATGAAAATGTATATGTTTTGATGTACATTTCTGGTATATACAATGAAAATGTGTATTTTTTGAGGTACATTTCTTGAATGTACACTGAAAATGTGTATGTTTTGATATACATTTCTTGTATATACAATGAAAATGTGTATGTTTTGATGTACATTTCTTGTATATACAATGAAAATCTGTATGTTTTGATGTACATTTCTTGAATGTACACTGAATATGTGTATGTTTTGATGTACATTTCTTGAATGTACACTGAATATGTGTATGTTTTGAAGTACATTTCTTGAATGTACACTGAAAATGTGTATGTTTTGATGTACAGTTCTTGAATGTACAATGAAAATGTGTATGTTTTGATGTGCATTTCAGGTATATACAGTGAAAATGTGTATATTTTGATGTATACTTCTAGAATGTGCAGTCAAAATGTGTATGTTTTGATGTACATTTCTTGAATGTACAATGAAAATGTGTATATTTTGATGTATATTTCTAGAATGTGCAGTCAAAATGTGTATGTTTTGATGTACATTTCTTGAGTGTAAAATGAAAATGTGTATGTTTTGATGTACATTTCTTGAATGTACAATGAAAATGTGTATGTTTTGATGTACATTTCTTGAGTGTACAATGAAAATGTGTATGTTTTGATGTACATTTCTTGAATGTACAATGAAAGTGTGTATTTCTTGATGTACATTTCTTGAATGTACACTGAAAATGTGTATGTTTTGATGTACATTTCTTGTATATACAATGAAAATGTGTATGTTTTGATGTACATTTCTTGTATATACAATGAAAATGTGTATGTTTTGATATACATTTCTTGAATGTACAATGAAAATGTATATGTTTTCATGTACATTTCTTGAATGTATACTGAAAATGTGTATGTTTTGATGTACATTTCTTGAATGTACACTGAAAATGTGTATGTTTTGATGTACATTCCTTGAATGTACACTGAAAATGTGTATGTTTTGATGTACATTTCTTGTATATACAATGGAAATGTGTATGTTTTGATGTACATTTCTTGAGTGTACAATGAAAATGTGTATGTTTCGATGTACATTTCTTGAATGTACAATGAAAATGTGTATGTTTTGATCTACATTTCTTGAATGTACAATGAATATGTGTATGTTTTGATGTACATTTCTTGAGTGTACAATGAAAATGTGTGTGTTTTGATGTACATTTCTTGAATGTACAATGAAAATGTGTATGTTTTGATGTATATTCGTTGAATGTACAATGAAAATGTGTATGTTTTGTTGTACATTTCTTGAATGTACAATGAAAATGTGTATGTTTTGATGTACATTTCTTGAATGTACAATGAAAATGTGTATGTTTTGATATATATTTCTTGAATGTACAATGAAAATGTGTATGTTTTGATGTACATTTCTTTAGTGTACAATGAAAATGTGTATGTTTTGATGTAGATTTCTTGAGGTACAATGAAAATGTGTATGTTTTGATGTACATTTCTTGAATGTACAATGAATATGTGTATGTTTTGATGTACATTTCTTGAATGTACAATGAGAATGTGTATGGTTTGATGTACATTTCTTGTATATACAATGAAAATGTGTATGTTTTGATGTACATTTCTTGAATGTACAATTAAAATGTGTATGTTTTGATGTACATTTCTGGTATATACAATGAAAATGTGTATGTTTTGATGTACATTTCTTGAATGTACACTGAAAATGTGTATGTTTTGATGTACATTTCTTGAATGTACACTGAAAATGTGTATGTTTTGATGTACAGTTCTTGAATGTACAATGAAAATGTGTATGTTTTGATGTGCATTTCTGCTATATACAATGAAAATGTGTATGTTTTGATGTACATTTCTTGAATGTACACTGAAAATGTGTATGTTTTGATGTACATTTCTTGTATATACAATGAAAATGTGTATGTATTGATGTGCATTTCTGGTAT
The DNA here is from genome assembly GCA_030765045.1 of Tenodera sinensis. Classification (NCBI taxonomy): domain Eukaryota; kingdom Metazoa; phylum Arthropoda; class Insecta; order Mantodea; family Mantidae; genus Tenodera; species Tenodera sinensis. The sequence continues at coordinate 216,311,272 of CM060964.1, read as the reverse complement.
ATACAATGAAAATGTGTATGTTTTGATGTATATTTCTTGAATGTACACTCAAAATGTGTATGTTTTGATGTACATTTCTTGAATGTACAATGAAAATGTGTATGTTTTGATGTACATTTCTGGTATATACAATGAAAATGGGTGTGTTTTGATGTATATTTCTTGAATGTACAATGAAAATGTGTATGTTTTGATGTACATTTCTGGTATATACAATGAAAATGTTTATCTTTTGATGTACATTTCTTGAATGTAGAATGAAATTGTGTATGTTTTGATGTACATTTCTGGTATATACAATGAAAATATGTATGTTTTGATGTACATTTCTTGAATATACAATGAAAATGTGTATGATTTGATGTACATTTCTTGAATGTACACTGAAAATGTGTATGTTTTGATATACATTTCTTGTATATACAATGAAAATGTGTATGTTTTGATGTACATTTCTTGTAGATACAATGAAAAATGTGTATGTTTTGATGTACATTTCTGGTATATACAATGAAAATGTGCATGTTTTGATGTATATCTCTTGAATGTACACTCAAAATGTGTATGTTTTGATGTACATTTCTTGAATGTACAATGAAAATGTATATGTTTTGATGTACATTTCTGGTATATACAATGAAAATGTGTATTTTTTGAGGTACATTTCTTGAATGTACACTGAAAATGTGTATGTTTTGATATACATTTCTTGTATATACAATGAAAATGTGTATGTTTTGATGTACATTTCTTGTATATACAATGAAAATCTGTATGTTTTGATGTACATTTCTTGAATGTACACTGAATATGTGTATGTTTTGATGTACATTTCTTGAATGTACAATGAATATGTGTATGTTTTGAAGTACATTTCTTGAATGTACACTGAAAATGTGTATGCTTTGATGTACAGTTCTTGAATGTACAATGAAAATGTGTATGTTTTGATGTGCATTTCAGGTATATACAGTGAAAATGTGTATATTTTGATGTATACTTCTAGAATGTGCAGTCAAAATGTGTATGTTTTGATGTACATTTCTTGAATGTACAATGAAAATGTGTATATTTTGATGTATATTTCTAGAATGTGCAGTCAAAATGTGTATGTTTTGATGTACATTTCTTGAGTGTAAAATGAAAATGTGTATGTTTTGATGTACATTTCTTGAATGTACAATGAAAATGTGTATGTTTTGATGTACATTTCTTGAGTGTACAATGAAAATGTGTATGTTTTGATGTACATTTCTTGAATGTACAATGAAAATGTGTATTTCTTGATGTACATTTCTTGAATGTACACTGAAAATGTGTATGTTTTGATGTACATTTCTTGTATATACAATGAAAATGTGTATGTTTTGATGTACATTTCTTGTATATACAATGAAAATGTGTATGTTTTGATATACATTTCTTGAATGTACAATGAAAATGTATATGTTTTCATGTACATTTCTTGAATGTATACTGAAAATGTGTATGTTTTGATGTACATTTCTTGAATGTACACTGAAAATGTGTATGTTTTGATGTACATTCCTTGAATGTACACTGAAAATGTGTATGTTTTGATGTACATTTCTTGTATATACAATGGAAATGTGTATGTTTTGATGTACATTTCTTGAGTGTACAATGAAAATGTGTATGTTTCGATGTACATTTCTTGAATGTACAATGAAAATGTGTATGTTTTGATCTACATTTCTTGAATGTACAATGAATATGTGTATGTTTTGATGTACATTTCTTGAGTGTACAATGAAAATGTGTGTGTTTTGATGTACATTTCTTGAATGTACAATGAAAATGTGTATGTTTTGATGTATATTCGTTGAATGTACAATGAAAATGTGTATGTTTTGTTGTACATTTCTTGAATGTACAATGAAAATGTGTATGTTTTGATGTACATTTCTTTAGTGTACAATGAAAATGTGTATGTTTTGATGTAGATTTCTTGAGGTACAATGAAAATGTGTATGTTTTGATGTACATTTCTTGAATGTACAATGAATATGTGTATGTTTTAATGTACATTTCTTGAATGTACAATGAGAATGTGTATGGTTTGATGTACATTTCTTGTATATACAATGAAAATGTGTATGTTTTGATGTACATTTCTTGAATGTACAATTAAAATGTGTATGTTTTGATGTACATTTCTGGTATATACAATGAAAATGTGTATGTTTTGATGTACATTTCTTGAATGTACACTGAAAATGTGTATGTTTTGATGTACATTTCTTGAATGTACACTGAAAATGTGTATGTTTTGATGTACAGTTCTTGAATGTACAATGAAAATGTGTATGTTTTGATGTGCATTTCTGCTATATACAATGAAAATGTGTATGTTTTGATGTATATTTCTTGAATGTACAATGAAAATGTGTATGTTTTGATGTACATTTCTGGTATATACAATGAAAATGGGTATGTTTTGATGTACATTTCTTGAATGTACAATGAAAATGTGTATGTTTTGATGTACAGTTCTTGAGTGTACAACGAAAATGTGTATCTTTTGATGTACATATCTTGAATGTACAATGAAAATGTGTATGTTTTGATGTACATTTCTGGTATATACAATGAAAATGTGTATGTTTTGATGTACATTTCTTGAGTGTACAATGAAAATGTGTATGTTTTGATGTACATTTCTTGAGTGTACAATGAAAATGTGTATGTTTTGATGTACATTTCTTGAATGTACAATGGAAATGTGTATGTCTTGATCTACATTTCTTGAATGTACAATGAAAATGTGTATGTTTTGATGTACATTTCTTGAATGTACACTGAAAATGTGTATGTTTTGATGTACATTTCTTTAGTGTACAATGAAAATGTGTATGTTTTCATGTACATTTCTTGTATATACAATGAAAATGTGTATGTTTTGATGTACATTTCTTGAATGTACACTGAAAATGTGTATGTTTTGATATACATTTCTTGAATGTACAATGAAAATGTATATGTTTTCATGTACATTTCTTGAATGTATACTGAAAATGTGTATGTTTTGATGTACATTTCTTTAGTGTACAATGAAAATGTGTATGTTTTCATGTACATTTCTTGTATATACAATGAAAATGTGTATGTTTTGATGTACATTTCTTGAATGTACACTGAAAATGTGTATGTTTTGATATACATTTCTTGAATGTACAATGAAAATGTATATGTTTCCATGTACATTTCTTGAATGTATACTGAAAATGTGTATGTTTTGATGTACATTTCTTGAATGTACACTGAAAATGTGTATGTTTTGATATACATTTCTTGAATGTACCATGAAAATGTGTATGTCTTGATGTACATTTCTTGAATGTACACTGAAAATGTGTATGTTTTCATGTACATTTCTTGTATATACAATGAAAATGTGTATGTTTTGATGTACATTTCTTGAATGTACACTGAAAATGTGTATGTTTTGATATACATTTCTTGAATGTACAATGAAAATGTATATGTTTTCATGTACATTTCTTGAATGTATACTGAAAATGTGTATGTTTTGATGTATATTTCTTGAATGTACACTGAAAATGTGTATGTTTTGATATACATTTCTTGAATGTACAATGAAAATGTGTATGTCTTGATGTACATTTCTTGAATGTACACTGAAAATGTGTATGTTTTGATGTACATTACTTGTATATACAATGAAAATATGTATGTTTTGATGTACATTTCTTGAATGTACACTGAAAATGTGTATGTTTTGATATACATTTCTTGTATATACAATGAAAATGTGTATGTTTTGATGTACATTTCTTGTATATACAATGAAAATGTGTATGTTTTGATGTATAATTCTTGAATGTACACTGAAAATGTGTATGTTTTGATGTACATTTCTTGTATATACAATGAAAATGTGTATGTTTTGATGTACATTTCTTGAATGTACACTGAAAATGTGTATGTTTTGATATACATTTCTTGAATGTACAATGAAAATGTATATGTTTTCATGTACATTTCTTGAATGTATACTGAAAATGTGTATGTTTTGATGTACATTTCTTGAATGTACACTGAAAATGTGTATGTTTTGATATACATTTCTTGAATGTACAATGAAAATGTGTATGTTTTGATGTACATTTCTTGAATGTACAATGAAAATGTGTATGTTTTGATGTACATTTCTGGTATATACAATGAAAATGTATATGTTTTGATGTACATTTCTTGAATGTACAATGAAAATGTGTATGTTTTGATGTACATTTCTGGTATATACAATGAAAATGGGTATGTTTTGATTTACATTTCTTGTATATACAATGAAAATGTGTATGTTTTGATGTACGTTTCTGGTATATACAATGAAAATGTGCATGTTTTGATTTACATTTCTTGTATATACAATGAAAATGTGTATGTTTTGATGTACGTTTCTGGTATATACAATGAAAATGTGCATGTTTTGATGTATATCTCTTGAATGTACACTCAAAATGTGTATGTTTTGATGTACATTTCTTGAGTGTACAATGAAAATGTGTGTGTTTTGATGTACATTTCTGGAATGTACAATGAAAATGTGTATGTTTTGATGTACATTCCTTGAATGTACAATGAAAATGTGTATGTTTTGTTGTACATTTCTTGAATGTACAATGAAAATGTGTATGTTTTGATGTACATTTCTTGAATGTACAATGAAAATGTGTATGTTTTGATATACATTTCTTGAATGTACAATGAAAATGTGTATGTTTTGATGTACATTTCTTGAGTGTACAATGAAAATGTGTATGTTTTGATGTAGATTTCTTGAGGTACAATGAAAATGTGTATGTTTTGATGTACATTTCTTGAATGTACAATGAAAATGTGTATGTTTTGATGTACATTTCTTGAATGTACACTGAAAGTGTGTATGTTTTGATGTACATTTCTTGTATATACAATGAAAATGTGTATGCTTTGATGTACATTTCTTGAATGTAATCTGAAAATGTGTATGTTTTGATATACATTTCTTGAATGTACAATTTAGATGTGTATGTTTTGATGTACATTTCTTGTATATACAATGAAAATGTGTATGCTTTGATGTACATTTCTTGAATGTAATCTGAAAATGTGTATGTTTTGATATACATTTCTTGAATGTACAGTGAAAATGTATATGTTTTCATGTACATTTCTTGAATGTACACTGAAAATGTGTATGTTTTGATGTACATTTCTGGTATATACAATGAAAATGTATATGTTTTGATGTACATTACTTGAATGTACACTGAAAATGTGTATGGTTTGATGTACATTTCTTGTATATACAATGAAAATGTGTATGTTTTGATGTACAATCCTTGAATGTACAATGAAAATGTGTATGTTTTGATGTACATTTCTGGTATATACAATGAAAATGTGTATGTTTTGATGTACATTTCTTGAATGTACACTGAAAATGTGTATGTTTTGATGTACATTTCTTGAATGTACACTGAAAATGTGTATGTTTTGATGTACATTTCTTGTATATACAATGAAAATGTGTATGTTTTGATGTGCATTTCTGGTATATACAATGAAAATGTGTATGTTTTGATGTATATTTCTTGAATGTACACTCAAAATGTGTATGTTTTGATGTACATTTCTTGAATGTACAACGAAAATGTGTATGTTTTGATGTACATTTCTGGTATATACAATGAAAATGGGTATGTTTTGATGTACATTTCTTGAATGTACAATGAAAATGTGTATGTTTTGATGTACATTTCTGGTATATACAATGAAAATATGTATGTTTTGATGTACATTTCTTGAATATACAATGAAAATGTGTATGATTTGATGTACATTTCTTGAATGTACACTGAAAATGTGTATGTTTTGATATACATTTCTTGTATATACAATGAAAATGTGTATGTTTTGATGTACATTTCTTGTATATACAATGAAAAATGTGTATGTTTTGATGTACATTTCTGGTATATACAATGAAAATGTGTATGTTTTGATGTACATTTCTTGAATATACAATGAAAATGTGTATGATTTGATGTACATTTCTTGAATGTACACTGAAAATGTGTATGTTTTGATATACATTTCTTGTATATACAATGAAAATGTGTATGTTTTGATGTACATTTCTTGTATATACAATGAAAAATGTGTATGTTTTGATGTACATTTCTGGCATATACAATGAAAATGTGCATGTTTTGATGTATATCTCTTGAATGTACACTCAAAATGTGTATGTTTTGATGTACATTTCTTGAATGTACAATGAAAATGTATATGTTTTGATGTACATTTCTGGTATATACAATGAAAATGTGTATCTTTTGATGTATATTTCTTGAATGTACACTCAAAATGTGTATGTTTTGATGTACATTTCTTGAATGTACAATGAAAATGTGTATGTTTTGATGTACCTTTCTGGTATATACAATGAAAATGTGTAGGCTTTAATGTATATTTTTTGAATGTACACTCAAAATGTGTATGTTTTGATGTACATTTCTTGAATGTACAATGAAAATGTGTATGTTTTGATGTACATTTCTGGTATATACAATGAAAATGTGTATGTTTTGATGTATATTTCTTGAATGTACACTCAAAATGTGTATGTTTTGATGTACATTTCTTGAGTGTACAATGAAAATGTGTATGTTTTGATGTACATTCCTTGAATGTACAATGAAAATGTGTATGTTTTGATGTATATTTCTTGAATGTACACTCAAAATGTGTATGTTTTGATGTACATTTCTTGAGTGTACAATGAAAATGTGTATGTTTTGATGTACATTTCTTGAATGTACAATGAAAATGTGTATGTTTTGATGTATATTTCCTGAATGTACAATGAAAATGTGTAAGTTTTGATGTACATTTCTTGAATGTACACTGAAAATGTGTATGTTTTGATGTACATTTCTTTAGTGTACAATGAAAATGTGTATGTTTTCATGTACATTTCTTGTATATACAATGAAAATGTGTATGTTTTGATGTGCATTTCTTGAATGTACAGTGAAAATGTGTATGTTTTGATATACATTTCTTGAATGTACAATGAAAATGTATATGTTTTCATGTACATTTCTTGAATGTATACTGAAAATGTGTATGTTTTGATGTACATTTCTTTAGTGTACAATGAAAATGTGTATGTTTTCATGTACATTTCTTGTATATACAATGAAAATGTGTATGTTTTGATGTACATCTCTTGAATGTACACTGAAAATGTGTATGTTTTGATATACATTTCTTGAATGTACAATGAAAATGTATATGTTTTCATGTACATTTCTCGAATGTATACTGAAAATGTGTATGTTTTGATGTACATTTCTTGAATGTACACTGAAAATGTGTATGTTTTGATATACATTTCTTGAATGTACAATGAAAATGTGTATGTCTTGATGTACATTTCTTGAATGTACACTGAAAATGTGTATGTTTTCATGTACATTTCTTGTATATACAATGAAAATGTGTATGTTTTGATGTACATTTCTTGAATGTACACTGAAAATGTGTATGTTTTGATATACATTTCTTGAATGTACAATGAAAATGTATATGTTTTCATGTACATTTCTTGAATGTATACTGAAAATGTGTATGTTTTGATGTACATTTCTTGAATGTACACTGAAAATGTGTATGTTTTGATATACATTTCTTGAATGTACAATGAAAATGTGTATGTCTTGATGTACATTTCTTGAATGTACACTGAAAATGTGTATGTTTTGATGTACATTTCTGGTATATACAATGAAAATGTATATGTTTTGATGTACATTACTTGAATGTACACTGAAAATGTGTATGGTTTGATGTACATTTCTTGTATATACAATGAAAATGTGTATGTTTTGATGTACATTCCTTGAATGTACAATGAAAATGTGTATGCTTTGATGTACATTTCTGGTATATACAATGAAAATGTGTATGTTTTGATGTACATTTCTTGAATGTACACTGAAAATGTGTATGTTTTGATGTACATTTCTTGAATGTACACTGAAAATGTGTATGTTTTGATGTACATTTCTTGTATATACAATGAAAATGTGTATGTTTTGATGTGCATTTCTGGTATATACAATGAAAATGTGTATGTTTTGATGTATATTTCTTGAATGTACACTCAAAATGTGTATGTTTTGATGTACATTTCTTGAATGTACAATGAAAATGTGTATGTTTTGATGTACATTTCTGGTATATACAATGAAAATGGGTATGTTTTGATGTACATTTCTTGAATGTACAATGAAAATGTGTATGTTTTGATGTACATTTCTGGTATATACAATGAAAATGTTTATCTTTTGATGTACATTTCTTGAATGTACAATGAAATTGTGTATGTTTTGATGTACATTTCTGGTATATACAATGAAAATATGTATGTTTTGATGTACATTTCTTGAATATACAATGAAAATGTGTATGATTTGATGTACATTTCTTGAATGTACACTGAAAATGTGTATGTTTTGATATACATTTCTTGTATATACAATGAAAATGTGTATGTTTTGATGTACATTTCTTGTATATACAATGAAAAATGTGTATGTTTTGATGTACATTTCTGGTATATACAATGAAAATCTGCATGTTTTGATGTATATCTCTTGAATGTACACTTAAAATGTGTATGTTTTGATGTACATTTCTTGAATGTACAATGAAAATGTATATGTTTTGATGTACATTTCTGGTATATACAATGAAAATGTGTATTTTTTGAGGTACATTTCTGGTATATACAATGAAAATGTGTATCTTTTGATGTATATTTCTTGAATGTACACTCAAAATGTGTATGTTTTGATGTACATTTCTTGAATGTACAATGAAAATGTGTATGTTTTGATGTACCTTTCTGGTATATACAATGAAAATGTGTAGGCTTTAATGTATATTTTTTGAATGTACACTCAAAATGTGTATGTTTTGATGTACATTTCTTGAATGTACAATGAAAATGTGTATGTTTTGATGTACATTTCTGGTATATACAATGAAAATGTGTATGTTTTGATGTATATTTCTTGAATGTACACCCAAAATGTGTATGTTTTGATGTACATTTCTTGAGTGTACAATGAAAATGTGTATGTTTTGATGTACATTTCTTGAATGTACAATGAAAATGTGGATGTTTTGATGTATATTTCTTGAATGTACACTCAAAATGTGTATGTTTTGATGTACATTTCTTGAGTGTACAATGAAAATGTGTATGTTTTGATGTACATTTCTTGAATGTACAATGAAAATGTGTATGTTTTGATGTATATTTCCTGAATGTACAATGAAAATGTGTATGTTTTGATGTACATTTCTTGAATGTACACTGAAAATGTGTATGTTTTGATGTACATTTCTTTAGTGTACAATGAAAATGTGTATGTTTTCATGTACATTTCTTGTATATACAATGAAAATGTGTATGTTTTGATGTACATTTCTTGAATGTACACTGAAAATGTGTATGTTTTGATATACATTTCTTGAATGTACAATGAAAATGTATATGTTTTCATGTACATTTCTTGAATGTATACTGAAAATGTGTATGTTTTGATGTACATTTCTTTAGTGTACAATGAAAATGTGTATGTTTTCATGTACATTTCTTGTATATACAATGAAAATGTGTATGTTTTGATGTACATCTCTTGAATGTACAATGAAAATGTATATGTTTTCATGTACATTTCTCGAATGTATACTGAAAATGTGTATGTTTTGATGTACATTTCTTGAATGTACACTGAAAATGTGTATGTTTTGATATACATTTCTTGAATGTACAATGAAAATGTGTATGTCTTGATGTACATTTCTTGAATGTACACTGAAAATGTGTATGTTTTCATGTACATTTCTTGTATATACAATGAAAATGTGTATGTTTTGATGTACATTTCTTGAATGTACACTGAAAATGTGTATGTTTTGATATACATTTCTTGAATGTACAATGAAAATGTATGTTTTCATGTACATTTCTTGAATGTATACTGAAAATGTGTATGTTTTGATGTACATTTCTTGAATGTACACTGAAAATGTGTATGTTTTGATATACATTTCTTGAATGTACAATGAAAATGTGTATGTCTTGATGTACATTTCTTGAATGTACACTGAAAATGTGTATGTTTTAATGTACATTACTTGTATATACAATGAAAATATGTATGTTTTGATGTACATTTCTTGAATGTACACTGAAAATGTGTATGTTTTGATATACATTTCTTGTATATACAATGAAAATGTGTATGTTTTGATGTACATTTCTTGTATATACAATGAAAGTGTGTATGTTTTGATGTATATTTCTTGAATGTACACTGAAAATGTGTATGTTTTGATGTACATTTCTTGAATGTACACTGAAAATGTGTATGTTTTGATATACATTTCTTGAATGTACAATGAAAATGTATATGTTTTCATGTACATTTCTTGAATGTATACTGAAAATGTGTATGTTTTGATGTACATTTCTTGAATGTACACTGAAAGTGTGTATGTTTTGATATACATTTCTTAAATGTACAATGAAAATGTGTATGTTTTGATGTACATTTCTTGAATGTACAATGAAAATGTGTATGTTTTGATGTACATTTCTGGTATATACAATGAAAATGTATATGTTTTGATGTACATTTCTTGAATGTACAATGAAAATGTGTATGTTTTGATGTAAATTCTGGTATATACAATGAAAATGTGTATGTTTTGATTTACATTTCTTGTATATACAATGAAAATGTGTATGTTTTGATGTACGTTTCTGGTATATACAATGAAAATGTGCATGTTTTGATTTACATTTCTTGTATATACAATGAAAATGTGTATGTTTTGATGTACGTTTCTGGTATATACAATGAAAGTGTGTATGTTTTGATGTAGATTTCTTGAGGTACAATGAAAATGTGTATGTTTTGATGTACATTTCTTGAATGTACAATGAAAATGTGTATGTTTTGATGTACATTTCTTGAATGTACACTGAAAGTGTGTATGTTTTGATGTACATTTCTTGTATATACAATGAAAATGTGTATGCTTTGATGTACATTTCTTGAATGTAATCTGAAAATGTGTATGTTTTGATATACATTTCTTGAATGTACAATGAAGATGTGTATGTATTGATGTACATTTCTTGTATACACAATGAAAATGTGTATGCTTTGATGTACATTTCTTGAATGTAATCTGAAAATGTGTATGTTTTGATATACATTTCTTGAATGTACAATGAAAATGTATATGTTTTCATGTACGTTTCTTGAATGTACACTGAAAATGTGATTGTTTTGATGTACATTTCTGGTATATACAATGAAAATGTATATGTTTTGATGTACATTACTTGAATGTACACTGAAAATGTGTATGGTTTGATGTACATTTCTTGTATATACAATGAAAATGTGTATGTTTTGATGTACATTCCTTGAATGTACAATGAAAATGTGTATGTTTGGATGTACATTTCTGGTATATACAATGAAAATGTGTATGTTTTGATGTACATTTCTTGAATGTACACTGAAAATGTGTATGTTTTGATGTACATTTCTTGAATGTACACTGAAAATGTGTATGATTTGATGTACATTTCTTGTATATACAATGAAAATGTGTATGTTTTGATGTGCATTTCTGGTATATACAATGAAAATGTGTATGTTTTGATGTATATTTCTTGAATGTACACTCAAAATGTGTATGTTTTGATGTACATTTCTTGAATGTACAATGAAAATGTGTATGTTTTGATGTACATTTCTGGTATATACAATGAAAATGGGTATGTTTTGATGTACATTTCTTGAATGTACAATGAAAATGTGTATGTTTTGATGTACATTTCTGGTATATACAATGAAAATGTTTATCTTTTGATGTACATTTCTTGAATGTACAATGAAATTGTGTATGTTTTGATGTACATTTCTGGTATATACAATGAAAATATGTATGTTTTGATGTACATTTCTTGAATATACAATGAAAATGTGTATGATTTGATGTACATTTCTTGAATGTACACTGAAAATGTGTATGTTTTGATATACATTTCTTGTATATACAATGAAAATGTGTATGTTTTGATGTACATTTCTTGTATATACAATGAAAAATGTGTATGTTTTGATGTACATTTCTGGTATATACAATGAAAATGTGCATGTTTTGATGTATATCTCTTGAATGTACACTCAAAATATGTATGTTTTGATGTACATTTCTTGAATGTACAATGAAAAGGTAAATGTTTTGATGTACATTTCTGGTATATACAATGAAAATGTGTATTTTTTGAGGTACATTTCTGGTATATACAATGAAAATGTGTATCTTTTGATGTATTTTTCTTGAATGTACACTCAAAATGTGTATGTTTTGATGTACATTTCTTGAATGTACAATGAAAATGTGTATGTTTTGATTTACCTTTCTGGTATATACAATGAAAATGTGTAGGCTTTAATGTATATTTTTTGAATGTACACTCAAAATGTGTATGTTTTGATGTACATTTCTTGAATGTACAATGAAAATGTGTATGTTTTGATGTACATTTCTGGTATATACAATGAAAATGTGTATGTTTTGATGTATATTTCTTGAATGTACACTCAAAATGTGTATGTTTTGATGTACATTTCTTGAGTGTACAATGAAAATGTGTATGTTTTGATGTACATTTCTTGAATGTACAATGAAAATATGTATGTTTTGATGTATATTTCCTGAATGTACAATGAAAATGTGTATGTTTTGATGTACATTTCTTGAATGTACAATGAAAATGTGTATGTTTTGATATACATTTCTTGAATGTACACTGAAAATGTGTATGTTTTGAAGTACATTTCTTGAGTGTACAATGAAAATGTGTATGTTTTGATGTACATTTCTTGAATGTACTATGAAAATGTGTATGTTTTGATGTACATTTCTTGAATGTACAATGAAAATGTGTATGTTTTGATGTACATTTCTTGAATGTACAATGAAAATGTGTATGTTTTGATATACATTTCTTGAATGTACACTGAAAATGTGTATGTTTTGATGTACATTTCTTGAATGTACAATGAAAATGTGTATGTTTTGATGTATATTTCCTGAATGTACAATGAAAATGTGTATGTTTTGATGTACATTTCTTGAATATACAATGAAAATGTGTATGTTTTGATATACATTTCTTGAATGTACACTGAAAATGTGTATGTTTTGAAGTACATTTCTTGAATGTACAATGAAAATGTGTATGTTTTGATGTACATTTCTTGAATGTACAATGAAAATGTGTATGTTTTGATGTACATTTCTTGAATGTACAATGAAAATGTGTATGTTTTGATATACATTTCTTGAGTGTACAATGAAAATGTGTATGTTTTGATGTACATTTCTTGAGTGTGCAATGAAAATGTGTATGTTTTGATGTACATTCCTTGAATGTACAATGAAAGTGTGTATGTTTTGATCTACATTTCTTGAATGTACAATGAAAATGTGTATGTTTTGATCTAAATTTCTTGAATGTACACTGAAAATGTGTATGTTTTGATGTACATTTCTTTAGTGTACAATGAAAATGTGTATGTTTTGATGTACATTTCTTGTATATACAATGAAAATATGTATGTTTTGATGTACATTTCTTGAATGTACACTGAAAATGTGTATGTTTTGATATACATTTCTTGAATGTACAATAAAAATGTATATGTTTTCATGTACATTTCTTGAATGTATACTGAAAATGTGTATGTTTTGATGTACATTTCTTGTATAAACAATGAAAATGTGTATGTTTTGATGTATATTTCTTGAATGTACACTGAAAATGTGTATGTTTTGATATACATTTCTTGAATGTACACTGAAAATGTGTATGTTTTGATGTACATTACTTGTATATACAATGAAAATGTGTATGTTTTGAAGTACATTTCTTGAATGTACACTAAAAATGTGTATGTTTTGATATACATTTCTTGTATATACAATGAAAATGTGTATGTTTTGATGTACATTTCTTGAATGTACACTGAATATGTGTATGTTTTGATGTACATTTCTTGAATGTACACTGAATATGTGTATGTTTTGATGTACATTTCTTGAATGTACACTGAAAATGTGTATGTTTTGATGTACAGTTCTTGAATGTACAATGAAAATGTGTATGTTTTGATGTGCATTTCTGGTATATACAGTGAAAATGTGTATATTTTGATGTATACTTCTAGAATGTGCAGTCAAAATGTGTATGTTTTGATGTACATTTCTTGAATGTACAATGAAAATGTGTATATTTTGATGTATATTTCTAGAATGTGCAGTCAAAATGTGTATGTTTTGATGTACATTTCTTGAGTGTACCAATGAAAATGTGTATGTTTTGATGTACATTTCTTGAATGTACAATGAAAATGTGTATGTTTTGATGTACATTTCTTGAGTGTACAATGAAAATGTGTATGTTTTGATGTACATTTCTTGAATGTACAATGAAAATGTGTATGTCTTGATGTACATTTCTTGAATGTACACTGAAAATGTGTATGTTCTGATGTACATTTCTTGTATATACAATGAAAATGTGTATGTTTTGATGTACATTTCTTGTATATACAATGAAAATGTGTATGTTTTGATATACATTTCTTGAATGTACAATGAAAATGTATATGTTTTCATGTACATTTCTTGAATGTATACTGAAAATGTGTATGTTTTGATGTACACTTCTTGAATGTACACTGAAAATGTGTATGTTTTGATGTACATTTCTTGAATGTACACTGAAAATGTGTATGTTTTGATGTACATTTCTTGTATATACAATGGAAATGTGTATGTTTTGATGTACATTTCTTGAGTGTACAATGAAAATGTGTATGTTTCGATGTACATTTCTTGAATGTACAATGAAAATGTGTATGTTTTGATCTACATTTCTTGAATGTACAATGAATATGTGTATGTTTTGATGTACATTTCTTGAGTGTACAATGAAAATGTGTGTGTTTTGATGTACATTTCTTGAATGTACAATGAAAATGTGTATGTTTTGATGTATATTACTTGAATGTACAATGAAAATGTGTATGTTTTGTTGTACATTTCTTGAATGTACAATGACAATGTGTATGTTTTGATGTACATTTCTTGAATGTACAATGAAAATGTGTATGTTTTGATATATATTTCTTGAATGTACAATGAAAATGTGTATGTTTTGATGTACATTTCTTTAGTGTACAATGAAAATGTGTATGTTTTGATGTAGATTTCTTGAGGTACAATGAAAATGTGTATGTTTTGATGTACATTTCTTGAATGTACAATGAATATGTGTATGTTTTGATGTACATTTCTTGAATGTACAATGAGAATGTGTATGTTTTGATGTACATTTCTTGAATGTAAACTGAAAGTGTGTATGTTTTGATGTACATTTCTTTAGTGTACAATGAAAATGTGTATGCTTTGATGTACATTTCTTGAATGTAATCTGAAAATGTGTATGTTTTGATATACATTTATTGAATGTACAATGAAAATGTATATGTTTTCATGTACATTTCTTGAATGTACACTGAAAATAAGTATGTTTTGATGTACATTTCTTGTATATACAATGAAAATGTATATGTTTTGATGTACATTTCTTGAATGTACACTGAAAATGTGTATGGTTTGATGTACATTTCTTGTATATACAATGAAAATGTGTATGTTTTGATGTACATTTCTTGAATGTACAATGAAAATGTGTATGTTTTGATGTACATTTCTGGTATATACAATGAAAATGTGTATGTTTTGATGTACATTTCTTGAATGTACACTGAAAATGTGTATGTTTTGATGTACAGTTCTTGAATGTACAATGAAAATGTGTATGTTTTGATGTGCATTTCTGCTATATACAATGAAAATGTGTATGTTTTGATGTATATTTCTTGAATGTACAATGAAAATGTGTATGTTTTGATGTACATTTCTGGTATATACAATGAAAATGGGTATGTTTTGATGTACATTTCTTGAATGTACAATGAAAATGTGTATGTTTTGATGTACAGTTCTTGAATGTACAATGAAAATGTGTATGTTTTGATGTGCATTTCTGGTATATACAATGAAAATGGGTATGTTTTGATGTACATTTCTTGTATATACAATGAAAAATGTGTATGTTTTGATGTACATTTCTGGTATATACAATGAAAATGTGCATGTTTTGATGTATATCTCTTGAATGTACACTCAAAATGTGTATGTTTTGATGTACATTTCTTGAATGTACAATGAAAATGTATATGTTTTGATGTACATTTCTGGTATATACAATGAAAATGTGTATTTTTTGAGGTACATTTCTGGTATATACAATGAAAATGTGTATCTTTTGATGTATATTTCTTGAATGTACACTCAAAATGTGTATGTTTTGATGTACATTTCTTGAATGTACAATGAAAATGTGTATGTTTTGATGTACCTTTCTGGTATATACAATGAAAATGTGTAGGCTTTAATGTATATTTTTTGAATGTACACTCAAAATGTGTATGTTTTGATGTACATTTCTTGAATGTACAATGAAAATGTGTATGTTTTGATGTACATTTCTGGTATATACAATGAAAATGTGTATGTTTTGATGTATATTTCTTGAATGTACACTCAAAATGTGTATGTTTTGATGTATATTTCTTGAGTGTACAATGAAAATATGTATGTTTTGATGTACATTTCTTGAATGTACAATGAAAATGTGTATGTTTTGATGCATATTTCCTGAATGTACAATGAAAATGTGTATGTTTTGATGTACATTTCTTGAATGTACAATGAAAATGTGTATGTTTTGATATACATTTCTTGAATGTACACTGAAAATGTGTATGTTTTGAAGTACATTTCTTGAGTGTACAATGAAAATGTGTATGTTTTGATGTACATTTCTTGAATGTACTATGAAAATGTGTATGTTTTGATGTACATTTCTTGAATGTACAATGAAAATGTGTATGTTTTGATGTACATTTCTTGAATGTACAATGAAAATGTGTATGTTTTGATATACATTTCTTTAATGTACACTGAAAATGTGTATGTTTTGATGTACTTTTCTTGAATGTACAATGAAAATGTGTATGTTTTGATGTATATTTCCTGAATGTACAATGAAAATGTGTATCTTTTGATGTACATTTCTTGAATGTACAATGAAAATATGTATGTTTTGATATACATTTCTTGAATGTACACTGAAAATGTGTATGTTTTGAAGTACATTTCTTGAATGTACAATGAAAATCTGTATGTTTTGATGTACATTTCTTGAATGTACAATGAAAATGTGTATGTTTTGATGTACATTTCTTGAATGTACAATGAAAATGTGTATGTTTTGATATACATTTCTTGAGTGTACAATGAAGATGTGTATGTTTTGATGTACATTTCTTGAGTGTACAATGAAAATGTGTATGTTTTGATGTACATTCCTTGAATGTACAATGAAAGTTATTATGTTTTGATCTACATTTCTTGAATGTACAATGAAAATGTGTATGTGTTGATCTAAACTTCTTGAATGTACACTGAAAATGTGTATGTTTTGATGTACATTTCTTTAGTGTACAATGAAAATGTGTATGTTTTGATGTACATTTCTTGTATATACAATGAAAATGTGTATGTTTTGATGTACATTTCTCGAATGTACACTGAAAATGTGTATGTTTTGATATACATTTCTTAAATGTACAATGAAAATGTATATGTTTTCATGTACATTTCTTGAATGTATACTGAAAATGTGTATGTTTTGCTGTACATTTCTTGTATATACAATGAAAATGTGTATGTTTTGATGTATATTTCTTGAATGTACACTGAAAATGTGTATGTTTTGATATACATTTCTTGAATGTACAATGAAAATGTGTATGTCTTGATGTACATTTCTTGAATGTACACTGAAAATGTGTATGTTTTGATGTACATTACTTGTATATACAATGAAAATGTGTATGTTTTGAAGTACATTTCTTGAATGTACACTGAAAATGTGTATGTTTTGATATACATTTCTTGTATATACAATGAAAATGTGTATGTTTTGATGTACATTTCTTGTATATACAACGAAAATGTGTATGTTTTGATGTACATTTCTTGAATGTACACTGAATATGTGTATGTTTTGATGTACATTTCTTGAATGTACACTGAATATGTGTATGTTTTGATGTACATTTCTTGAATGTACACTGAAAATGTGTATGTTTTGATGTACAGTTCTTGAATGTACAATGAAAATGTGTATGTTTTGATGTGCATTTCTGGTATATACAATGAAAATGTGTATATTATGATGTATACTTCTAGAATGTGCAGTCAAAACGTGTATGTTTTGATGTACATTTCTTGAATGTACAATGAAAATGTGTATATTTTGATGTATATTTCTAGAATGTGCAGTCAAAATGTGTATGTTTTGATGTACATTTCTTGAGTGTACAATGAAAATGTGTATGTTTTGATGTACATTTCTTGAATGTACAATGAAAATGTGTATGTTTTGATGTACATTTCTTGAGTGTACAATGAAAATGTGTATGTTTTGATGTACATTTCTTGAATGTACAATGAAAATGTGTATGTCTTGATGTACATTTCTTGAATGTACACTGAAAATGTGTATGTTTTGATGTACATTTCTTGTATATACAATGAAAATGTGTATGTTTTGATGTACATTTCTTGTATATACAGTGAAAATGTGTATGTTTTGATATACATTTCTTGAATGTACAATGAAAATGTATATGTTTTCATGTACATTTCTTGAATGTATACTGAAAATGTGTATGTTTTGATGTACATTTCTTGAATGTACACTGAAAATGTGTATGTTTTGATGTACATTTCTTGAATGTACACTGAAAATGTGTATGTTTTGATGTACATTTCTTGTATATACAATGAAATAGTGTATGTTTTGATGTACATTTCTTGAGTGTACAATGAAAATGTGTATGTTTCGATGTACATTTCTTGAATGTACAATGAAAATGTGTATGTTTTGATCTACATTTCTTGAATGTACAATGAAAATGTGTATGTTTTGATGTACATTTCTTGAGTGTACAATGAAAATGTGTGTGTTTTGATGTACATTTCTTGAATGTACAATGAAAATGTGTATGTTTTGATGTATATTCCTTGAATGTACAATGAAAATGTGTATGTTTTGTTGTACATTTCTTGAATGTACAATGAAAATGTGTATGTTTTGATGTACATTTCTTGAATGTACAATGAAAATGTGTATGTTTTGATATATATTTCTTGAATGTACAATGAAAATGTGTATGTTTTGATGTACATTTCTTTAGTGTACAATGAAAATGTGTATGTTTTGATGTAGATTTCTTGAGGTACAATGAAAATGTGTATGTTTTGATGTACATTTCTAGAATGTACAATGAATATGTGTATGTTTTGATGTACATTTCTTGAATGTACAATGAGAATGTGTATGTTTTGATGTACATTTCTTGAATGTACACTGAAAGTGTGTATGTTTTTATGTACATTTCTTTAGTGTACAATGAAAATGTGTATGCTTTGATGTACATTTCTTGAGTGTAATCTGAAAATGTGTATGTTTTGATATACATTTATTGAATGTACAATGAAAATGTATATGTTTTCATGTACATTTCTTGAATGTACACTGAAAATAAGTATGTTTTGATGTACATTTCTTGTATATACAATGAAAATGTATATGTTTTGATGTACATTTCTTGAATGTACACTGAAAATGTGTATGGTTTGATGTACATTTCTTGTATATACAATGAAAATGTGTATGTTTTGATGTACATTTCTTGAATGTATAATGAAAATGTGTATGTTTTGATGTACATTTCTGGTATATACAATGAAAATGTGTATGTTTTGATGTACATTTCTTGAATGTACACTGAAAATGTGTATCTTTTGATGTACATTTCTTGAATGTACAATGAAAATGTGTATGTTTTGATGTATATTTCTTGAATGTACAATGAAAATGTATATGTTTTGATGTACCTTTCTGGTATATACAATGAAAATGGGTATGTTTTGATGTACAGTTCTTGAATGTACAATGAAAATGTGTATGTTTTGATGTGCATTTCTGGTATATACAATGAAAATGGGTATGTTTTGATGTACATTTCTTGAATGTACACTGAAAATGTATATGTTTTGATGTACAGTTCTTGAATGTACAATGAAAATGTGTATGTTTTGATGTACATTTCTGGTATATACAATGAAAATGGGTATGTTTTGATGTACATTTCTTGAATGTACACCGAAAATGTGTATGTTTTGATGTACAGTTCTTGAATGTACAATGAAAATGTGTATGTTTTGATGTGCATTTCTGGTATATACAATGAAAATGTGTATGTTTTGATGTATATTTCTTGAATGTACAATGAAAATGTGTATGTTTTGATGTACATTTCTTCAATGTACAATGAAAATGTGTATGTTTTGATGTACATTTCTTTAGTGTACAATGAAAATGTGTATGCTTTGATGTACATTTCTTGAGTGTAATCTGAAAATGTGTATGTTTTGATATACATTTATTGAATGTACAATGAAAATGTATATGTTTTCATGTACATTTCTTGAATGTACACTGAAAATAAGTATGTTTTGATGTACATTTCTTGTATATACAATGAAAATGTATATGTTTTGATGTACATTTCTTGAATGTACACTGAAAATGTGTATGGTTTGATGTACATTTCTTGTATATACAATGAAAATGTATATGTTTTGATGTACAGTTCTTGAATGTACAATGAAAATGTGTATGTTTTGATGTGCATTTCTGGTATATACAATGAAAATGGGTATGTTTTGATGTACATTTCTTGAATGTACACTGAAAATGTGTATGTTTTGATGTACAGTTCTTGAATGTACAATGAAAATGTGTATGTTTTGATGTACATTTCTGGTATATACAATGAAAATGGGTATGTTTTGATGTACATTTCTTGAATATACAATGAAAATGTGTATGATTTGATGTACATTTCTTGAATGTACACTGAAAATGTGTATGTTTTGATATACATTTCTTGTATATACAATGAAAATGTGTCTGTTTTGATGTACATTTCTTGTATATACAATGAAAATGTGTATGTTTTGATGTACATTTCTGGTATATACAATGAAAATGTGTATGTTTTGAGGTACATTTCTGGTATATACAATGAAAATGTGTATCTTTTGATGTATATTTCTTGAATGTACACTCAAAATGTGTATGTTTTGATGTACATTTGTTGAATGTACAATGAAAATGTGTATGTTTTGATGTACCTTTCTGGTATATACAATGAAAATGTGTATGCTTTAATGTATATTTTTTGAATGTACACTCAAAATGTGTATGTTTTGATGTACATTTCTTGAATGTACAATGAAAATGTGTATGTTTTGATGTAAATTTCTGGTATATACAATGAAAATGTGTATGTTTTGATGTATATTTCTTGAATGTACACTCAAAGTGTGTATGTTTTGATGTACATTTGTTGAATGTACAATGAAAATGTGTATGTTTTGATGTACCTTTCTGGTATATACAATGAAAATGTGTATGCTTTAATGTATATTTTTTCAATGTACACTCAAAATGTGTATGTTTTGATGTACATTTCTTGAATGTACAATGAAAATGTGTATGTTTTGATGTACATTTCTTGAATGTACAATGAAAATGTGTATGTTTTGATATATATTTCTTGAATGTACAATGAAAATGTGTATGTTTTGATGTACATTTCTTTAGCGTAGAATGAAAATGTGTATGTTTTGATGTAGATTTCTTGAGGTACAATGAAAGTGTGTATGTTTTGATGTACATTTCTTGAATGTACAATGAATATGTGTATGTTTTGATGTACATTTCTTGAATGTACAATGAGAATGTGTATGTTTTGATGTACATTTCTTGAATGTACACTGAAAGTGTGTATGTTTTGATGTACATTTCTTTAGTGTACAATGAAAATGTGTATGCTTTGATGTACATTTCTTGAATGTAATCTGAAAATGTGTATGTTTTGATATACATTTATTGAATGTACAATGAAAATGTATATGTTTTCATGTACATTTCTTGAATGTACACTGAAAATAAGTATGTTTTGATGTACATTTCTTGTATATACAATGAAAATGTATATGTTTTGATGTACATTTCTTGAATGTACACTGAAAATGTGTATGGTTTGATGTACATTTCTTGTATATACAATGAAAATGTGTATGTTTTGATGTACATTTCTTGAATGTAAAATGAAAATGTGTATGTTTTGATGTACATTTCTGGTATATACAATGAAAATGTGTATGTTTTGATGTACATTTCTTGAATGTACACTGAAAATGTGTATGTTTTGATGTACATTTCTTGAATGTACACTGAAAATGTGTATGTTTTGATGTACAGTTCTTGAATGTACAATGAAAATGTGTATGTTTTGATGTGCATTTCTGCTATATACAATGAAAATGTGTATGTTTTGATGTATATTTCTTGAATGTACAATGAAAATGTGTATGTTTTGATGTACATTTCTGGTATATACAATGAAAATGGGTATGTTTTGATGTACATTTCTTGAATGTACAATGAAAATGTGTATGTTTTGATGTACAGTTCTTGAATGTACAATGAAAATGTGTATGTTTTGATGTGCATTTCTGGTATATACAATGAAAGTGGGTATGTTTTGATGTACATTTCTTGAATGTACACTGAAAATGTGTATGTTTTGATGTACAGTTCTTGAATGTACAATGAAAATGTGTATGTTTTGATGTACATTTCTGGTATATACAATGAAAATGGGTATGTTTTGATGTACATTTCTTGAATGTACACCGAAAATGTGTATGTTTTGATGTACAGTTCTTGAATGTACAATGAAAATGTGTATGTTTTGATGTGCATTTCTGGTATATACAATGAAAATGTGTATGTTTTGATGTATATTTCTTGAATGTACAATGAAAATGTGTATGTTTTGATGTACATTTCTTGAATGTACACTGAAAATGTGTATGTTTTGATGTACATTTCTGGTATATACAGTGAAAATATGTATGTTTTGATGTACATTTCTTGAATATACAATGAAAATGTGTATGATTTGATGTACATTTCTTGAATGTACACTGAAAATGTGTATGTTTTGATATACATTTCTTGTATATACAATGAAAATGTGTCTGTTTTGATGTACATTTCTTGTATATACAATGAAAATGTGTATGTTTTGATGTACATTTCTGGTATATACAATGAAAATGTGCATGTTTTGATGTATATCTCTTGAATGTACACTCAAAATGTGTATGTTTTGATGTACATTTCTTGAATGTACAATGAAAATGCATATGTTTTGATCTACCTTTCTGGTATATACAATGAAAATGGGTATGTTTTGATGTACAGTTCTTGAATGTACAATGAATATGTGTATGTTTTGATGTGCATTTCTGGTATATACAATGAAAATGGGTATGTTTTGATGTACATTTCTTGAATATACACTGAAAATGTGTATGTTTTGATGTACAGTTCTTGAATGCACAATGAAAATGTGTATGTTTTGATGTACATTTCTGGTATATACAATGAAAATGGGTATGTTTTGATGTACATTTCTTGAATGTACACCGAAAATGTGTATGTTTTGATGTACAGTTCTTGAATGTACAATGAAAATGTGTATGTTTTGATGCGCATTTCTGGTATATACAATGAAAATGTGTATGTTTTGATGTATATTTCTTGAATGTACAATGAAAATGTGTATGTTTTGATGTACATTTCTTGAATGTACAATGAAAATGTGTTTGTTTTGATGTACATTTCTGGTATATACAATGAAAATATGTATGTTTTGATGTACATTTCTTGAATATACAATGAAAATGTGTATGATTTGATGTACATTTCTTGAATGTACACTGAAAATGTGTATGTTTTGATATACATTTCTTGTATATACAATGAAAATGTGTCTGTTTTGATGTACATTTCTTGTATATACAATGAAAATGTGTATGTTTTGATGTACATTTCTGGTATATACAATGAAAATGTGTATGTTTTGAGGTACATTTCTGGTATATACAATGAAAATGTGTATCTTTTGATGTATATTTCTTGAATGTACACTCAAAATGTGTATGTTTTGATGTACATTTGTTGAATGTACAATGAAAATGTGTATGTTTTGATGTACCTTTCTGGTATATACAATGAAAATGTGTATGCTTTAATGTATATTTTTTGAATGTACACTCAAAATGTGTATGTTTTGATGTACATTTCTTGAATGTACAATGAAAATGTGTATGTTTTGATGTAAATTTCTGGTATATACAATGAAAATGTGTATGTTTTGATGTATATTTCTTGAATGTACACTCAAAGTGTGTATGTTTTGATGTACATTTCTTGAGTGTACAATGAAAATGTGTATGTTTTGATGTACATTTCTTGAATGTACAATGAAAATGTGTATGTTTTGATGTATACTTCCTGAATGTACAATGAAAATGTGTATGTTTTGATGTACATTTCTTGAATGTACAATGAAAATGTGTATGTTTTGATATACATTTCTTGAATGTACACTGAAAATGTGTATGTTTTGAAGTACATTTCTTGAGTGTACAATGAAAATGTGTATGTTTTGATGTACATTTCTTGAATGTACAATGAAAATGTGTATGTTTTGATGTACATTTCTTGAATGTACACTGAAAATGTGTCTGTTTTGATGTACATTTCTTGAATGTACAATGACAATGTGTATGTTTTGATGTACATTTCTTGAATGTACACTGAAAATGTGTATGTTTTGATATACATTTCTTGAATGTACAATGAAAATGCGTATGTTTTGGTGTACATTTCTTGTATATACAATGAAAATGTGTATGTTTTGATGTACATTTCTTGAATGTACGCTGAAAATGTGTATGTTTTGATATACATTTCTTGAATGTACACTGAAAATGTGTGTGTTTTGATGTACATTTCTTGAATGTACAATGAAAATGTGTATGTTTTGATGTACATTCCTTGAATGTACAATGAAAATGTGTATGTTTTGATGTACATTTCTTGAATGTACAATGAAAATGTGTATGTTTTGATGTACATTTCTTGAATGTACACTGAAAATGTGTATGTTTTGATATACATTTCTTGAATGTACAATGAAAATGTATATGTTTTCATGTACATTTCTTGAATGTATACTGAAAATGTGTATGTTTTGATGTACATTTCTTGAATGTACACTGAAAATGTGTATGTTTTGATATACATTTCTTGAATGTACACTGAAAATGTGTATGTTTTGATGTACATTACTTGTATATACAATGAAAATGTGTATGTTTTGATGTACATTTCTTGAATGTACACTGAAAATGTGTATCTTTTGATATACGTTTCTTGTATATACAATGAAAATGTGTATGTTTTGATGTACATTTCTTGTATATACAATGAAAATGTGTATGTTTTGATGTACATTTCTTGAATGTACAATGAAAATGTGTATGTTTTGATGTACATTTCTGGTATATACAGTGAAAATATGTATGTTTTGATGTACATTTCTTGAATATACAATGAAAATGTGTATGATTTGATGTACATTTCTTGAATGTACACTGAAAATGTGTATGTTTTGATATACATTTCTTGTATATACAATGAAAATGTGTCTGTTTTGATGTACATTTCTTGTATATACAATGAAAATGTGTATGTTTTGATGTACATTTCTGGTATATACAATGAAAATGTGCATCTTTTGATGTATATCTCTTGAATCTACACTCAAAATGTGTATGTTTAGATGTACATTTCTTGAATGTACAATGAAAATGTATATGTTTTGATGTACCTTTCTGGTATATACAATGAAAATGGGTATGTTTTGATGTACAGTTCTTGAATGTACAATGAAAATGTGTATGTTTTGATGTGCATTTCTGGTATATACAATGAAAATGGGTATGTTTTGATGTACATTTCTTGAATGTACACTGAAAATGTGTATGTTTTGATGTACAGTTCTTGAATGTACAATGAAAATGTGTATGTTTTGATGTACATTTCTGGTATATACAATGAAAATGGGTATGTTTTGATGTACATTTCTTGAATGTACACCGAAAATGTGTATGTTTTGATGCACAGTTCTTGAATGTACAATGAAAATGTGTATGTTTTGATGTGCATTTCTGGTATATACAATGAAAATGTGTATGTTTTGATGTATGTTTCTTGAATGTACAATGAAAATGTGTATGTTTTGATGTACATTTCTTGAATGCATAATGAAAATGTGTATGTTTTGATGTACATTTCTGGTTTATACAATGAAAATATGTATGTTTTGATGTACATTTCTTGAATATACAATGAAAATGTGTATGATTTGATGTACATTTCTTGAATGTACACTGAAAATGTGTATGTTTTGATATACATTTCTTGTATATACAATGAAAATGTGTCTGTTTTGATGTACACTTCTTGTATATACAATGAAAATGTGTATGTTTTGATGTACATTTCTGGTATATACAATGAA
The DNA here is from genome assembly GCA_030765045.1 of Tenodera sinensis. NCBI lineage: Eukaryota > Metazoa > Arthropoda > Insecta > Mantodea > Mantidae > Tenodera > Tenodera sinensis. Next base: position 216,284,426 of record CM060964.1, on the reverse strand, counting down.
AATGTGTATGTTTTGAGGTACATTTCTGGTATATACAATGAAAATGTGTATCTTTTGATGTATATTTCTTGAATGTACACTCAAAATGTGTATGTTTTGATGTACATTTGTTGAATGTACAATGAAAATGTGTATGTTTTGATGTACCTTTCTGGTATATACAATGAAAATGTGTATGCTTTAATGTATATTTTTTGAATGTACACTCAAAATGTGTATGTTTTGATGTACATTTCTTGAATGTACAATGAAAATGTGTATGTTTTGATGTACATTTCTTGAATGTACAATGAAAATGTGTATGTTTTGATGTACATTTCCTGAATGTACAATGAAAATGTGTATGTTTTGATGTACATTTCTTGAATGTACAATGAAAATGTGTATGTTTTGATATACATTTCTTGAATGTACACTGAAAATGTGTATGTTTTGAAGTACATTTCTTGAGTGTACAATGAAAATGTGTATGTTTTGATGTACATTTCTTGAATGTACAATGAAAATGTGTATGTTTTGATGTACATTTCTTGAATGTACACTGAAAATGTGTCTGTTTTGATGTACATTTCTTGAATGTACAATGACAATGTGTATGTTTTGATGTACATTTCTTGAATGTACACTGAAAATGTGTATGTTTTGATATACATTTCTTGAATGTACAATGAAAATGCGTATGTTTTGGTGTACATTTCTTGTATATACAATTAAAATGTGTATGTTTTGATGTACATTTCTTGAATGTACACTGAAAATGTGTATGTTTTGATATACATTTCTTGAATGTACACTGAAAATGTGTGTGTTTTGATGTACATTTCTTGAATGTACAATGAAAATGTGTATGTTTTGATGTACATTCCTTGAATGTACAATGAAAATGTGTATGTTTTGATGTACATTTCTTGAATGTACAATGAAAATGTGTATGTTTTGATGTACATTTCTTGAATGTACACTGAAAATGTGTATGTTTTGATATACATTTCTTGAATGTACAATGAAAATGTATATGTTTTCATGTACATTTCTTGAATGTATACTGAAAATGTGTATGTTTTGATGTACATTTCTTGAATGTACACTGAAAATGTGTATGTTTTGATATACATTTCTTGAATGTACAATGAAAATGTGTCTGTTTTGATGTACATTACTTGTATATACAATGAAAATGTGTATGTTTTGATGTACATTTCTTGAATGTACACTGAAAATGTGTATCTTTTGATATACGTTTCTTGTATATACAATGAAAATGTGTATGTTTTGATGTACATTTCTTGTATATACAATGAAAATGTGTATGTTTTGATGTACAATTCTTGAATGTACACTGAAAATGTGTATGTTTTGATGTACATTTCTTGAATGTACACTGAAAATGTGTATGTTTTGATGTACAGTTCTTGAATGTACAATGAAAATGTGTATGTTTTGATGTGCATTTCTGGTATATACAATGAAAATGTGTATGTTTTGATGTACATTTCTTGAATGTACAATGAAAATGTGTATGTTTTGATGTACATTTCTGGTATATACAATGAAAATGTATATGTTTTGATGTACATTTCTTGAATGTACAATGAAAATGTGTATGTTTTGATGTACATTTCTGGTATATACAATGAAAATGTGTATGTTAAATGTACATTTCTTGAATATACAATGAAAATGTGTAGTTTTTGATGTACATTTCTTGAATGTACACTGAAAATGTGTATGTTTTGATATACATTTCTTGTATATACAATGAAAATGTGTATGTTTTGATTTACATTTCTTGTATACACAATGAAAATGTGTATGTTTTGATGTACGTTTCTGGTATATACAATGAAAATGTGCATGTTTTGATGTACATTTCTTGAATGTACAATGAAAATGTGTATGTTTTGATGTACATTTCTGGTATATACAATGAAAATGTATATGTTTTGATGTACATTTCTTGAATGTACAATGAAAATGTGTATGTTTTGATGTATATCTGTTGAATGTACACTCAAAATGTGTATGTTTTGTTATACATTTCTTGAGTGTACAATGAAAATGTGTATGTTTTGATGTACATTTCTTGAGTGTACAATGAAAATGTGTATGTTTTGATGTACATTCCTTGAATGTACAATGAAAGTGTGTATAATTTGATCTACATTTCTTGAATGTACAATGAAAATGTGTATGTTTTGATCTACGTTTCTTGAATGTACACTGAAAATGTGTATGTTTTGATGTACATTTCTTTAGTGTACAATGAAAATGTGTATGTTTTGATGTACATTTCTTGTATATACAATGAAAATGTGTATGTTTTGATGTACATTTCTTGAATGTACACTGAAAATGTGTATGTTTTGATATACATTTCTTGAATGTACAATTGAAAATGTATATGTTTTCATGTACATTTCTTGAATGTATACTGAAATGTGTATGATTTGATATACATTTCTTGTATATACAATGAAAATGTGTATGTTTTGATTTACATTTCTTGAATGTACACTAAAAATGTGTATGTTTTGATATACATTTCTTGAATGTACAATGAAAATGTGTCTGTCTTGATGTACATTTCTTGATTGTACACTGAAAATGTGTATGTTTTGATGTACATTACTTGTATATACAATGAAAATGTGTATGTTTTGAAGTACATTTCTTGAATGTACACTGAAAATGTGTATCTTTTGATATACATTTCTTGTATATACAATGAAAATGTGTATGTTTTGATGTACATTTCTTGAATGTACACTGAATATGTGTATGTTTTGATGTACATTTCTTGAATGTACACTGAAAATGTGTATGTTTTGATGTACAGTTCTTGAATGTACAATGAAAATGTGTATGTTTTGATGTGCATTTCCGGTATATACAACGAAAATGTGTATATTTTGATGTATATTTCTAGAATGTGCAGTCAAATTGTGTATGTTTTGATGTACATTTCTTGAATGTCCAATGAAAATGTGTATGTTTTGATGTACATTTCTTGAGTGTACAATGAAAATGTGTATGTTTTGATGTACATTTCTTGAATGTACACTGAAAATGTGTATGTTTTGATGTACATTTCTTGTATATACAATGAAAATCTGTATGTTTTGATGTACATTTCTTGTATATACAATGAAAATGTGTATGTTTTGATATACATTTCTTGAATGTACAATGAAAATGTATATGTTTTCATGTACATTTCTTGAATGTATACTGAAAATGTGTATGTTTTGATGTACATTTCTTGAATCTACACTGTAAATGTGTATGTTTTGATATACATTTCTTGAATGTACGCTGAAAATGTGTATGTTTTGATGTACATTTCTTGTATATACAATGAAAATGTATATGTTTTGATGTACATTTCTTGAGTGTTCAATGAAAATGTGTATGTTTCGATTTACATTTCTTGAATGTACAATGAAAATGTGTATGTTTTGATCTACATTTCTTGAATGTACAATGAAAATGTGTATGTTTTGATGTACATTTCTTGAGTGTACAATGAAAATGTGTGTGTTTTGATGTACATTTCTTGAATGTACAATGAAAATGTGTATGTTTTGATGTATATTCCTTGAATGTACAATGAAAATGTGTATGTTTTGTTGTACATTTCTTGAATGTACAATGAAAATGTGTATGTTTTGATGTACATTTCTTGAATGTACAATGAAAATGTGTATGTTTTGATATACATTTCTTGAATGTACAATGAAAATGTGTATGTTTTGATGTACATTTCTTTAGTGTACAATGAAAATGTGTATGTTTTGATGTAGATTTCTTGAGGTACAATGAAAATGTGTATGTTTTGATGTACATTTCTTGAATGTACAATGAAAATGTGTATGTTTTGATGTACATTTCTTGAATGTACAATGAGAATGTGTATGTTTTGATGTACATTTCTTGAATGTACACTGAAAGTGTGTATGTTTTGATGTACATTTCTTTAGTGTACAATGAAAATGTGTATGCTTTGATGTACATTTCTTGAATGTAATCTGAAAATGTGTATGTTTTGATATACATTTCTTGAATGTACAATGAAAATGTGTATGTTTTCATGTACATTTCTTGAATGTACACTGAAAATGTGTATGTTTTGATGTACATTTCTTGTATATACAATGAAAATGTATATGCTTTGATGTACATTTCTTGAATGTACACTGAAAATGTGTATGGTTTGATGTACAATTCTTGTATATACAATGAAAATGTGTATTTTTTGATGTACATTCCTTGAATGTACAATGAAGATGTGTATGCTTTGATGTACATTTCTGGTATATACAATGAAAATGTGTATGTTTTGATGTACATTTGTTGAATGTACACTGAAAATGTGTATGTTTTGATGTACATTTCTTGAATGTACACTGAAAATGTGTATGATTTGATGTACAGTTCTTGAATGTACAATGAAAATGTGTATGTTTTGATGTGCATTTGTGGTATATACAATGAAAATTTGTATGTTTTGAAATATATTTCTTGAATGTACAATGAAAATGTGTATGTTTTGATGTACATTTCTGGTATATACAATGAAAATGGGTATGTTTTGATGTACATTTCTTGAATGTACAATGAAAATGTGTATGTTTTGATGTACAGTTCTTGAATGTACAGTGAAAATCTGTATGTTTTGATGTGCATTTCTGGTATATAGGATGAAAATGGGTATGTTTTGATGTACATTTCTTGAATGTACACTGAAAATGTGTATGTTTTGATGTACAGTTCTTGAATGTACAATGAAAATGTGTATGTTTTGATGTACATTTCTGGTATATACAATGAAAATGGGTATGTTTTGATGTACATTTCTTGAATGTACACTGAAAATGTGTATGTTTTGATGTACAGTTCTTGAATGTACAATGAAAATGTGTATGTTTTGATGTGTATTTCTGGTATATACAATGAAAATGTGTATCTTTTGATGTATATTTCTTGAATGTACAATGAAAATGTGTATGTTTTGATGTACATTTCTTGAATGTACAATGAAAATGTGTATGTTTTGATGTACATTTCTGGTATATACAATGAAAATATGTTTGTTTTGATGTACATTTCTTGAATATACAATGAAAATGTGCATGTTTTGATGTATATCTCTTAAATGTACACTCAAAATGTGTATGTTTTGATGTACATTTCTTGAATGTACAATGAAAATGTATATGCTTTGATGTACATTTCTGGTATATACAATGAAAATGTGTATGTTTTGATGTACATTTCTTGAATGTACACTGAAAATGTGTATGTTTTGATATACATTTCTTGAATGTACAATGAAAATGTATATGTTTTCATGTACATTTCTTGAATGTATACTGAAAATGTGTATGTTTTGATGTACATTTCTTGTATATACAATGAAAATGTGTATGTTTTGATGTATATTTCTTGAATGTACACTGAAAATGTGTATGTTTTGATGTACATTTCTTGTATATACAATGAAAATGTGTATGTTTTGATGTATATTTCTTGAATGTACACTGAAAATGTGTATGTTTTGATATACATTTCTTGAATGTACAATGAAAATGTGTATGTCTTGATGTACATTTCTTGAATGTAAACTGAAAATGTGTATGTTTTGATGTACATTACTTGTATATACAATGAAAATGTGTATGTTTTGAAGTACATTTCTTGAATGTACACTGAAAATGTGTATGTTTTGATATACATTTCTTGTATATACAATGAAAATGTGTATGTTTTGATGTACATTTCTTGTATATACAATGAAAATCTGTATGTTTTGATGTACATTTCTTGATGTACACTGAATATGTGTATGTTTTGATGTACATTTCTTGAATGTACACTGAATATGTGTATGTTTTGATGTACATTTCTTGAATGTACACTGAAAATGTGTATGTTTTGATGTAACGTTCTTGAATGTACAATGAAAATGTGTATGTTTTGATGTGCATTTCAGGTATATACAGTGAAAATGTGTATATTTTGATGTATACTTCTAGAATGTGCAGTCAAAATGTGTATGTTTTGATGTACATTTCTTGAATGTACAATGAAAATGTGTATATTTTGATGTATATTTCTAGAATGTGCAGTCAAAATGTGTATGTTTAGATGTACATTTCTTGAGTGTAAAATGAAAATGTGTATGTTTTGATGTACATTTCTTGAATGTACAATGAAAATGTGTATGTTTTGATGTACATTTCTTGAGTGTACAATGAAAATGTGTATGTTTTGATGTACATTTCTTGAATGTACAATGAAAATGTGTATGTCTTGATGTACATTTCTTGAATGTACACTGAAAATGTGTATGTTTTGATGTACATTTCTTGTATATACAATGAAAATGTGTATGTTTTGATGTACATTTCTTGTATATACAATGAAAATGTGTATGTTTTGATATACATTTCTTGAATGTACAATGAAAATGTATATGTTTTCATGTACATTTCTTGAATGTATACTGAAAATGTGTATGTTTTGATGTACATTTCTTGAATGTACACTGAAAATGTGTATGTTTTGATGTACATTCCTTGAATGTACACTGAAAATGTGTATGTTTTGATGTACATTTCTTGAGTGTACAATGGAAATGTGTATGTTTTGATGTACATTTCTTGAGTGTACAATGAAAATGTGTATGTTTCGATGTACATTTCTTGAATGTACAATGAAAATGTGTATGTTTTGATCTACATTTCTTGAATGTACAATGAATATGTGTATGTTTTGATGTACATTTCTTGAGTGTACAATGAAAATGTGTGTGTTTTGATGTACATTTCTTGAATGTACAATGAAAATGTGTATGTTTTGATGTATATTCCTTGAATGTACAATGAAAATGTGTATGTTTTGTTGTACATTTCTTGAATGTACAATGAAAATGTGTATGTTTTGATATATATTTCTTGAATGTACAATGAAAATGTGTATGTTTTGATGTACATTTCTTTAGTGTACAATGAAAATGTGTATGTTTTGATGTAGATTTCTTGAGGTACAATGAAAATGTGTATGTTTTGATGTACATTTCTTGAATGTACAATGAATATGTGTATGTTTTGATGTACATTTCTTGAATGTACAATGAAAATGTATATGTTTTGATGTACATTTCTTGAATGTACACTGAAAATGTGTATGGTTTGATGTACATTTCTTGTATATACAATGAAAATGTGTATGTTTTGATGTACATTTCTTGAATGTACAATGAAAATGTGTATGTTTTGATGTACATTTCTGGTCTATACAATGAAAATGTGTATGTTTTGATGTACATTTCTTGAATGTACACTGAAAATGTGTATGTTTTGATGTATATTTCTTGAATGTACACTGAAAATGTGTCTGTTTTGATGTACAGTTCTTGAATGTACAATGAAAATGTGTATGTTTTGATGTGCATTTCTGCTATATACAATGAAAATGTGTATGTTTTGATGTATATTTGTTGAATGTACAATGAAAATGTGTATGTTTTGATGTACATTTCTGGTATATACAATGAAAATGGGTATGTTTTGATGTACATTTCTTGAATGTACAATGAAAATGTGTATGTTTTGATGTACAGTTCTTGAATGTACAATGAAAATGTGTATGTTTTGATGTGCATTTCTCGTATATACAATGAAAATGGGTATGTTTTGATGTACATTTCTTGTATATACAATCAAAAATGTGTATGTTTTGATGTACATTTCTGGTATATACAATGAAAATGTGCATGTTTTGATGTATATCTCTTGAATGTACACTCAAAATGTGTATGTTTTGATGTACATTTCTTGAATGTACAATGAAAATGTATATGTTTTGATGTACATTTCTGGTATATACAATGAAAATGTGTATTTTTTGAGGTACATTTCTGGTATATACAATGAAAATGGGTATCTTTTGATGTATATTTCTTGAATGTACACTCAAAATGTGTATGTTTTGATGTACATTTCTTGAATGTACAATGAAAATGTGTATGTTTTGATGTACCTTTCTGGCATATACAATGAAAATGTGTAGGCTTTAATGTATATTTTTTGAATGTACACTCAAAATGTGTATGTTTTGATGTATATTTCTTGAATGTACAATGAAAATGTGTATGTTTTGATGTACATTTCTGGTATATACAATGAAAATGTGTATGTTTTGATGTATATTTCTTGAATGTACACTCAAAATGTGTATGTTTTGATGTACATTTCTTGAGTGTACAATGAAAATGTGTATGTTTTGATGTACATTTCTTGAATGTACAATGAAAATGTGTATGTTTTGATGTATATTTCCTGAATGTACAATGAAAATGTGTATGTTTTGATGTACATTTCTTGAATGTACAATGAAAATGTGTATGTTTTGATATACATTTCTTGAATGTACACTGAAAATGTGTATGTTTTGAAGTACATTTCTTGAGTGTACAATGAAAATGTGTATGTTTTGATGTACATTTCTTGAATGTACTATGAAAATGTGTATGTTTTGATGTACATTTCTTGAATGTACAATGAAAATGTGTATGTTTTGATGTACATTTCTTGAATGTACAATGAAAATGTGTATGTTTTGATATACATTTCTTGAATGTACACTGAAAATGTGTATGTTTTGATGTACATTACTTGAATCTACAATGAAAATGTGTATGTTTTGATGTATATTTCCTGATTGTACAATGAAAATGTGTATGTTTTGATGTACATTTCTTGAATGTACAATGAAAATGTGTATGTTTTGATATACATTTCTTGAATGTACACTGAAAATGTGTATGTTTTGAAGTACATTTCTTGAATGTACAATGAAAATGTGTATGTTTTGATGTACATTTCTTGAATGTACAATGAAAATGTGTATGTTTTGATGTACATTTCTTGAATGTACAATGAAAATGTGTATGTTTTGATATACATTTCTTGAGTGTACAATGAAAATGTGTATGTTTTGATGTACATTTCTTGAGTGTACAATGAAAATGTGTATGTTTTGATGTACATTCCTTGAATGTACAATGAAAGTGTGTATGTTTTGATCTACATTTCTTGAATGTACAATGAAAATGTGTATGTTTTGATCTAAAATTCTTGAATGTACACTGAAAATGTGTATGTTTTGATGTACATTTCTTTAGTGTACAATGAAAATGTGTATGTTTTGATGTACATTTCTTGTATATACAATGAAAATGTGTATGTTTTGATGTACATTTCTTGAATGTACACTGAAAATGTGTATGTTTTGATATACATTTCTTGAATGTACAATGAAAATGTATATGTTTTCATGTACATTTCTTGAATGTACACTGAAAATGTGTATGTTTTGATATACATTTCTTGTATATACAATGAAAATGTGTATGTTTTGATGTACATTTCTGGTATATACAATGAAAATATGTATGTTTTGATGTACATTTCTTGAATATACAATGAAAATGTGTATGATTTGATGTACATTTCTTGAATGTACACTGAAAATGTGTATGTTTTGATATACATTTCTTGTATATACAATGAAAATGTGTCTGTTTTGATGTACATTTCTGGTATATACAATGAAAATGTGTATGTTTTGAGGTACATTTCTGGTATATACAATGAAAATGTGTATCTTTTGATGTATATTTCTTGAATGTACACTCAAAATGTGTATGTTTTGATGTACATTTGTTGAATGTACAATGAAAATGTGTATGTTTTGATGTACCTTTCTGGTATATACAATGAAAATGTGTATGCTTTAATGTATATTTTTTGAATGTACACTCAAAATGTGTATGTTTTGATGTACATTTCTTGAATGTACAATGAAAATGTGTATGTTTTGATGTAAATTTCTGGTATATACAATGAAAATGTGTATGTTTTGATGTATATTTCTTGAATGTACACTCAAAGTGTGTATGTTTTGATGTACATTTCTTGAGTGTACAATGAAAATGTGTATGTTTTGATGTACATTTCTTGAATGTACAATGAAAATGTGTATGTTTTGATGTATACTTCCTGAATGTACAATGAAATTGTGTATGTTTTGATGTACATTTCTTGAATGTACAATGAAAATGTGTATGTTTTGATATACATTTCTTGAATGTACACTGAAAATGTGTATGTTTTGAAGTACATTTCTTGAGTGTACAATGAAAATGTGTATGTTTTGATGTACATTTCTTGAATGTACAACGAAAATGTGTATGTTTTGATGTACATTTCTTGAATGTACACTGAAAATGTGTCTGTTTTGATGTACATTTCTTGAATGTACAATGACAATGTGTATGTTTTGATGTACATTTCTTGAATGTACACTGAAAATGTGTATGTTTTGATATACATTTCTTGAATGTACAATGAAAATGCGTATGTTTTGGTGTACATTTCTTGTATATACAATGAAAATGTGTATGTTTTGATGTACATTTCTTGAATGTACGCTGAAAATGTGTATGTTTTGATATACATTTCTTGAATGTACACTGAAAATGTGTGTTTTGATGTACATTTCTTGAATGTACAATGAAAATGTGTATGTTTTGATGTACATTCCTTGAATGTACAATGAAAATGTGTATGTTTTGATGTACATTTCTTGAATGTACAATGAAAATGTGTATGTTTTGATGTACATTTCTTGAATGTACACTGAAAATGTGTATGTTTTGATATACATTTCTTGAATGTACAATGAAAATGTATATGTTTTCATGTACATTTCTTGAATGTATACTGAAAATGTGTATGTTTTGATGTACATTTCTTGAATGTACACTGAAAATGTGTATGTTTTGATATACATTTCTTGAATGTACACTGAAAATGTGTATCTTTTGATATACGTTTCTTGTATATACAATGAAAATGTGTATGTTTTGATGTACATTTCTTGTATATACAATGAAAATGTGTATGTTTTGATGTACATTTCTTGAATGTACAATGAAAAGGTGTATGTTTTGATGTACATTTCTGGTATATACAGTGAAAATATGTATGTTTTGATGTACATTTCTTGAATATACAATGAAAATGTGTATGATTTGATGTACATTTCTTGAATGTACACTGAAAATGTGTATGTTTTGATATACATTTCTTGTATATACAATGAAAATGTGTCTGTTTTGATGTACATTTCTTGTATATACAATGAAAATGTGTATGTTTTGATGTACATTTCTGGTATATACAATGAAAATGTGCATCTTTTGATGTATATCTCTTGAATCTACACTCAAAATGTGTATGCTTAGATGTACATTTCTTGAATGTACAATGAAAATGTATATGTTTTGATGTACCTTTCTGGTATATACAATGAAAATGGGTATGTTTTGATGTACAGTTCTTGAATGTACAATGAAAATGTGTATGTTTTGATGTGCATTTCTGGTATATACAATGAAAATGGGTATGTTTTGATGTACATTTCTTGAATGTACACTGAAAATGTGTATGTTTTGATGTACAGTTCTTGAATGTACAATGAAAATGTGTATGTTTTGATGTACATTTCTGGTATATACAATGAAAATGGGTATGTTTTGATGTACATTTCTTGAATGTACACCGAAAATGTGTATGTTTTGATGCACAGTTCTTGAATGTACAATGAAAATGTGTATGTTTTGATGTGCATTTCTGGTATATACAATGAAAATGTGTATGTTTTGATGTATATTTCTTGAATGTACAATGAAAATGTGTATGTTTTGATGTACATTTCTTGAATGCACAATGAAAATGTGTATGTTTTGATGTACATTTCTGGTATATACAATGAAAATATGTATGTTTTGATGTACATTTCTTGAATATACAATGAAAATGTGTATGATTTGATGTACATTTCTTGAATGTACACTGAAAATGTGTATGTTTTGATATACATTTCTTGTATATACAATGAAAATGTGTCTGTTTTGATGTACATTTCTTGTATATACAATGAAAATGTGTATGTTTTGATGTACATTTCTGGTATATACAATGAAAATGTGTATGTTTTGAGGTACATTTCTGGTATATACAATGAAAATGTGTATCTTTTGATGTATATTTCTTGAATGTACACTCAAAATGTGTATGTTTTGATGTACATTTGTTGAATGTACAATGAAAATGTGTAGGTTTTGATGTACCTTTCTGGTATATACAATGAAAATGTGTATGCTTTAATGTAAATTTTTTGAATGTACACTCAAAATGTGTATGTTTTGATGTACATTTCTTGAATGTACAATGAAAATGTGTATGTTTTGATGTAAATTTCTGGTATATACAATGAAAATGTGTAAGTTTTGATGTATATTTCTTGAATGTACACTCAAAATGTGTATGTTTTGATGTACATTTCTTGAGTGTACAATCAAAATGTGTATGTTTTGATGTACATTTCTTGAATGTACAATGAAAATGTGTATGTTTTGATGTATATTTCCTGAATGTACAATGAAAATGTGTATGTTTTGATGTACATTTCTTGAATGTACAATGAAAATGTGTATGTTTTGATATACATTTCTTGAATGTACACTGAAAATGTGTATGTTTTGAAGTACATTTCTTGAGTGTACAATGAAAATGTGTATGTTTTGATGTACATTTCTTGAATGTACACTGAAAATGTGTCTGTTTTGATGTACATTTCTTGAATGTACAATGACAATGTGTATGTTTTGATGTACATTTCTTGAATGTACACTGAAAATGTGTATGTTTTGATATACATTTCTTGAATGTACAATGAAAATGCGTATGTTTTGGTGTACATTTCTTGTATATACAATTAAAATGTGTATGTTTTGATGTACATTTCTTGAATGTACACTGAAAATGTGTATGTTTTGATATACATTTCTTGAATGTACACTGAAAATGTGTGTGTTTTGATGCACATTTCTTGAATGTACAATGAAAATGTGTATGTTTTGATGTACATTCCTTGAATGTACAATGAAAATGTGTATGTTTTGATGTACATTTCTTGAATGTACAATGAAAATGTGTATGTTTTGATGTACATTTCTTGAATGTACACTGAAAATGTGTATGTTTTGATATACATTTCTTGAATGTACAATGAAAATGTATATGCTTTCATGTACATTTCTTGAATGTATCCTGAAAATGTGTATGTTTTGATGTACATTTCTTGAATGTACACTGAAAATGTGTATGTTTTGATATACATTTCTTGAATGTACAATGAAAATGTGTATGTTTTGATGTACATTACTTGTATATACAATGAAAATGTGTATGTTTTGATGTACATTTCTTGAATGTACACTGAAAATGTGTATCTTTTGATATACGTTTCTTGTATATACAATGAAAATGTGTATGTTTTGATGTACATTTCTTGTATATACAATGAAAATGTGTATGTTTTGATTTACAATTCTTGAATGTACACTGAAAATGTGTATGTTTTGATGTACATTTCTTGAATGTACACTGAAAATGTGTATGTTTTGATGTACAGTTCTTGAATGTACAATGAAAATGTGTATGTTTTGATGTGCATTTCTGGTATGTACAATGAAAATGTGTATGTTTTGATGTACATTTCTTGTATATACAATGAAAATGTGTATGTTTTGATGTATATTTCTTGAATGTACACTGAAAATGTGTATGTTTTGATATACATTTCTTGAATGTACAATGAAAATGTGTATGTCTTGATGTACATTTCTTGAATGTACACTGAAAATGTGTATGTTTTGATGTACATTTCTTGAATGTACAATGAAAATGTGTATGTTTTGATATACATTTCTTGAATGTACACTGAAAATGTGTATGTTTTGATGTACATTTCTTGAATGTACAATGAAAATGTGTATGTTTTGATGTATATTTCCTGAATGTACAATGAAAATGTGTATGTTTTGATGTACATTTCTTGAATGTACAATGAAAATGTGTATGTTTTGATATACATTTCTTGAATGTACACTGAAAATGTGTATGTTTTGAAGTACATTTCTTGAATGTACAATGAAAATGTGTATGTTTTGATGTACATTTCTTGAATGTACAATGAAAATGTGTATGTTTTGATGTACATTTCTTGAATGTACTATGAAAATGTGTATGTTTTGATGTACATTTCTTGAATGGACAATGAAAATGTGTATGTTTTGATGTACATTTCTTGAATGTACAATGAAAATGTGTATGTTTTGATATACATTTCTTGAATGTACACTGAAAATGTGTATGTTTTGATGTACATTTCTTGAATGTACAATGAAAATGTGTATGCTTTGATGTATATTTCCTGAATGTACAATGAAAATGTGTATGTTTTGATGTACATTTCTTGAATGTACAATGAAAATGTGTATGTTTTGATATACATTTCTTGAATGTACAATGAAAATGTGTATGTTTTGATGTACATTTCTTGAATGTACAATGAAAATGTGTATGTTTTGATGTACATTTCTTGAATGTACAATGAAAATGTGTATGTTTTGATATACATTTCTTGAGTGTACAATGAAAATGTGTATGTTTTGATGTACATTTCTTGAGTGTGCAATGAAAATGTGTATGTTTTGATGTACATTCCTTGAATGTACAATGAAAGTGTGTATGTTTTGATCTACATTTCTTGAATGTACAATGAAAATGTGTATGTTTTGATCTAAATTTCTTGAATGTACACTGAAAATGTGTATGTTTTGATGTACATTTCTTTAGTGTACAATGAAAATGTGTATGTTTTGATGTACATTTCTTGTATATACAATGAAAATGTGTATGTTTTGATGTACATTTCTTGAATGTACACTGAAAATGTGTATGTTTTGATATACATTTCTTGAATGTACAATGAAAATGTATATGTTTTCATGTACATTTCTTGAATGTACACTGAAAATGTGTATGTTTTGAAGTACATTTCTTGAGTGTACAATGAAAATGTGTATGTTTTGATGTACATTTCTTGAATGTACTATGAAAATGTGTATGTTTTGATGTACATTTCTTGAATGTACAATGAAAATGTGTATGTTTTGATGTACATTTCTTGAATGTACAATGAAAATGTGTATGTTTTGATATACATTTCTTGAATGTACACTGAAAATGTGTATGTTTTGATGTACATTTCTTGAATGTACAATGAAAATGTGTATGTTTTGATGTATATTTCCTGAATGTACAATGAAAATGTGTATGTTTTGATGTACATTTCTTGAATGTACAATGAAAATGTGTATGTTTTGATATACATTTCTTGAATGTACACTGAAAATGTGTATGTTTTGAAGTACATTTCTTGAATGTACAATGAAAATGTGTATGTTTTGATGTACATTTCTAGAATGTACAATGAAAATGTGTATGTTTTGATGTACATTTCTTGAATGTACAATGAAAATGTGTATGTTTTGATATACATTTCTTGAGTGTACAATGAAAATGTGTATGTTTTGATGTACATTTCTTGAGTGTACAATGAAAATGTGTATGTTTTGATGTACATTCCTTGAATGTACAATGAAAGTGTGTATGTTTTGATCTACATTTCTTGAATGTACAATGAAAATGTGTATGTTTTGATCTAAACTTCTTGAATGTACACTGAAAATGTGTATGTTTTGATGTACATTTCTTTAGTGTACAATGAAAATGTGTATGTTTTGATGTACATTTCTTGTATATACAATGAAAATGTGTATGTTTTGATGTACATTTCTTGAATGTACACTGAAAATGTGTATGTTTTGATATACATTTCTTGAATGTACAATGAAAATGTATATGTTTTCATGTACATTTCTTGAATGTATACTGAAAATGTGTATGTTTTGATGTACATTTCTTGTATATACAATGAAAATGTGTATGTTTTGATGTATATTTCTTGAATGTACACTGAAAATGTGTATGTTTTGATATACATTTCTTGAATGTACAATGAAAATGTGTATGTCTTGATGTACATTTCTTGAATGTACACTGAAAATGTGTATGTTTTGATGTACATTTCTTGAATGTACAATGAAAATGTGTATGTTTTGATATACATTTCTTGAATGTACACTGAAAATGTGTATGTTTTGATGTACATTTCTTGAATGTACAATGAAAATGTGTATGTTTTGATGTATATTTCCTGAATGTACAATGAAAATGTGTATGTTTTGATGTACATTTCTTGAATGTACAATGAAAATGTGTATGTTTTGATATACATTTCTTGAATGTACACTGAAAATGTGTATGTTTTGAAGTACATTTCTTGAATGTACAATGAAAATGTGTATGTTTTGATGTACATTTCTTGAATGTACAATGAAAATGTGTATGTTTTGATGTACATTTCTTGAATGTACTATGAAAATGTGTATGTTTTGATGTACATTTCTTGAATGGACAATGAAAATGTGTATGTTTTGATGTACATTTCTTGAATGTACAACGAAAATGTGTATGTTTTGATATACATTTCTTGAATGTACACTGAAAATGTGTATGTTTTGATGTACATTTCTTGAATGTACAATGAAAATGTGTATGCTTTGATGTATATTTCCTGAATGTACAATGAAAATGTGTATGTTTTGATGTACATTTCTTGAATGTACAATGAAAATGTGTATGTTTTGATATACATTTCTTGAATGTACACTGAAAATGTGTATGTTTTGGAGTACATTTCTTGAATGTACAATGAAAATGTGTATGTTTTGATGTACATTTCTTGAATGTACAATGAAAATGTGTATGTTTTGATGTACATTTCTTGAATGTACAATGAAAATGTGTATGTTTTGATATACATTTCTTGAGTGTACAATGAAAATGTGTATGTTTTGATGTACATTTCTTGAGTGTGCAATGAAAATGTGTATGTTTTGATGTACATTCCTTGAATGTACAATGAAAGTGTGTATGTTTTGATCTACATTTCTTGAATGTACAATGAAAATGTGTATGTTTTGATCTAAATTTCTTGAATGTACACTGAAAATGTGTATGTTTTGATGTACATTTCTTTAGTGTACAATGAAAATGTGTATGTTTTGATGTACATTTCTTGTATATACAATGAAAATGTGTATGTTTTGATGTACATTTCTTGAATGTACACTGAAAATGTGTATGTTTTGATATACATTTCTTGAATGTACAATGAAAATGTATATGTTTTCATGTACATTTCTTGAATGTATACTGAAAATGTGTATGTTTTGATGTACATTTCTTGTGTATACAATGAAAATTTGTATGTTTTGATGTATATTTCTTGAATGTACACTGAAAATGTGTATGTTTTGATATACATTTCTTGAATGTACAATGAAAATGTGTATCTCTTGATGCACATTTCTTGAATGTACACTGAAAATGTGTATGTTTTGATGTACATTACTTGTATATACAATGAAAATGTGTATGTTTTGAAGTACATTTCTTGAATGTACACTGAAAATGTGTATGTTTTGATATACATTTCTTGTATATACAATGAAAATGTGTATGTTTTGATGTACATTTCTTGTATATACAATGAAAATGTGTATGTTTTGATGTACATTTCTTGAATTTACACTGAATATGTGTATGTTTTGATGTACATTTCTTGAATGTACACTGAATATGTGTATGTTTTGATGTACATTTCTTGAATGTACACTGAAAATGTGTATGTTTTGATGTACATTTCTTGAATGTACAATGCAAATGTGTATGTTTTGATATACATTTCTTGAATGTACACTGAAAATGTGTATGTTTTGATGTACATTTCTTGAATGTACAATGAAAATGTGTATGTTTTGATGTATATTTCCTGAATGTACAATGAAAATGTGTATGTTTTGATGTACATTTCTTGAATGTACAATGAAAATGTGTATGTTTTGATATACATTTCTTGAATGTACACTGAAAATGTGTATGTTTTGAAGTACATTTCTTGAATGTACAATGAAAATGTGTATGTTTTGATGTACATTTCTTGAATGTACAATGAAAATGTGTATGTTTTGATGTACATTTCTTGAATGTACTATGAAAATGTGTATGTTTTGATGTACATTTCTTGAATGGACAATGAAAATGTGTATGTTTTGATGTACATTTCTTGAATGTACAACGAAAATGTGTATGTTTTGATATACATTTCTTGAATGTACACTGAAAATGTGTATGTTTTGATGTACATTTCTTGAATGTACAATGAAAATGTGTATGCTTTGATGTATATTTCCTGAATGTACAATGAAAATGTGTATGTTTTGATGTACATTTCTTGAATGTACAATGAAAATGTGTATGTTTTGATATACATTTCTTGAATGTACACTGAAAATGTGTATGTTTTGGAGTACATTTCTTGAATGTACAATGAAAATGTGTATGTTTTGATCTAAATTTCTTGAATGTACACTGAAAATGTGTATGTTTTGATGTACATTTCTTTAGTGTACAATGAAAATGTGTATGTTTTGATGTACATTTCTTGTATATACAATGAAAATGTGTATGTTTTGATGTACATTTCTTGAATGTACACTGAAAATGTGTATGTTTTGATATACATTTCTTGAATGTACAATGAAAATGTATATGTTTTCATGTACATTTCTTGAATGTACACTGAAAATGTGTATGTTTTGAAGTACATTTCTTGAGTGTACAATGAAAATGTGTATGTTTTGATGTACATTTCTTGAATGTACTATGAAAATGTGTATGTTTTGATGTACATTTCTTGAATGTACAATGAAAATGTGTATGTTTTGATGTACATTTCTTGAATGTACAATGAAAATGTGTATGTTTTGATATACATTTCTTGAATGTACACTGAAAATGTGTATGTTTTGATGTACATTTCTTGAATGTACAATGAAAATGTGTATGTTTTGATGTATATTTCCTGAATGTACAATGAAAATGTGTATGTTTTGATGTACATTTCTTGAATGTACAATGAAAATGTGTATGTTTTGATATACATTTCTTGAATGTACACTGAAAATGTGTATGTTTTGAAGTACATTTCTTGAATGTACAATGAAAATGTGTATGTTTTGATGTACATTTCTTGAATGTGTAATGAAAATGTGTATGTTTTGAGGTACATTTCTTGAATGTACAATGAAAATGTGTATGTTTTGATATACATTTCTTGAGTGTACAATGAAAATGTGTATGTTTTGATGTACATTTCTTTAGTGTACAATGAAAATGTGTATGTTTTGATGTACATTCCTTGAATGTACAATGAAAGTGTGTATGTTTTGATCTACATTTCTTGAATGTACAATGAAAATGTGTATGTTTTGATCTAAACTTCTTGAATGTACACTGAAAATGTGTATGTTTTGATGTACATTTCTTTAGTGTACAATGAAAATGTGTATGTTTTGATGTACATTTCTTGTATATACAATGAAAATGTGTATGTTTTGATGTACATTTCTTGAATGTACACTGAAAATGTGTATGTTTTGATATACATTTCTTGAATGTACAATGAAAATGTATATGTTTTCATGTACATTTCTTGAATGTATACTGAAAATGTGTATGTTTTGATGTACATTTCTTGTATATACAATGAAAATGTGTATGTTTTGATGTATATTTCTTGAATGTACACTGAAAATGTGTATGTTTTGATATACATTTCTTGAATGTACAATGAAAATGTGTATGTTTTGATCTACATTTCTTGAATGTACAATGAAAATGTGTATGTTTTGATCTAAATTTCTTGAATGTACACTGAAAATGTGTATGTTTTGATGTACATTTCTTTAGTGTACAATGAAAATGTGTATGTTTTGATGTACATTTCTTGTATATACAATGAAAATGTGTATGTTTTGATGTACATTTCTTGAATGTACACTGAAAATGTGTATGTTTTGATATACATTTCTTGAATGTACAATGAAAATGTATATGTTTTCATGTACATTTCTTGAATGTATACTGAAAATGTGTATGTTTTGATGTACATTTCTTGTGTATACAATGAAAATGTGTATGTTTTGATGTATATTTCTTGAATGTACACTGAAAATGTGTATGTTTTGATATACATTTCTTGAATGTACAATGAAAATGTGTATCTCTTGATGCACATTTCTTGAATGTACACTGAAAATGTGTATGTTTTGATGTACATTACTTGTATATACAACGAAAATGTGTATGTTTTGAAGTACATTTCTTGAATGTACACTGAAAATGTGTATGTTTTGATATACATTTCTTGTATATACAATGAAAATGTGTATGTTTTGATGTACATTTCTTGTATATACAATGAAAATGTGTATGTTTTGATGTACATTTCTTGAATTTACACTGAATATGTGTATGTTTTGATGTACATTTCTTGAATGTACACTGAATATGTGTATGTTTTGATGTACATTTCTTGAATGTACACTGAAAATGTGTATGTTTCGATGTACATTTCTTGAATGTACAATGAAAATGTGTATGTTTTGATATACATTTCTTGTTGTTGTTGTAGTGTTTAACGCCCGCTTTTACTACTACGGCACCGCAGGCGGTGACACTGATGATACATGAAGATGGAGCACCGGTGGAATGAAATGGCGGGGGAAACCGGAGTACCCGGAGAAAACCCGCCCTGACGCCGCTTCGTCCACCACGAATACCACATGCAGGTCCCTGGGATCGAACCCGGGCCGCCTAGGTGGTAGGCGAGCGCGCTAACCGCTCGGCCACGGCGCCGCCAGATATACATTTCTTGAATGTACACTGAAAATGTGTATGTTTTGATGTACATTTCTTGAATGTACAATGAAAATGTGTATGTTTTGATGTACATTTCCTGAATGTACAATGAAAATGTGTATGTTTTGATGTACATTTCTTGAATGTACAATGACAATGTGTATGTTTTGATATACATTTCTTGAATGTACACTGAAAATGTGTATGTTTTGAAGTACATTTCTTGAATGTACAATGAAAATGTGTATGTTTTGATGTACATTTCTTGAATGTACAATGAAAATGTGTATGTTTTGATGTACATTTCTTGAATGTACTATGAAAATGTGTATGTTTTGATGTACATTTCTTGAATGGACAATGAAAATGTGTATGTTTTGATGTACATTTCTTGAATGTACAACGAAAATGTGTATGTTTTGATATACATTTCTTGAATGTACACTGAAAATGTGTATGTTTTGATGTACATTTCTTGAATGTACAATGAAAATGTGTATGCTTTGATGTATATTTCCTGAATGTACAATGAAAATGTGTATGTTTTGATGTACATTTCTTGAATGTACAATGAAAATGTGTATCTTTTGATATACATTTCTTGAATGTACACTGAAAATGTGTATGTTTTGGAGTACATTTCTTGAATGTACAATGAAAATGTGTATGTTTTGATGTACATTTCTTGAATGTACAATGAAAATGTGTATGTTTTGATGTACATTTCTTGAATGTACAATGAAAATGTGTATGTTTTGATATACATTTCTTGAGTGTACAATGAAAATGTGTATGTTTTGATGTACATTTCTTGAGTGTGCAATGAAAATGTGTATGTTTTGATGTACATTCCTTGAATGTACAATGAAAGTGTGTATGTTTTGATCTACATTTCTTGAATGTACAATGAAAATGTGTATGTTTTGATCTAAATTTCTTGAATGTACACTGAAAATGTGTATGTTTTGATGTACATTTCTTTAGTGTACAATGAAAATGTGTATGTTTTGATGTACATTTCTTGTATATACAATGAAAATGTGTATGTTTTGATGTACATTTCTTGAATGTACACTGAAAATGTGTATGTTTTGATATACATTTCTTGAATGTACAATGAAAATGTATATGTTTTCATGTACATTTCTTGAATGTATACTGAAAATGTGTATGTTTTGATGTACATTTCTTGTGTATACAATGAAAATGTGTATGTTTTGATGTATATTTCTTGAATGTACACTGAAAATGTGTATGTTTTGATATACATTTCTTGAATGTACAATGAAAATGTGTATCTCTTGATGCACATTTCTTGAATGTACACTGAAAATGTGTATGTTTTGATCTACATTACTTGTATATACAATGAAAATGTGTATGTTTTGATGTACATTTCTTGAATGTACAATGCAAATGTGTATGTTTTGATATACATTTCTTGAATGTACACTGAAAATGTGTATGTTTTGATGTACATTTCTTGAATGTACAATGAAAATGTGTATGTTTTGATGTATATTTCCTGAATGTACAATGAAAATGTGTATGTTTTGATGTACATTTCTTGAATGTACAATGAAAATGTGTATGTTTTGATATACATTTCTTGAATGTACACTGAAAATGTGTATGTTTTGAAGTACATTTCTTGAATGTACAATGAAAATGTGTATGTTTTGATGTACATTTCTTGAATGTACAATGAAAATGTGTATGTTTTGATGTACATTTCTTGAATGTACTATGAAAATGTGTATGTTTTGATGTACATTTCTTGAATGGACAATGAAAATGTGTATGTTTTGATGTACATTTCTTGAATGTACAACGAAAATGTGTATGTTTTGATATACATTTCTTGAATGTACACTGAAAATGTGTATGTTTTGATGTACATTTCTTGAATGTACAATGAAAATGTGTATGCTTTGATGTATATTTCCTGAATGTACAATGAAAATGTGTATGTTTTGATGTACATTTCTTGAATGTACAATGAAAATGTGTATGTTTTGATATACATTTCTTGAATGTACACTGAAAATGTGTATGTTTTGGAGTACATTTCTTGAATGTACAATGAAAATGTGTATGTTTTGATCTAAATTTCTTGAATGTACACTGAAAATGTGTATGTTTTGATGTACATTTCTTTAGTGTACAATGAAAATGTGTATGTTTTGATGTACATTTCTTGTATATACAATGAAAATGTGTATGTTTTGATGTACATTTCTTGAATGTACACTGAAAATGTGTATGTTTTGATATACATTTCTTGAATGTACAATGAAAATGTATATGTTTTCATGTACATTTCTTGAATGTACACTGAAAATGTGTATGTTTTGAAGTACATTTCTTGAGTGTACAATGAAAATGTGTATGTTTTGATGTACATTTCTTGAATGTACTATGAAAATGTGTATGTTTTGATGTACATTTCTTGAATGTACAATGAAAATGTGTATGTTTTGATGTACATTTCTTGAATGTACAATGAAAATGTGTATGTTTTGATATACATTTCTTGAATGTACACTGAAAATGTGTATGTTTTGATGTACATTTCTTGAATGTACAATGAAAATGTGTATGTTTTGATGTATATTTCCTGAATGTACAATGAAAATGTGTATGTTTTGATGTACATTTCTTGAATGTACAATGAAAATGTGTATGTTTTGATATACATTTCTTGAATGTACACTGAAAATGTGTATGTTTTGAAGTACATTTCTTGAATGTACAATGAAAATGTGTATGTTTTGATGTACATTTCTTGAATGTGTAATGAAAATGTGTATGTTTTGAGGTACATTTCTTGAATGTACAATGAAAATGTGTATGTTTTGATATACATTTCTTGAGTGTACAATGATAATGTGTATGTTTTGATGTACATTTCTTGAGTGTACAATGAAAATGTGTATGTTTTGATGTACATTCCTTGAATGTACAATGAAAGTGTGTATGTTTTGATCTACATTTCTTGAATGTACAATGAAAATGTGTATGTTTTGATCTAAACTTCTTGAATGTACACTGAAAATGTGTATGTTTTGATGTACATTTCTTTAGTGTACAATGAAAATGTGTATGTTTTGATGTACATTTCTTGTATATACAATGAAAATGTGTATGTTTTGATGTACATTTCTTGAATGTACACTGAAAATGTGTATGTTTTGATATACATTTCTTGAATGTACAATGAAAATGTATATGTTTTCATGTACATTTCTTGAATGTATACTGAAAATGTGTATGTTTTGATGTACATTTCTTGTATATACAATGAAAATGTGTATGTTTTGATGTATATTTCTTGAATGTACACTGAAAATGTGTATGTTTTGATATACATTTCTTGAATGTACAATGAAAATGTGTATGTTTTGATCTACATTTCTTGAATGTACAATGAAAATGTGTATGTTTTGATCTAAATTTCTTGAATGTACACTGAAAATGTGTATGTTTTGATGTACATTTCTTTAGTGTACAATGAAAATGTGTATGTTTTGATGTACATTTCTTGTATATACAATGAAAATGTGTATGTTTTGATGTACATTTCTTGAATGTACACTGAAAATGTGTATGTTTTGATATACATTTCTTGAATGTACAATGAAAATGTATATGTTTTCATGTACATTTCTTGAATGTATACTGAAAATGTGTATGTTTTGATGTACATTTCTTGTGTATACAATGAAAATGTGTATGTTTTGATGTATATTTCTTGAATGTACACTGAAAATGTGTATGTTTTGATATACATTTCTTGAATGTACAATGAAAATGTGTATCTCTTGATGCACATTTCTTGAATGTACACTGAAAATGTGTATGTTTTGATGTACATTACTTGTATATACAACGAAAATGTGTATGTTTTGAAGTACATTTCTTGAATGTACACTGAAAATGTGTATGTTTTGATATACATTTCTTGTATATACAATGAAAATGTGTATGTTTTGATGTACATTTCTTGTATATACAATGAAAATGTGTATGTTTTGATGTACATTTCTTGAATTTACACTGAATATGTGTATGTTTTGATGTACATTTCTTGAATGTACACTGAATATGTGTATGTTTTGATGTACATTTCTTGAATGTACACTGAAAATGTGTATGTTTCGATGTACATTTCTTGAATGTACAATGAAAATGTGTATGTTTTGATATACATTTCTTGAATGTACACTGAAAATGTGTATGTTTTGATGTACATTTCTTGAATGTACAATGAAAATGTGTATGTTTTGATGTATATTTCCTGAATGTACAATGAAAATGTGTATGTTTTGATGTACATTTCTTGAATGTACAATGACAATGTGTATGTTTTGATATACATTTCTTGAATGTACACTGAAAATGTGTATGTTTTGAAGTACATTTCTTGAATGTACAATGAAAATGTGTATGTTTTGATGTACATTTCTTGAATGTACAATGAAAATGTGTATGTTTTGATGTACATTTCTTGAATGTACTATGAAAATGTGTATGTTTTGATGTACATTTCTTGAATGGACAATGAAAATGTGTATGTTTTGATGTACATTTCTTGAATGTACAACGAAAATGTGTATGTTTTGATATACATTTCTTGAATGTACACTGAAAATGTGTATGTTTTGATGTACATTTCTTGAATGTACAATGAAAATGTGTATGCTTTGATGTATATTTCCTGAATGTACAATGAAAATGTGTATGTTTTGATGTACATTTCTTGAATGTACAATGAAAATGTGTATCTTTTGATATACATTTCTTGAATGTACACTGAAAATGTGTATGTTTTGGAGTACATTTCTTGAATGTACAATGAAAATGTGTATGTTTTGATGTACATTTCTTGAATGTACAATGAAAATGTGTATGTTTTGATGTACATTTCTTGAATGTACAATGAAAATGTGTATGTTTTGATATACATTTCTTGAGTGTACAATGAAAATGTGTATGTTTTGATGTACATTTCTTGAGTGTGCAATGAAAATGTGTATGTTTTGATGTACATTCCTTGAATGTACAATGAAAGTGTGTATGTTTTGATCTACATTTCTTGAATGTACAATGAAAATGTGTATGTTTTGATCTAAATTTCTTGAATGTACACTGAAAATGTGTATGTTTTGATGTAGATTTCTTTAGTGTACAATGAAAATGTGTATGTTTTGATGTACATTTCTTGTATATACAATGAAAATGTGTATGTTTTGATGTACATTTCTTGAATGTACACTGAAAATGTGTATGTTTTGATATACATTTCTTGAATGTACAATGAAAATGTATATGTTTTCATGTACATTTCTTGAATGTATACTGAAAATGTGTATGTTTTGATGTACATTTCTTGTGTATACAATGAAAATGTGTATGTTTTGATGTATATTTCTTGAATGTACACTGAAAATGTGTATGTTTTGATATACATTTCTTGAATGTACAATGAAAATGTGTATCTCTTGATGCACATTTCTTGAATGTACACTGAAAATGTGTATGTTTTGATCTACATTACCTGTATATACAATGAAAATGTGTATGTTTTGAAGTACATTTCTTGAATGTACACTGAAAATGTGTATGTTTTGATATACATTTCTTGTATATACAATGAAAATGTGTATGTTTTGATGTACATTTCTTGTATATACAATGAAAATGTGTATGTTTTGATGTACATTTCTTGAATTTACACTGAATATGTGTATGTTTTGATGTACATTTCTTGAATGTACACTGAATATGTGTATGTTTTGATGTACATTTCTTGAATGTACACTGAAAATGTGTATGTTTTGATGTACAGTTCTTGAATGTACAATGAAAATGTGTATGTTTTGATATGCATTTCTGGTATATACAATGAAAATGTGTATATTTTGATGTATACTTCTAGAATGTGCAGTCAAAATGTGTATGTTTTGATGTACATTTCTTGAATGTACAATGAAAATGTGTATATTTTGATGTATATTTCTAGAATGTGCAGTCAAAATGTGTATGTTTTGATGTACATTTCTTGAACGTACAATGAAAATGTGTATGTTTTGATGTACATTTCTTGAACGTACAATGAAAATGTGTATGTTTTGATGTACATTTCTTGAGTGTACAATGAAAATGTGTATGTTTTGATGTACATTTCTTGAATGTACAATGAAAATGTGTATGTCTTGATGTACATTTCTTGAATGTACACTGAAAATGTGTATGTTTTGATGTACATTTCTTGTATATACAGTGGAAATGTGTATGTTTTGATGTACATTTCTTGAGTGTACAATGAAAATGTGTATGTTTCGATGTACATTTCTTGAATGTACAATGAAAATGTGTATGTTTTGATCTACATTTCTTGAATGTACAATGAAAATGTGTATGTTTTGATGTACATTTCTTGAGTGTACAATGAAAATGTGTGTGTTTTGATGTACATTTCTTGAATGTACAATGAAAATGTGTATGTTTTGATGTATATTCCTTGAATGTACAATGAAAATGTGTATGTTTTGTTGTACATTTCTTGAATGTACAATGAAAATGTGTATGTTTTGATGTACATTTCTTGAATGTACAATGAAAATGTGTATGCTTTGATGTATATTTCCTGAATGTACAATGAAAATGTGTATGTTTTGATGTACATTTCTTGAATGTACAATGAAAATGTGTATCTTTTGATATACATTTCTTGAATGTACACTGAAAATGTGTATGTTTTGGAGTACATTTCTTGAATGTACAATGAAAATGTGTATGTTTTGATGTACATTTCTTGAATGTACAATGAAAATGTGTATGTTTTGATGTACATTTCTTGAATGTACAATGAAAATGTGTATGTTTTGATATACATTTCTTGAGTGTACAATGAAAATGTGTATGTTTTGATGTACATTTCTTGAGTGTGCAATGAAAATGTGTATGTTTTGATGTACATTCCTTGAATGTACAATGAAAGTGTGTATGTTTTGATCTACATTTCTTGAATGTACAATGAAAATGTGTATGTTTTGATCTAAATTTCTTGAATGTACACTGAAAATGTGTATGTTTTGATGTAGATTTCTTTAGTGTACAATGAAAATGTGTATGTTTTGATGTACATTTCTTGTATATACAATGAAAATGTGTATGTTTTGATGTACATTTCTTGAATGTACACTGAAAATGTGTATGTTTTGATATACATTTCTTGAATGTACAATGAAAATGTATATGTTTTCATGTACATTTCTTGAATGTATACTGAAAATGTGTATGTTTTGATGTACATTTCTTGAATGTACAATGAAAATGTGTATCTTTTGATATACATTTCTTGAATGTACACTGAAAATGTGTATGTTTTGGAGTACATTTCTTGAATGTACAATGAAAATGTGTATGTTTTGATGTACATTTCTTGAATGTACAATGAAAATGTGTATGTTTTGATGTACATTTCTTGAATGTACAATGAAAATGTGTATGTTTTGATATACATTTCTTGAGTGTACAATGAAAATGTGTATGTTTTGATGTACATTTCTTGAGTGTGCAATGAAAATGTGTATGTTTTGATGTACATTCCTTGAATGTACAATGAAAGTGTGTATGTTTTGATCTACATTTCTTGAATGTACAATGAAAATGTGTATGTTTTGATCTAAATTTCTTGAATGTACACTGAAAATGTGTATGTTTTGATGTAGATTTCTTTAGTGTACAATGAAAATGTGTATGTTTTGATGTACATTTCTTGTATATACAATGAAAATGTGTATGTTTTGATGTACATTTCTTGAATGTACACTGAAAATGTGTATGTTTTGATATACATTTCTTGAATGTACAATGAAAATGTATATGTTTTCATGTACATTTCTTGAATGTATACTGAAAATGTGTATGTTTTGATGTACATTTCTTGTGTATACAATGAAAATGTGTATGTTTTGATGTAT
Organism: Tenodera sinensis; assembly: GCA_030765045.1. Taxonomy (NCBI): domain Eukaryota; kingdom Metazoa; phylum Arthropoda; class Insecta; order Mantodea; family Mantidae; genus Tenodera; species Tenodera sinensis. The sequence goes on along the minus strand of CM060964.1, from coordinate 216,255,637 downwards.
ATTTCTTGAATGTACACTGAAAATGTGTATGTTTTGATATACATTTCTTGAATGTACAATGAAAATGTGTATCTCTTGATGCACATTTCTTGAATGTACACTGAAAATGTGTATGTTTTGATCTACATTACCTGTATATACAATGAAAATGTGTATGTTTTGAAGTACATTTCTTGAATGTACACTGAAAATGTGTATGTTTTGATATACATTTCTTGTATATACAATGAAAATGTGTATGTTTTGATGTACATTTCTTGTATATACAATGAAAATGTGTATGTTTTGATGTACATTTCTTGAATTTACACTGAATATGTGTATGTTTTGATGTACATTTCTTGAATGTACACTGAATATGTGTATGTTTTGATGAACATTTCTTGAATGTACACTGAAAATGTGTATGTTTTGATGTACAGTTCTTGAATGTACAATGAAAATGTGTATGTTTTGATATGCATTTCTGGTATATACAATGAAAATGTGTATATTTTGATGTATACTTCTAGAATGTGCAGTCAAAATGTGTATGTTTTGATGTACATTTCTTGAATGTACAATGAAAATGTGTATATTTTGATGTATATTTCTAGAATGTGCAGTCAAAATGTGTATGTTTTGATGTACATTTCTTGAACGTACAATGAAAATGTGTATGTTTTGATGTACATTTCTTGAACGTACAATGAAAATGTGTATGTTTTGATGTACATTTCTTGAGTGTACAATGAAAATGTGTATGTTTTGATGTACATTTCTTGAATGTACAATGAAAATGTGTATGTCTTGATGTACATTTCTTGAATGTACACTGAAAATGTGTATGTTTTGATGTACATTTCTTGTATATACAGTGGAAATGTGTATGTTTTGATGTACATTTCTTGAGTGTACAATGAAAATGTGTATGTTTCGATGTACATTTCTTGAATGTACAATGAAAATGTGTATGTTTTGATCTACATTTCTTGAATGTACAATGAAAATGTGTATGTTTTGATGTACATTTCTTGAGTGTACAATGAAAATGTGTGTGTTTTGATGTACATTTCTTGAATGTACAATGAAAATGTGTATGTTTTGATGTATATTCCTTGAATGTACAATGAAAATGTGTATGTTTTGTTGTACATTTCTTGAATGTACAATGAAAATGTGTATGTTTTGATGTACATTTCTTGAATGTACAATGAAAATGTGTATGCTTTGATGTATATTTCCTGAATGTACAATGAAAATGTGTATGTTTTGATGTACATTTCTTGAATGTACAATGAAAATGTGTATCTTTTGATATACATTTCTTGAATGTACACTGAAAATGTGTATGTTTTGGAGTACATTTCTTGAATGTACAATGAAAATGTGTATGTTTTGATGTACATTTCTTGAATGTACAATGAAAATGTGTATGTTTTGATGTACATTTCTTGAATGTACAATGAAAATGTGTATGTTTTGATATACATTTCTTGAGTGTACAATGAAAATGTGTATGTTTTGATGTACATTTCTTGAGTGTGCAATGAAAATGTGTATGTTTTGATGTACATTCCTTGAATGTACAATGAAAGTGTGTATGTTTTGATCTACATTTCTTGAATGTACAATGAAAATGTGTATGTTTTGATCTAAATTTCTTGAATGTACACTGAAAATGTGTATGTTTTGATGTAGATTTCTTTAGTGTACAATGAAAATGTGTATGTTTTGATGTACATTTCTTGTATATACAATGAAAATGTGTATGTTTTGATGTACATTTCTTGAATGTACACTGAAAATGTGTATGTTTTGATATACATTTCTTGAATGTACAATGAAAATGTATATGTTTTCATGTACATTTCTTGAATGTATACTGAAAATGTGTATGTTTTGATGTACATTTCTTGTGTATACAATGAAAATGTGTATGTTTTGATGTATATTTCTTGAATGTACACTGAAAATGTGTATGTTTTGATATACATTTCTTGAATGTACAATGAAAATGTGTATCTCTTGATGCACATTTCTTGAATGTACACTGAAAATGTGTATGTTTTGATCTACATTACCTGTATATACAATGAAAATGTGTATGTTTTGAAGTACATTTCTTGAATGTACACTGAAAATGTGTATGTTTTGATATACATTTCTTGTATATACAATGAAAATGTGTATGTTTTGATGTACATTTCTTGTATATACAATGAAAATGTGTATGTTTTGATGTACATTTCTTGAATTTACACTGAATATGTGTATGTTTTGATGTACATTTCTTGAATGTACACTGAATATGTGTATGTTTTGATGTACATTTCTTGAATGTACACTGAAAATGTGTATGTTTTGATGTACAGTTCTTGAATGTACAATGAAAATGTGTATGTTTTGATATGCATTTCTGGTATATACAATGAAAATGTGTATATTTTGATGTATACTTCTAGAATGTGCAGTCAAAATGTGTATGTTTTGATGTACATTTCTTGAATGTACAATGAAAATGTGTATATTTTGATGTATATTTCTAGAATGTGCAGTCAAAATGTGTATGTTTTGATGTACATTTCTTGAACGTACAATGAAAATGTGTATGTTTTGATGTACATTTCTTGAACGTACAATGAAAATGTGTATGTTTTGATGTACATTTCTTGAGTGTACAATGAAAATGTGTATGTTTTGATGTACATTTCTTGAATGTACAATGAAAATGTGTATGTCTTGATGTACATTTCTTGAATGTACACTGAAAATGTGTATGTTTTGATGTACATTTCTTGTATATACAGTGGAAATGTGTATGTTTTGATGTACATTTCTTGAGTGTACAATGAAAATGTGTATGTTTCGATGTACATTTCTTGAATGTACAATGAAAATGTGTATGTTTTGATCTACATTTCTTGAATGTACAATGAAAATGTGTATGTTTTGATGTACATTTCTTGAGTGTACAATGAAAATGTGTGTGTTTTGATGTACATTTCTTGAATGTACAATGAAAATGTGTATGTTTTGATGTATATTCCTTGAATGTACAATGAAAATGTGTATGTTTTGTTGTACATTTCTTGAATGTACAATGAAAATGTGTATGTTTTGATGTACATTTCTTGAATGTACAATGAAAATGTGTATGTTTTGATATATATTTCTTGAATGTACAATGAAAATGTGTATGTTTTGATGTACATTTCTTTAGTGTACAATGAAAATGTGTATGTTTTGATGTAGATTTCTTGAGGTACAATGAAAATGTGTATGTTTTGATGTACATTTCTTGAATGTACAATGAATATGTGTATGTTGTGATGTACATTTCTTGAATGTACAATGAGAATGTGTATGTTTTGATGTACATTTCTTGAATGTAAACTGAAAGTGTGTATGTTTTGATGTACATTTCTTTAGTGTACAATGAAAATGTGTATGCTTTGATGTACATTTCTTGAATGTAATCTGAAAATGTGTATGTTTTGATATACATTTATTGAATGTACAATGAAAATGTATATGTTTTCATGTACATTTCTTGAATGTACACTGAAAATAAGTATGTTTTGATGTACATTTCTTGTATATACAATGAAAATGTATATGTTTTGATGTACATTTCTTGAATGTACACTGAAAATGTGTATGGTTTGATGTACATTTCTTGTATATACAATGAAAATGTGTATGTTTTGATGTACATTTCTTGAATGTACAATGAAAATGTGTATGTTTTGATGTACATTTCTGGTATATACAATGAAAATGTGTATGTTTTGATGTACATTTCTTGAATGTACACTGAAAATGTGTATGTTTTGATGTACATTTCTTGAATGTACACTGAAAATGTGTATGTTTTGATGTACAGTTCTTGAATGTACAATGAAAATGTGTATGTTTTGATGTGCATTTCTGCTATATACAATGAAAATGTGTATGTTTTGATGTATATTTCTAGAATGTACAATGAAAATGTGTATGTTTTGATGTACATTTCTGGTATATACAATGAAAATGGGTATGTTTTGATGTACATTTCTTGAATGTACAATGAAAATGTGTATGTTTTGATGTACAGTTCTTGAATGTACAATGAAAATGTGTATGTTTTGATGTGCATTTCTGGTATATACAATGAAAATGGGTATGTTTTGATGTACATTTCTTGTATATACAATGAAAAATGTGTATGTTTTGATGTACATTTCTGGTATATACAATGAAAATGTGCATGTTTTGATGTATATCTCTTGAATGTACACTCAAAATGTGTATGTTTTGATGTACATTTCTTGAATGTACAATGAAAATGTATATGTTTTGATGTACATTTCTGGTATATACAATGAAAATGTGTATTTTTTGAGGTACATTTCTGGTATATACAATGAAAATGTGTATCTTTTGATGTATATTTCTTGAATGTACACTCAAAATGTGTATGTTTTGATGTACATTTCTTGAATGTACAATGAAAATGTGTATGTTTTGATGTACCTTTCTGGTATATACAATGAAAATGTGTAGGCTTTAATGTATATTTTTTGAATGTACACTCAAAATGTGTATGTTTTGATGTACATTTCTTGAATGTACAATGAAAATGTGTATGTTTTGATGTACATTTCTGGTATATACAATGAAAATGTGAATGTTTTGATGTATATTTCTTGAATGTACACTCAAAATGTGTATGTTTTGATGTACATTTCTTGAGTGTACAATGAAAATGTGTATGTTTTGATGTACATTTCTTGAATGTACAATGAAAATGTGTATGTTTTGATGTATATTTCCTGAATGTACAATGAAAATGTGTATGTTTTGATGTACATTTCTTGAATGTACAATGAAAATGTGTATGTTTTGATATACATTTCTTGAATGTACACTGAAAATGTGTATGTTTTGAAGTACATTTCTTGAGTGTACAATGAAAATGTGTATGTTTTGATGTACATTTCTTGAATGTACTATGAAAATGTGTATGTTTTGATGTACATTTCTTGAATGTACAATGAAAATGTGTATGTTTTGATGTGCATTTCTTGAATGTACAATGAAAATGTGTATGTTTTGATATACATTTCTTTAATGTACACTGAAAATGTGTATGTTTTGATGTACTTTTCTTGAATGTACAATGAAAATGTGTATGTTTTGATGTATATTTCCTGAATGTACAATGAAAATGTGTATCTTTTGATGTACATTTCTTGAATGTACAATGAAAATATGTATGTTTTGATATACATTTCTTGAATGTACACTGAAAATGTGTATGTTTTGAAGTACATTTCTTGAATGTACAATGAAAATCTGTATGTTTTGATGTACATTTCTTGAATGTACAATGAAAATGTGTATGTTTTGATGTACATTTCTTGAATGTACAATGAAAATGTGTATGTTTTGATATACATTTCTTGAGTGTACAAGTAAGATGTGTATGTTTTGATGTACATTTCTTGAGTGTACAATGAAAATGTGTATGTTTTGATGTACATTCCTTGAATGTACAATGAAAGTTATTATGTTTTGATCTACATTTCTTGAATGTACAATGAAAATGTGTATGTGTTGATCTAAACTTCTTGAATGTACACTGAAAATGTGTATGTTTTGATGTACATTTCTTTAGTGTACAATGAAAATGTGTATGTTTTGATGTACATTTCTTGTATATACAATGAAAATGTGTATGTTTTGATGTACATTTCTTGAATGTACACTGAAAATGTGTATGTTTTGATATACATTTCTTGAATGTACAATGAAAATGTATATGTTTTCATGTACATTTCTTGAATGTATACTGAAAATGTGTATGTTTTGCTGTACATTTCTTGTATATACAATGAAAATGTGTATGTTTTGATGTATATTTCTTGAATGTACACTGAAAATGTGTATGTTTTGATATACATTTCTTGAATGTACAATGAAAATGTGTATGTCTTGATGTACATTTCTTGAATGTACACTGAAAATGTGTATGTTTTGATGTACATTACTTGTATATACAATGAAAATGTGTATGTTTTGAAGTACATTTCTTGAATGTACACTGAAAATGTGTATGTTTTGATATACATTTCTTGTATATACAATGAAAATGTGTATGTTTTGATGTACATTTCTTGTATATACAACGAAAATGTGTATGTTTTGATGTACATTTCTTGAATGTACACTGAATATGTGTATGTTTTGATGTACATTTCTTGAATGTACACTGAATATGTGTATGTTTTGATGTACATTTCTTGAATGTACACTGAAATTGTGTATGTTTTGATGTACAGTTCTTGAATGTACAATGAAAATGTGTATGTTTTGATGTGCATTTCTGGTATATACAATGAAAATGTGTATATTTTGATGTATACTTCTAGAATGTGCAGTCAAAACGTGTATGTTTTGATGTACATTTCTTGAATGTACAATGAAAATGTGTATATTTTGATGTATATTTCTAGAATGTGCAGTCAAAATGTGTATGTTTTGATGTACATTTCTTGAGTGTACAATGAAAATGTGTATGTTTTGATGTACATTTCTTGAATGTACAATGAAAATGTGTATGTTTTGATGTACATTTCTTGAGTGTACAATGAAAATGTGTATGTTTTGATGTACATTTCTTGAATGTACAATGAAAATGTGTATGTCTTGATGTACATTTCTTGAATGTACACTGAAAATGTGTATGTTTTGATGTACATTTCTTGTATATACAATGAAAATGTGTATGTTTTGATGTACATTTCTTGTATATACAATGAAAATGTGTATGTTTTGATATACATTTCTTGAATGTACAATGAAAATGTATATGTTTTCATGTACATTTCTTGAATGTATACTGAAAATGTGTATGTTTTGATGTACATTTCTTGAATGTACACTGAAAATGTGTATGTTTTGATGTACATTTCTTGAATGTACACTGAAAATGTGTATGTTTTGATGTACATTTCTTGTATATACAATGAAATAGTGTATGTTTTGATGTACATTTCTTGAGTGTACAATGAAAATGTGTATGTTTCGATGTACATTTCTTGAATGTACAATGAAAATGTGTATGTTTTGATCTACATTTCTTGAATGTACAATGAAAATGTGTATGTTTTGATGTACATTTCTTGAGTGTACAATGAAAATGTGTGTGTTTTGATGTACATTTCTTGAATGTACAATGAAAATGTGTATGTTTTGATGTATATTCCTTGAATGTACAATGAAAATGTGTATGTTTTGTTGTACATTTCTTGAATGTACAATGAAAATGTGTATGTTTTGATGTACATTTCTTGAATGTACAATGAAAATGTGTATGTTTTGATATATATTTCTTGAATGTACAATGAAAATGTGTATGTTTTGATGTACATTTCTTTAGTGTACAATGAAAATGTGTATGTTTTGATGTAGATTTCTTGAGGTACAATGAAAATGTGTATGTTTTGATGTACATTTCTAGAATGTACAATGAATATGTGTATGTTTTGATGTACATTTCTTGAATGTACAATGAGAATGTGTATGTTTTGATGTACATTTCTTGAATGTACACTGAAAATGTGTATGTTTTGATGTACATTTCTTTAGTGTACAATGAAAATGTGTATGCTTTGATGTACATTTCTTGAGTGTAATCTGAAAATGTGTATGTTTTGATATACATTTATTGAATGTACAATGAAAATGTATATGTTTTCATGTACATTTCTTGAATGTACACTGAAAATAAGTATGTTTTGATGTACATTTCTTGTATATACAATGAAAATGTATATGTTTTGATGTACATTTCTTGAATGTACACTGAAAATGTGTATGGTTTGATGTACATTTCTTGTATATACAATGAAAATGTGTATGTTTTGATGTACATTTCTTGAATGTATAATGAAAATGTGTATGTTTTGATGTACATTTCTGGTATATACAATGAAAATGTGTATGTTTTGATGTACATTTCTTGAATGTACACTGAAAATGTGTATCTTTTGATGTACATTTCTTGAATGTACAATGAAAATGTGTATGTTTTGATGTACATTTCTTGAATGTACAATGAAAATGTATATGTTTTGATGTACCTTTCTGGTATATACAATGAAAATGGGTATGTTTTGATGTACAGTTCTTGAATGTACAATGAAAGTGTGTATGTTTTGATGTGCATTTCTGGTATATACAATGAAAATGGGTATGTTTTGATGTACATTTCTGGTATATACAATGAAAATGGGTATGTTTTGATGTACATTTCTTGAATGTACACCGAAAATGTGTATGTTTTGATGTACAGTTCTTGAATGTACAATGAAAATGTGTATGTTTTGATCTGCATTTCTGGTATATACAATGAAAATGTGTATGTTTTGATGTATATTTCTTGAATGTACAATGAAAATGTGTATGTTTTGATGTACATTTCTTGAATGTACAATGAAAATGTGTATGTTTTGATGTACATTTCTTGAATATACACTGAAAATGTGTATGATTTGATGTACATTTCTTGAATGTACACTGAAAATGTGTATGTTTTGATATACATTTCTTGTATGTACAATGAAAATGTGTCTGTTTTGATGTACATTTCTTGTATATACAATGAAAATGTGTATGTTTTGATGTACATTTCTGGTATATACAATGAAAATGTGTATGTTTTGAGGTACATTTCTGGTATATACAATGAAAATGTGTATCTTTTGATGTATATTTCTTGAATGTACACCCAAAATGTGTATGTTTTGATGTACATTTGTTGAATGTACAATGAAAATGTGTATGTTTTGATGTATCTTTCTGGTATATACAATGAAAATGTGTATGCTTTAATGTATATTTTTTCAATGTACACTCAAAATGTGTATGTTTTGATGTACATTTCTTGAATGTACAATGAAAATGTGTATGTTTTGATGTACATTTCTTGAATGTACAATGAAAATGTGTATGTTTTGATATATATTTCTTGAATGTACAATGAAAATGTGTATGTTTTGATGTACATTTCTTTAGTGTACAATGAAAATGTGTATGTTTTGATGTAGATTTCTTGAGGTACAATGAAAGTGTGTATGTTTTGATGTACATTTCTTGAATGTACAATGAATATGTGTATGTTTTGATGTACATTTCTTGAATGTACAATGAGAATGTGTATGTTTTGATGTACATTTCTTGAATGTACACTGAAAGTGTGTATGTTTTGATGTACATTTCTTTAGTGTACAATGAAAATGTGTATGCTTTGATGTACATTTCTTGAATGTAATCTGAAAATTTGTATGTTTTGATATACATTTATTGAATGTACAATGAAAATGTATATGTTTTCATGTACATTTCTTGAATGTACACTGAAAATAATTATGTTTTGATGTACATTTCTTGTATATACAATGAAAATGTATATGTATTGATGTACATTTCTTGAATGTACACTGAAAATGTGTATGGTTTGATGTACATTTCTTGTATATACAATGAAAATGTGTATGTTTTGATGTACATTTCTTGAATGTACAATGAAAATGTGTATGTTTTGATGTACATTTCTGGTATATACAATGAAAATGTGTATGTTTTGATGTACATTTCTTGAATGTACACTGAAAATGTGTATGTTTTGATGTACATTTCTTGAATGTACACTGAAAATGTGTATGTTTTGATGTACAGTTCTTGAATGTACAATGAAAATGTGTATGTTTTGATGTGCATTTCTGCTATATACAATGAAAATGTGTATGTTTTGATGTATATTTCTTGAATGTACAATGAAAATGTGTATGTTTTGATGTACATTTCTGGTATATACAATGAAAATGGGTATGTTTTGATGTACATTTCTTGAATGTTTAATGAAAATGTGTATGTTTTGATGTACAGTTCTTGAATGTACAATGAAAATGTGTATGTTTTGATGTGCATTTCTGGTATATACAATGAAAATGGGTATGTTTTGATGTACATTTCTTGAATGTACACTGAAAATGTGTATGTTTTGATGTACAGTTCTTGAATGTACAATCAAAATGTGTATGTTTTGATGTACATTTCTTGAATGTACAATGAAAATGTATATGTTTTGATGTACCTTTCTGGTATATACAATGAAAATGGGTATGTTTTGATGTACAGTTCTTGAATGTACAATGAAAGTGTGTATGTTTTGATGTGCATTTCTGGTATATACAATGAAAATGGGTATGTTTTGATGTACATTTCTGGTATATACAATGAAAATGGGTATGTTTTGATGTACATTTCTTGAATGTACACCGAAAATGTGTATGTTTTGATGTACAGTTCTTGAATGTACAATGAAAATGTGTATGTTTTGATCTGCATTTCTGGTATATACAATGAAAATGTGTATGTTTTGATGTATATTTCTTGAATGTACAATGAAAATGTGTATGTTTTGATGTACATTTCTTGAATGTACAATGAAAATGTGTATGTTTTGATGTACATTTCTGGTATATACAATGAAAATATGTATGTTTTGATGTACATTTCTTGAATATACAATGAAAATGTGTATGATTTGATGTACATTTCTTGAATGTACACTGAAAATGTGTATGTTTTGATATACATTTCTTGTATGTACAATGAAAATGTGTCTGTTTTGATGTACATTTCTTGTATATACAATGAAAATGTGTATGTTTTGATGTACATTTCTGGTATATACAATGAAAATGTGTATGTTTTGAGGTACATTTCTGGTATATACAATGAAAATGTGTATCTTTTGATGTATATTTCTTGAATGTACACCCAAAATGTGTATGTTTTGATGTACATTTGTTGAATGTACAATGAAAATGTGTATGTTTTGATGTATCTTTCTGGTATATACAATGAAAATGTGTATGCTTTAATGTATATTTTTTCAATGTACACTCAAAATGTGTATGTTTTGATGTACATTTCTTGAATGTACAATGAAAATGTGTATGTTTTGATGTACATTTCTTGAATGTACAATGAAAATGTGTATGTTTTGATATATATTTCTTGAATGTACAATGAAAATGTGTATGTTTTGATGTACATTTCTTTAGTGTACAATGAAAATGTGTATGTTTTGATGTAGATTTCTTGAGGTACAATGAAAGTGTGTATGTTTTGATGTACATTTCTTGAATGTACAATGAATATGTGTATGTTTTGATGTACATTTCTTGAATGTACAATGAGAATGTGTATGTTTTGATGTACATTTCTTGAATGTACACTGAAAGTGTGTATGTTTTGATGTACATTTCTTTAGTGTACAATGAAAATGTGTATGCTTTGATGTACATTTCTTGAATGTAATCTGAAAATTTGTATGTTTTGATATACATTTATTGAATGTACAATGAAAATGTATATGTTTTCATGTACATTTCTTGAATGTACACTGAAAATAATTATGTTTTGATGTACATTTCTTGTATATACAATGAAAATGTATATGTATTGATGTACATTTCTTGAATGTACACTGAAAATGTGTATGGTTTGATGTACATTTCTTGTATATACAATGAAAATGTGTATGTTTTGATGTACATTTCTTGAATGTACAATGAAAATGTGTATGTTTTGATGTACATTTCTGGTATATACAATGAAAATGTGTATGTTTTGATGTACATTTCTTGAATGTACACTGAAAATGTGTATGTTTTGATGTACATTTCTTGAATGTACACTGAAAATGTGTATGTTTTGATGTACAGTTCTTGAATGTACAATGAAAATGTGTATGTTTTGATGTGCATTTCTGCTATATACAATGAAAATGTGTATGTTTTGATGTATATTTCTTGAATGTACAATGAAAATGTGTATGTTTTGATGTACATTTCTGGTATATACAATGAAAATGGGTATGTTTTGATGTACATTTCTTGAATGTTTAATGAAAATGTGTATGTTTTGATGTACAGTTCTTGAATGTACAATGAAAATGTGTATGTTTTGATGTGCATTTCTGGTATATACAATGAAAATGGGTATGTTTTGATGTACATTTCTTGAATGTACACTGAAAATGTGTATGTTTTGATGTACAGTTCTTGAATGTACAATCAAAATGTGTATGTTTTGATGTACATTTCTGGTATATACAATGAAAATGGGTATGTTTTGATGTACATTTCTTGAATGTACACCGAAAATGTGTATGTTTTGATGTACAGTTCTTGAATGTACAATGAAAATGTGTATGTTTTGATGTGCATTTCTGGTATATACAATGAAAATGTGTATGTTTTGATGTATATTTCTTGAATGTACAATGAAAATGTGTATGTTTTGATGTACATTTCTTGAATGTACACTGAAAATGTGTATGTTTTGATGTACATTTCTGGTATATACAGTGAAAATATGTATGTTTTGATGTACATTTCTTGAATATACAATGAAAATGTGTATGATTTGATGTACATTTCTTGAATGTACACTGAAAATGTGTATGTTTTGATATACATTTCTTGTATATACAATGAAAATGTGTCTGTTTTGATGTACATTTCTTGTATATACAATGAAAATGTGTATGTTTTGATGTACATTTGTGGTATATACAGTGAAAATGTGCATGTTTTGATGTATATCTCTTGAATGTACACTCAAAATGTGTATGTTTTGATGTACATTTCTTGAATGTACAATGAAAATGTATATGTTTTGATGTACCTTTCTGGTATATACAATGAAAATGGGTATGTTTTGATGTACAGTTCTTGAATGTACAATGAAAATGTGTATGTTTTGATGTGCATTTCTGGTATATACAATGAAAATGGGTATGTTTTGATTTACATTTCTTGAATGTACACTGAAAATGTGTATGTTTTGATGTACAGTTCTTGAATGCACAATGAAAATGTGTATGTTTTGATGTACATTTCTGGTATATACAATGAAAATGGGTATGTTTTGATGTACATTTCTTGAATGTACACCGAAAATGTGTATGTTTTGATGTACAGTTCTTGAATGTACAATGAAAATGTGTATGTTTTGATGTGCATTTCTGGTATATACAATGAAAATGTGTATGTTTTGATGTATATTTCTTAAATGTACAATGAAAATGTGTATGTTTTGATGTACATTTCTTGAATGTACAATGAAAATGTGTATGTTTTGATGTACATTTCTGGTATATACAATGAAAATATGTATGTTTTGATGTACATTTCTTGAATATACAATGAAAATGTGTATGATTTGATGTACATTTCTTGAATGTACACTGAAAATGTGTATGTTTTGATATACATTTCTTGTATATACAATGTAAATGTGTATGTTTTGATGTAAATTTCTGGTATATACAATGAAAATGTGTATGTTTTGAGGTACATTTCTGGTATATACAATGAAAATGTGTATCTTTTGATGTATATTTCTTGAATGTACACTCAAAATGTGTATGTTTTGATGTACATTTGTTGAATGCACAATGAAAATGTGTATGTTTTGATGTACCTTTCTGGTATATACAATGAAAATGTGTATGCTTTAATGTATATTTTTTGAATGTACACTCAAAATGTGTATGTTTTGATGTACATTTCTTGAATGTACAATGAAAATGTGTATGTTTTGATGTAAATTTCTGGTATATACAATGAAAATGTGTATGTTTTGATGTATATTTCTTGAATGTACACTCAAAGTGTGTATGTTTTGATGTACATTTCTTGAGTGTACAATGAAAATGTGTATGTTTTGATGTACAATTTCTTGAATGTACAATGAAAATGTGTATGTTTTGATGTATACTTCCTGAATGTACAATGAAAATGTGTATGTTTTGATGTACATTTCTTGAATGTACAATGAAAATGTGTATGTTTTGATATACATTTCTTGAATGTACACTGAAAATGTGTATGTTTTGAAGTACATTTCTTGAGTGTACAATGAAAATGTGTATGTTTTGATGTACATTTCTTGAATGTACAATGAAAATGTGTATGTTTTGATGTACATTTCTTGAATGTACACTGAAAATGTGTCTGTTTTGATGTACATTTCTTGAATGTACAATGACAATGTGTATGTTTTGATGTACATTTCTTGAATGTACACTGAAAATGTGTATGTTTTGATATACATTTCTTGAATGTACAATGAAAATGTGTATGTTTTGATGTACATTTCTTGAATGTACGCTGAAAATGTGTATGTTTTGATATACATTTCTTGAATGTACACTGAAAATGTGTGTTTTGATGTACATTTCTTGAATGTACAATGAAAATGTGTATGTTTTGATGTACATTCCTTGAATGTACAATGAAAATGTGTATGTTTTGATGTACATTTCTTGAATTTACAATGAAAATGTGTATGTTTTGATGTACATTTCTTGAATGTACACTGAAAATGTGTATGTTTTGATATACATTTCTTGAATGTACAATGAAAATGTATATGTTTTCATGTACATTTCTTGAATGTATACTGAAAATGTGTATGTTTTGATGTACATTTCTTGAATGTACACTGAAAATGTGTATGTTTTGATATACATTTCTTGAATGTACACTGAAAATGTGTATGTTTTGATGTACATTACTTGTATATACAATGAAAATGTGTATGTTTTGATGTACATTTCTTGAATGTACACTGAAAATGTGTATCTTTTGATATACGTTTCTTGTATATACAATGAAAATGTGTATGTTTTGATGTACATTTCTTGTATATACAATGAAAATGTGTATGTTTTGATGTACATTTCTTGAATGTACAATGAAAATGTGTATGTTTTGATGTACATTTCTGGTATATACAGTGAAAATATGTATGTTTTGATGTACATTTCTTGAATATACAATGAAAATGTGTATGATTTGATGTACATTTCTTGAATGTACACTGAAAATGTGTATGTTTTGATATACATTTCTTGTATATACAATGAAAATGTGTCTGTTTTGATGTACATTTCTTGTATATACAATGAAAATGTGTATGTTTTGATGTACATTTCTGGTATATACAATGAAAATGTGCATCTTTTGATGTATATCTCTTGAATCTACACTCAAAATGTGTATGTTTAGATGTCCATTTCTTGAATGTACAATGAAAATGTATATGTTTTGATGTACCCTTCTGGTATATACAATGAAAATGGGTATGTTTTGATGTACAGTTCTTGAATGTACAATGAAAATGTGTATGTTTTGATGTGCACTTCTGGTATATACAATGAAAATGGGTATGTTTTGATGAACATTTCTTGAATGTACACTGAAAATGTGTATGTTTTGATGTACAGTTCTTGAATGTACAATGAAAATGTGTATGTTTTGATGTACATTTCTGGTATATACAATGAAAATGGGTATGTTTTGATGTACATTTCTTGAATGTACACCGAAAATGTGTATGTTTTGATGCACAGTTCTTGAATGTACAATGAAAATGTGTATGTTTTGATGTGCATTTCTGGTATATACAATGAAAATGTGTATGTTTTGATGTATATTTCTTGAATGTACAATGAAAATGTGTATGTTTTGATGTACATTTCTTGAATGCACAATGAAAATGTGTATGTTTTGATGTACATTTCTGGTATATACAATTAAAATATGTATGTTTTGATGTACATTTCTTGAATATACAATGAAAATGTGTATGATTTGATGTACATTTCTTGAATGTACACTGAAAATGTGTATGTTTTGATATACATTTCTTGTATATACAATGAAAATGTGTCTGTTTTGATGTACATTTCTTGTATATACAATGAAAATGTGTATGTTTTGATGTACATTTCTGGTATATACAATGAAAATGTGTATGTTTTGAGGTACATTTCTGGTATATACAATGAAAATGTGTATCTTTTGATGTATATTTCTTGAATGTACACTCAAAATGTGTATGTTTTGATGTACCTTTCTGGTATATACAATGAAAATGGGTATGTTTTGATGTACAGTTCTTGAATGTACAATGAAAATGTGTATGTTTTGATGTGCATTTCTGGTATATACAATGAAAATGGGTATGTTTTGATGTACATTTCTTGAATGTACACCGAAAATGTGTATGTTTTGATGCACAGTTCTTGAATGTACAATGAAAATGTGTATGTTTTGATGTGCATTTCTGGTATATACAATGAAAATGTGTATGTTTTGATGTATATTTCTTGAATGTACAATGAAAATGTGTATGTTTTGATGTACATTTCTTGAATGCACAATGAAAATGTGTATGTTTTGATGTACATTTCTGGTATATACAATGAAAATATGTATGTTTTGATGTACATTTCTTGAATATACAATGAAAATGTGTATGATTTGATGTACATTTCTTGAATGTACACTGAAAATGTGTATGTTTTGATATACATTTCTTGTATATACAATGAAAATGTGTCTGTTTTGATGTACATTTCTTGTATATACAATGAAAATGTGTATGTTTTGATGTACATTTCTTGAATGTACACTGAAAATGTGTCTGTTTTGATGTACATTTCTTGAATGTACAATGACAATGTGTATGTTTTGATGTACATTTCTTGAATGTACACTGAAAATGTGTATGTTTTGATATACATTTCTTGAATGTACAATGAAAATGCGTATGTTTTGGTGTACATTTCTTGTATATACAATTAAAATGTGTATGTTTTGATGTACATTTCTTGAATGTACACTGAAAATGTGTATGTTTTGATATACATTTCTTGAATGTACACTGAAAATGTGTGTGTTTTGATGTACATTTCTTGAATGTACAATGAAAATGTGTATGTTTTGATGTACATTCCTTGAATGTACAATGAAAATGTGTATGTTTTGATGTACATTTCTTGAATGTACAATGAAAATGTGTATGTTTTGATGTACATTTCTTGAATGTACACTGAAAATGTGTATGTTTTGATGTACAGTTCTTGAATGTACAATGAAAATGTGTATGTTTTGATGTGCATTTCTGCTATATACAATGAAAATGTGTATGTTTTGATGTATATTTCTTGAATGTACAATGAAAATGTGTATGTTTTGATGTACATTTCTGGTATATACAATGAAAATGGGTATGTTTTGATGTACATTTCTTGAATGTTCAATGAAAATGTGTATGTTTTGATGTACAGTTCTTGAATGTACAATGAAAATGTGTATGTTTTGATGTGCATTTCTGGTATATACAATGAAAATGGGTATGTTTTGATGTACATTTCTTGAATGTACACTGAAAATGTGTATGTTTTGATGTACAGTTCTTGAATGTACAATCAAAATGTGTATGTTTTGATGTACATTTCTGGTATATACAATGAAAATGGGTATGTTTTGATGTACATTTCTTGAATGTACACCGAAAATGTGTATGTTTTGATGTACAGTTCTTGAATGTACAATGAAAATGTGTATGTTTTGATGTGCATTTCTGGTATATACAATGAAAATGTGTATGTTTTGATGTATATTTCTTGAATGTACAATGAAAATGTGTATGTTTTGATGTACATTTCTTGAATGTACACTGAAAATGTGTATGTTTTGATGTACATTTCTGGTATATACAGTGAAAATATGTATGTTTTGATGTACATTTCTTGAATATACAATGAAAATGTGTATGATTTGATGTACATTTCTTGAATGTACACTGAAAATGTGTATGTTTTGATATACATTTCTTGTATATACAATGAAAATGTGTCTGTTTTGATGTACATTTCTTGTATATACAATGAAAATGTGTATGTTTTGATGTACATTTCTGGTATATACAATGAAAATGTGCATGTTTTGATGTATATCTCTTGAATGTACACTCAAAATGTGTATGTTTTGATGTACATTTCTTGAATGTACAATGAAAATGTATATGTTTTGATGTACCTTTCTGGTATATACAATGAAAATGGGTATGTTTTGATGTACAGTTCTTGAATGTACAATGAAAATGTGTATGTTTTGATGTGCATTTCTGGTATATACAATGAAAATGGGTATGTTTTGATGTACATTTCTTGAATGTACACTGAAAATGTGTATGTTTTGATGTACAGTTCTTGAATGCACAATGAAAATGTGTATGTTTTGATGTACATTTCTGGTATATACAATGAAAATGGGTATGTTTTGATGTACATTTCTTGAATGTACACCGAAAATGTGTATGTTTTGATGTACAGTTCTTGAATGTACAATGAAAATGTGTATGTTTTGATGTGCATTTCTGGTATATACAATGAAAATGTGTATGTTTTGATGTATATTTCTTGAATGTACAATGAAAATGTGTATGTTTTGATGTACATTTCTTGAATGTACAATGAAAATGTGTATGTTTTGATGTACATTTCTGGTATATACAATGAAAATATGTATGTTTTGATGTACATTTCTTGAATATACAATGAAAATGTGTATGATTTGATGTACATTTCTTGAATGTACACTGAAAATGTGTATGTTTTGATATACATTTCTTGTATATACAATGAAAATGTGTATGTTTTGATGTAAATTTCCGGTATATACAATGAAAATGTGTATGTTTTGAGGTACATTTCTGGTATATACAATGAAAATGTGTATCTTTTGATGTATATTTCTTGAATGTACAATGAAAATGTGTATGTTTTGATGTACATTTGTTGAATGTACAATGAAAATGTGTATGTTTTGATGTACCTTTCTGGTATATACAATGAAAATGTGTATGCTTTAATGTATATTTTTTGAAGGTACACTCAAAATGTGTATGTTTTGATGTACATTTCTTGAATGTACAATGAAAATGTGTATGTTTTGATGTAAATTTCTGGTATATACAATGAAAATGTGTATGTTTTGATGTATATTTCTTGAATGTACACTCAAAGTGTGTATGTTTTGATGTACATTTCTTGAGTGTACAATGAAAATGTGTATGTTTTGATGTACATTTCTTGAATGTACAATGAAAATGTGTATGTTTTGATGTATACTTCCTGAATGTACAATCAAAATGTGTATGTTTTGATGTACATTTCTTGAATGTACAATGAAAATGTGTATGTTTTGATATACATTTCTTGAATGTACACTGAAAATGTGTATGTTTTGAAGTACATTTCTTGAGTGTACAATGAAAATGTGTATGTTTTGATGTACATTTCTTGAATGTACAATGAAAATGTGTATGTTTTGATGTACATTTCTTGAATGTACACTGAAAATGTGTCTGTTTTGATGTACATTTCTTGAATGTACAATGACAATGTGTATGTTTTGATGTACATTTCTTGAATGTACACTGAAAATGTGTATGTTTTGATATACATTTCTTGAATGTACAATGAAAATGTGTATGTTTTGATGTACATTTCTTGAATGTACGCTGAAAATGTGTATGTTTTGATATACATTTCTTGAATGTACACTGAAAATGTGTGTTTTGATGTACATTTCTTGAATGTACAATGAAAATGTGTATGTTTTGATGTACATTCCTTGAATGTACAATGAAAATGTGTATGTTTTGATGTACATTTCTTGAATTTACAATGAAAATGTGTATGTTTTGATGTACATTTCTTGAATGTACACTGAAAATGTGTATGTTTTAATATACATTTCTTGAATGTACAATGAAAATGTATATGTTTTCATGTACATTTCTTGAATGTATACTGAAAATGTGTATGTTTTGATGTACATTTCTTGAATGTACACTGAAAATGTGTATGTTTTGATATACATTTCTTGAATGTACACTGAAAATGTGTATGTTTTGATGTACATTACTTGTATATACAATGAAAATGTGTATGTTTTGATGTACATTTCTTGCATGTACACTGAAAATGTGTATCTTTTGATATACGTTTCTTGTATATACAATGAAAATGTGTATGTTTTGATGTACATTTCTTGTATATACAATGAAAATGTGTATGTTTTGATGTACATTTCTTGAATGTACAATGAAAATGTGTATGTTTTGATGTACATTTCTGGTATATACAGTGAAAATATGTATGTTTTGATGTACATTTCTTGAATATACAATGAAAATGTGTATGATTTGATGTACATTTCTTGAATGTACACTGAAAATGTGTATGTTTTGATATACATTTCTTGTATATACAATGAAAATGTGTCTGTTTTGATGTACATTTCTTGTATATACAATGAAAATGTGTATGTTTTGATGTACATTTCTGGTATATACAATGAAAATGTGCATCTTTTGATGTATATCTCTTGAATCTACACTCAAAATGTGTATGTTTAGATGTACATTTCTTGAATGTACAATGAAAATGTATATGTTTTGATGTACCTTTCTGGTATATACAATGAAAATGGGTATGTTTTGATGTACAGTTCTTGAATGTACAATGAAAATGTGTATGTTTTGATGTGCACTTCTGGTATATACAATGAAAATGGGTATGTTTTGATGTACATTTCTTGAATGTACACTGAAAATGTGTATGTTTTGATGTACAGTTCTTGAATGTACAATGAAAATGTGTATGTTTTGATGTACATTTCTGGTATATACAATGAAAATGGGTATGTTTTGATGTACATTTCTTGAATGTACACCGAAAATGTGTATGTTTTGATGCACAGTTCTTGAATGTACAATGAAAATGTGTATGTTTTGATGTGCATTTCTGGTATATACAATGAAAATGTGTATGTTTTGATGTATATTTCTTGAATGTACAATGAAAATGTGTATGTTTTGATGTACATTTCTTGAATGCACAATGAAAATGTGTATGTTTTGATGTACATTTCTGGTATATACAATGAAAATATGTATGTTTTGATGTACATTTCTTGAATATACAATGAAAATGTGTATGATTTGATGTACATTTCTTGAATGTACACTGAAAATGTGTATGTTTTGATATACATTTCTTGTATATACAATGAAAATGTGTCTGTTTTGATGTACATTTCTTGTATATACAATGAAAATGTGTATGTTTTGATGTACATTTCTGGTATATACAATGAAAATGTGTATGTTTTGAGGTACATTTCTGGTATATACAATGAAAATGTGTATCTTTTGATGTATATTTCTTGAATGTACACTCAAAATGTGTATGTTTTGATGTACCTTTCTGGTATATACAATGAAAATGGGTATGTTTTGATGTACAGTTCTTGAATGTACAATGAAAATGTGTATGTTTTGATGTGCATTTCTGGTATATACAATGAAAATGGGTATGTTTTGATGTACATTTCTTGAATGTACACCGAAAATGTGTATGTTTTGATGCACAGTTCTTGAATGTACAATGAAAATGTGTATGTTTTGATGTGCATTTCTGGTATATACAATGAAAATGTGTATGTTTTGATGTATATTTCTTGAATGTACAATGAAAATGTGTATGTTTTGATGTACATTTCTTGAATGCACAATGAAAATGTGTATGTTTTGATGTACATTTCTGGTATATACAATGAAAATATGTATGTTTTGATGTACATTTCTTGAATATACAATGAAAATGTGTATGATTTGATGTACATTTCTTGAATGTACACTGAAAATGTGTATGTTTTGATATACATTTCTTGTATATACAATGAAAATGTGTCTGTTTTGATGTACATTTCTTGTATATACAATGAAAATGTGTATGTTTTGATGTACATTTCTTGAATGTACACTGAAAATGTGTCTGTTTTGATGTACATTTCTTGAATGTACAATGACAATGTGTATGTTTTGATGTACATTTCTTGAATGTACACTGAAAATGTGTATGTTTTGATATACATTTCTTGAATGTACAATGAAAATGCGTATGTTTTGGTGTACATTTCTTGTATATACAATTAAAATGTGAATGTTTTGATGTACATTTCTTGAATGTACACTGAAAATGTGTATGTTTTGATATACATTTCTTGAATGTACACTGAAAATGTGTGTGTTTTGATGTACATTTCTTGAATGTACAATGAAAATGTGTATGTTTTGATGTACATTCCTTGAATGTACAATGAAAATGTGTATGTTTTGATGTACATTTCTTGAATGTACAATGAAAATGTGTATGTTTTGATGTACATTTCTTGAATGTACACTGAAAATGTGTATGTTTTGATATACATTTCTTGAATGTACAATGAAAATGTATATGTTTTCATGTACATTTCTTGAATGTATACTGAAAATGTGTATGTGTTGATGTACATTTCTTGAATGTACACTGAAAATGTGTATGTTTTGATATACATTTCTTGAATGTACAATGAAAATGTGTATGTTTTGATGTACATTACTTGTATATACAATGAAAATGTGTATGTTTTGATGTACATTTCTTGAATGTACACTGAAAATGTGTATCTTTTGATATACGTTTCTTGTATATACAATGAAAATGTGTATGTTTTGATGTACATTTCTTGTATATACAATGAAAATGTGTATGTTTTGATGTACAATTCTTGAATGTACACTGAAAATGTGTATGTTTTGATGTACATTTCTTGAATGTACACTGAAAATGTGTATGTTTTGATGTACAGTTCTTGAATGTACAATGAAAATGTGTATGTTTTGATGTGCATTTCTGGTATATACAATGAAAATGTGTATGTTTTGATGTACATTTCTTGAATGTACAATGAAAATGTGTATGTTTTGATGTACATTTCTGGTATATACAATGAAAATGTATATGTTTTGATGTACATTTCTTGAATGTACAATGAAAATGTGTATGTTTTGATGTACATTTCTGGTATATACAATGAAAATGTGTATGTTTTGATGTACATTTCTTGAATGTACACTGAAAATGTGTATGTTTTGATGTACATTTCTTGAATGTACACTGAAAATGTGTATGTTTTGATGTACAGTTCTTGAATGTACAATGAAAATGTGTATGTTTTGATGTGCATTTCTGCTATATACAATGAAAATGTGTATGTTTTGATGTATATTTCTTGAATGTACAATGAAAATGTGTATGTTTTGATGTACATTTCTGGTATATACAATGAAAATGGGTATGTTTTGATGTACATTTCTTGAATGTTCAATGAAAATGTGTATGTTTTGATGTACAGTTCTTGAATGTACAATGAAAATGTGTATGTTTTGATGTGCATTTCTGGTATATACAATGAAAATGGGTATGTTTTGATGTACATTTCTTGAATGTACACTGAAAATGTGTATGTTTTGATGTACAGTTCTTGAATGTACAATCAAAATGTGTATGTTTTGATGTACATTTCTGGTATATACAATGAAAATGGGTATGTTTTGATGTACATTTCTTGAATGTACACCGAAAATGTGTATGTTTTGATGTACAGTTCTTGAATGTACAATGAAAATGTGTATGTTTTGATGTGCATTTCTGGTATATACAATGAAAATGTGTATGTTTTGATGTATATTTCTTGAATGTACAATGAAAATGTGTATGTTTTGATGTACATTTCTTGAATGTACACTGAAAATGTGTATGTTTTGATGTACATTTCTGGTATATACAGTGAAAATATGTATGTTTTGATGTACATTTCTTGAATATACAATGAAAATGTGTATGATTTGATGTACATTTCTTGAATGTACAATGAAAATGTGTATGCTTTGATTTACATTTCTGGTATATACAATGAAAATGTATATGTTTTGATGTACATTTCTTGAATGTACAATGAAAATGTGTATGTTTTGATATACATTTCTTGTATATACAATGAAAATGTGTCTGTTTTGATGTACATTTCTTGTATATACAATGAAAATGTGTATGTTTTGATGTAAATTTCTGGTATATACAATGAAAATGTGTATGTTTTGAGGTACATTTCTGGTATATACAATGAAAATGTGCATGTTTTGATGTATATCTCTTGAATGTACACTCAAAATGTGTATGTTTTGATGTACATTTCTTGAATGTACAATGAAAATGTATATGTTTTGATGTACCTTTCTGGTATATACAATGAAAATGGGTATGTTTTGATGTACAGTTCTTGAATGTACAATGAAAATGTGTATGTTTTGATGTGCATTTCTGGTATATACAATGAAAATGGGTATGTTTTGATGTACATTTCTTGAATGTACACTGAAAATGTGTATGTTTTGATGTACAGTTCTTGAATGCACAATGAAAATGTGTATGTTTTGATGTACATTTCTGGTATATACAATGAAAATGGGTATGTTTTGATGTACATTTCTTGAATGTACACCGAAAATGTGTATGTTTTGATGTACAGTTCTTGAATGTACAATGAAAATGTGTATGTTTTGATGTGCATTTCTGGTATATACAATGAAAATGTGTATGTTTTGATGTATATTTCTTGAATGTACAATGAAAATGTGTATGTTTTGATGTACATTTCTTGAATGTACAATGAAAATGTGTATGTTTTGATGTACATTTCTGGTATATACAATGAAAATATGTATGTTTTGATGTACATTTCTTGAATATACAATGAAAATGTGTATGATTTGATGTACATTTCTTGAATGTACACTGAAAATGTGTATGTTTTGATATACATTTCTTGTATATACAATGAAAATGTGTCTGTTTTGATGTACATTTCTTGTATATACAATGAAAATGTGTATGTTTTGATGTAAATTTCTGGTATATACAATGAAAATGTGTATGTTTTGAGGTACATTTCTGGTATATACAATGAAAATGTGTATCTTTTGATGTATATTTCTTGAATGTACACTCAAAATGTGTATGTTTTGATGTACATTTGTTGAATGTACAATGAAAATGTGTATGTTTTGATGTACTTTTCTGGTATATACAATGAAAATGTGTATGCTTTAATGTATATTTTTTGAATGTACACTCAAAATGTGTATGTTTTGATGTACATTTCTTGAATGTACAATGAAAATGTGTATGTTTGATGTAAATTTCTGGTATATACAATGAAAATGTGTATGTTTTGATGTATATTTCTTGAATGTACACTCAAAGTGTGTATGTTTTGATGTACATTTCTTGAGTGTACAATGAAAATGTGTATGTTTTGATGTACATTTCTTGAATGTACAATGAAAATGTGTATGTTTTGATGTATACTTCCTGAATGTACAATGAAAATGTGTATGTTTTGATGTACATTTCTTGAATGTACAATGAAAATGTGTATGTTTTGATATACATTTCTTGAATGTACACTGAAAATGTGTATGTTTTGAAGTACATTTCTTGAGTGTACAATGAAAATGTGTATGTTTTGATGTACATTTCTTGAATGTACAATGAAAATGTGTATGTTTTGATGTACATTTCTTGAATGTACACTGAAAATGTGTCTGTTTTGATGTACATTTCTTGAATGTACAATGACAATGTGTATGTTTTGATGTACATTTCTTGAATGTACACTGAAAATGTGTATGTTTTGATATACATTTCTTGAATGTACAATGAAAATGTGTATGTTTTGATGTACATTTCTTGAATGTACGCTGAAAATGTGTATGTTTTGATATACATTTCTTGAATGTACACTGAAAATGTGTGTGTTTTGATGTACATTTCTTGAATGTACAATGAAAATGTGTATGTTTTGATGTACATTCCTTGAATGTACAATGAAAATGTGTATGTTTTGATGTACATTTCTTGAATGTACAATGAAAATGTGTATGTTTTGATGTACATTTCTTGAATGTACACTGAAAATGTGTATGTTTTGATATACATTTCTTGAATGTACAATGAAAATGTATATGTTTTCATGTACATTTCTTGAATGTATACTGAAAATGTGTATGTTTTGATGTACATTTCTTGAATGTACACTGAAAATGTGTATGTTTTGATATACATTTCTTGAATGTACACTGAAAATGTGTATGTTTTGATGTACATTACTTGTATATACAATGAAAATGTGTATGTTTTGATGTACATTTCTTGAATGTACACTGAAAATGTGTATCTTTTGATATACGTTTCTTGTATATACAATGAAAAGGTGTATGTTTTGATGTACATTTCTTGTATATACAATGAAAATGTGTATGTTTTGATGTACATTTCTTGAATGTACAATGAAAATGTGTATGTTTTGATGTACATTTCTGGTATATACAGTGAAAATATGTATGTTTTGATGTACATTTCTTGAATATACAATGAAAATGTGTATGATTTGATGTACATTTCTTGAATGTACACTGAAAATGTGTATGTTTTGATATACATTTCTTGTATATACAATGAAAATGTGTCTGTTTTGATGTACATTTCTTGTATATACAATGAAAATGTGTATGTTTTGATGTACATTTCTGGTATATACAATGAAAATGTGCATCTTTTGATGTATATCTCTTGAATCTACACTCAAAATGTGTATGTTTAGATGTACATTTCTTGAATGTACAATGAAAATGTATATGTTTTGATGTACCTTTCTGGTATATACAATGAAAATGGGTATGTTTTGATGTACAGTTCTTGAATGTACAATGAAAATGTGTATGTTTTGATGTGCACTTCTGGTATATACAATGAAAATGGGTATGTTTTGATGTACATTTCTTGAATGTACACTGAAAATGTGTATGTTTTGATGTACAGTTCTTGAATGTACAATGAAAATGTGTATGTTTTGATGTACATTTCTGGTATATACAATGAAAATGGGTATGTTTTGATGTACATTTCTTGAATGTACACCGAAAATGTGTATGTTTTGATGCACAGTTCTTGAATGTACAATGAAAATGTGTATGTTTTGATGTGCATTTCTGGTATATACAATGAAAATGTGTATGTTTTGATGTATATTTCTTGAATGTACAATGAAAATGTGTATGTTTTGATGTACATTTCTTGAATGCACAATGAAAATGTGTATGTTTTGATGTACAGTTCTGGTATATACAATGAAAATATGTATGTTTTGATGTACATTTCTTGAATATACAATGAAAATGTGTATGATTTGATGTACATTTCTTGAATGTACACTGAAAATGTGTATGTTTTGATATACATTTCTTGTATATACAATGAAAATGTGTCTGTTTTGATGTACATTTCTTGTATATACAATGAAAATGTGTATGTTTTGATGTACATTTCTGGTATATACAATGAAAATGTGTATGTTTTGAGGTACATTTCTGGTATATACAATGAAAATGTGTATCTTTTGATGTATATTTCTTGAATGTACACTCAAAATGTGTATGTTTTGATGTACCTTTCTGGTATATACAATGAAAATGGGTATGTTTTGATGTACAGTTCTTGAATGTACAATGAAAATGTGTATGTTTTGATGTGCATTTCTGGTATATACAATGAAAATGGGTATGTTTTGATGTACATTTCTTGAATGTACACCGAAAATGTGTATGTTTTGATGCACAGTTCTTGAATGTACAATGAAAATGTGTATGTTTTGATGTGCATTTCTGGTATATACAATGAAAATGTGTATGTTTTGATGTATATTTCTTGAATGTACAATGAAAATGTGTATGTTTTGATGTACATTTCTTGAATGCACAATGAAAGTGTGTATGTTTTGATGTACATTTCTGGTATATACAATGAAAATATGTATGTTTTGATGTACATTTCTTGAATATACAATGAAAATGTGTATGATTTGATGTACATTTCTTGAATGTACACTGAAAATGTGTATGTTTTGATATACATTTCTTGTATATACAATGAAAATGTGTCTGTTTTGATGTACATTTCTTGTATATACAATGAAAATGTGTATGTTTTGATGTACATTTCTTGAATGTACACTGAAAATGTGTCTGTTTTGATGTACATTTCTTGAATGTACAATGACAATGTGTATGTTTTGATGTACATTTCTTGAATGTACACTGAAAATGTGTATGTTTTGATATACATTTCTTGAATGTACAATGAAAATGCGTATGTTTTGGTGTACATTTCTTGTATATACAATTAAAATGTGTATGTTTTGATGTACATTTCTTGAATGTACACTGAAAATGTGTATGTTTTGATATACATTTCTTGAATGTACACTGAAAATGTGTGTGTTTTGATGTACATTTCTTGAATGTACAATGAAAATGTGTATGTTTTGATGTACATTCCTTGAATGTACAATGAAAATGTGTATGTTTTGATGTACATTTCTTGAATGTACAATGAAAATGTGTATGTTTTGATGTACATTTCTTGAATGTACACTGAAAATGTGTATGTTTTGATGTACATTTCTTGAATGTACACTGAAAATGTGTATGTTTTGATATACATTTCTTGAATGTACAATGAAAATGTGTATGTTTTGATGTACATTACTTGTATATACAATGAAAATGTGTATGTTTTGATGTACATTTCTTGAATGTACACTGAAAATGTGTATCTTTTGATATACGTTTCTTGTATATACAATGAAAATGTGTATGTTTTGATGTACATTTCTTGTATATACAATGAAAATGTGTATGTTTTGATGTACAATTCTTGAATGTACACTGAAAATGTGTATGTTTTGATGTACATTTCTTGAATGTACACTGAAAATGTGTATGTTTTGATGTACAGTTCTTGAATGTACAATGAAAATGTGTATGTTTTGATGTGCATTTCTGGTATATACAATGAAAATGTGTATGTTTTGATGTACATTTCTTGAATGTACAATGAAAATGTGTATGTTTTGATGTACATTTCTGGTATATACAATGAAAATGTATATGTTTTGATGTACATTTCTTGAATGTACAATGAAAATGTGTATGTTTTGATGTACATTTCTGGTATATACAATGAAAATGTGTATGTTAAATGTACATTTCTTGAATATACAATGAAAATGTGTAGTTTTTGATGTACATTTCTTGAATGTACACTGAAAATGTGTATGTTTTGATATACATTTCTTGTATATACAATGAAAATGTGTATGTTTTGATTTACATTTCTTGTATATACAATGAAAATGTGTATGTTTTGATGTACGTTTCTGGTATATACAATGAAAATGTGTATGCTTTAATGTATATTTTTTGAATGTACACTCAAAATGTGTATGTTTTGATGTACATTTGTTGAATGTACAATGAAAATGTGTATGTTTTGATGTACCTTTCTGGTATATACAATGAAAATGTGTATGCTTTAATGTATATTTTTTGAATGTACACTCAAAATGTGTATGTTTTGATGTACATTTCTTGAATGTACAATGAAAATGTGTATGTTTTGATGTAAAGTTCTGGTATATACAATGAAAATGTGTATGTTTTGATGTATATTTCTTGAATGTACACTCAAAGTGTGTATGTTTTGATGTACATTTCTTGAGTGTACAATGAAAATGTGTATGTTTTGATGTACATTTCTTGAATGTACAATGAAAATGTGTATGTTTTGATGTATACTTCCTGAATGTACAATGAAAATGTGTATGTTTTGATGTACATTTCTTGAATGTACAATGAAAATGTGTATGTTTTGATATACATTTCTTGAATGTACACTGAAAATGTGTATGTTTTGAAGTACATTTCTTGAGTGTACAATGAAAATGTGTATGTTTTGATGTACATTTCTTGAATGTACAATGAAAATGTGTATGTTTTGATGTACATTTCTTGAATGTACACTGAAAATGTGTCTGTTTTGATGTACATTTCTTGAATGTACAATGACAATGTGTATGTTTTGATGTACATTTCTTGAATGTACACTGAAAATGTGTATGTTTTGATATACATTTCTTGAATGTACAATGAAAATGCGTATGTTTTGGTGTACATTTCTTGTATATACAATGAAAATGTGTATGTTTTGATGTACATTTCTTGAATGTACGCTGAAAATGTGTATGTTTTGATATACATTTCTTGAATGTACACTGAAAATGTGTGTGTTTTGATGTACATTTCTTGAATGTACAATGAAAATGTGTATGTTTTGATGTACATTCCTTGAATGTACAATGAAAATGTGTATGTTTTGATGTACATTTCTTGAATGTACAATGAAAATGTGTATGTTTTGATGTACATTTCTTGAATGTACACTGAAAATGTGTATGTTTTGATATACATTTCTTGAATGTACAATGAAAATGTATATGCTTTCATGTACATTTCTTGAATGTATACTGAAAATGTGTATGTTTTGATGTACATTTCTTGAATGTACACTGAAAATGTGTATGTTTTGATATACATTTCTTGAATGTACACTGAAAATGTGTATGTTTTGATGTACATTACTTGTATATACAATGAAAATGTGTATGTTTTGATGTACATTTCTTGAATGTACACTGAAAATGTGTATCTTTTGATATACGTTTCTTGTATATACAATGAAAATGTGTATGTTTTGATGTACATTTCTTGTATATACAATGAAAATGTGTATGTTTTGATGTACATTTCTTGAATGTACAATGAAAATGTGTATGTTTTGATGTACATTTCTGGTATATTCAGTGAAAATATGTATGTTTTGATGTACATTTCTTGAATATACAATGAAAATGTGTATGATTTGATGTACATTTCTTGAATGTACACTGAAAATGTGTATGTTTTGATATACATTTCTTGTATATACAATGAAAATGTGTCTGTTTTGATGTACATTTCTTGTATATACAATGAAAATGTGTATGTTTTGATGTACATTTCTGGTATATACAATGAAAATGTGCATCTTTTGATGTATATCTCTTGAATCTACACTCAAAATGTGTATGTTTAGATGTACATTTCTTGAATGTACAATGAAAATGTATATGTTTTGATGTACCTTTCTGGTATATACAATGAAAATGGGTATGTTTTGATGTACAGTTCTTGAATGCACAATGAAAATGTGTATGTTTTGATGTGCATTTCTGGTATATACAATGAAAATGGGTATGTTTTGATGTACAGTTCTTGAATGTACAATGAAAATTTGTATGTTTTGATGTACATTTCTGGTATATACAATGAAAATGGGTATGTTTTGATGTACATTTCTTGAATGTACACCGAAAATGTGTATGTTTTGATGCACAGTTCTTGAATGTACAATGAAAATGTGTATGTTTTGATGTGCATTTCTGGTATATACAATGAAAATGTGTATGTTTTGATGTATATTTCTTGAATGTACAATGAAAATGTGTATGTTTTGATGTACATTTCTTGAATGCACAATGAAAATGTGTATGTTTTGATGTACATTTCTGGTATATACAATGAAAATATGTATGTTTTGATGTACATTTCTTGAATATACAATGAAAATGTGTATGATTTGATGTACATTTCTTGAATGTACACTGAAAATGTGTATGTTTTGATATACATTTCTTGTATATACAATGAAAATGTGTCTGTTTTGATGTACATTTCTTGTATATACAATGAAAATGTGTATGTTTTGATGTACATTTCTGGTATATACAATGAAAATGTGTATGTTTTGAGGTACATTTCTGGTATATACAATGAAAATGTGTATCTTTTGATGTATATTTCTTGAATGTACACTCAAAATGTGTATGTTTTGATGTACCTTTCTGGTATATACAATGAAAATGGTTATGTTTTGATGTACAGTTCTTGAATGTACAATGAAAATGTGTATGTTTTGATGTGCATTTCTGGTATATACAATGAAAATGGGTATGTTTTGATGTACATTTCTTGAATGTACACCGAAAATGTGTATGTTTTGATGCACAGTTCTTGAATGTACAATGAAAATGTGTATGTTTTGATGTGCATTTCTGGTATATACAATGAAAATGTGTATGTTTTGATGTATATTTCTTGAATGTACAATGAAAATGTGTATGTTTTGATGTACATTTCTTGAATGCACAATGAAAATGTGTATGTTTTGATGTACATTTCTGGTATATACAATGAAAATATGTATGTTTTGATGTACATTTCTTGAATATACAATGAAAATGTGTATGATTTGATGTACATTTCTTGAATGTACACTGAAAATGTGTATGTTTTGATATACATTTCTTGTATATACAATGAAAATGTGTCTGTTTTGATGTACATTTCTTGTATATACAATGAAAATGTGTATGTTTTGATGTACATTTCTTGAATGTACACTGAAAATGTGTCTGTTTTGATGTACATTTCTTGAATGTACAATGACAATGTGTATGTTTTGATGTACATTTCTTGAATGTACACTGAAAATGTGTATGTTTTGATATACATTTCTTGAATGTACAATGAAAATGCGTATGTTTTGGTGTACATTTCTTGTATATACAATTAAAATGTGTATGTTTTGATGTACATTTCTTGAATGTACACTGAAAATGTGTATGTTTTGATATACATTTCTTGAATGTACACTGAAAATGTGTGTGTTTTGATGTACATTTCTTGAATGTACAATGAAAATGTGTATGTTTTGATGTACATTCCTTGAATGTACAATGAAAATGTGTATGTTTTGATGTACATTTCTTGAATGTACAATGAAAATGTGTATGTTTTGATGTACATTTCTTGAATGTACACTGAAAATGTGTATGTTTTGATATACATTTCTTGAATGTACACTGAAAATGTATATGTTTTCATGTACATTTCTTGAATGTACACTGAAAATGTGTATCTTTTGATATACGTTTCTTGTATATACAATGAAAATGTGTATGTTTTGATGTACATTTCTTGTATATACAATGAAAATGTGTATGTTTTGATGTACAATTCTTGAATGTACACTGAAAATGTGTATGTTTTGATGTACATTTCTTGAATGTACACTGAAAATGTGTATGTTTTGATGTACAGTTCTTGAATGTACAATGAAAATGTGTATGTTTTGATGTGCATTTCTGGTATATACAATGAAAATGTGTATGTTTTGATGTACATTTCTTGAATGTACAATGAAAATGTGTATGTTTTGATGTACATTTCTGGTATATACAATGAAAATGTATATGTTTTGATGTACATTTCTTGAATGTACAATGAAAATGTGTATGTTTTGATGTACATTTCTGGTATATACAATGAAAATGTGTATGTTAAATGTACATTTCTTGAATATACAATGAAAATGTGTAGTTTTTGATGTACATTTCTTGAATGTACACTGAAAATGTGTATGTTTTGATATACATTTCTTGTATATACAATGAAAATGTGTATGTTTTGATTTACATTTCTTGTATATACAATGAAAATGTGTATGTTTTGATGTACGTTTCTGGTATATACAATGAAAATGTGCATGTTTTGATGTACATTTCTTGAATGTACAATGAAAATGTGTATGCTTTGATTTACATTTCTGGTATATACAATGAAAATGTATATGTTTTGATGTACATTTCTTGAATGTACAATGAAAATGTGTATGTTTTGATGTATATCTCTTGAATGTACACTCAAAATGTGTATGTTTTGTTATACATTTCTTGAGTGTACAATGAAAATGTGTATGTTTTGATGTACATTCCTTGAATGTACAATGAAAATGTGTATGTTTTGATCTACGTTTCTTGAATGTACACTGAAAATGTGTATGTTTTGATGTACATTTCTTTAGTGTACAATGAAAATGTGTATGTTTTGATGTACATTTCTTGTATATACAATGAAAATGTGTATGTTTTGATGTACATTTCTTGAATGTACACTGAAAATGTGTATGTTTTGATATACATTTCTTGAATGTACAATGAAAATGTATATGTTTTCATGTACATTTCTTGAATGTATACTGAAATGTGTATGATTTGATATACATTTCTTGTATATACAATGAAAATGTGTATGTTTTGATTTACATTTCTTGAATGTACACTGAAAATGTGTATGTTTTGATATACATTTCTTGAATGTACAATGAAAATGTGTCTGTCTTGATGTACATTTCTTGAATGTACACTGAAAATGTGTATGTTTTGATGTACATTACTTGTATATACAATGAAAATGTGTATGTTTTGAAGTACATTTCTTGAATGTACACTGAAAATGTGTATCTTTTGATATACATTTCTTGTATATACAATGAAAATGTGTATGTTTTGATGTACATTTCTTGAATGTACACTGAATATGTGTATGTTTTGATGTACATTTCTTGAATGTACACTGAAAATGTGTATGTTTTGATGTACAGTTCTTGAATGTACAATGAAAATGTGTATGTTTTGATGTGCATTTCCGGTATATACAATGAAAATGTGTATATTTTGATGTATATTTCTAGAATGTGCAGTCAAATTGTGTATGTTTTGATGTACATTTCTTGAATGTCCAATGAAAATGTGTATGTTCTGATGTACATTTCTTGAGTGTACAATGAAAATGTGTATGTTTTGATGTACATTTCTTGAATGTACACTGAAAATGTGTATGTTTTGATGTACATTTCTTGTATATACAATGAAAATGTGTATGTTTTGATGTACATTTCTTGTATATACAATGAAAATGTGTATGTTTTGATATACATTTCTTGAATGTACAATGAAAATGTATATGTTTTCATGTACATTTCTTGAATGTATACTGAAAATGTGTATGTTTTGATGTACATTTCTTGAATCTACACTGTAAATGTGTATGTTTTGATATACATTTCTTGAATGTACGCTGAAAATGTGTATGTTTTGATGTACATTTCTTGTATATACAATGAAAATGTATATGTTTTGATGTACATTTCTTGAGTGTACAATGAAAATGTGTATGTTTCGATTTACATTTCTTGAATGTACAATGAAAATGTGTATGTTTTGATCTACATTTCTTGAATGTACAATGAAAATGTGTATGTTTTGATGTACATTTCTTGAGTGTACAATGAAAATGTGTGTGTTTTGATGTACATTTCTTGAATGTACAATGAAAATGTGTATGTTTTGATGTATATTCCTTGAATGTACAATGAAAATGTGTATGTTTTGTTGTACATTTCTTGAATGTACAATGAAAATGTGTATGTTTTGATGTACATTTCTTGAATGTACAATGAAAATGTGTATGTTTTGATATACATTTCTTGAATGTACAATGAAAATGTGTATGTTTTGATGTACATTTCTTTAGTGTACAATGAAAATGTGTATGTTTTGATGTAGATTTCTTGAGGTACAATGAAAATGTGTATGTTTTGATGTACATTTCTTGAATGTACAATGAAAATGTGTATGTTTTGATGTACATTTCTTGAATGTACAATGAGAATGTGTATGTTTTGATGTACATTTCTTGAATGTACACTGAAAGTGTGTATGTTTTGATGTACATTTCTTTAGTGTACAATGAAAATGTGTATGCTTTGATGTACATTTCTTGAATGTAATCTGAAAATGTGTATGTTTTGATATACATTTCTTGAATGTACAATGAAAATGTGTATGTTTTCATGTACATTTCTTGAATGTACACTGAAAATGTGTATGTTTTGATGTACATTTCTTGTATATACAATGAAAATGTATATGTTTTGATGTACGTTTCTTGAATGTACACTGAAAATGTGTATGGTTTGATGTACAATTCTTGTATATACAATGAAAATGTGTATTTTTTGATGTGCATTTCTGGTATATACAATGAAAATGTGTATGTTTTGATGTACATTTCTTGAATGTACAATGAAAATGTGTATGTTTTGATGTACATTTCTGGTATATACAATGAAAATGTATATGTTTTGATGTACATTTCTTGAATGTACACTGAAAATGTGTATGTTTTGATGTACAGTTCTTGAATGTACAATGAAAATGTGTATGTTTTGATGTGCATTTGTGGTATATACAATGAAAATTTGTATGTTTTGAAATATATTTCTTGAATGTACAATGAAAATGTGTATGTTTTGATGTACATTTCTGGTATATACAATGAAAATGGGTATGTTTTGATGTACATTTCTTGAATGTACAATGAAAATGTGTATGTTTTGATGTACAGTTCTTGAATGTACAATGAAAATCTGTATGTTTTGATGTGCATTTCTGGTATATAGAATGAAAATGGGTATGTTTTGATGTACATTTCTTTAATGTACACTGAAAATGTGTATGTTTTGATGTACAGTTCTTGAATGTACAATGAAAATGTGTATGTTTTGATGTACATTTCTGGTATATACAATGAAAATGGGTATGTTTTGATGTACATTTCTTGAATGTACACTGAAAATGTGTATGTTTTGATGTACAGTTCTTGAATGTACAATGAAAATGTGTATGTTTTGATGTGTATTTCTGGTATATACAATGAAAATGTGTATGTTTTGATGTATATTTCTTGAATGTACAATGAAAATGTGTATGTTTTGATGTACATTTCTTGAGTGTACAATGAAAATGTGTATGTTTTGATGTACATTCCTTGAATGTACAATGAAAGTGTGTATAATTTGATCTACATTTCTTGAATGTACAATGAAAATGTGTATGTTTTGATCTACGTTTCTTGAATGTACACTGAAAATGTGTATGTTTTGATGTACATTTCTTTAGTGTACAATGAAAATGTGTATGTTTTGATGTACATTTCTTGTATATACAATGAAAATGTGTATGTTTTGATGTACATTTCTTGAATGTACACTGAAAATGTGTATGTTTTGATATACATTTCTTGAATGTACAATGAAAATGTATATGTTTTCATGTACATTTCTTGAATGTATACTGAAATGTGTATGATTTCATATACATTTCTTGAATATACAATGAAAATGTGTATGTTTTGATTTACATTTCTTGAATGTACACTGAAAATGTGTATGTTTTGATATACATTTCTTGAATGTACAATGAA
Organism: Tenodera sinensis; assembly: GCA_030765045.1. Classification (NCBI taxonomy): domain Eukaryota; kingdom Metazoa; phylum Arthropoda; class Insecta; order Mantodea; family Mantidae; genus Tenodera; species Tenodera sinensis. The sequence goes on along the minus strand of CM060964.1, from coordinate 216,218,752 downwards.
AATGTGTCTGTCTTGATGTACATTTCTTGAATGTACACTGAAAATGTGTATGTTTTGATGTACATTACTTGTATATACAATGAAAATGTGTATGTTTTGAAGTACATTTCTTGAATGTACACTGAAAATGTGTATCTTTTGATATACATTTCTTGTATATACAATGAAAATGTGTATGTTTTGATGTACATTTCTTGAATGTACACTGAATATGTGTATGTTTTGATGTACATTTCTAGAATGTACACTGAACATGTGTATGTTTTGATGTACAGTTCTTGAATGTACAATGAAAATGTGTATGTTTTGATGTGCATTTCCGGTATATACAATGAAAATGTGTATATTTTGATGTATATTTCTAGAATGTGCAGTCAAATTGTGTATGTTTTGATGTACATTTCTTGAATGTCCAATGAAAATGTGTATGTTTTGATGTACATTTCTTGAGTGTACAATGAAAATGTGTATGTTTTGATGTACATTTCTTGAATGTACACTGAAAATGTGTATGTTTTGATGTACATTTCTTGTATATACAATGAAAATGTGTATGTTTTGATGTACATTTCTTGTATATACAATGAAAATGTGTATGTTTTGATATACATTTCTTGAATGTACAATGAAAATGTATATGTTTTCATGTACATTTCTTGAATGTATACTGAAAATGTGTATGTTTTGATGTACATTTCTTGAATCTACACTGTAAATGTGTATGTTTTGATATACATTTCTTGAATGTACGCTGAAAATGTGTATGTTTTGATGTACATTTCTTGTATATACAATGAAAATGTATATGTTTTGATGTACATTTCTTGAGTGTACAATGAAAATGTGTATGTTTCGATTTACATTTCTTGAATGTACAATGAAAATGTGTATGTTTTGATCTACATTTCTTGAATGTACAATGAAAATGTGTATGTTTTAATGTACATTTCTTGAGTGTACAATCAAAATGTGTGTGTTTTGATGTACATTTCTTGAATGTACAATGAAAATGTGTATGTTTTGATGTATATTCCTTGAATGTACAATGAAAATGTGTATGTTTTGTTGTACATTTCTTGAATGTACAATGAAAATGTGTATGTTTTGATGTACATTTCTTGAATGTACAATGAAAATGTGTATGTTTTGATATACATTTCTTGAATGTACAATGAAAATGTGTATGTTTTGATGTACATTTCTTTAGTGTACAATGAAAATGTGTATGTTTTGATGTAGATTTCTTGAGGTACAATGAAAATGTGTATGTTTTGATGTACATTTCTTGAATGTACAATGAGAATGTGTATGTTTTGATGTACATTTCTTGAATGTACACTGAAAGTGTGTATGTTTTGATGTACATTTCTTTAGTGTACAATGAAAATGTGTATGTTTTCATGTACATTTCTTGAATGTACACTGAAAATGTGTATGTTTTGATGTACATTTCTTGTATATACAATGAAAATGTATATGTTTTGATGTACATTTCTTGAATGTACACTGAAAATGTGTATGGTTTGATGTACAATTCTTGTATATACAATGAAAATGTGTATTTTTTGATGTACATTCCTTGAATGTACAATGAAAATGTGTATGCTTTGATGTACATTTCTGGTATATACAATGAAAATGTGTATGTTTTGATGTACATTTGTTGAATGTACACTGAAAATGTGTATGTTTTGATGTACATTTCTTGAATGTACACTGAAAATGTGTATGTTTTGATGTACAGTTCTTGAATGTACAATGAAAATGTGTATGTTTTGATGTGCATTTGTGGTATATACAATGAAAATTTGTATGTTTTGAAATATATTTCTTGAATGTACAATGAAAATGTGTATGTTTTGATGTACATTTCTGGTATATACAATGAAAATGGGTATGTTTTGATGTACATTTCTTGAATGTACAATGAAAATGTGTATGTTTTGATGTACAGTTCTTGAATGTACAATGAAAATCTGTATGTTTTGATGTGCATTTCTGGTATATAGAATGAAAATGGGTATGTTTTGATGTACATTTCTTGAATGTACACTGAAAATGTGTATGTTTTGATGTACAGTTCTTGAATGTACAATGAAAATGTGTATGTTTTGATGTACATTTCTGGTATATACAATGAAAATGGGTATGTTTTGATGTACATTTCTTGAATGTACACTGAAAATGTGTATGTTTTGATGTACAGTTCTTGAATGTACAATGAAAATGTGTATGTTTTGATGTGTATTTCTGGTATATACAATGAAAATGTGTATGTTTTGATGTATATTTCTTGAATGTACAATGAAAATGTGTATGTTTTGATGTACATTTCTTGAATGTACAATGAAAATGTGTATGTTTTGATGTACATTTCTGGTATATACAATGAAAATATGTTTGTTTTGATGTACATTTCTTGAATATACAATGAAAATGTGCATGTTTTGATGTATATCTCTTAAATGTACACTCAAAATGTGTATGTTTTGATGTACATTTCTTGAATGTACAATGAAAATGTATATGCTTTGATGACAATTTCTGGTATATACAATGAAAATGTGTATGTTTTGAGGTACATTTCTGGTATATACAATGAAAATGTGTATCTTTTGATGTAGATTTGTTGAATGTACACTCAAAATGTGTATGTTTTGATGTACATTTGTTGAATGTACAATGAAAATGTGTTTGTTTTGATGTACCTTTCTGGTATATACAATGAAAATGTGTATGCTTTAATGTATATTTTTTGAATGTCCACTCAAAATGTGTATGTTTTGATGTACATTTCTTGAATGTACAATGAAAATGTGTATGTTTTGATGTAAATTTCCGGTATATAAAATGAAAATGTGTATGTTTTGATGTATATTTCTTGAATGTAAACTCAAAATGTGTATGTTTTGATGTACCTTTCTTGAGTGTTCAATGAAAATGTGTATGTTTTGAAGTACATTTCTTGAATGTACAATGAAAATGTGTATGTTTTGATGTATATTTCCTGAATGTACAATGAAAATGTGTATGTTTTGATATACATTTCTTGAATGTACACTGAAAATGTGTATGTTTTGAAGTACATTTCTTGAATGTACACTGAAAATGTGTATGTTTTGATGTACAGTTCTTGAATGTACAATGAAAATGTGTATGTTTTGATGTGCATTTGTGGTATATACAATGAAAATGTGTATTTTTTGATGTATATTTCTTGAATGTACAATGAAAATGTGTATGTTTTGATGTACATTTCTGGTATATACACTGAAAATGGGTATGTTTTGATGTACATTTCTTGAATGTACAATGAAAATGTGAATGTTTTGATGTACAGTTCTTGAATGTACAATGAAAATGTGTATGTTTTGATGTGCATTTCTGGTATATACAATGAAAATGGGTATGTTTTGATGTACATTTCTTGAATGTACACTGAAAATGTGTATGTTTTGATGTACAGTTCTTGAATGTACAGTGAAAATGTGTATGTTTTGATGTACATTTCTTGAATGTACAATGAAAATGTGTATGTTTTGATGTACATTTTTTGAATGTACAATGAAAATGTGTATGTTTTGATGTACCTTTCTGGTATATACAATGAAAATGTGTATGCTTTAATGAAAATTTTTGAATGTCCACTCAAAATGTGTATGTTTTGATGTACATTTCTTGAATGTACAATGAAAATGTGTATGTTTTGATGTAAATTTCTGGTATATAAAATGAAAATGTGTATGTTTTGATGTATATTTCTTGAATGTAAACTCAAAATGTGTATGTTTTGATGTACATTTCTTGAGTGTACAATGAAAATGTGTATGTTTTGATGTACATTTCTTGAATGTACAATGAAAATGTGTATGTTTTGATATACATTTCTTGAATGTACACTGAAAATGTGTATGTTTTGAAGTACATGTCTTGAGTGTACAATGAAAATGTGTATGTTTTGATGTACATTTCTTGAATGTACAATGAAAATGTGTATGTTTTGATGTATATTTCTTGAATGTACACTGAAAATGTGTATGTTTTGATGTACATTTCTTGAATGTACAATGAAAATGTGTATGTTTTGATGTACATTTCTTGAATGTACAATGAAAATGTATCTATATGTTTTCATGTACATTTCTTGAATGTATACTGAAAATGTGTAAGTTTTGATGTACATTTCTTTAATGTACACTGAAAATGTGTATGTTTTGATATACATTTCTTGAATGTACACTGAAAATGTGTATGTTTTGATGTACATTACTTGTATATACAATGAAAATGTGTATGTTTTGATGTACATTTCTTGACTGTACACTGAAAATGTGTATCTTTTGATATACACTTCTTGTATATACAATGAAAATGTGTATGTTTTGATGTACATTTCTTGTATATACAATGAAAATGTGTATGTTTTGATGTACAATTCTTGAATGTACACTGAAAATGTGTATGTTTTGATGTACATTTCTTGAATGTACACTGAAAATGTGTATGTTTTGATGTACAGTTCTTGAATGTACAATGAAAATGTGTATGTTTTGATGTGCATTTCTGGTGTATACAATGAAAATGTGTATGTTTTGATGAATATTTCTAGAATGTGCAGTCAAAATGTGTATGTTTTGATGTACATTCCTTGAATGTACAATGAAAATGTGTATGTTTTGATGTACATTTCTGGTATATACAATGAAAATGTGTATGTTTTGATGTACATTTCTTGAATGTACAATGAAAATGTGTATGTTTTGATGTACATTTCTGGTATATACAATGAAAATGTATAAGTTTTGATGTACATTTCTTGAATGTACAATGAAAATGTGTATGTTTTGGTGTACATTTCTGGTATATACAATGAAAATGTATATGTTAAATGTACATTTCTTGAATATACAATGAAAATGTGTAGTTTTTGATGTACATTTCTTGAATGTACACTGAAAATGTGTATGTTTTGATATACATTTCTTGTATATACAATGAAACTGTGTATGTTTTGATTTACATTTCTTGTATATGCAATGAAAATGTGTATGTTTTGATGTATATCTCTTGAATGTACACTCAAAATGTGTATGTTTTGATGTACATTTCTTGAGTGTACAATGAAAATGTGTGTATTTTGATGTACATTTCTTAAATGTACAATGAAAATGTGTATGTTTTGATGTACATTCCTTGAATGTACAATGAAAAAGTGTATGTTTTGTTGTACATTTCTTGAATGTACCATGAAAATGTGTATGTTTTGATGTACATTTCTTGAATGTAGAATGAAAATGTGTATGTTTTGATATACATTACTTGAATGTACAATGAAAGTGTGTATGTTTTGATGTACATTACTTGAGTGTACAATGAAAATGTGTATGTTTTGATGTAGATTTCTTGAGGTACAATGAAAATGTGTATGCTTTGATGTACATTTCTTGAATGTACAATGAAAATGTGTATGTTTTGATGTACATCCCTTGAATGTACAATGAAAATGTGTACGTTTTGATGTACTTTTCTTGAATGTACACTGAAAGTGTGTATGTTTTGATGTACATTTCTTTAGTGTACAATGAAGATGTGTATGTTTTGATGTACATTTCTTGTATATACAATGAAAATGTGTATGCTTTGATGTACATTTGTTGAATGTAATCTGAAAATGTGTATGTTTTGATATACATTTCTTAAATGTACAATGAAAATGTATATGTTTTCATGTAAATTTCTTGAATGTACACTGAAAATGTGTATGTTTTGATGTACATTTCTTGTATATACAATGAAAATGTATATGTTTTGATGTACATTTCTTGAATGTACACTGAAAATGTGTATGGTTTGATGTACATTTCTTGTATATACAATGAAAATGTGTATGTTTTGATGTACATTTCTTGAATGTACAATGAAAATGTGTATGTTTTGATGTACATTTCTGGTATATACAATGAAAATGTGTATTTTTTGATGTACATTTCTTGAATGTACACTGAAAATGTGTATGTTTTGATGTACATTTCTTGAATGTACACTGAAAATGTGTATGTTTTGATGTACAGTTCTTGAATGTACAATGAAAATGTGTATGTTTTGATGTGCATTTCTGGTATATACAATGAAAATGTGTATGTTTTGATGTATATTTCTTGAATGTACACTCAAAATGTGTATGTTTTGATGTACATTTCTTGAATGTACAATGAAAAGGTATATGTTTTGATGTACATTTCTGGTATATACAATGAAAATGGGTATGTTTTGATGTACATTTCTTGAATGTACAATGAAAATGTGTATGTTTTGATGTACATTTCTGGTATATACAATGAAAATGTTTATGTTTTGATGTACATTTCTTGAATGTACAATGAAATTGTGTATGTTTTGATGTACATTTCTGGTATATACAATGAAAATGTGTATGTTTTGATGTATATTTCTTGAATGTACACTCAAAATGTGTATGTTTTGATGTACATTTCTTGAGTGTACAATGAAAATGTGTATGTTTTGATGTACATTTCTTGAATGTACAATGAAAATGTGTATGTTTTGATGTATATTTCCTGAATGTACAATGAAAATGTGTATGTTTTGATGTACATTTCTTGAATGTACAATGAAAATGTGTATGTTTTGATATACATTTCTTGAATGTACACTGAAAATGTGTATGTTTTGAAGTACATTTCTTGAGTGTACAATGAAAATGTGTATGTTTTGATGTACATTTCTTGAATGTACTATGAAAATGTGTATGTTTTGATGTACATTTCTTGAATGTACAATGAAAATGTGTATGTTTTGATGTACATTTCTTGAATGTACAATGAAAATGTGTATGTTTTGATATACATTTCTTGAATGTACACTGAAAATGTGTATGTTTTGATGTACATTTCTTGAATGTACAATGAAAATGTGTATGTTTTGATGTATATTTCCTGAATGTACAATGAAAATGTGTATGTTTTGATGTACATTTCTTGAATGTACAATGAAAATGTGTATGTTTTGATATACATTTCTTGAATGTACACTGAAAATGTGTATGTTTTGAAGTACATTTCTTGAATGTACAATGAAAATGTGTATGTTTTGATGTACATTTCTTGAATGTACAATGAAAATGTTTACGTTTTGATGTACATTTCTTGAATGTACAATGAAAATGTGTATGTTTTGATATACATTTCTTGAGTGTACAATGAAAATGTGTATGTTTTGATGTACATTTCTTGAGTGTGCAATGAAAATGTGTATGTTTTGATGTACATTCCTTGAATGTACAATGAAAGTGTGTATGTTTTGATCTACATTTCTTGAATGTACAATGAAAATGTGTATGTTTTGATCTAAATTTCTTGAATGTACACTGAAAATGTGTATGTTTTGATGTACATTTCTTTAGTTACAATGAAAATGTGTATGTTTTGATGTACATTTCTTGTATATACAATGAAAATGTGTATGTTTTGATGTACATTTCTTGAATGTACACTGAAAATGTGTATGTTTTGATATACATTTCTTGAATGTACAAAGAAAATGTATATGTTTTCATGTACATTTCTTGAATGTACAATGAAAATGTGTATGTTTTGATGTACATTTCTTTAGTGTACAATGAAAATGTGTATGTTTTGATGTACATTTCTTGAATGTACAATGAAAATGTGTATGTTTTGATGTACATTTCTTGTATATACAATGAAAATGTGTATGTTTTCATGTACATTTTTTGAGTGTACAATAAAAATGTGCATGTTTTGATGTACATTTCTTGAGTGTACAATGAAAATGTGTATGTTTTGATCTACATTTCTTGAATGTACAATGAAAATGTGTCTGTTTTGATCTACATTTCTTGAATGTACAATGAAAATGTGTATGTTTTGATGTACATTTCTTGAATGTACACTGAAAATGTGTATGTTTTGATGTACATTTCTTTAGTGTACAATGAAAATGTGTATGTTTTGATGTACATTTCTTGTATATATAATGAAAATGTGTATGTTTTGATGTACATTTCTTGAATGTACAATGAAAATGTGAATGTTTTGATATACATTTCTTGAATGTACAATGAAAATGTATATGTTTTCATGTACATTTCTTGAATGTATACTGAAAATGTGTATGTTTTGATGTACATTTCTTGAATGTACAATGAAAATGTGTATGTTTTGATGTACATTTCTTGAATGTATACTGAAAATGAGTATGTTTTGGTATACATTTCTTGAATGTACAATGAAAATGTGTATGTCTTGATGTACATTTCTTGAATGTACACTGAAAATGTGTATGTTTTGATGTACATTTCTTGAGTGTACAATGAAAATGTGTATGTTTTTATGTACATTTCTTGAATGTACAATGAAAATGTGTATGTTTTGATGTACATTTCTTGAGTGTACAATGAAAATGTGTATGTTTTCATGTACAATTTCTTGAATGTACAATGAAAATGTGTATGTTTTGATGTACATTTCTTGAGTGTACAATGAAAATGTGTATGTTTTTATGTACATTTCTTGAATGTACAATGAAAATGTTTACGTTTTGATGTATATTTCTTGAATGTACAATGAAAATGTGTATGTTTTGATATACATTTCTTTAGTGTACAATGAGAATGTGTATGTTTTGATGTACATTTCTTGAATGTACAATGAAAATGTGTCTGTTTTGATCTACATTTCTTGAATGTACAACGAAAATGTGTATGTTTTGATGTACATTTCTTGAATGTACACTGAAAATGTGTATGTTTTGATGTACATTTCTTTAGTGTACAATGAAAATGTGTATGTTTTGATGTACATTTCTTGTATATATAATGAAAATGTGTATCTTTTGATGTACATTTCTTGGATGTACAATGAAAATGTGTTTGTTTTGATATACATTTCTTGAATGTACAATGAAAATGTGTATGTTTTGAAGTACATTTCTTGAATGTACAATGAAAATGTGTATGTTTTGATGTACATTTCTTGAATGTACAATGAAAATGTGTATGTTTTGATGTACATTTCTTGAATGTACAATGAAAATGTGTATGTTTTGATATACATTTCTTGAGTGTACAATGAAAATGTGTATGTTTTGATGTACATTTCTTGAGTGTGCAATGAAAATGTGTATGTTTTGATGTACATTCCTTGAATGTACAATGAAAGTGTGTAGGTTTTGATCTACATTTCTTGAATGTACAATGAAAATGTGTATGTTTTGATCTAAATTTCTTGAATGTACACTGAAAATGTGTATGTTTTGATGTACATTTCTTTAGTTACAATGAAAATGTGTATGTTTTGATGTACATTTCTTGTATATACAATGAAAATGTGTATGTTTTGATGTACATTTCTTGAATGTACACTGAAAATGTGTATGTTTTGATATACATTTCTTGAATGTACAATGAAAATGTATATGTTTTCATGTACATTTCTTGAATGTACAATGAAAATGTGTATGTTTTGATGTACATTTCTTTAGTGTACAATGAAAATGTGTATGTTTTGATGTACATTTCTTGAATGTACAATGAAAATGTGTATGTTTTGATGTACATTTCTTGTATATACAATGAAAATGTGTATGTTTTCATGTACATTTTTTGAGTGTACAATAAAAATGTGCATGTTTTGATGTACATTTCTTGAGTGTACAATGAAAATGTGTATGTTTTGATCTACATTTCTTGAATGTACAATGAAAATGTGTCTGTTTTGATCTACATTTCTTGAATGTACAATGAAAATGTGTATGTTTTGATGTACATTTCTTGAATGTACACTGAAAATGTGTATGTTTTGATGTACATTTCTTTAGTGTACAATGAAAATGTGTATGTTTTGATGTACATTTCTTGTATATATAATGAAAATGTGTATGTTTTGATGTACATTTCTTGAATGTACAATGAAAATGTGAATGTTTTGATATACATTTCTTGAATGTACAATGAAAATGTATATGTTTTCATGTACATTTCTTGAATGTATACTGAAAATGTGTATGTTTTGATGTACATTTCTTGAATGTACAATGAAAATGTGTATGTTTTGATGTACATTTCTTGAATGTATACTGAAAATGAGTATGTTTTGGTATACATTTCTTGAATGTACAATGAAAATGTGTATGTCTTGATGTACATTTCTTGAATGTACACTGAAAATGTGTATGTTTTGATGTACATTTCTTGAGTGTACAATGAAAATGTGTATGTTTTTATGTACATTTCTTGAATGTACAATGAAAATGTGTATGTTTTGATGTACATTTCTTGAGTGTACAATGAAAATGTGTATGTTTTCATGTACAACTTCTTGAATGTACAATGAAAATGTGTATGTTTTGATGTACATTTCTTGAGTGTACAATGAAAATGTGTATGTTTTTATGTACATTTCTTGAATGTACAATGAAAATGTTTACGTTTTGATGTATATTTCTTGAATGTACAATGAAAATGTGTATGTTTTGATATACATTTCTTTAGTGTACAATGAGAATGTGTATGTTTTGATGTACATTTCTTGAATGTACAATGAAAATGTGTCTGTTTTGATCTACATTTCTTGAATGTACAACGAAAATGTGTATGTTTTGATGTACATTTCTTGAATGTACACTGAAAATGTGTATGTTTTGATGTACATTTCTTTAGTGTACAATGAAAATGTGTATGTTTTGATGTACATTTCTTGTATATATAATGAAAATGTGTATCTTTTGATGTACATTTCTTGGATGTACAATGAAAATGTGTTTGTTTTGATATACATTTCTTGAATGTACAATGAAAATGTGTATGTTTTGATGTACATTTCTTTAGTGTACAATGAAAATGTGTATGTTTTGATGTACATTTCTTGTATATATAATGAAAATGTGTATCTTTTGATGTACATTTCTTGGATGTACAATGAAAATGTGTTTGTTTTGATATACATTTCTTGAATGTACAATGAAAATGTATATGTTTTCATGTACATTTCTTGAATGTATACTGAAAATGTGTATGTTTTGATGTACATTTCTTGAATGTATACTGAAAATGTGTATGTCTTGATGTACATTTCTTGAATGTACACTGAAAATGTGTATGTTTTGATGTACATTTCTGGTATATACAATGAAAATGTGTATGTTTTGATGTACATTTCTTGAATGTACACTGAAAATGTGTATGTTTTGATATACATTTCTTGTATATACAATGAAAATGTGTATGTTTTGATGTACATTTCTTGTATATACAATGAAAATGTGTATGTTTTGATGTACATTTCTTGAATGTACACGGAAAATGTGTAGGTTTTGATGTACATTTCTTGAATGTACACTGAAAATGTGTATGTTTTGATGTACAGTTCTTGAATGTACAATGAAAGTGTGTATGTTTTGATGTGCATTTCTGGTATATACAATGAAAATGTGTATGTTTTGATGTATATTTCTAGAATGTGCAGTCAAAATGTGTATGTTTTGATGTACATTTCTTGAATGTACAATGAAAATGTGTATGTTTTGATGTACATTTCTGGTATATACAATGAAAATGTGTATGTTTTGCTGTACATTTCTGGTATATACAATGAAAATATGTAGTTTTTGATGTACATTTCTTGAATATACAATGAAAATGTGTAGTTTTTTATGTACATTTCTTGAATGTACACTGAAAATGTGTATGTTTTGATATACATTTCTTGAATGTACAATGAAAATGTGTATGTTTTGATGTACATTCCTTGAATGTACAATGAAAAAGTGTATGTTTTGTTGTACATTTCTTGAATGTACCATGAAAATGTGTATGTTTTGATGTACATTTCTTGAATGTAGAATGAAAATGTGTATGTTTTGATATACATTACTTGAATGTACAATGAAAGTGTGTATGTTTTGATGTACATTACTTGAGTGTACAATGAAAATGTGTATGTTTTGATGTAGATTTCTTGAGGTACAATGAAAATGTGTATGTTTTGATGTACATTTCTTGAATGTACAATGAAAATGTGTATGTTTTGATGTACATCTCTTGAATGTACAATGAAAATGTGTACGTTTTGATGTACTTTTCTTGAATGTACACTGAAAGTGTGTATGTTTTGATGTACATTTCTTTAGTGTACAATGAAGATGTGTATGTTTTGATGTACATTTCTTGTATATACAAAGAAAATGTGTATGCTTTGATGTACATTTGTTGAATGTAATCTGAAAATGTGTATGTTTTATATACATTTCTTAAATGTACAATGAAAATGTATATGTTTTCATGTAAATTTCTTGAATGTACACTGAAAATGTGTATGTTTTGATGTACATTTCTTGTATATACAATGAAAATGTATGTTTTGATGTACATTTCTTGAATGTACACTGAAAATGTGTATGGTTTGATGTACATTTCTTGTATATACAATGAAAATGTGTATGTTTTGATGTACATTTCTTGAATGTACAATGAAAATGTGTATGTTTTGATGTACATTTCTGGTATATACAATGAAAATGTGTATGTTTTGATGTACATTTCTTGAATGTACACTGAAAATGTGTATCTTTTGATGTACATTTCTTGAATGTACACTGAAAATGTGTATGTTTTGATGTACAGTTCTTGAATGTACAATGAAAATGTGTATGTTTTGATGTGCATTTCTGGTATATACAATGAAAATGTGTATGTTTTGATGTATATTTCTTGAATGTACACTCAAAATGTGTATGTTTTGATGTACATTTCTTGAATGTACAATGAAAAGGTGTATGTTTTGATGTACATTTCTGGTATATACAATGAAAATGGGTATGTTTGGATGTACATTTCTTGAATGTACAATGAAAATGTGTATGTTTTGATGTACATTTCTGGTTTATACAATGAAAATGTTTATGTTTTGATGTACATTTCTTGAATGTACAATGAAATTGTGTATGTTTTGATGTACATTTCTGGTATATACAATGAAAATATGTATGTTTTGATGTACATTTCTTGAATATACAATGAAAATGTGTATGATTTGATGTACATTTCTTGAATGTACACTGAAAATGTGTATGTTTTGATATACATTTCTTGTATACACAATGAAAATGTGTATGTTTTGATGTACATTTCTGGTATATACATTGAAAATGTGTATGTTTTGATGTACATTTCTTGAATGTACAATGAAAATGTATATGTTTTGATGTACATTTCTGGTATATACAATGAAAATGTGTATGTTTTGATGTACATTTCTGGTATATACAATGAAAATGTGTATCTTTTGATGTATATTTCTTGAATGTACACTCAAAGTGTGTATGTTTTGATGTACATTTCTTGAATGTACAATGAAAATTGTGTATGTTTTGATGTACATTTCTGGTATATACAACGAAAATGTGTGTGTTTTGATGTATAATTCTTGAATGTACACTCAAAATGTGTATGTTTTAGATGTACATTTCTTGATTATACACTGAAAACGTGTATATTTTGATGTACATTTCTTGAATGTACACTGAAAATGTGTATGTTTTGATGTACATTTCTTGAATGTACAGTGTAAATGTGTATGTTTTGGTGAACATTTCTTGTATATACAATGAAAATGTGTATGTTTTGATGTACATTTCTTGAATGTACACTGAAAATGTGTATGTTTTGATATACATTTCTTGAATGTACACTGAAAATGTGTATGTTTTGATATACATTTCTTGAATGTACAATGAAAATGTGTATGTTTTGGTGAACATTTCTTGTATATACAATGAAAATGTGTATGTTTTGATGTACATTTCTTGAAGGTACACTGAAAATGTGTATGTTCTGATATACATTTCTTGAATGTACACTGAAAATGTGTGTGTTTTGATGTACATTTCTTGAATGTACAATGAAAATGTGTATCTTTTGATGTACATTCCTTGAATGTACAATGAAAATGTGTATGTTTTGATGTACATTTAATGAATGTACAATGAAAATGTGTATGTTTTGATGTACATTTCTTGAATGTACAATGAAAATGTGTATGTTTTGATATACATTTCTTGAATGTACAATGAAAATGTGTATGTTTTGATGTACATTTCTTGAGTGTACAATGAAAATGTGTATGTTTTGATGTATATTTCTTGAATGTACAATGAAAATTTGTATGTTTTGATGTGCATTTCTTGAATGTACAATGAAGATGTGTGTGTTTTGATGTACATTTCCTTAGTGTACAATGAAAATGTGTTTGCTTTGATGTACATTTCTTGAATGTACACTGAAAATGTGTATTTTTTGATATACATTTCTTGAATGTACACTGAAAGTGTGTATGTTTTGATGTACATTTCTGGAATGTACAATGAAAATGTGTATGTTTTGATATACATTTCTTGAATATACACTGAAAATGTGTATGTTTTGATGTACATTTCTTGAGTGCACAATGAAAATGTGTATGTTTTGATGTACATTTCTTGTATATACAATGAAAATGTGTATGTTTTGATGTATATTTCTAGAATGTACAATGAAAATGTGTATGTTTTGATGTACATTTCTTGAATGTACAATGAAAATGTGTATGTTTTGATGTACATTTCTTGAATGTACACTGAAAATGTGTATGTTTTGATGTACATTTCTTGAGTGTACAATGAAAATGTGTATGTTTTGATGTACATTTCTTGAGTGTACAATGAAAATGTGTATGTTTTGCTGCATATTTCTTGAATGTACAATGAAAATGTGTATGTTTTGATGTACATTTCTTGAATGTACAATGAAAATGTGTATGTTTTGATACACATTTCTTGAATGTACACTGAAAATGTGTATGTTTTGAAGTACATTACTTGAGTGTACAATGAAAATGTGTATGTTTTGATGTACATTTCTTGAATGTACAATGAAAATGTGTATGTTTTGATGTACATTTCTTGAGTGTACAATGAAAATGTGTATGTTTTCATGTACATTTCTTGAATGTACAATGAAAATGTGTATGTTTTGATGTACATTTCTTGAGTGTACAATGAAAATGTGTATGTTTTTATGTACATTTCTTGAATGTACAATGAAAATGTTTATGTTTTGATGTATATTTCTTGAATGTACAATGAAAATGTGTATGTTTTGATATACATTTCTTTAGTGTACAATGAGAATGTGTTTGTTTTGATGTACATTTCTTGAATGTACACTGAAAATGTGTATTTTTTGTTATACATTTCTTGAATGTACACTGAAAATGTGTATTTTTTATGTACATTTCTTGAATGTACAATGAAAATGTGTATGTTTTGATATACATTTCTTGAATGTACAATGAAAATGTGTATGTTTTGATGTACATTTCTTTAGTGTACAATGAAAATGTGTATGTTTTGATGTACATTTCTTGAATGTACATTGAAAATGTGTATGTTTTGATGTACATTTCTTGTATATACAATGAAAATGTGTATGTTTTCATGTACATTTTTTGAGTGTACAATAAAAATGTGTATGTTTTGATGTACATTTCTTGAGTGTACAATGAAAATGTGTATGTTTTGATCTACATTTCTTGAATGTACAATGAAAATGTGTCTGTTTTGATCTACATTTCTTGAATGTACAATGAAAATGTGTATGTTTTGATGTACATTTCTTGAATGTACACTGAAAATGTGTATGTTTTGATGTACATTTCTTTAGTGTACAATGAAAATGTGTATGTTTTGATGTACATTTCTTGTATATATAATGAAAATGTGTATGTTTTGATGTACATTTCTTGAATGTACAATGAAAATGTGAATGTTTTGATATACATTTCTTGAATGTACAATGAAAATGTATATGTTTTCATGTACATTTCTTGAATGTATACTGAAAATGTGTATGTTTTGATGTACATTTCTTGAATGTACAATGAAAATGTGTATGTTTTGATGTACATTTCTTGAATGTACACTGAAAATGAGTATGTTTTGGTATACATTTCTTGAATGTACAATGAAAATGTGTATGTCTTGATGTACATTTCTTGAATGTACACTGAAAATGTGTATGTTTTGATGTACATTTCTTGAGTGTACAATGAAAATGTGTATGTTTTTATGTACATTTCTTGAATGTACAATGAAAATGTGTATGTTTTGATGTACATTTCTTGAGTGTACAATGAAGATGTGTATGTTTTCATGTACAATTTCTTGAATGTACAATGAAAATGTGTATGTTTTGATGTACATTTCTTGAGTGTACAATGAAAATGTGTATGTTTTTATGTACATTTCTTGAATGTACAATGAAAATGTTTATGTTTTGATGTATATTTCTTGAATGTACAATGAAAATGTGTCTGTTTTGATCTACATTTCTTGAATGTACAACGAAAATGTGTATGTTTTGATGTACATTTCTTGAATGTACACTGAAAATGTGTATTTTTTGATGTACATTTCTTTAGTGTACAATGAAAATGTGTATGTTTTGATGTACATTTCTTGTATATATAATGAAAATGTGTATCTTTTGATGTACATTTCTTGGATGTACAATGAAAATGTGTTTGTTTTGATATACATTTCTTGAATGTACAATGAAAATGTATATGTTTTCATGTACATTTCTTGAATGTATACTGAAAATGTGTATGTTTTGATGTACATTTCTTGAATGTACAATGAAAATGTGTATGTTTTGATGTACATTTCTTGAATGTACACTGAAAATGTGTATGTTTTGATATACATTTCTTGAATGTACAATGAAAATGTGTATGTCTTGATGTACATTTCTTGAATGTACACTGAAAATGTGTATGTTTTGATGTACATTTCTGGTATATACAATGAAAATGTGTATGTTTTGATATACATTTCTTTAGTGTACAATGAGAATGTGTATGTTTTGATGTACATTTCTTGAATGTACAATGAAAATGTGTCTGTTTTGATCTACATTTCTTGAATGTACAACGAAAATGTGTATGTTTTGATGTACATTTCTTGAATGTACACTGAAAATGTGTATTTTTTGATGTACATTTCTTTAGTGTACAATGAAAATGTGTATGTTTTGATGTACATTTCTTGTATATATAATGAAAATGTGTATCTTTTGATGTACATTTCTTGGATGTACAATGAAAATGTGTTTGTTTTGATATACATTTCTTGAATGTACAATGAAAATGTATATGTTTTCATGTACATTTCTTGAATGTATACTGAAAATGTGTATGTTTTGATGTACATTTCTTGAATGTACAATGAAAATGTGTATGTTTTGATGTACATTTCTTGAATGTACACTGAAAATGTGTATGTTTTGATATACATTTCTTGAATGTACAATGAAAATGTGTATGTCTTGATGTACATTTCTTGAATGTACACTGAAAATGTGTATGTTTTGATGTACATTTCTGGTATATACAATGAAAATGTGTATGTTTTGATGTACATTTCTTGAATGTACGCTGAAAATGTGTATGTTTTGATATACATTTCTTGTATATACAATGAAAATGTGTATGTTTTGATGTACATTTCTTGTATATACAATGAAAGTGTGTATGTTTTGATGTACATTTCTTGAATGTACACTGAAAATGTGTATGTTTTGATGTACATTTCTTGGATGTACACTGAAAATGTGTATGTTTTGATGTACAGTTCTTGAATGTACAATGAAAGTGTGTATGTTTTGATGTGCATTTCTGGTATATACAATGAAAATGTGTATGTTTTGATGTATATTTCTAGAATGTGCAGTCAAAATGTGTATGTTTTGATGTACATTTCTTGAATGTACAATGAAAATGTGTATGTTTTGATGTACATTTCTGGTATATACAATGAAAATGTGTATGTTTTGCTGTACATTTCTGGTATATACAATGAAAATATGTAGTTTTTGATGTACATTTCTTGAATATACAATGAAAATGTGTAGTTTTTTATGTACATTTCTTGAATGTACACTGAAAATGTGTATGTTTTGATATACATTTCTTGAATGTACAATGAAAATGTGTATGTTTTGATGTACATTCCTTGAATGTACAATGAAAATGTGTATGTTTTGATGTACATTTCTTGAATGTACAATGAAAATGTGTAGTTTTTTATGTACATTTCTTGAATGTACACTGAAAATGTGTGTGTTTTGATGTACATTTCTTGAATGTACAATGAAAATGTGTATTGAGACAAGTATTATAAAAATCAGAGAATGTCGAAAATTTGAGTGAAATTGCTTCAAACAAGTGAATTAATGCGAAACAACACCTGCTCGAATCCAACAAAAACTGTTCCCTGCCGTCTATACTGAGCGTCAGAGACGTTTTGAGACAAGTGTTACAAAAATCAGACAATGTCGAAACTTTGAGTGAAATTGCTTCAAACAAGCGAATTATCGCGGAACAACACCTGCTCGAGTCCAACAAAAACTGTGGCCTACCGTCTCTACTGTGCCTCAGAAACGCTTTCAGACAAGTGTTACGAAAATCAGAGAATGTCATAAATTAGAGTGAAATTGCTTTAAACAAGCGAATTAAAGCGAAACAACACCTGCTCGAATCCAACAGAAACTGTGCCTAGCCGTCTCTACTGAGCGTCAGAGACATTTTGAGACAAGTATTACAAAAATCAGAGAATGTCGAAAATTTGAGTGAAATTGTTTCAAACAAGCGAATTAACGCGAAACAACACCTCCTCGAATCCAACAAAAACTGTACCCTGCCGTCTCTACTGAGCGTCAGAGACATTTTGAGACAAGTGTTACAAAAATCAGAGAATGTCGAAAATTTGAGTTAAATTGCTTCAAACAAGCGAATTAACGCGAAAAAACACCTCCTCGAATCCAACAAAAACTGTACCCTGCCGTCACTACTGAGCGTCAGAGACATTTTGACACAAGTGTTACAAAAATCAGAGAATGTCATAAATTAGAGTGAAATTGCTTTAAACAAGCAAATTATCGCGAAACAACACCTGCTCGAATCCAACAAAAACTCTGTCCTGCCGTCTCTACTGAGCGTCAGAGACATTTTGAGACAAGTGTTACAAAAATCAGAGAATGTCGAAAATTTGAGTGAAATTGCTTCAAACAAGCGAATTAATGCGAAACAACACCTGCTGGAATCCAACAAAATCTGTGCCCTGCCGTCTCTACTGAGCCTCAGAGACGCTTTGAGACAAGTGTTACAAAAATTAGAGAAAGTCGAAAATTCGAGTGAAATTGCTTCAAACAAGCGAAATATCGCGAAACAACACCTGCTGGAATCTAACAAAAACTGTGGCCTACCGTCTCTACTGTGCCTCAGAAACGCTTTCAGACAAGTGTTACGAAAATCAGAGAATGTCATAAATTAGAGTGAAATTGCTTTAAAATGGCGAATTAACGCGAAACAACACCTGCTCGAATCCAACAAAAACTGTGCCCTGCCGTCTCTACTGAGCCTCAGAGACGCATTGAGACAAGTCTTACGAAAATCAGAGAATGTCATAAATTAGAGTGAAATTGCTATAAACAAGCGAATTAACCCGAAACAACACCTGCTCGAATCCAACAAAAACTGTGCCCTGCCGTCTCTACTGAGCCTCAGAGACGCTTTGAGACAAGTATTACAAAAATCAGAGAATGTCGAAAATTTGAGTGAAATTGCTTCAAACAAGCGAATTAATGCGAAACGACACCTGCTCGAATCCAACAAAAACTGTTCCCTGCCGTCTATACTGAGCGTCAGAGACGTTTTGAGACAAGTGTTACAAAAATCAGACAATGTCGAAACTTTGAGTGAAATTGCTTATAACAAGCGAATTATAGCGGAACAACACCTGCTCGAATCTAACAAAAACTGTGGCCTACCGTCTCTACTGTGCCTCAGAAATGCTTTCAGACAAGTGTTACGAAAATCAGAGAATGTCATAAATTAGAGTGAAATTGCTTTAAACAAGCGAATTAACGCGAAACAACACCTGCTCGAATCCAACAAAAACTGTGGCCTACCGTCTCTACTGTGCCTCAGAAACGCTTTCAGACAAGTGTAACGAAAATCAGAGGATGACATAAATTAGAGTGAAATTGCTTTAAACAAGCGAATTAACGCGAAACAGCACCTGTTCGAATCCAACAAAAACTGTGGCCTACCGTCTCTACTGTGCCTCAGAAACGCTTTCAAACAAGTGTTACGAAAATCAGAGAATGTCATAAATTAGAGTGAAATTGCTTTAAACAAGCGAATTAAAGCGAAACAACACCTGCTTGAATCCAACAGAAACTGTGCCCTTCCGTCTCTACTGAGCGTCAGAGACATTTTGAGACAAGTATTACAAAAATCAGAGAATGTCGAAAATTTGAGTGAAATTGCTTCAAACAAGCGAATTAACGCGAAACAACACCTGCTCGAATCCAACAAAAACTGTGGCCTACCGTCTCTACTGTGCCTCAGAAACGCTTTCAGACAAGTGTTACGAAGATCAGAGAATGTCATAAATTAGAGTGAAATTGCTTTAAACAAGCGAATTAAAGCGAAACAACACCTGCTCGAATCCAACAGAAACTGTGCCCTGCCGTCTCTACTGAGCGTCAGAGACATTTTGTGACAAGTATTACAAAAATCAGAGAATGTCGAAAATTTGAGTGAAATTGTTTCAAACAAGCGAATTAACGCGTAACAACACCTCCTCGAATCCAACAAAAACTGTACCCTGCCGTCTCTACTGAGCGTCAGAGACATTTTGAGACAAGTGTTACAAAAATCAGAGAATGTCGAAAATTTGAGTGAAATTGCTTCAAACAAGCGAATTAACGCGAAGCAACACCTCCTCGAATCCAACAAAAACTGTACCCTGCCGTCTCTACTGAGCCTCAGAGACGCTTTGAGTCAAGTGTTACAAAAATTAGAGAAAGTCGAAAATTCGAGTGAAATTGCTTCAAACAAGCGAAATATCGCGAAACAACACCTGCTGGAATCTAACAAAAACTGTGGCCTGCCGTCTCTACTGTGCCTCAGAAACGCTTTCAGACAAGTGTTACGAAAATCAGAGAATGTCATAAATTAGAGTGAAATTGCTTTAAACAAGCGAATTAACGCGAAACAACACCTGCTCGAATCCAACAAAAACTCTGTCCTGCCGTCTCTACTGAGCGTCAGAGACATTTTGAGACAAGTGTTACAAAAATCAGAGAATGTCATAAATTAGAGTGAAATTGCTTTAAAATGGCGAATTAACGCGAAAGAACACCTGCTCGAATCCAACAAAAACTGTGTGATGCCGTCTCTACTGTGCCTCAGAAAAGCTTTCAGACAAGTGTTACGAAAATCAGAGAATGTCATAAATTAGAGTGAAACTGCTTTAAACAAGCGAATTAACGCGAAACAACACCTGCTCGGATCCAACAAAAACTGTGCCCTGCCGTTCCTACTGAGCCTCAGAGACGCTTTGAGACAAGTGTTACAAAAATTAGAGAAAGTCGAAAATTTGTGTGAAATTGCTTCAAACAAGCGAAATATCGCGAAACAACACCTGATGGAATCTAACAAAAACTGTGGCCTACCGTCTCTACTGTGCCTCAGAAACGCTTTCAGACAAGTGTTACGAAAATCAGAGAATGTCATAAATTAGAGTTAAATTGCTTTAAACAAGCGAATTAACGCGAAACAACACCTGCTCAAATCCAACAAAAACTGTGCCCTGCCGTCTCTACTGAGCCTCAGAGACGCTTTGAGACAAGTATTACAAAAATCAGAGAATGTCGAAAATTTGAGTGATATTGCTTCAAACAAGCGAATTAATGCGAAACAACACCTGCTCGAATCCAACAAAAACTGTTCCCTGCCGTCTATACTGAGCCTCAGAGACGTTTTGAGACAAGTGTTACAAAAATCAGACAATGTCGAAACTTTGAGTGAAATTGCTTCAAACAAGCGAATTATCGCGGAACAACACCTGCTCGAATCCAACAAAAACTGTGGCCTACCGTCTCTACTGTGCCTCAGAAACGCTTTCAGACAAGTGTAACGAAAATCAGAGGATGTCATAAATTAGAGTGAAATTGCTTTAAACAAGCGAATTAACGCGAAACAGCACCTGCTCGAATCCAACAAAAACTGTGGCCTACCGTCTCTACTGTGCCTCAGAAACGCTTTCAGACAAGTGTTACGAAAATCAGAGAATGTCATAAATTAGAGTGAAATTGCTTTAAACAAGCGAATTAAAGCGAAACAACACCTGCTCGAATCCAACAGAAACTGTGCCCTTCCGTCTCTACTGAGCGTCAGAGACATTTTGAGACAAGTATTACAAAAATCAGAGAATGTCGAAAAGTTGAGTGAAATTGCTTCAAACAAGCGAATTAACGCGAAACAACACCTGCTCGAATCCAACAAAAACTGTGGCCTACGGTCTCTACTGTGCCTCAGAAACGCTTTCAGACAAGTGTTACGAAAATCAGAGAATGTCATAAATTAGAGTGAAATTGCTTTAAACAAGCGAATTAAAGCGAAACAACACCTGCTCGAATCCAACAGAAACTGTGCCCTGCCGTCTCTACTGAGCGTCAGAGACATTTTGTGACAAGTATTACAAAAATCAGAGAATGTCGAAAATTTGAGTGAAATTGTTTCAAACAAGCGAATTAACGCGTAACAACACCTCCTCGAATCCAACAAAAACTGTACCCTGCCGTCTCTACTGAGCGTCAGAGACATTTTGAGACAAGTGTTACAAAAATCAGAGAATGTGGAAAATTTGAGTGAAATTGCTTCAAACAAGCGAATTAACGCGAAGCAACACCTCCTCGAATCCAACAAAAACTGTACCCTGCCGTCTGTACTGAGCGTCAGAGACATTTTGAGACAAGTGTTACAAAAATCAGAGAATGTCGAAAATTTGAGTGAAATTGCTTCAAACAAGCGAATTAATGCGAAACAACACCTGCTCGAACCCAACAAAAACTGTGCCCTGCCGTCTCTACTGAGCCTCAGAGACGCTTTGAGTCAAGGGTTACAAAAATTAGAGAAAGTCGAAAATTCGAGTGAAATTGCTTCAAACAAGCGAAATATCGCGAAACAACACCTACTGGAATCTAACAAAAACTGTGGCCTGCCGTCTCTACTGTGCCTCAGAAACGCTTTCAGACAAGTGTTACAAAAATCAGAGAATGTCGAAAATTTGAGTGAAATTGCTTCAAACAAGCGAATTAACGCGAAACAACACCTCGAATCCAACAAAAACTCTGTCCTGCCGTCTCTACTGAGCGTCAGAGACATTTTGAGACAAGTGTTACAAAAATCAGAGAATGTCGAAAATTTGAGTGAAATTGCTTCAAACAAGCCAAATATCGCGATACAACACCTGCTCAAATCCAACAAAAACTGTGCCCTGCCGTCTCTACTGAGCCTCAGAGACGCTTTGATACAAGTACTACAAAATCAGAGAATGTCGAAAATTTGAGTGAAATTGCTTCAAACAAGCGAATTAATGCGAAACAACACCTGCTCGAATCCAACAAAAACTGTGCCCTGCCGTCTCTACTGAGCCTCAGAGACGCTTTGAGACAAGTCTTACGAAAATCAGAGAATGTCATAAATTAGAGTGAAATTGCTTGAAACAAGCGAATTAACGCGAAACAACACCTGCTCGAATCCAACAAAAACTGTGCCCTGCCGTCTCTACTGTGCCTCAGAGACGCTTTCAGACAAGTGTTACGAAAATCAGAGAATGTCAAAAATTAGCGTGGAATTGCTGAAACAAGCGAATTATCGCGAAACAACACCTGCTGGAATCTAACAAAAACTGTGCCCTGCCGTCTCTACTGAGCGTCAGAGACATTTTGAGACAAGTGTTACAAAAATCAGAGAAAGTCGAAAATTTGAGTGAAATTGCTTCAAACAAGCGAAATATCGCGAAACAACACCTGCTGGAATCTAACAAAAACTGTGGCCTACCGTCTCTACTGAGCCTCAGAGACGCTTTGAGACAAGTGTTACAAAAATCAGAGAATGTCATAAATTAGAGTGAAATTGCTTTAAAATGGCGAATTAACGCGAAAGAACACCTGCTCGAATCCAACAAAAACTGTGTGATGCCGTCTCTACTGTGCCTCAGAAAAGCTTTCAGACAAGTGTAACGAAAATCAGAGGATGTCATAAATTAGAGTGAAATTGCTTTAAACAAGCGAATTAACGCGAAACAGCACCTGCTCGAATCCAACAAAAACTGTGGCCTACCGTCTCTACTGTGCCTCAGAAACGCTTTCAGACAAGTGTTACGAAAATCAGAGAATGTCATAAATTAGAGTGAAATTGCTTTAAACAAGCGAATTAAAGCGAAACAACACCTGCTCGAATCCAACAGAAACTGTGCCCTTCCGTCTCTGCTGAGCGTCAGAGACATTTTGAGACAAGTATTACAAAAATCAGAGAATGTCGAAAAGTTGAGTGAAATTGCTTCAAACAAGCGAATTAACGCGAAACAACACCTGCTCGAATCCAACAAAAACTGTGGCCTACCGTCTCTACTGTGCCTCAGAAACGCTTTCAGACAAGTGTTACGAAAATCAGAGAATGTCATAAATTAGAGTGAAATTGCTTTAAACAAGCGAATTAAAGCGAAACAACACCTGCTCGAATCCAACAGAAACTGTGCCCTGCCGTCTCTACTGAGCGTCAGAGACATTTTGTGACAAGTATTACAAAAATCAGAGAATGTCGAAAATTTGAGTGAAATTGTTTCAAACAAGCGAATTAACGCGTAACAACACCTCCTCGAATCCAACAAAAACTGTACCCTGCCGTCTCTACTGAGCGTCAGAGACATTTTGAGACAAGTGTTACAAAAATCAGAGAATGTGGAAAATTTGAGTGAAATTGCTTCAAACAAGCGAATTAATGCGAAACAACACCTGCTCGAACCCAACAAAAACTGTGCCCTGCCGTCTCTACTGAGCCTCAGAGACGCTTTGAGTCAAGTGTTACAAAAATTAGAGAAAGTCGAAAATTCGAGTGAAATTGCTTCAAACAAGCGAAATATCGCGAAACAACACCTGCTGGAATCTAACAAAAACTGTGGCCTGCCGTCTCTACTGTGCCTCAGAAACGCTTTCAGACAAGTGTTACGAAAATCAGAGAATGTCATAAATTAGAGTGAAATTGCTTTAAACAAGCGAATTAACGCGAAACAACACCTGCTCGAATCCAACAAAAACTCTGTCCTGCCGTCTCTACTGAGCGTCAGAGACATTTTGAGACAAGTGTTACAAAAATCAGAGAATGTCGAAAATTTGAGTGAAATTGCTTCAAACAAGCGAAATATCGCGAAACAACACCTGCTCAAATCCAACAAAAACTGTGCCCTGCCGTCTCTACTGAGCCTCAGAGACGCTTTGATACAAGTACTACAAAATCAGAGAATGTCGAAAATTTGAGTGAAATTGCTTCAAACAAGCGAATTAATGCGAAACAACACCTGCTCGAATGCAACAAAAACTGTGCCCTGCCGTCTCTACTGAGCCTCAGAGACGCTTTGAGACAAGTCTTACGAAAATCAGAGAATGTCATAAATTAGAGTGAAATTGCTTGAAACAAGCGAATTAACGCGAAACAACACCTGCTCGAATCCAACAAAAACTGTGCCCTGCCGTCTCTACTGTGCCTCAGAGACGCTTTCAGACAAGTGTTACGAAAATCAGAGAATGTCAAAAATTAGCGTGGAATTGCTGAAACAAGCGAATTATCGCGAAACAACACCTGCTGGAATCTAACAAAAACTGTGCCCTGCCGTCTCTACTCAGCCTCAGAGACGCTTTGATACAAGTACTACAAAATCAGAGAAAGTCGAAAATTTGAGTGAAATTGCTTCAAACAAGCGAAATATCGCGAAACAACACCTGATGGAATCTAACAAAAACTGTGGCCTACCGTCTCTACTGTGCCTCAGAAACGCTTTCAGACAAGTGTTACGAAAATCAGAGAATGTCATAAATTAGAGTGAAATTGCTTTAAACAAGCGAATTAACGCGAAACAACACCTGCTCGAATCCAACAAAAACTGTGGCCTACCGTCTCTACTGTGCCTCAGAAACGCTTTCAGACAAGTGTTACGAAAATCAGAGAATGTCATAAATTAGAGTGAAATTGCTCTAAACAAGCGAATTAACGCGAAACAACACCTGCTCGAATCCAACAAAAACTGTGGCCTACCGTCTTTACTGTGCCTCAGAAACGCTTTCAGAGAAGTGTTACGAAAATCAGAGAATGTCATAAATTAGAGTGAAATTGCTCTAAACAAGCGAATTAAAGCGAAACAACACCTGCTCGAATCCAACAGAAACTGTGCCCTGCCGTCTCTACTGAGCGTCAGAGACATTTTGAGACAAGTATTACAAAAATCAGAGAATGTCGAAAATTTGAGTAAAATTGCTTCAAACAAGCGAAATATCGCGAAACAACACCTGCTTCGAATCCAACAAAAACTGTGGCCTACCGTCTCTACTGTGCCTCAGAAACTCTTTCAGACAAGTGTTACGAAAATCAGAGAATGTCATAAATTAGAGTGAAATTGCTTTAAACAAGCGAATTAAAGCGAAACAACACCTGCTCGAATCCAACAAAAGCTGTGCCCTGCCGTCTCTACTGAGCGTCAGAGACATTTTGAGACAAGTATTACAAAAATCAGAGAATGTCGAAAATTTGATTGAAATTGTTTCAAACAAGCGAATTAACGCGAAACAACACCTCCTCGAATCCAAAAAAAACTGTACCCTGCCGTCTCTACTGAGCGTCAGAGACATTTTGAGACAAGTGTTACCAAAATCAGAGAATGTCGAAAATTTGAGTGAAATTGCTTCAAACAAGCGAAATATCGCGAAACAACACCTGCTCGAATCCAACAAAAACTGTGCCCTGCCGTCTCTACTAAGCCTCAGAGACGCTTTGATACAAGTATTACAAAAATCAGAGAATGTCGAAAATTTGAGTGGAATTGCTTCCAACAAGCGAAATATCGCGAAACAACACCTGCTAGAATCTAACAAAAACTGTGGCCTACCGTCTCTACTGTGCCTCAGAAACGCTTTCAGACAAGTGTTACGAAAATCAGAGAATGTCATAAATTAGAGTGAAATTGCTTTAAACAAGCGAATTAACGCGAAACAACACCTGCTCGAATCCAACAAAAACTCTGTCCTGCCGTCTCTACTGAGCGTCAGAGACATTTTGAGACAAGTGTTACAAAAATCAGAGAATGTCGAAAATTTGAGTTAAATCTCTTCAAACAAGCGAATTAATGCGAAACAACACCTGCTGGAATCTAACAAAAACTGTGGCCTACCGTCTCTACTGTGCCTCAGAAACGCTTTCAGACAAGTGTTACGAAAATCAGAGAATGTCATAAATTAGAGTGAAATTGCTTTAAACAAGCGAATTACAGCGAAACAACACCTGCTCGAATCCAACAGAAACTGTGCCCTGGCGTCTCTACTGAGCGTCAGAGACATTTTGAGACAAGTGTTACAAAAATCAAAGAATGTCGAAAATTAGAGTGGAATTGCTTGAAACAAGCGAATTATCGCGAAACAACACTTGCTCGAATCCCTGCCGTCTCTGTTGTGGCTCTTAAACGCTTTCAGACAAGTGTTACGAAAATCAGAGAATGTCATAAATTAGAGTGAAATTGCTTTAAACAAGCGAATTATCGCGAAACAACACCTGCTCGAATCCAACAAAAACTGTTCCCTGCCGTCTCTACTGAGCGTCAGAGACATTTTGAGACAAGTATTACAAAAATCAGAGAATGTCGAAAATTTGAGTGAAATTGCTTCAAACAAGCGAATTAATGCGAAACAACACCTGCTCGAATCCAACAAAAACTGTGCCCTGCCGTCTTTACTGAGCCTCAGAGACGCTTTGAGACAAGTATTACAAAAATCAGAGAATGTCGAAAATTTGAGTGAAATTGCTTCAAACAAGCGAATTAATGCGAAACAACACCTGCTCGAATCCAACAAAAACTGTCCTGCCGTCACTACTGAGCCTCAGAGACACCTTCAGACAAGTGTTAGAAAATCAGAGACTGGAAAATTTGAATGAAATTGCTTCAAACAAGCGAATTATCGCGAAACAACACCTGCTGGAATCTAAAAAAAAATGTGGCCTACCGTCTCTACTGTGCCTCAGAAACGCTTTCACACAAGTCTTACGAAAATCAGAGAATGTCAAATTAGAGTGAAATTACTTTAAACAAGCGAATTAACGCGAAACAACACCTGCTCGAATGCAACAAAAACTGTGCCCTGCCGTCTCTACAGTGCCCCAGAGACGCTTTCAGACAAGTGTTACGAAAATCAGAGAATGTCGAAAATTTGAGTGAAATTGCTTCAAACAAGCGAATTAATGCGAAACAACACCTGCTCGAATCCAACAAAAACTGTGCAATGCCGTCTCTACTGAGCCTCAGAGACGCTTTGAGACAAGTGTTACAAAAAATAGAGAAAGTCGAAAATTTGAGTGAAATTGCTTCAAACAAGCGAAATATTGCGAAACAACACCTGATGGAATCTAACAAAAACTGTGGCCTACCGTCTCTACTGTGCCTCAGAAACGCTTTCAGACAAGTGTTACGAAAATCAGAGAATGTCATAAATTATAGTTAAATTGCTTTAAACAAGCGAATTAACGCGAAACAACACCTGCTCGAATCCAACAAAAACTGTGCCCTGCCGTCTCTACTGAGCCTCAGAGACGCTTTGAGACAAGTATTACAAAAATCAGAGAATGTCGAAAATTTGAGTGAAATTGCTTCAAACAAGCGAATTAATGCGAAACAACACCTGCTCGAATCCAACAAAAACTGTTCCCTGCCGTCTATATTGAGCGTCAGAGACGTTTTGAGTCAAGTGTTACAAAAATCAGACAATGTCGAAACTTTGAGTGAAATTGCTTCAAACAAGCGAATTATCGCGGAACAACACCTGCTCGAATCCAACAAAAACTGTGTCCATCCGTCTCTACTGAGTCTCAGAGACGCCTTCAGACAAGTGTTACGAAAATCAGAGACTGTCGAAAATTTGAGTGAAATTGCTTCACACAAGCGAATTATCGCGAAACAACACCTGCTGGAATCTAACAAAAACTGTGGCCTACCGTCTCTACTGTGCCTCAGAAACGCTTTCAGACAAGTGTTACGAAAATCAGAGAATGTCATAAATTAGAGTGAAATTGCTTTAAACAAGCGAATTAACGCGAAACAACACCTCCTCGAATCCAACAAAAACTGTGGCCTACCGTCTCTACTGTGCCTCAGAAACGCTTTCAGACAAGTGTTACGAAAATCAGAGAATGTCATAAATTAGAGTGAAATTGCTCTAAACAAGCGAATTAACGCGAAACAACACCTTCTCGAATCCAACAAAAACTGTACCCTGCCGTCTCTACTGAGCGTCAGAGACATTTTGAGACAAGTGTTACCAAAATCAGAGAATGTCGAAAAATATGAGTGAAATTGCTTCAAACAAGCAAAATATCGCGAAACAACACCTGCTCGAATCCAAAAAAAACCGTGCCCTGCCGTCTCTACTGAGCCTCAGAGACGCTTTGATACAAGTATTACAAAAATCAGAGAATGTCGAAAATTTGAGTGAAATTGCTTCAAACAAGCGAAATATCGCGAAACAACACCTGCTGGAATCTAACAAAAACTGTGGCCTACCGTCTCTACTGTGCCTCAGAAACGCTTTCAGACAAGTGTTACGAAAATCAGAGAATGTCATAAATTAGAGTGAAATTGCTTTAAACAAACGAATTAACGCGAAACAACACCTGCTCGAATCCAACAAAAACTCTGTCCTGCCGTCTCTACTGAGCGTCAGATACATTTTGAGACAAGTGTTACAAAAATCAGAGAATGTCGAAAATTTGAGTGAAATTGCTTCAAACAAGCGAATTAATGCGAAACAACACCTGCTCGAATCCAACAAAAACTGTGCCCTGCCGTCTCTACTGAGCCTCAGAGACGCTTTGAGACAAGTGTTACCAAAATTAGAGAAAGTCGAAAATTTGAGTGAAATTGCTTCAAACAAGCGAAATATCGCGAAACAACACCTGCTGGAATCTAACAAAAACTGTGGCCTACCGTCGCTACTGTGCCTCAGAAACGCTTTCAGACAAGTGTTACGAAAATCAGAGAATGTCATAAATTAGAGTGAAATTGCTTTAAACAAGCGAATTAACGCGAAACAACACCTCCTCGAATCCAACAAAAACTGTGGCCTACCGTCTCTACTGTACCTCAGAAACGCTTTCAGACAAGTGTTACGAAAATCAGAGAATGTCATCAATTAGAGTGAAATTGCTTTAAACAAGCGAATTAACGCGAAACAACACCTGCTCGAATCCAACAAAAACTGTGGCCTACCGTCTCTACTGTGCCTCAGAAACGCTTTCAGACAAGTGTTACGAAAATCAGAGAATGTCATAAATTAGAGTGAAATTGCTCTAAACAAGCGAATTAACGCGAAACAACACCTGCTCGAATCCAACAAAAACTGTGGCCTACCGTCTCTACTGTGCCTCAGAAACGCTTTCAGACAAGTGTTACGAAAATCAGAGAATGTCATAAATTAGAGTGAAATTGCTTTAAACAAGCGAATTAACGCGAAACAACACCTGCTCGAATCCAACAAAAACTCTGTCCTGCCGTCTCTACTGAGCGTCAGAGACATTTTGAGACAAGTGTTACAAAAATCAGAGAATGTCGAAAATTTGAGTGAAATTGCTTCAAACAAGCGAAATATCGCGAAACAACACCTGCTGGAATCTAACAAAAACTGTGGCCTACCGTCTCTACTGTGCCTCAGAAACGCTTTCAGACAAGTGTTACGAAAATCAGAGAATGTCATAAATTAGAGTGAAATTGCTTTAAACAAGCGAATTAACGCGAAACAACACCTGCTCGAATCCAACAAAAACTCTGTCCTGCCGTCTCTACTGAGCGTCAGAGACATTTTGAGACAAGTATTACAAAAATCAGAGAATGTCGAAAATTTGAGTGAAATTGTTTCAAACAAGCGAATTAACGCGAAACAACACCTCCTCGAATCCAACAAAAACTGTACCCTGCCGTCTCTACTGAGCGTCAGAGACATTTTGAGACAAGTGTTACCAAAATCAGAGAATGTCGAAAATTTCAGTGAAATTGCTTCAAACAAGCGAAATATCGCGAAACAACACCTGCTCGAATCCAACAAAAACTGTGCCCTGCCGTCTCTACTGAGCCTCAGAGACGCTTTGATACAAGTATTACAAAAATCAGAGAATGTCGAAAATTTGAGTGAAATTGCTTCAAACAAGCGAATTAATGCGAAACAACACCTGCTCGAATCCAACAAAAACTGTGCCCTGCCGTCTCTACTGAGCCTCAGAGACGCTTTGAGACAAGTGTTACCAAAATTAGAGAAAGTCGAAAATTTGAGTGAAATTGCTTCAAACAAGCGAAATATCGCGAAACAACACCTGCTGGAATCTAACAAAAACTGTGGCCTACCGTCGCTACTGTGCCTCAGAAACGCTTTCAGACAAGTGTTACGAAAATCAGAGAATGTCATAAATTAGAGTGAAATTGCTTTAAACAAGCGAATTAACGCGAAACAACACCTCCTCGAATCCAACAAAAACTGTGGCCTACCGTCTCTACTGTACCTCAGAAACGCTTTCAGACAAGTGTTACGAAAATCAGAGAATGTCATAAATTAGATTGAAATTGCTTTAAACAAGCGAATTAACGCGAAACAACACCTGCTCGAATCCAACAAAAACTGTGGCCTACCGTCTCTACTGTGCCTCAGAAACGCTTTCAGACAAGTGTTACGAAAATCAGAGAATGTCATAAATTAGAGTGAAATTGCTCTAAACAAGCGAATTAACGCGAAACAACACCTGCTCGAATCCAACAAAAACTGTGGCCTACCGTCTCTACTGTGCCTCAGAAACGCTTTCAGACAAGTGTTACGAAAATCAGAGAATGTCATAAATTAGAGTGAAATTGCTTTAAACAAGCGAATTAACGCGAAACAACACCTGCTCGAATCCAACAAAAACTCTGTCCTGCCGTCTCTACTGAGCGTCAGAGACATTTTGAGACAAGTGTTACAAAAATCAGAGAATGTCGAAAATTTGAGTGAAATTGCTTCAAACAAGCGAAATATCGCGAAACAACACCTGCTGGAATCTAACAAAAACTGTGGCCTACCGTCTCTACTGTGCCTCAGAAACGCTTTCAGACAAGTGTTACGAAAATCAGAGAATGTCATAAATTAGAGTGAAATTGCTTTAAACAAGCGAATTAACGCGAAACAACACCTGCTCGAATCCAACAAAAACTCTGTCCTGCCGTCTCTACTGAGCGTCAGAGACATTTTGAGACAAGTATTACAAAAATCAGAGAATGTCGAAAATTTGAGTGAAATTGTTTCAAACAAGCGAATTAACGCGAAACAACACCTCCTCGAATCCAACAAAAACTGTACCCTGCCGTCTCTACTGAGCGTCAGAGACATTTTGAGACAAGTGTTACCAAAATCAGAGAATGTCGAAAATTTCAGTGAAATTGCTTCAAACAAGCGAAAAATCGCGAAACAACACCTGCTCGAATCCAACAAAAACTGTGCCCTGCCGTCTCTACTGAGCCTCAGAGACGCTTTGATACAAGTATTACAAAAATCAGAGAATGTCGAAAATTTGAGTGAAATTGCTTCAAACAAGCGAAATATCGCGAAACAACACCTGCTAGAATCTAACAAAAACTGTGGCCTACCGTCTCTACTGTGCCTCAGAAACGCTTTCAGACAAGTGTTACGAAAATCAGAGAATGTCATAAATTAGAGTGAAATTGCTTTAAACAAGCGAATTAACGCGAAACAACACCTGCTCGAATCCAACAAAAACTCTGTCCTGCCGTCTGTACTGAGCGTCAGAGACATTTTGAGACAAGTGTTACAAAAATCAGAGAATGTCGAAAATTTGAGTGAAATCTCTTCAAACAAGCGAATTAATGCGAAACAACACCTGCTCGAATCCAACAAAAACTGTGCCCTGCCGTCTCTACTGAGCCTCAGAGACGCTTTGAGACAAGTGTTACCAAAATTAGAGAAAGTCGAAAATTTGAGTGAAATTGCTTCAAACAAGCGAAATATCGCGAAACAACACCTGCTGGAATCTAACAAAAACTGTGGCCTACCGTCGCTACTGTGCCTCAGAAACGCTTTCAGACAAGTGTTACGAAAATCAGAGAATGTCATAAATTAGAGTGAAATTGCTTTAAACAAGCGAATTAACGCGAAGCAACACCTCCTCGAATCCAACAAAAACTGTGGCCTACCGTCTCTACTGTGCCTCAGAAACGCTTTCAGACAAGTGTTACGAAAATCAGAGAATGTCATAAATTAGAGTGAAATTGCTTTAAACAAGCGAATTAACGCGAAACAACACCTGCTCGAATCCAACAAAAACTGTGGCCTACCGTCTCTACTGTGCCTCAGAAACGCTTTCAGACAAGTGTTACGAAAATCAGAGAATGTCATAAATTAGAGTGAAATTGCTCTAAACAAGCGAATTAACGCGAAACAACACCTGCTCGAATCCAACAAAAACTGTGGCCTACCGTCTCTACTGTGCCTCAGAAACGCTTTCAGACAAGTGTTACGAAAATCAGAGAATGTCATAAATTAGAGTGAAATTGCTTTAAACAAGCGAATTAACGCGAAACAACACCTGCTCGAATCCAACAAAAACTCTGTCCTGCCGTCTCTACTGAGCGTCAGAGACATTTTGAGACAAGTGTTACAAAAATCAGAGAATGTCGAAAATTTGAGTGAAATTGCTTCAAACAAGCGAAATATCGCGAAACAACACCTGCTGGAATCTAACAAAAACTGTGGCCTACCGTCTCTACTGTGCCTCAGAAACGCTTTCAGACAAGTGTTACGAAAATCAGAGAATGTCATAAATTAGAGTGAAATTGCTTTAAACAAGCGAATTAACGCGAAACAACACCTGCTCGAATCCAACAAAAACTCTGTCCTGCCGTCTCTACTGAGCGTCAGAGACATTTTGAGACAAGTATTACAAAAATCAGAGAATGTCGAAAATTTGAGTGAAATTGTTTCAAACAAGCGAATTAACGCGAAACAACACCTCCTCGAATCCAACATAAACTGTACCCTGCCGTCTCTACTGAGCGTCAGAGACATTTTGAGACAAGTGTTACCAAAATCAGAGAATGTCGAAAATTTGAGTGAAATTGCTTCAAACAAGCGAAATATCGCGAAACAACACCTGCTCGAATCCAACAAAAACTGTGCCCTGCCGTCTCTACTAAGCCTCAGAGACGCTTTGATACAAGTATTACAAAAATCAGAGAATGTCGAAAATTTGAGTGAAATTGCTTCAAACAAGCGAAATATCGCGAAACAACACCTGCTAGAATCTAACAAAAACTGTGGCCTACCGTCTCTACTGTGCCTCAGAAACGCTTTCAGACAAGTGTTACGAAAATCAGAGAATGTCATAAATTAGAGTGAAATTGCTTTAAACAAGCGAATTAACGCGAAACAACACCTGCTCGAATCCAACAAAAACTCTGTCCTGCCGTCTGTACTGAGCGTCAGAGACATTTTGAGACAAGTGTTACAAAAATCAGAGAATGTCGAAAATTTGAGTGAAATCTCTTCAAACAAGCGAATTAATGCGAAACAACACCTGCTCGAATCCAACAAAAACTGTGCCCTGCCGTCTCTACTGAGCCTCAGAGACGCTTTGAGACAAGTGTTGCAAAAATTAGAGAAAGTCGAAAATTTGAGTGAAATTGCTTCAAACAAGCGAAATATCGCGAAACAACACCTGCTGTAATCTAACAAAAACTGTGGCCTACCGTCTCTACTGTGCCTCAGAAACGCTTTCAGACAAGTGTTACGAAAATCAGAGAATGTCATAAATTAGAGTGAAATTGCTTTAAACAAGCGAATTACAGCGAAACAACACCTGCTCGAATCCAACAGAAACTGTGCCCTGGCGTCTCTACTGAGCGTCAGAGACATTTTGAGACAAGTGTTACAAAAATCAGAGAATGTCGAAAATTAGAGTGGAATTGCTTGAAACAAGCGAATTATCGCGAAACAACACTTGCTCGAATCCAACAAAAACTGTGCCCTGCCGTCTCTGTTGTGGCTCTTAAACGCTTTCAGACAAGTGTTACGAAAATCAGAGAATGTCATAAATTAGAGTGAAATTGCTTTAAACAAGCGAATTATCGCGAAACAACACCTGCTCGAATCCAACAAAAACTGTTCCCTGCCGTCTCTACTGAGCGTCAGAGACATTTTGAGACAAGTATTACAAAAATCAGAGAATGTCGAAAATTTGAGTGAAATTGCTTCAAACAAGCGAATTAATGCGAAACAACACCTGCTCGAATCCAACAAAAACTGTGCCCTGCCGTCTTTACTGAGCCTCAGAGACGCTTTGAGACAAGTATTACAAAAATCAGAGAATGTCGAAAATTTGAGTGAAATTGCTTCAAACAAGCGAATTAATGCGAAACAACACCTGCTCGAATCCAACAAAAACTGTCCTGCCGTCTCTACTGAGCCTCAGAGACACCTTCAGACAAGTGTTAGAAAATCAGAGACTGGAAAATTTGAATGAAATTGCTTCAAACAAGCGAATTATCGCGAAACAACACCTGCTGGAATCTAAAAAAAAATGTGGCCTACCGTCTCTACTGTGCCTCAGAAACGCTTTCACACAAGTCTTACGAAAATCAGAGAATGTCATAAATTAGAGTGAAATTACTTTAAACAAGCGAATTAACGCGAAACAACACCTGCTCGAATGCAACAAAAACTGTGCCCTGCCGTCTCTACAGTGCCCCAGAGACGCTTTCAGACAAGTGTTACGAAAATCAGAGAATGTCGAAAATTTGAGTGAAATTGCTTCAAACAAGCGAATTAATGCGAAACAACACCTCCTCGAATCCAACAAAAACTGTGCAATGCCGTCTCTACTGAGCCTCAGAGACGCTTTGAGACAAGTGTTACAAAAATTAGAGAAAGTCGAAAAGTTGAGTGAAATTGCTTCAAACAAGCGAAATATTGCGAAACAACACCTGATGGAATCTAACAAAAACTGTGGCCTACCGTCTCTACTGTGCCTCAGAAACGCTTTCAGACAAGTGTTACGAAAATCAGAGAATGTCATAAATTATAGATAAATTGCTTTAAACAAGCGAATTAACGCGAAACAACACCTGCTCGAATCCAACAAAAACTGTGCCCTGCCGTCTCTACTGAGCCTCAGAGACGCTTTGAGACAAGTATTACAAAAATCAGAGAATGTCGAAAATTTGAGTGAAATTGCTTCAAACAAGCGAATTAATGCGAAACAACACCTGCTCGAATCCAACAAAAACTGTTCCCTGCCGTCTATACTGAGCGTCAGAGACGTTTTGAGTCAAGTGTTACAAAAATCAGACAATGTCGAAACTTTGAGTGAAATTGCTTCAAACAAGCGAATTATCGCGGAACAACACCTGCTCGAATCCAACAAAAACTGTGTCCATCCGTCTCTACTGAGTCTCAGAGACGCCTTCAGACAAGTGTTACGAAAATCAGAGACTGTCGAAAATTTGAGTGAAATTGCTTCACACAAGCGAATTATCGCGAAACAACACCTGCTGGAATCTAACAAAAACTGTGGCCTACCGTCTCTACTGTGCCTCAGAAACGCTTTCAGACAAGTGTTACGAAAATCAGAGAATGTCATAAATTAGAGTGAAATTGCTTTAAACAAGCGAATTAACGCGAAACAACACCTCCTCGAATCCAACAAAAACTGTGGCCTACCGTCTCTACTGTGCCTCAGAAACGCTTTCAGACAAGTGTTACGAAAATAAGAGAATGTCATAAATTAGAGTGAAATTGCTTTAAACAAGCGAATTAACGCGAAACAACACCTGCTCGAATCCAACAAAAACTGTGGCCTACCGTCTCTACTGTGCCTCAGAAACGCTTTCAGACAAGTGTTACGAAAATCAGAGAATGTCATAAATTAGAGTGAAATTGCTCTAAACAAGCGAATTAACGCGAAACAACACCTCCTCGAATCCAACAAAAACTGTACCCTGCCGTCTCTACTGAGCGTCAGAGACATTTTGAGACAAGTGTTACCAAAATCAGAGAATGTCGAAAAATATGAGTGAAATTGCTTCAAACAAGCAAAATATCGCGAAACAACACCTGCTCGAATGCAAAAAAAACCGTGCCCTGCCGTCTCTACTGAGCCTCAGAGACGCTTTGATACAAGTATTACAAAAATCAGAGAATGTCGAAAATTTGAGTGAAATTGCTTCAAACAAGCGAAATATCGCGAAACAACACCTGCTGGAATCTAACAAAAACTGTGGCCTACCGTCTCTACTGTGCCTCAGAAACGCTTTCAGACAAGTGTTACGAAAATCAGAGAATGTCATAAATTAGAGTGAAATTGCTTTAAACAAGCGAATTAACGCGAAACAACACCTGCTCGAATCCAACTAAAACTCTGTCCTGCCGTCTCTACTGAGCGTCAGAGACATTT
The DNA here is from genome assembly GCA_030765045.1 of Tenodera sinensis. Classification (NCBI taxonomy): domain Eukaryota; kingdom Metazoa; phylum Arthropoda; class Insecta; order Mantodea; family Mantidae; genus Tenodera; species Tenodera sinensis. Next base: position 216,181,091 of record CM060964.1, on the reverse strand, counting down.
TGAGACAAGTGTTACAAAAATCAGAGAATGTCGAAAATTTGAGTGAAATTGCTTCAAACAAGCGAATTAATGCGAAACAACACCTGCTCGACTCCAACAAAAACTGTGCCCTGCCGTCTCTACTGAGCCTCAGAGACGCTTTGAGACAAGTGTTACAAAAATTAGAGAAAGTCGAAAATTTGAGTGAAATTGCTTCAAACAAGCGAAATATCGCGAAACAACACCTGCTGGAATCTAACAAAAACTGTGGCCTACCGTCTCTACTGTGCCTCAGAAACGCTTTCAGACAAGTGTTACGAAAATCAGAGAATGTCATAAATTAGAGTGAAATTGCTTTAAACAAGCGAATTAACGCGAAACAACACCTGCTCGAATCCAACAAAAACTCTGTCCTGCCGTCTCTACTGAGCGTCAGAGACATTTTGAGACAAGTATTAGAAAAATCAGAGAATGTCGAAAATTTGAGTGAAATTGTTTCAAACAAGCGAATTAACGCGAAACAACACCTCCTCGAATCCAACAAAAACTGTACCCTGCCGTCTCTACTGAGCGTCAGAGACATTTTGAGACAAGTGTTACCAAAATCAGAGAATGTCGAAAATTTGAGTGAAATTGCTTCAAACAAGCGAAATATCGCGAAACAACACCTGCTCGAATCCAACAAAAACTGTGCCCTGCCGTCTCTACTAAGCCTCAGAGACGCTTTGATACAAGTATTACAAAAATCAGAGAATGTCGAAAATTTGAGTGAAATTGCTTCAAACAAGCGAAATATCGCGAAACAACACCTGCTAGAATCTAACAAAAACTGTGGCCTACCGTCTCTACTGTGCCTCAGAAACGCTTTCAGACAAGTGTTACGAAAATCAGAGAATGTCATAAATTAGAGTGAAATTGCTTTAAACAAGCGAATTAACGCGAAACAACACCTGCTCGAATCCAACAAAAACTCTGTCCTGCCGTCTCTACTGAGCGTCAGAGACATTTTGAGACAAGTGTTACAAAAATCAGAGAATGTCGAAAATTTGAGTGAAATCTCTTCAAACAAGCGAATTAATGCGAAACAACACCTGCTCGAATCCAACAAAAACTGTGCCCTGCCGTCTCTACTGAGCCTCAGAGACGCTTTGAGACAAGTGTTGCAAAAATTAGAGAAAGTCGAAAATTTGAGTGAAATTGCTTCAAACAAGCGAAATATCGCGAAACAACACCTGCTGGAATCTAACAAAAACTGTGGCCTACCGTCTCTACTGTGCCTCAGAAACGCTTTCAGACAAGTGTTACGAAAATCAGAGAATGTCATAAATTAGAGTGAAATTGCTTTAAACAAGCGAATTACAGCGAAACAACACCTCCTCGAATCCAACAAAAACTGTACCCTGCCGTCTCTACTGAGCGTCAGAGACATTTTGAGACAAGTGTTACCAAAATCAGAGAATGTCGAAAATTTGAGTGAAATTGCTTCAAACAAGCGAAATATCGCGAAACAACACCTGCTCGAATCCAACAAAAACTGTGCCCTGCCGTCTCTACTAAGCCTCAGAGACGCTTTGATACAAGTATTACAAAAATCAGAGAATGTCGAAAATTTGAGTGAAATTGCTTCAAACAAGCGAAATATCGCGAAACAACACCTGCTAGAATCTAACAAAAACTGTGGCCTACCGTCTCTACTGTGCCTCAGAAACGCTTTCAGACAAGTGTTACGAAAATCAGAGAATGTCATAAATTAGAGTGAAATTGCTTTAAACAAGCGAATTAACGCGAAACAACACCTGCTCGAATCCAACAAAAACTCTGTCCTGCCGTCTGTACTGAGCGTCAGAGACATTTTGAGACAAGTGTTACAAAAATCAGAGAATGTCGAAAATTTGAGTGAAATCTCTTCAAACAAGCGAATTAATGCGAAACAACACCTGCTCGAATCCAACAAAAACTGTGCCCTGCCGTCTCTACTGAGCCTCAGAGACGCTTTGAGACAAGTGTTGCAAAAATTAGAGAAAGTCGAAAATTTGAGTGAAATTGCTTCAAACAAGCGAAATATCGCGAAACAACACCTGCTGTAATCTAACAAAAACTGTGGCCTACCGTCTCTACTGTGCCTCAGAAACGCTTTCAGACAAGTGTTACGAAAATCAGAGAATGTCATAAATTAGAGTGAAATTGCTTTAAACAAGCGAATTACAGCGAAACAACACCTGCTCGAATCCAACAGAAACTGTGCCCTGGCGTCTCTACTGAGCGTCAGAGACATTTTGAGACAAGTGTTACAAAAATCAGAGAATGTCGAAAATTAGAGTGGAATTGCTTGAAACAAGCGAATTATCGCGAAACAACACTTGCTCGAATCCAACAAAAACTGTGCCCTGCCGTCTCTGTTGTGGCTCTTAAACGCTTTCAGACAAGTGTTACGAAAATCAGAGAATGTCATAAATTAGAGTGAAATTGCTTTAAACAAGCGAATTATCGCGAAACAACACCTGCTCGAATCCAACAAAAACTGTTCCCTGCCGTCTCTACTGAGCGTCAGAGACATTTTGAGACAAGTATTACAAAAATCAGAGAATGTCGAAAATTTGAGTGAAATTGCTTCAAACAAGCGAATTAATGCGAAACAACACCTGCTCGAATCCAACAAAAACTGTGCCCTGCCGTCTTTACTGAGCCTCAGAGACGCTTTGAGACAAGTATTACAAAAATCAGAGAATGTCGAAAATTTGAGTGAAATTGCTTCAAACAAGCGAATTAATGCGAAACAACACCTGCTCGAATCCAACAAAAACTGTCCTGCCGTCTCTACTGAGCCTCAGAGACACCTTCAGACAAGTGTTAGAAAATCAGAGACTGGAAAATTTGAATGAAATTGCTTCAAACAAGCGAATTATCGCGAAACAACACCTGCTGGAATCTAAAAAAAAATGTGGCCTACCGTCTCTACTGTGCCTCAGAAACGCTTTCACACAAGTCTTACGAAAATCAGAGAATGTCATAAATTAGAGTGAAATTACTTTAAACAAGCGAATTAACGCGAAACAACACCTGCTCGAATGCAACAAAAACTGTGCCCTGCCGTCTCTACAGTGCCCCAGAGACGCTTTCAGACAAGTGTTACGAAAATCAGAGAATGTCGAAAATTTGAGTGAAATTGCTTCAAACAAGCGAATTAATGCGAAACAACACCTCCTCGAATCCAACAAAAACTGTGCAATGCCGTCTCTACTGAGCCTCAGAGACGCTTTGAGACAAGTGTTACAAAAATTAGAGAAAGTCGAAAATTTGAGTGAAATTGCTTCAAACAAGCGAAATATTGCGAAACAACACCTGATGGAATCTAACAAAAACTGTGGCCTACCGTCTCTACTGTGCCTCAGAAACGCTTTCAGACAAGTGTTACGAAAATCAGAGAATGTCATAAATTATAGATAAATTGCTTTAAACAAGCGAATTAACGCGAAACAACACCTGCTCGAATCCAACAAAAACTGTGCCCTGCCGTCTCTACTGAGCCTCAGAGACGCTTTGAGACAAGTATTACAAAAATCAGAGAATGTCGAAAATTTGAGTGAAATTGCTTCAAACAAGCGAATTAATGCGAAACAACACCTGCTCGAATCCAACAAAAACTGTTCCCTGCCGTCTATACTGAGCGTCAGAGACGTTTTGAGTCAAGTGTTACAAAAATCAGACAATGTCGAAACTTTGAGTGAAATTGCTTCAAACAAGCGAATTATCGCGGAACAACACCTGCTCGAATCCAACAAAAACTGTGTCCATCCGTCTCTACTGAGTCTCAGAGACGCCTTCAGACAAGTGTTACGAAAATCAGAGACTGTCGAAAATTTGAGTGAAATTGCTTCACACAAGCGAATTATCGCGAAACAACACCTGCTGGAATCTAACAAAAACTGTGGCCTACCGTCTCTACTGTGCCTCAGAAACGCTTTCAGACAAGTGTTACGAAAATCAGAGAATGTCATAAATTAGAGTGAAATTGCTTTAAACAAGCGAATTAACGCGAAACAACACCTCCTCGAATCCAACAAAAACTGTGGCCTACCGTCTCTACTGTGCCTCAGAAACGCTTTCAGACAAGTGTTACGAAAATAAGAGAATGTCATAAATTAGAGTGAAATTGCTTTAAACAAGCGAATTAACGCGAAACAACACCTGCTCGAATCCAACAAAAACTGTGGCCTACCGTCTCTACTGTGCCTCAGAAACGCTTTCAGACAAGTGTTACGAAAATCAGAGAATGTCATAAATTAGAGTGAAATTGCTCTAAACAAGCGAATTAACGCGAAACAACACCTCCTCGAATCCAACAAAAACTGTACCCTGCCGTCTCTACTGAGCGTCAGAGACATTTTGAGACAAGTGTTACCAAAATCAGAGAATGTCGAAAAATATGAGTGAAATTGCTTCAAACAAGCAAAATATCGCGAAACAACACCTGCTCGAATGCAAAAAAAACCGTGCCCTGCCGTCTCTACTGAGCCTCAGAGACGCTTTGATACAAGTATTACAAAAATCAGAGAATGTCGAAAATTTGAGTGAAATTGCTTCAAACAAGCGAAATATCGCGAAACAACACCTGCTGGAATCTAACAAAAACTGTGGCCTACCGTCTCTACTGTGCCTCAGAAACGCTTTCAGACAAGTGTTACGAAAATCAGAGAATGTCATAAATTAGAGTGAAATTGCTTTAAACAAGCGAATTAACGCGAAACAACACCTGCTCGAATCCAACTAAAACTCTGTCCTGCCGTCTCTACTGAGCGTCAGAGACATTTTGAGACAAGTGTTACAAAAATCAGAGAATGTCGAAAATTTGAGTGAAATTGCTTCAAACAAGCGAATTAATGCGAAACAACACCTGCTCGACTCCAACAAAAACTGTGCCCTGCCGTCTCTACTGAGCCTCAGAGACGCTTTGAGACAAGTGTTACAAAAATTAGAGAAAGTCGAAAATTTGAGTGAAATTGCTTCAAACAAGCGAAATATCGCGAAACAACACCTGCTGGAATCTAACAAAAACTGTGGCCTACCGTCTCTACTGTGCCTCAGAAACGCTTTCAGACAAGTGTTACGAAAATCAGAGAATGTCATAAATTAGAGTGAAATTGCTTTAAACAAGCGAATTAACGCGAAACAACACCTGCTCGAATCCAACAAAAACTCTGTCCTGCCGTCTCTACTGAGCGTCAGAGACATTTTGAGACAAGTATTAGAAAAATCAGAGAATGTCGAAAATTTGAGTGAAATTGTTTCAAACAAGCGAATTAACGCGAAACAACACCTCCTCGAATCCAACAAAAACTGTACCCTGCCGTCTCTACTGAGCGTCAGAGACATTTTGAGACAAGTGTTACCAAAATCAGAGAATGTCGAAAATTTGAGTGAAATTGCTTCAAACAAGCGAAATATCGCGAAACAACACCTGCTCGAATCCAACAAAAACTGTGCCCTGCCGTCTCTACTAAGCCTCAGAGACGCTTTGATACAAGTATTACAAAAATCAGAGAATGTCGAAAATTTGAGTGAAATTGCTTCAAACAAGCGAAATATCGCGAAACAACACCTGCTAGAATCTAACAAAAACTGTGGCCTACCGTCTCTACTGTGCCTCAGAAACGCTTTCAGACAAGTGTTACGAAAATCAGAGAATGTCATAAATTAGAGTGAAATTGCTTTAAACAAGCGAATTAACGCGAAACAACACCTGCTCGAATCCAACAAAAACTCTGTCCTGCCGTCTCTACTGAGCGTCAGAGACATTTTGAGACAAGTGTTACAAAAATCAGAGAATGTCGAAAATTTGAGTGAAATCTCTTCAAACAAGCGAATTAATGCGAAACAACACCTGCTCGAATCCAACAAAAACTGTGCCCTGCCGTCTCTACTGAGCCTCAGAGACGCTTTGAGACAAGTGTTGCAAAAATTAGAGAAAGTCGAAAATTTGAGTGAAATTGCTTCAAACAAGCGAAATATCGCGAAACAACACCTGCTGGAATCTAACAAAAACTGTGGCCTACCGTCTCTACTGTGCCTCAGAAACGCTTTCAGACAAGTGTTACGAAAATCAGAGAATGTCATAAATTAGAGTGAAATTGCTTTAAACAAGCGAATTACAGCGAAACAACACCTGCTCGAATCCAACAGAAACTGTGCCCTGGCGTCTCTACTGAGCGTCAGAGACATTTTGAGACAAGTGTTACAAAAATCAGAGAATGTCGAAAATTAGAGTGGAATTGCTTGAAACAAGCGAATTATCGCGAAACAACACTTGCTCGAATCCAACAAAAACTGTGCCCTGCCGTCTCTGTTGTGGCTCTTAAACGCTTTCAGACAAGTGTTACGAAATTCAGAGAATGTCATAAATTAGAGTGAAATTGCTTTAAACAAGCGAATTATCGCGAAACAACACCTGCTCGAATCCAACAAAAACTGTTCCCTGCCGTCTCTACTGAGCGTCAGAGACATTTTGAGACAAGTATTACAAAAATCAGAGAATGTCGAAAATTTGAGTGAAATTGCTTCAAACAAGCGAATTAATGCGAAACAACACCTGCTCGAATCCAACAAAAACTGTGCCCTGCCGTCTTTACTGAGCCTCAGAGACGCTTTGAGACAAGTATTACAAAAATCAGAGAATGTCGAAAATTTGAGTGAAATTGCTTCAAACAAGCGAATTAATGCGAAACAACACCTGCTCGAATCCAACAAAAACTGTCCTGCCGTCTCTACTGAGCCTCAGAGACACCTTCAGACAAGTGTTAGAAAATCAGAGACTGGAAAATTTGAATGAAATTGCTTCAAACAAGCGAATTATCGCGAAACAACACCTGCTGGAATCTAAAAAAAAATGTGGCCTACCGTCTCTACTGTGCCTCAGAAACGCTTTCACACAAGTCTTACGAAAATCAGAGAATGTCATAAATTAGAGTGAAATTACTTTAAACAAGCGAATTAACGCGAAACAACACCTGCTCGAATGCAACAAAAACTGTGCCCTGCCGTCTCTACAGTGCCCCAGAGACGCTTTCAGACAAGTGTTACGAAAATCAGAGAATGTCGAAAATTTGAGTGAAATTGCTTCAAACAAGCGAATTAATGCGAAACAACACCTCCTCGAATCCAACAAAAACTGTGCAATGCCGTCTCTACTGAGCCTCAGTGACGCTTTGAGACAAGTGTTACAAAAATTAGAGAAAGTCGAAAATTTGAGTGAAATTGCTTCAAACAAGCGAAATGTTGCGAAACAACACCTGATGGAATCTAACAAAAACTGTGGCCTACCGTCTCTACTGTGCCTCAGAAACGCTTTCAGACAAGTGTTACGAAAATCAGAGAATGTCATAAATTATAGATAAATTGCTTTAAACAAGCGAATTAACGCGAAACAACACCTGCTCGAATCCAACAAAAACTGTGCCCTGCCGTGTCTACTGAGCCTCAGAGACGCTTTGAGACAAGTATTACAAAAATCAGAGAATGTCGAAAATTTGAATGAAATTGCTTCAAACAAGCGAATTAATGCGAAACAACACCTGCTCGAATCCAACAAAAACTGTTCCCTGCCGTCTATACTGAGCGTCAGAGACGTTTTGAGTCAAGTGTTACAAAGATCAGACAATGTCGAAACTTTGAGTGAAATTGCTTCAAACAAGCGAATTATCGCGAAACAACACCTGCTCGAATCCAACAAAAACTGTGTCCATCCGTCTCTACTGAGTCTCAGAGACGCCTTCAGACAAGTGTTACGAAAATCAGAGACTGTCGAAAATTTGAGTGAAATTGCTTCACACAAGCGAATTATCGCGAAACAACACCTGCTGGAATCTAACAAAAACTGTGGCCTACCGTCTCTACTGTGCCTCAGAAACGCTTTCAGACAAGTGTTACGAAAATCAGAGAATGTCGTAAATTAGAGTGAAATTGCTTTAAACAAGCGAATTAACGCGAAACAACACCTCCTCGAATCCAACTGTGGCCTACCGTCTCTACTGTGCCTCAGAAACGCTTTCAGACAAGTGTTACGAAAATAAGAGAATGTCATAAATTAGAGCGAAATTGCTTTAAACAAGCGAATTAACGCGAAACAACACCTGCTCGAATCCAACAAAAACTGTGGCCTACCGTCTCTACTGTGCCTCAGAAATGCTTTCAGACAAGTGTTACGAAAATCAGAGAATGTCATAAATTAGAGTGAAATTGCTCTAAACAAGCGAATTAACGCGAAACAACACCTCCTCGAATCCAACAAAAACTGTACCCTGCCGTCTCTACTGAGCGTCAGAGACATTTTGAGACAAGTGTTACCAAAATCAGAGAATGTCGAAAAATATGAGTGAAATTGCTTCAAACAAGCAAAATATCGCGAAACAACACCTGCTCGAATGCAAAAAAAACCGTGCCCTGCCGTCTCTACTGAGCCTCAGAGACGCTTTGATACAAGTATTACAAAAATCAGAGAATGTCGAAAATTTGAGTGAAATTGCTTCAAACAAGCGAAATATCGCGAAACAACACCTGCTGGAATCTAACAAAAACTGTGGCCTACCGTCTCTACTGTGCCTCAGAAACGCTTTCAGACAAGTGTTACGAAAATCAGAGAATGTCATAAATTAGAGTGAAATTGCTTTAAACAAGCGAATTAACGCGAAACAACACCTGCTCGAATCCAACAAAAACTCTGTCCTGCCGTCTCTACTGAGCGTCAGAGACATTTTGAGACAAGTGTTACAAAAATCAGAGAATGTCGAAAATTTGAGTGAAATTGCTTCAAACAAGCGAATTAATGCGAAACAACACCTGCTCGAATCCAACAAAAACTGTGCCCTGCCGTCTCTACTGAGCCTCAGAGACGCTTTGAGACAAGTGTTACCAAAATTAGAGAAAGTCGAAAATTTGAGTGAAATTGCTTCAAACAAGCGAATTAATGCGAAACAACACCTGCTCGAATCCAACAAAAACTGTGCCCTGCCGTCTCTACTGAGCCTCAGAGACGCTTTGAGACAAGTGTTACGAAAATCAGAGAATGTCATAAATTAGAGTGAAATTGCTTTAAACAAGCGAATTAACGCGAAACAACACCTCCTCGAATCCAACAAAAACTGTGGCCTACCGTCTCTACTGTGCCTCAGAAACGCTTTCGAACAAGTGTTACGAAAATCAGAGAATGTCATAAATTAGAGTGAAATTGCTTTAAACAAGCGAATTAACGCGAAACAACACCTGCTCGAATCCAACAAAAACTGTGGCCTACCGTCTCTACTGAGCCTCAGAGACGCTTTGAGACAAGTGTTACCAAAATTAGAGAAAGTCGAAAATTTGAGTGAAATTGCTTCAAACAAGCGAAATATCGCGAAACAACACCTGCTGGAATCTAACAAAAACTGTGGCCTACCGTCTCTACTGTGCCTCAGAAACGCTTTCAGACAAGTGTTACGAAAATCAGAGAATGTCATAAATTAGAGTGAAATTGCTTTAAACAAGCGAATTAACGCGAAACAACACCTGCTCGAATCCAACAAAAACTCTGTCCTGCCGTCTCTACTGAGCGTCAGAGACATTTTGAGACAAGTGTTACAAAAATCAGAGAATGTCGAAAATTTGAGTGAAATTGCTTCAAACAAGCGAATTAATGCGAAACAACACCTGCTCGAATCCAACAAAAACTGTGCCCTGCCGTCTCTACTGAGCCTCAGAGACGCTTTGAGACAAGTGTTACAAAAATTAGAGAAAGTCGAAAATTTGAGTGAAATTGCTTCAAACAAGCGAAATATCGCGAAACAACACCTGCTGGAATCTAACAAAAACTGTGGCCTACCGTCTCTACTGTGCCTCAGAAACGCTTTCAGACAAGTGTTACGAAAATCAGAGAATGTCATAAATTAGAGTGAAATTGCTTTAAACAAGCGAATTAACACGAAACAACACCTGCTCGAATCCAACAAAAACTCTGTCCTGCCGTCTCTACTGAGCGTCAGAGACATTTTGAGACAAGTGTTACAAAAATCAGAGAATGTCGAAAATTTGAGTGAAATTGCTTCAAACAAGCGAAATATCGCGAAACAATACCTGCTCGAATCCAACACAAACTGTGCCCTGCCGTCTCTACTGAGCCTCAGAGACGCTTTGATAGAAGTACTACAAAAATCAGAGAATGTCGAAAATTTGAGTGAAATTGCTTCAAACAAGCGAATTAATGCGAAACAACACCTGCTCGAATCCAACAAAAACTGTGCCCTGCCGTCTCTACTGAGCCTCAGAGACGCTTTGAGACAAGTATTACAAAAATCAGAGAATGTCATTAATTAGAGTGAAATTGCTTCAAACAAGCGAATTAATGCGAAACAACACCTGCTCGAATCCAACAAAAACTGTCCTGCCGTCTCTACTGAGCCTCAGAGACACCTTCAGACAAGTGTTAGAAAATCAGAGACTGGAAAATTTGAATAAAATTGCTTCAAACAAGCGAAGTATCGCGAAACAAAACCTGCTGGAATCTAAAAAAAAATGTGGCCTACCGTCTCTACTGTGCCTCAGAAACGCTTTCAGACAAGTGTTACGAAAATCAGAGAATGTCATAAATTAGAGTGAAATTGCTCTAAACAAGCGAATTAACGCGAAACAACACCTGCTCGAATCCAACAAAAACTGTGGCCTACCGTCTCTACTGTGCCTCAGAAACGCTTTCAGACAAGTGTTACGAAAATCAGAGAATGTCATAAATTAGAGTGAAATTGCTTTAAACAAGCGAATTAAAGCGAAACAACACCTGCTCGAATCCAACAAAAACTCTGCCCTGCCGTCTCTGCTGAGCGTCAGAGACATTTTGAGACAAGTATTACAAAAATCAGAGAATGTCGAAAATTTGAGTGAAATTGTTTCAAACAAGCGAATTAACGCGAAACAACACCTCCTCAAATCCAACTAAAACTGTACCCTGCCGTCTCTACTGAGCGTCAGAGACATTTTGAGACAAGTGTTACCAAAATCAGAGAATGTCGAAAATTTGAGTGAAATTGCTTCAAACAAGCAAAATATCGCGAAACAACACCTGCTTGAATCCAACAAAAACTGTGCCCTGCCGTCTCTACTGAGCCTCAGAGACGCTTTGATACAAGTATTACAAAAATCAGAGAATGTCGAAAATTTGAGTGAAATTGCTTCAAACAAGCGAAATATCGCGAAACAACACCTGCTGGAATCTAACAAAAACTGTGGCCTACCGTCTCTACTGTGCCTCAGAAACGCTTTCAGACAAGTGTTACGAAAATCAGAGAATGTCATAAATTAGAGTGAAATTGCTTTAAACAAGCGAATTAACGCGAAACAACACCTGCTCGAATACAACAAAAACTCTGTCCTGCCGTCTCTACTGAGCGTCAGAGACATTTTGAGACAAGTGTTACAAAAATCAGAGAATGTCGAAAATTTGAGTGAAATTGCTTCAAACAAGCGAATTAATGCGAAACAACACCTGCTCGAATCCAACAAAAACTGTGCAATGCCGTCTCTACTGAGCCTCAGAGACGCTTTGAGACAAGTGTTACAAAAATTAGAGAAAGTCGAAAATTTGAGTGAAATTGCTTCAAACAAGCGAAATATCGCGAAACAACACCTGCTGGAATCTAACAAAAACTGTGGCCTACCGTCTCTACTGTGCCTCAGAAACGCTTTCAGACAAGTGTTACGAAAATCAGAGAATGTCATAAATTAGAGTGAAATTGCTTTAAACAAGCGAATTAACGCGAAACAACACCTGCTCGAATCCAACAAAAACTGTCCTGCCGTCTCTACTGAGCGTCAGAGACATTTTGAGACAAGTGTTACAAAAATCAGAGAATGTCGAAAATTTGAGTGAAATTGCTTCAAACAAGCGAAATATCGCGAAACAATACCTGCTCGAATCCAACACAAACTGTGCCCTGCCATCTCTACTGAGCCTCAGAGACGCTTTGATACAAGTACTACAAAAATCAGAGAATGTCGAAAATTTGAGTGAAATTGCTTCAAACAAGCGAATTAATGCGAAACAACACCTGCTCGAATCCAACAAAAACTGTGCCCTGCCGTCTCTACTGAGCCTCAGAGACGCTTTGAGACAAGTATTACGAAAATCAGAGAATGTCATTCATTAGAGTGAAATTGCTTTAAAATGGCGAATTAACGCGAAACAACACCTGCTCGAATCCAACAAAAACTGTGCCCTGCCGTCTTTACTGAGCCTCAGAGACGCTTTGAGACAAGTATTACAAAAATCAGAGAATGTCGAAAATTTGAGTGAAATTGCTTCAAACAAGCGAATTAATGCGAAACAACACCTGCTCGAATCCAACAAAAACTGTCCTGCCGTCTCTACTGAGCCTCAGAGACACCTTCAGACAAGTGTTAGAAAATCAGAGACTGGAAAATTTGAATGAAATTGCTTCAAACAAGCGAAGTATCGCGAAACAACACCTGCTGGAATCTAAAAAAAACTGTGGCCTACCGTCTCTACTGTGCCTCAGAAACGCTTTCACACAAGTCTTACGAAAATCAGAGAATGTCATAAATTAGAGTGAAATTGCTTTAAACAAGCGAATTAACGCGAAACAACACCTGCTCGAATCCAACAAAAACTGTGCCCTGCCGTCTCTACTGTGCCTCAGAAACGCTTTCAGACAAGTGTTACGAAAATCAGAGAATGTCAAAAATTAGAGTGGAATTGCTGAAACAAGCGAATTATCGCGAAACAATACCTGCTCCAATCCAACAAGAACTGTTCCCTGCCGTCTCTATTGAGCGTCAGAGACATTTTGAAACAAGTGTTACAAAAATCAGAGAAAGTCGAAAATTTGAGTGAAATTGCTTCAAACAAGCGAAATATCGCGAAACAACACCTGCTGGAATCTAACAAAAACGGTGGCCTACCGTCTCTACTGTGCCTCAGAAACGCTTTCAGACAAGTGTTACGAAAATCAGAGAATGTCATAAATTAGAGTGAAATTGCTTTAAACAAGCGAATTAACGCGAAACAACACCTGCTCGAATCCAACAAAAACTCTGTCCTGCCGTCTCTACTGAGCGTCAGAGACATTTTGAGACAAGTGTTACAAAAATCAGAGAATGTCGAAAATTTGAGTGAAATTGCTTCAAACAAGCGAATTAATGCGAAACAACACCTGCTCGAATCCAACAAAAACTGTGCCCTGCCGTCTCTACTGAGCCTCAGAGACGCTTTGAGACAAGTGTTACAAAAATTAGAGAAAGTCGAAAATTTGAGTGAAATTGCTTCAAACAAGCGAAATATCGCGAAACAACACCTGCTGGAATCTAACAAAAACTGTGGCCTACCGTCTCTACTGTGCCTCAGAAACGCTTTCAGACAAGTGTTACGAAAATCAGAGAATGTCATAAATTAGAGTGAAATTGCTTTAAACAAGCGAATTAACACGAAACAACACCTGCTCGAATCCAACAAAAACTCTGTCCTGCCGTCTCTACTGAGCGTCAGAGACATTTTGAGACAAGTGTTACAAAAATCAGAGAATGTCGAAAATTTGAGTGAAATTGCTTCAAACAAGCGAAATATCGCGAAACAATACCTGCTCGAATCCAACACAAACTGTGCCCTGCCGTCTCTACTGAGCCTCAGAGACGCTTTGATAGAAGTACTACAAAAATCAGAGAATGTCGAAAATTTGAGTGAAATTGCTTCAAACAAGCGAATTAATGCGAAACAACACCTGCTCGAATCCAACAAAAACTGTGCCCTGCCGTCTCTACTGAGCCTCAGAGACGCTTTGAGACAAGTATTACAAAAATCAGAGAATGTCATTAATTAGAGTGAAATTGCTTCAAACAAGCGAATTAATGCGAAACAACACCTGCTCGAATCCAACAAAAACTGTCCTGCCGTCTCTACTGAGCCTCAGAGACACCTTCAGACAAGTGTTAGAAAATCAGAGACTGGAAAATTTGAATAAAATTGCTTCAAACAAGCGAAGTATCGCGAAACAAAACCTGCTGGAATCTAAAAAAAAATGTGGCCTACCGTCTCTACTGTGCCTCAGAAACGCTTTCAGACAAGTGTTACGAAAATCAGAGAATGTCATAAATTAGAGTGAAATTGCTCTAAACAAGCGAATTAACGCGAAACAACACCTGCTCGAATCCAACAAAAACTGTGGCCTACCGTCTCTACTGTGCCTCAGAAACGCTTTCAGACAAGTGTTACGAAAATCAGAGAATGTCATAAATTAGAGTGAAATTGCTTTAAACAAGCGAATTAAAGCGAAACAACACCTGCTCGAATCCAACAAAAACTCTGCCCTGCCGTCTCTGCTGAGCGTCAGAGACATTTTGAGACAAGTATTACAAAAATCAGAGAATGTCGAAAATTTGAGTGAAATTGTTTCAAACAAGCGAATTAACGCGAAACAACACCTCCTCAAATCCAACTAAAACTGTACCCTGCCGTCTCTACTGAGCGTCAGAGACATTTTGAGACAAGTGTTACCAAAATCAGAGAATGTCGAAAATTTGAGTGAAATTGCTTCAAACAAGCAAAATATCGCGAAACAACACCTGCTTGAATCCAACAAAAACTGTGCCCTGCCGTCTCTACTGAGCCTCAGAGACGCTTTGATACAAGTATTACAAAAATCAGAGAATGTCGAAAATTTGAGTGAAATTGCTTCAAACAAGCGAAATATCGCGAAACAACACCTGCTGGAATCTAACAAAAACTGTGGCCTACCGTCTCTACTGTGCCTCAGAAACGCTTTCAGACAAGTGTTACGAAAATCAGAGAATGTCATAAATTAGAGTGAAATTGCTTTAAACAAGCGAATTAACGCGAAACAACACCTGCTCGAATACAACAAAAACTCTGTCCTGCCGTCTCTACTGAGCGTCAGAGACATTTTGAGACAAGTGTTACAAAAATCAGAGAATGTCGAAAATTTGAGTGAAATTGCTTCAAACAAGCGAATTAATGCGAAACAACACCTGCTCGAATCCAACAAAAACTGTGCAATGCCGTCTCTACTGAGCCTCAGAGACGCTTTGAGACAAGTGTTACAAAAATTAGAGAAAGTCGAAAATTTGAGTGAAATTGCTTCAAACAAGCGAAATATCGCGAAACAACACCTGCTGGAATCTAACAAAAACTGTGGCCTACCGTCTCTACTGTGCCTCAGAAACGCTTTCAGACAAGTGTTACGAAAATCAGAGAATGTCATAAATTAGAGTGAAATTGCTTTAAACAAGCGAATTAACGCGAAACAACACCTGCTCGAATCCAACAAAAACTGTCCTGCCGTCTCTACTGAGCGTCAGAGACATTTTGAGACAAGTGTTACAAAAATCAGAGAATGTCGAAAATTTGAGTGAAATTGCTTCAAACAAGCGAAATATCGCGAAACAATACCTGCTCGAATCCAACACAAACTGTGCCCTGCCATCTCTACTGAGCCTCAGAGACGCTTTGATACAAGTACTACAAAAATCAGAGAATGTCGAAAATTTGAGTGAAATTGCTTCAAACAAGCGAATTAATGCGAAACAACACCTGCTCGAATCCAACAAAAACTGTGCCCTGCCGTCTCTACTGAGCCTCAGAGACGCTTTGAGACAAGTATTACGAAAATCAGAGAATGTCATTCATTAGAGTGAAATTGCTTTAAAATGGCGAATTAACGCGAAACAACACCTGCTCGAATCCAACAAAAACTGTGCCCTGCCGTCTTTACTGAGCCTCAGAGACGCTTTGAGACAAGTATTACAAAAATCAGAGAATGTCGAAAATTTGAGTGAAATTGCTTCAAACAAGCGAATTAATGCGAAACAACACCTGCTCGAATCCAAACAAAACTGTCCTGCCGTCTCTACTGAGCCTCAGAGACACCTTCAGACAAGTGTTAGAAAATCAGAGACTGGAAAATTTGAATGAAATTGCTTCAAACAAGCGAAGTATCGCGAAACAACACCTGCTGGAATCTAAAAAAAACTGTGGCCTACCGTCTCTACTGTGCCTCAGAAACGCTTTCACACAAGTCTTACGAAAATCAGAGAATGTCATAAATTAGAGTGAAATTGCTTTAAACAAGCGAATTAACGCGAAACAACACCTGCTCGAATCCAACAAAAACTGTGCCCTGCCGTCTCTACTGTGCCTCAGAAACGCTTTCAGACAAGTGTTACGAAAATCAGAGAATGTCAAAAATTAGAGTGGAATTGCTGAAACAAGCGAATTATCGCGAAACAATACCTGCTCCAATCCAACAAGAACTGTTCCCTGCCGTCTCTATTGAGCGTCAGAGACATTTTGAAACAAGTGTTACAAAAATCAGAGAAAGTCGAAAATTTGAGTGAAATTGCTTCAAACAAGCGAAATATCGCGAAACAACACCTGCTGGAATCTAACAAAAACGGTGGCCTACCGTCTCTACTGTGCCTCAGAAACGCTTTCAGACAAGTGTTACGAAAATCAGAGAATGTCATAAATTAGAGTGAAATTGCTTTAAACAAGCGAATTAACGCGAAACAACACCTGCTCGAATCCAACAAAAACTCTGTCCTGCCGTCTCTACTGAGCGTCAGAGACATTTTGAGACAAGTGTTACAATAATCAGAGAATGTCGAAAATTTGAGTGAGATTGCTTCAAACAAGCGAATTATCGCGGAACAACACCTGCTCGAATCCAACAAAAACTGTGTCCTGCCGTCTCTACTGAGTCTCAGAGACGCCTTCAGACAAGTGTTACGAAAATCAGAGACTGTCGAAAATTTGAGTGAAATTGCTTCAAACAAGCGAATTAATGCGAAACAACACCTGCTCGAATCCAACAAAAACTGTGCCCTGCCGTCTCTACTGAGTCTCAGAGACGCCTTCAGACAAGTATTACAATAATCAGAGAATGTCGAAAATTTGAGTGAAATTGCTTCAAACAAGCGAATTATCGCGGAACAACACCTGCTCGAATCCAACAAAAACTGTGCCCTGCCGTCTCTGCTGAGCCTCGGAGACGCTTTGATACAAGTACTACAAAAATTAGAGAATTTCGAAAATTTGAGTGAAATTGCTTCAAACAAGCGAATTAATGCGAAACAACACCTGCTCGAATCCAACAAAAACTGTGCCCTGCCGGCTCTACTGAGCCTCAGAGACGCTTTGAGACAAGTATTACAAAAATCAGAGAATGTCATTAATTAGAGTGAAATTGCTTTAAAATGGCGAATTAACGCGAAACAACACCTGCTCGAATCCAACAAAAACTGTGCCCTGCCGTCTTTACTGAGCCTCAGAGACGCTTTGAGACAAGTATTACAAAAATCAGAGAATGTCGAAAATTTGAGTGAAATTGCTTCAAACAAGCGAATTAACGCGAAACAACACCTGCTCGAATCCAACAAAAACTGTGGCCTACCGTCTCTACTGAGCCTCAGAGACGCTTTGAGACAAGTGTTACCAAAATTAGAGAAAGTCGAAAATTTGAGTGAAATTGCTTCAAACAAGCGAAATATCGCGAAACAACACCTGCTGGAATCTAACAAAAACTGTGGCCTACCGTCTCTACTGTGCCTCAGAAACGCTTTCAGACAAGTGTTACGAAAATCAGAGAATGTCATAAATTAGAGTGAAATTGCTTTAAACAAGCGAATTAACGCGAAACAACACCTGCTCGAATCCAACAAAAACTCTGTCCTGCCGTCTCTACTGAGCGTCAGAGACATTTTGAGACAAGTGTTACAAAAATCAGAGAATGTCGAAAATTTGAGTGAAATTGCTTCAAACAAGCGAATTAATGCGAAACAACACCTGCTCGAATCCAACAAAAACTGTGCCCTGCCGTCTCTACTGAGCCTCAGAGACGCTTTGAGACAAGTGTTACAAAAATTAGAGAAAGTCGAAAATTTGAGTGAAATTGCTTCAAACAAGCGAAATATCGCGAAACAACACCTGCTGGAATCTAACAAAAACTGTGGCCTACCGTCTCTACTGTGCCTCAGAAACGCTTTCAGACAAGTGTTACGAAAATCAGAGAATGTCATAAATTAGAGTGAAATTGCTTTAAACAAGCGAATTAACACGAAACAACACCTGCTCGAATCCAACAAAAACTCTGTCCTGCCGTCTCTACTGAGCGTCAGAGACATTTTGAGACAAGTGTTACAAAAATCAGAGAATGTCGAAAATTTGAGTGAAATTGCTTCAAACAAGCGAAATATCGCGAAACAATACCTGCTCGAATCCAACACAAACTGTGCCATGCCGTCTCTACTGAGATTCAGAGACGCTTTGATACAAGTACTACAAAAATCAGAGAATGTCGAAAATTTGAGTGAAATTGCTTCAAACAAGCGAATTAATGCGAAACAACACCTGCTCGAATCCAACAAAAACTGTGCCCTGCCGTCTCTACTGAGCCTCAGAGACGCTTTGAGACAAGTATTACAAAAATCAGAGAATGTCATTAATTAGAGTGAAA
Source organism: Tenodera sinensis (assembly GCA_030765045.1). Classification (NCBI taxonomy): domain Eukaryota; kingdom Metazoa; phylum Arthropoda; class Insecta; order Mantodea; family Mantidae; genus Tenodera; species Tenodera sinensis. The sequence continues at coordinate 216,162,612 of CM060964.1, read as the reverse complement.
TTGCTTCAAACAAGCGAATTAATGCGAAACAACACCTGCTCGAATCTAACAAAAACTGTCCTGCCGTCTCTACTGAGCCTCAGAGACACCTTCAGACAAGTGTTAGAAAATCAGAGACTGGAAAATTTGAATGAAATTGCTTCAAACAAGCGAAGTATCGCGAAACAAAACCTCCTGGAATCTAAAAAAAAATGTGGCCTACCGTCTCTACTGTGCCTCAGAAACGCTTTCAGACAAGTGTTACGAAAATCAGAGAATGTCATAAATTAGAGTGAAATTGCTCTAAACAAGCGAATTAACGCGAAACAACACCTGCTCGAATCCAACAAAAACTGTGGCCTACCGTCTCTACTGTGCCTCAGAAACGCTTTCAGACAAGTGTTACGAAAATCAGAGAATGTCATAAATTAGAGTGAAATTGCTTTAAACAAGCGAATTAAAGCGAAACAACACCTGCTCGAATCCAACAAAAACTCTGCCCTGCCGTCTCTGCTGAGCGTCAGAGACATTTTGAGACAAGTATTACAAAAATCAGAGAATGTCGAAAATTTGAGTGAAATTGTTTCAAACAAGCGAATTAACGCGAAACAACACCTCCTCAAATCCAACTAAAACTGTACCCTGCCGTCTCTACTGAGCGTCAGAGACATTTTGAGACAAGTGTTACCAAAATCAGAGAATGTCGAAAATTTGAGTGAAATTGCTTCAAACAAGCAAAATATCGCGAAACAACACCTGCTTGAATCCAACAAAAACTGTGCCCTGCCGTCTCTACTGAGCCTCAGAGACGCTTTGATACAAGTATTACAAAAATCAGAGAATGTCGAAAATTTGAGTGAAATTGCTTCAAACAAGCGAAATATCGCGAAACAACACCTGCTGGAATCTAACAAAAACTGTGGCCTACCGTCTCTACTGTGCCTCAGAAACGCTTTCAGACAAGTGTTACGAAAATCAGAGAATGTCATAAATTAGAGTGAAATTGCTTTAAACAAGCGAATTAACGCGAAACAACACCTGCTCGAATACAACAAAAACTCTGTCCTGCCGTCTCTACTGAGCGTCAGAGACATTTTGAGACAAGTGTTACAAAAATCAGAGAATGTCGAAAATTTGAGTGAAATTGCTTCAAACAAGCGAATTAATGCGAAACAACACCTGCTCGAATCCAACAAAAACTGTCCTGCCGTCTCTACTGAGCCTCAGAGACACCTTCAGACAAGTGTTAGAAAATCAGAGACTGGAAAATTTGAATGAAATTGCTTCAAACAAGCGAAGTATCGCGAAACAACACCTGCTGGAATCTAAAAAAAACTGTGGCCTACCGTCTCTACTGTGCCTCAGAAACGCTTTCACACAAGTCTTACGAAAATCAGAGAATGTCATAAATTAGAGTGAAATTGCTTTAAACAAGCGAATTAACGCGAAACAACACCTGCTCGAATCCAACAAAAACTGTGCCCTGCCGTCTCTACTGTGCCTCAGAAACGCTTTCAGACAAGTGTTACGAAAATCAGAGAATGTCAAAAATTAGAGTGGAATTGCTGAAACAAGCGAATTATCGCGAAACAATACCTGCTCCAATCCAACAAGAACTGTTCCCTGCCGTCTCTATTGAGCGTCAGAGACATTTTGAAACAAGTGTTACAAAAATCAGAGAAAGTCGAAAATTTGAGTGAAATTGCTTCAAACAAGCGAAATATCGCGAAACAACACCTGCTGGAATCTAACAAAAACGGTGGCCTACCGTCTCTACTGTGCCTCAGAAACGCTTTCAGACAAGTGTTACGAAAATCAGAGAATGTCATAAATTAGAGTGAAATTGCTTTAAACAAGCGAATTAACGCGAAACAACACCTGCTCGAATCCAACAAAAACTCTGTCCTGCCGTCTCTACTGAGCGTCAGAGACATTTTGAGACAAGTGTTACAATAATCAGAGAATGTCGAAAATTTGAGTGAGATTGCTTCAAACAAGCGAATTATCGCGGAACAACACCTGCTCGAATCCAAAAAAAACTGTGTCCTGCCGTCTCTACTGAGTCTCAGAGACGCCTTCAGACAAGTGTTACGAAAATCAGAGACTGTCGAAAATTTGAGTGAAATTGCTTCAAACAAGCGAATTAATGCGAAACAACACCTGCTCGAATCCAACAAAAACTGTGCCCTGCCGTCTCTACTGAGTCTCAGAGACGCCTTCAGACAAGTATTACAATAATCAGAGAATGTCGAAAATTTGAGTGAAATTGCTTCAAACAAGCGAATTATCGCGGAACAACACCTGCTCGAATCCAACAAAAACTGTGCCCTGCCGTCTCTGCTGAGCCTCGGAGACGCTTTGATACAAGTACTAGAAAAATCAGAGAATTTCGAAAATTTGAGTGAAATTGCTTCAAACAAGCGAATTAATGCGAAACAACACCTGCTCGAATCCAACAAAAACTGTGCCCTGCCGGCTCTACTGAGCCTCAGAGACGCTTTGAGACAAGTATTACAAAAATCAGAGAATGTCATTAATTAGAGTGAAATTGCTTTAAAATGGCGAATTAACGCGAAACAACACCTGCTCGAATCCAACAAAAACTGTGCCCTGCCGTCTTTACTGAGCCTCAGAGACGCCTTGAGACAAGTATTACAAAAATCAGAGAATGTCGAAAATTTGAGTGAAATTGCTTCAAACAAGCGAATTAATGCGAAACAACACCTGCTCGAATCCAACAAAAACTGTCCTGCCGTCTCTACTGAGCCTCAGAGACACCTTCAGACAAGTGTTAGAAAATCAGAGACTGGAAAATTTGAATGAAATTGCTTCAAACAAGCGAATTATCGCGAAACAACACCTGCTGGAATCTAAAAAAAAACTGTGGTCTACCGTCTCTACTGTGCCTCAGAAACGCTTTCACACAAGTCTTACGAAAATCAGAGAATGTCATAAATTAGAGTGAAATTACTTTAAACAAGCGAATTAACGCGAAACAACACCTGCTCGAATCCAACAAAAACTGTGCCCTGCCGTCTCTACAGTGCCCCAGAGACGCTTTCAGACAAGCGTTACGAAAATCAGAGAATGTCGAAAATTTGAGTGAAATTGCTTCAAACAAGCGAATTAATGCGAAACAACACCTGCTCGAATCCAACAAAAACTGTGCAATGCCGTCTCTACTGAGCCTCAGAGACGCTTTGAGACAAGTGTTACAAAAATTAGAGAAAGTCGAAAATTTGAGTGAAATTGCTTCAAACAAGCGAAATATCGCGAAACAACACCTGATGGAATCTAACAAAAACTGTGCCCTGCCGTCTCTACTGAGCCTCAGAGACGCCTTCAGACAAGTGTTACGAAAATCAGAGACTGTCGAAAATTTGAGTGAAATTGCTTCACACAAGCGAATTATCGCGAAACAACACCTGCTGGAATCTAACAAAAACTGTGGCCTACCGTCTCTACTGTGCCTCAGAAACGCTATCAGACAAGTGTTACGAAAATCAGAGAATGTCATAAATTAGAGTTAAACTGCTTTAAACAAGCGAATTAACGCGAAACACCTGCTCGAATCCAACAAAAACTGTGCCCTGCCGTCTCTACTGAGCCTCAGAGACGCTTTGAGACAAGTATTACAAAAATCAGAGAATGTCGAAAATTTGAGTGAAATTGCTTCAAACAAGCGAATTAATGCGAAACAACACCTGCTCGAATCCAACAAAAACTGTTCCCTGCCGTCTATACTGAGCGTCAGAGACGTTTTGAGTCAAGTGTTACAAAAATCAGACAATGTCGAAACTTTGAGTGAAATTGCTTCAAACAAGCGAATTATCGCGGAACAACACCTGCTCGAATCCAACAAAAACTGTGTCCTGCCGTCTCTACTGAGTCTCAGAGACGCCTTCAGACAAGTGTTACGAAAATCAGAGACTGTCGAAAATTTGAGTGAAATTGCTTCACACAAGCGAATTATCGCGAAACAACACCTGCTGGAATCTAACAAAAACTGTGGCCTACCGTCTCTACTGTGCCTCAGAAACGCTTTCAGACAAGTGTTACGAAAATCAGAGAATGTCATAAATTAGAGTGAAATTGCTTTAAACAAGCGAATTAACGCGAAACAACACCTCCTCGAATCCAACAAAAACTGTACCCTGCCGTCTCTACTGAGCGTCAGAGACATTTTGAGACAAGTGTTACCAAAATCAGAGAATGTCGAAAAATATGAGTGAAATTGCTTCAAACAAGCAAAATATCGCGAAACAACACCTGCTCGAATCCAACAAAAACCGTGCCCTGCCGTCTCTACTGAGCCTCAGAGACGCTTTGATACAAGTATTACAAAAATCAGAGAATGTCGAAAATTTGAGTGAAATTGCTTCAAACAAGCGAAATATCGCGAAACAACACCTGCTGGAATCTAACAAAAACTGTGGCCTACCGTCTCTACTGTGCCTCAGGATCGCTTTCAGACAAGTGTTACGAAAATCAGAGAATGTCATAAATTAGAGTGAAATTGCTTTAAACAAGCGAATTAACGCGAAACAACACCTGCTCGAATCCAACAAAAACTCTGTCCTGCCGTCTCTACTGAGCGTCAGAGACATTTTGAGACAAGTGTTACAACAATCAGAGAATGTCGTAAATTTGAGTGAAATTGCTTCAAACAAGCGAATTAATGCGAAACAACACCTGCTCGAATCCAACAAAAACTGTGCCCTGCCGGCTCTACTGAGCCTCAGAGACGCTTTGAGACAAGTATTACAAAAATCAGAGAATGTCATTAATTAGAGTGAAATTGCTTTAAAATGGCGAATTAACGCGAAACAACACCTGCTCGAATCCAACAAAAACTGTGCCCTGCCGTCTTTACTGAGCCTCAGAGACGCCTTGAGACAAGTATTACAAAAATCAGAGAATGTCGAAAATTTGAGTGAAATTGCTTCAAACAAGCGAATTAATGCGAAACAACACCTGCTCGAATCCAACAAAAACTGTCCTGCCGTCTCTACTGAGCCTCAGAGACACCTTCAGACAAGTGTTAGAAAATCAGAGACTGGAAAATTTGAATGAAATTGCTTCAAACAAGCGAATTATCGCGAAACAACACCTGCTGGAATCTAAAAAAAAACTGTGGTCTACCGTCTCTACTGTGCCTCAGAAACGCTTTCACACAAGTCTTACGAAAATCAGAGAATGTCATAAATTAGAGTGAAATTACTTTAAACAAGCGAATTAACGCGAAACAACACCTGCTCGAATCCAACAAAAACTGTGCCCTGCCGTCTCTACAGTGCCCCAGAGACGCTTTCAGACAAGCGTTACGAAAATCAGAGAATGTCGAAAATTTGAGTGAAATTGCTTCAAACAAGCGAATTAATGCGAAACAACACCTGCTCGAATCCAACAAAAACTGTGCAATGCCGTCTCTACTGAGCCTCAGAGACGCTTTGAGACAAGTGTTACAAAAATTAGAGAAAGTCGAAAATTTGAGTGAAATTGCTTCAAACAAGCGAAATATCGCGAAACAACACCTGATGGAATCTAACAAAAACTGTGGCCTACCGTCTCTACTGTGCCTCAGAAACGCTATCAGACAAGTGTTACGAAAATCAGAGAATGTCATAAATTAGAGTTAAACTGCTTTAAACAAGCGAATTAACGCGAAACAACACCTGCTCGAATCCAACAAAAACTGTGCCCTGCCGTCTCTACTGAGCCTCAGAGACGCTTTGAGACAAGTATTACAAAAATCAGAGAATGTCGAAAATTTGAGTGAAATTGCTTCAAACAAGCGAATTAATGCGAAACAACACCTGCTCGAATCCAACAAAAACTGTTCCCTGCCGTCTATACTGAGCGTCAGAGACGTTTTGAGTCAAGTGTTACAAAAATCAGACAATGTCGAAACTTTGAGTGAAATTGCTTCAAACAAGCGAATTATCGCGGAACAACACCTGCTCGAATCCAACAAAAACTGTGTCCTGCCGTCTCTACTGAGTCTCAGAGACGCCTTCAGACAAGTGTTACGAAAATCAGAGACTGTCGAAAATTTGAGTGAAATTGCTTCACACAAGCGAATTATCGCGAAACAACACCTGCTGGAATCTAACAAAAACTGTGGCCTACCGTCTCTACTGTGCCTCAGAAACGCTTTCAGACAAGTGTTACGAAAATCAGAGAATGTCATAAATTAGAGTGAAATTGCTTTAAACAAGCGAATTAACGCGAAACAACACCTCCTCGAATCCAACAAAAACTGTACCCTGCCGTCTCTACTGAGCGTCAGAGACATTTTGAGACAAGTGTTACCAAAATCAGAGAATGTCGAAAAATATGAGTGAAATTGCTTCAAACAAGCAAAATATCGCGAAACAACACCTGCTCGAATCCAACAAAGACCGTGCCCTGCCGTCTCTACTGAGCCTCAGAGACGCTTTGATACAAGTATTACAAAAATCAGAGAATGTCGAAAATTTGAGTGAAATTGCTTCAAACAAGCGAAATATCGCGAAACAACACCTGCTGGAATCTAACAAAAACTGTGGCCTACCGTCCCTACTGTGCCTCAGGATCGCTTTCAGACAAGTGTTACGAAAATCAGAGAATGTCATAAATTAGAGTGAAATTGCTTTAAACAAGCGAATTAACGCGAAACAACACCTGCTCGAATCCAACAAAAACTCTGTCCTGCCGTCTCTACTGAGCGTCAGAGACATTTTGAGACAAGTGTTACAACAATCAGAGAATGTCGAAAATTTGAGTGAAATTGCTTCAAACAAGCGAATTAATGCGAAACAACACCTGCTCAAATCCAACAAAAACTGTGCCCTGCCGTCTCTACTGAGCCTCAGAGACGCTTTGAGACAAGTGTTACAAAAATTAGAGAAAGTCGAAAATTTGAGTGAAATTGCTTCAAACAAGCGAAATATCGCGAAACAACACCTGCTGGAATCTAACAAAAACTGTGGCCTACCGTCGCTACTGTGCCTCAGAAACGCTTTCAGACAAGTGTTACGAAAATCAGAGAATGTCATAAATTAGAGTGAAATTGCCTTAAACAAGCGAATTAACGCGAAACAACACCTCCTCGAATCCAACAAAAACTGTGGCCTACCATTTCTACTGTGCCGCAGAAACGCTTTCAGAAAAGTGTTACGAAAATCAGAGAATGTCATAAATTAGAGTGAAATTGCTTTAAACAAGCGAATTAACGCGAAACAGCACCTGCTCGAATCCAACAAAAACTGTGGCCTACCGTCTCTACTGTGCCTCAGAAACGCTTTCAGACAAGTGTTACGAAAATCAGAGAATGTCATAAATTAGAGTGAAATTGCTCTAAACAAGCGAATTAACGCGAAACAACACCTGCTCGAATCCAACAAAAACTGTGGCCTACCGTCTCTACTGTGCCTCAGAAACGCTTTCAGACAAGTGTTACGAAAATCAGAGAATGTCATAAATTAGAGTGAAATTGCTTTAAACAAGCGAATTAAAGCGAAACAACACCTGCTCGAATCCAACAAAAACTGTGCCCTGCCGTCTCTACTGAGCGTCAGAGACATTTTGAGACAAGTATTACAAAAATCAGAGAATGTCGAAAATTTGAGTGAAATTGTTTCAAACAAGCGAATTAACGCGAAACAACACCTCCTCAAATCCAACAAAAACTGTACCCTGCCGTCTCTACTGAGCGTCAGAGACATTTTGAGACAAGTGTTACCAAAATCAGAGAATGTCGAAAATTTGAGTGAAATTGTTTCAAACAAGCAAAATATCGCGAAACAACACCTGCTCGAATCCAACAAAAACTGTGCCCTGCCGTCTCTTCTGAGCCTCAGAGACGCTTTGATACAAGTATTACAAAAATCAGAGAATGTCGAAAATTTGAGTGAAATTGCTTCAAACAAGCGAAATATCGCGAAACAACACCTGCTCGAATCTAACAAAAACTGTGGCCTACCGTCTCTACTGTGCCTCAGAAACGCTTTCAGACAAGTGTTACGAAAATCAGAGAATGTCATGAATTAGAGTGAAATTGCTTTAAACAAGCGAATTAACGCGAAACAACACCTGCTCGAATCCAACAAAAACTCTGTCCTGCCGTCTCTACTGAGCGTCAGAGACATTTTGAGACAAGTGTTACAAAAATCAGAGAATGTCGAAAATTTGAGTGAAATTGCTTCAAACAAGCGAAATATCGCGAAACAATACCTGCTCGAATCCAACACAAACTGTGCCCTGCCGTCTCTACTGAGCCTCAGAGACGCTTTGATACAAGTACTACAAAAATCAGAGAATGTCGAAAATTTGAGTGAAATTGCTTCAAACAAGCGAATTAATGCGAAACAACACCTGCTCGAATCCAACAAAAACTGTGCCCTGCCGTCTCTACTGAGCCTCAGAGACGCTTTGAAACAAGTATTACAAAAATCAGAGAATGTCATTAATTAAAGTGAAATTGCTTTAAAATGGCGAATTAACGCGAAACAACACCTGCTCGAATCCAACAAAAACTGTGCCCTGCCGTCTTTACTGAGCCTCAGAGACGCTTTGAGACAAGTATTACAAAAATCAGAGAATGTCGAAAATTTGAGTGAAATTGCTTCAAACAAGCGAATTAATGCGAAACAACACCTGCTCGAATCCAACAAAAACTGTCCTGCCGTCTCTACTGAGCCTCAGAGACACCTTCAGACAAGTGTTAGAAAATCAGAGACTGGAAAATTTGAATGAAATTGCTTCAAACAAGCGAAGTATCGCGAAACAACACCTCCTGGAATCTAAAAAAAACTGTGGCCTACCGTCTCTACTGTGCCTCAGAAACGCTTTCACACAAGTCTTACGAAAATCAGAGAATGTCATAAATTAGAGTGAAATTGCTTTAAACAAGCGAATTAACCTCGAAACAACACCTGCTCGAATCCAACAAAAACTGTTCCCTGCCGTCTCTATTGAGCGTCAGAGACATTTTGAAACAAGTGTTACAAAAATCAGAGAAAGTCGAAAAATTGAGTGAAATTGCTTCAAACAAGCGAAATATCGCGAAACAACACCTGCTCGAATCCAACAAAAACTGTGCCCTGCCGTCTCTACTGAGCCTCAGAGACGCTTTGATACAAGTATTACAAAAATCAGAGAATGTCGAAAATTTGAGTGAAATTGCTTTAAAATGGCGAATTAACGCGAAACAACACCTGCTCGAATCCAACAAAATCTGTGTCCTGCCGTCTCTACTGAGCCTCAGAGACGCTTTGAGACAAGTGTTACAAAAATCAGAGAAGGTCATAAATTAGAGTGAAATTGCTTCAAACAAGCGAATTATCGCGAAACAACACCTGCTGGAATATAACAAAAACTGTGGCCTACCGTCTCTACTGTGCCTCAGAAACGCTTTCAGACAAGTGTTACGAAAATCAGAGAATGTCATAAATTAGAGTGAAATTGCTTTAAACAAGCGAATTAACGCGAAACAACACCTCCTCGAATCCAACAAAAACTGTGGCCTACCGTCTCTACTGTGCCTCAGAAACGCTTTCAGACAAGTGTTACGAAAATCAGAGAATGTCATAAATTAGAGTGAAATTGCTTTAAACAAGCGAATTAACGCAAAACAACAGCTGCTCGAATCCAACAAAAAATGTGGCCTACCGTCTCTACTGTGCCTCAGAAACGCTTTCAGACAAGTGTTACGAAAATCAGAGAATGTCATAAATTAGAGTGAAATTGCTTTAAACAAGCGAATTAACGCGAAACAACACCTGCTCGAATCCAACAAAAACTGTGGCCTACCGTCTCTACTGTGCCTCAGAAACGCTTTCAGACAAGTGTTACGAAAATCAGAGAATCTAATAAATTAGAGTGAAATTGCTTTAAACAAGCGAATTAAAGCGAAACAACACCTGCTCGAATCCAACAGAAACTGTGCCCTGCCGTCTCTACTGAGCGTCAGATACATTTTGAGACAAGTATTACAAAAATCAGAGAATGTCGAAAATTTGAGTGAAATTGCTTCAAACAAGCGAATTAACGCGAAACAACACCTGCTCGAATCCAACAAAAACTGTGCCCTGCCGTCTCTACTGAGCGTCAGAGACATTTTGAGACAAGTATTACGAAAATCAGAGAATGTCGAAAATTTGAGTGAAATTGTTTCAAACAAGCGAATTAATGCGAAACAACACCTGCTCGAATCCAACAAAAACTGTGCCCTGCCGTCTCTACTGAGCCTCAGAGACGCTTTGAGACAAGTGTTACAAAAATTAGAGAAAGTCGAAAATTTGAGTGAAATTGTTTCAAACAAGCGAAATATCGCGAAACAACACCGTGTGGAATCTAACAAGAACTGTGGCCTACCGTCTCTACTGTGCCTCAGAAACGCTTTCAGACAAGTGTTACGAAAATCAGAGAATATCATAAATTAGAGTGAAATTGCTTTAAACAAGCGAATTAACGCAAAACAACACCTGCTCGAATCCAACAAAAACTGTGGCCTACCGTCTCTACTGTGCCTCAGAAACGCTTTCAGACAAGTGTTACGAAAATCAGAGAATGTCATAAATTAGAGTGAAATTGCTTTAAACAAGCGAATTAACGCGAAACAACACCTGCTCGAATCCAACAAAAACTGTGGCCTACCGTCTCTACTGTGCCTCAGAAACGCTTTCAGACAAGTGTTACGAAAATCAGAGAATGTCATAAATTAGAGTGAAATTGCTTTAAACAAGCGAATTAAAGCGAAACAACACCTGCTCGAATCCAACAGAAACTGTGCCCTGCCGTCTCTACTGTGCCTCAGAGTCGCTTTCAGACAAGTGTTACGAAAATCAGAGAATGTCAAAAATTAGAGTGGAATTGCTGAAACAAGCGAATTATCGCGAAACAATACCTGCTCCAATCCAACAAAAACTGTTCCCTGCCGTCTCTATTGAGCGTCAGAGACATTTTGAAACAAGTGTTAAAAAAATCAGAGAAAGTCGAAAAATTGAGTGAAATTGCTTCAAACAAGCGAAATATCGCGAAACAACACCTGCTCGAATCCAACAAAAACTGTGCCCTGCCGTCTCTACTGAGCCTCAGAGACGCTTTGATACAAGTATTACAAAAATCAGAGAATGTCGAAAATTTGAGTGAAATTGCTTTAAAATGGCGAATTAACGCGAAACAACACCTGCTCGAATCCAACATAAACTGTGTCCTGCCGTCTCTACTGAGCCTCAGAGACGCTTTGAGACAAGTGTTACAAAAATCAGAGGTCATAAATTAGAGTGAAATTGCTTCAAACAAGCGAATTATCGCGAAACAACACCTGCTGGAATATAACAAAAACTGTGGCCTACCGTCTCTACTGTGCCTCAGAAACGCTTTCAGACAAGTGTTACGAAAATCAGAGAATGTCATAAATTAGAGTGAAATTGCTTTAAACAAGCGAATTAACGCGAAACAACACCTGCTCGAATCCAACAAAAACTGTGGCCTACCGTCTCTACTGTGCCTCAGAAACGCTTTCAGACAAGTGTTACGAAAATCAGAGAGTGTCATAAATTAGAGTGAAATTGCTTTAAACAAGCGAATTAACGCGAAACAACACCTCCTCGAATCCAACAAAAACTGTACCCTGCCGTCTCTACTGAGCGTCAGAGACATTTTGAGACAAGTGTTACCAAAATCAGAGAATGTCGAAAAATATGAGTGAAATTGCTTCAAACAAGCAAAATATCGCGAAACAACACCTGCTCGAATCCAACAAAAACTGTGGCCTACCGTCTCTACTGTGCCTCAGAAACGCTTTCAGACAAGTGTTACGAAAATCAGAGAATGTCATAAATTAGAGTGAAATTGCTTTAAACAAGCGAATTAAAGCGAAACAACACCTGCTCGAATCCAACAGAAACTGTGCCCTGCCGTCTCTACTGAGCGTCAGAGACATTTTGAGACAAGTATTACAAAAATCAGAGAATGTCGAAAATTTGAGCGAAATTGCCTCAAACAAGCGAATTAAAGCGAAACAACACCTGCTCGAATCCAACAAAAACTGTGCCCTGCCGTCTCTACTGTGCCTCAGAGTCGCTTTCAGACAAGTGTTACGAAAATCAGAGAATGTCAAAAATTAGAGTGGAATTGCTGAAACAAGCGAATTATCGCGAAACAATACCTGCTCCAATCCAACAAAAACTGTTCCCTGCCGTCTCTATTGAGCGTCAGAGACATTTTGAAACAAGTGTTACAAAAATCAGAGAAAGTCGAAAAATTGAGTGAAATTGCTTCAAACAAGCGAAATATCGCGAAACAACACCTGCTCGAATCCAACAAAAACTGTGCCCTGCCGTCTCTACTGAGCCTCAGAGACGCTTTGATACAAGTATTACAAAAATCAGAGAATGTCGAAAATTTGAGTGAAATTGCTTTAAAATGGCGAATTAACGCGAAACAACACCTGCTCGAATCCAACATAAACTGTGTCCTGCCGTCTCTACTGAGCCTCAGAGACGCTTTGAGACAAGTGTTACAAAAATCAGAGGTCATAAATTAGAGTGAAATTGCTTCAAACAAGCGAATTATCGCGAAACAACACCTGCTGGAATATAACAAAAACTGTGGCCTACCGTCTCTACTGTGCCTCAGAAACGCTTTCAGACAAGTGTTACGAAAATCAGAGAATGTCATAAATTAGAGTGAAATTGCTTTAAACAAGCGAATTAACGCGAAACAACACCTGCTCGAATCCAACAAAAACTGTGGCCTACCGTCTCTACTGTGCCCCAGAATCGCTTTCAGACAAGTGTTACGAAAATCAGAGAGTGTCATAAATTAGAGTGAAATTGCTTTAAACAAGCGAATTAACGCGAAACAACACCTCCTCGAATCCAACAAAAACTGTACCCTGCCGTCTCTACTGAGCGTCAGAGACATTTTGAGACAAGTGTTACCAAAACCAGAGAATGTCGAAAAATATGAGTGAAATTGCTTCAAACAAGCAAAATATCGCGAAACAACACCTGCTCGAATCCAACAAAAACCGTGCCCTGCCGTCTCTACTGAGCCTCAGAGACGCTTTGATACAAGTATTACAAAAATCAGAGAATGTCGAAAATTTGAGTGAAATTGCTTCAAACAAGCGAAATATCGCGAAACAACACCTGCTGGAATCTAACAAAAACTGTGGCCTACCGTCTCTACTGTGCCTCAGAAACGCTTTCAGACAAGTGTTACGAAAATCAGAGAATGTCATAAATTAGAGTGAAATTGCTTTAAACAAGCGAATTAACGCGAAACAACACCTCCTCGAATCCAACAAAAACTGTGGCCTACCGTCTCTACTGTGCCTCAGAAACGCTTTCAGACAAGTGTTACGAAAATCAGAGAATGTCATAAATTAGAGTGAAATTGCTTTAAACAAGCGAATTAACGCAAAACAACAGCTGCTCGAATCCAACAAAAACTGTGGCCTACCGTCTCTACTGTGCCTCAGAAACGCTTTCAGACAAGTGTTACGAAAATCAGAGAATGTCATAAATTAGAGTGAAATTGCTTTAAACAAGCGAATTAACGCGAAACAACACCTGCTCGAATCCAACAAAAACTGTGGCCTACCGTCTCTACTGTGCCTCAGAAACGCTTTCAGACAAGTGTTACGACAATCAGAGAATCTAATAAATTAGAGTGAAATTGCTTTAAACAAGCGAATTAAAGCGAAACAACACCTGCTCGAATCCAACAGAAACTGTGCCCTGCCGTCTCTACTGAGCGTCAGATACATTTTGAGACAAGTATTACAAAAATCAGAGAATGTCGAAAATTTGAGTGAAATTGCTTCAAACAAGCGAATTAACGCGAAACAACACCTGCTCGAATCCAACAAAAACTGTGCCCTGCCGTCTCTACTGAGCGTCAGAGACATTTTGAGACAAGTATTACGAAAATCAGAGAATGTCGAAAATTTGAGTGAAATTGTTTCAAACAAGCGAATTAATGCGAAACAACACCTGCTCGAATCCAACAAAAACTGTGCCCTGCCGTCTCTACTGAGCCTCAGAGACGCTTTGAGACAAGTGTTACAAAAATTAGAGAAAGTCGAAAATTTGAGTGAAATTGTTTCAAACAAGCGAAATATCGCGAAACAACACCTGCTGGAATCTAACAAGAACTGTGGCCTACCGTCTCTACTGTGCCTCAGAAACGCTTTCAGACAAGTGTTACGAAAATCAGAGAATATCATAAATTAGAGTGAAATTGCTTTAAACAAGCGAATTAACGCAAAACAACACCTGCTCGAATCCAACAAAAACTGTGGCCTACCGTCTCTACTGTGCCTCAGAAACGCTTTCAGACAAGTGTTACGAAAATCAGAGAATGTCATAAATTAGAGTGAAATTGCTTTAAACAAGCGAATTAACGCGAAACAACACCTGCTCGAATCCAACAAAAACTGTGGCCTACCGTCTCTACTGTGCCTCAGAAACGCTTTCAGACAAGTGTTACGAAAATCAGAGAATGTCATAAATTAGAGTGAAATTGCTTTAAACAAGCGAATTAAAGCGAAACAACACCTGCTCGAATCCAACAGAAACTGTGCCCTGCCGTCTCTACTGAGCGTCAGAGACATTTTGAGACAAGTATTACAAAAATCAGAGAATGTCGAAAATTTGAGCGAAATTGCCTCAAACAAGCGAATTAAAGCGAAACAACACCTGCTCGAATCCAACAAAAACTGTGCCCTGCCGTCTCTACTGTGCCTCAGAGTCGCTTTCAGACAAGTGTTACGAAAATCAGAGAATGTCAAAAATTAGAGTGGAATTGCTGAAACAAGCGTATTATCGCGAAACAATACCTGCTCCAATCCAACAAAAACTGTTCCCTGCCGTCTCTATTGAGCGTCAGAGACATTTTGAAACAAGTGTTACAAAAATCAGAGAAAGTCGAAAAATTGAGTGAAATTGCTTCAAACAAGCGAAATATCGCGAAACAACACCTGCTCGAATCCAACAAAAACTGTGCCCTGCCGTCTCTACTGAGCCTCAGAGACGCTTTGATACAAGTATTACAAAAATCAGAGAATGTCGAAAATTTGAGTGAAATTGCTTTAAAATGGCGAATTAACGCGAAACAACACCTGCTCGAATCCAACATAAACTGTGTCCTGCCGTCTCTACTGAGCCTCAGAGACGCTTTGAGACAAGTGTTACAAAAATCAGAGGTCATAAATTAGAGTGAAATTGCTTCAAACAAGCGAATTATCGCGAAACAACACCTGCTGGAATATAACAAAAACTGTGGCCTACCGTCTCTACTGTGCCTCAGAAACGCTTTCAGACAAGTGTTACGAAAATCAGAGAATGTCATAAATTAGAGTGAAATTGCTTTAAACAAGCGAATTAACGCGAAACAACACCTGCTCGAATGCAACAAAAACTGTGGCCTACCGTCTCTACTGTGCCTCAGAAACGCTTTCAGACAAGTGTTACGAAAATCAGAGAATGTCATAAATTAGAGTGAAATTGCTTTAAACAAGCGAAATAACGCGAAACAACACCTCCTCGAATCCAACAAAAACTGTACCCTGCCGTCTCTACTGAGCGTCAGAGACATTTTGAGACAAGTGTTACCAAAATCAGAGAATGTCGAAAAATATGAGTGAAATTGCTTCAAACAAGCAAAATATCGCGAAACAACACCTGCTCGAATCCAACAAAAACCGTGCCCTGCCGTCTCTACTGAGCCTCAGAGACGCTTTGATACAAGTATTACAAAAATCAGAGAATGTCGAAAATTTGAGTGAAATTGCTTCAAACAAGCGAAATATCGCGAAACAACACCTGCTGGAATCTAACAAAAACTGTGGCCTACCGTCTCTACTGTGCCTCAGAAACGCTTTCAGACAAGTGTTACGAAAATCAGAGAATGTCATAAATTAGAGTGAAATTGCTTTAAACAAGCGAATTAACGCGAAACAACACCTGCTCGAATCCAACAAAAACTGTGCCCTGCCGTCTCTACTGAGCCTCAGAGACGCTTTGATACAAGTATTACAAAAATCAGAGAATGTCGAAAATTTGAGTGAAATTGCTTCAAACAAGCGAATTAATGCGAAACAACACCTGCTCGAATCCAACAAAAACTGTTCCCTGCCGTCTATAATGAGCGTCAGAGACGTTTTGAGTCAAGTGTTACAAAAATCAGACAATGTCGAGACTTTGAGTGAAATTGCTTCAAACAAGCGAAATATCGCGAAACAACACCTGCTCGAATCCAACAAAAACTGTGTCCTGCCGTCTCTACTGAGTCTCAGAGACGCCTTCAGATAAGTGTTACGAAAATCAGAGACTGTCGAAAATTTGAGAGAAATTGCTTCAAACAAGAGAATTATCGCGAAACAACACCTGCTGGAATCTAACAAAAACTGTGGCCTACCGTCTCTAGTGTGCCTCAGAAACGCTTTCAGGCAAGTGTTACGAAAATCAGAGAATGTCATAAATTAGAGTGAAATTGCTTTAAACAAGCGAATTAACGCGAAACAACACCTCCTCGAATCCAACAAAAACTGTGGCCTACCGTCTCTACTGTGCCTCAGAAACGCTTTCAGACAAGTGTTACGAAAATCAGAGAATGTCATAAATTAGAGTGAAATTGCTTTAAACAAGCGAATTAACGCGAAACAACACCTGCTCGAATCCAACAAAAACTGTGGCCTACCGTCTCTACTGTGCCTCAGAAACGCTTTCAGACAAGTGTTACGAAAATCAGAGAATCTAATAAATTAGAGTGAAATTGCTTTAAACAAGCGAATTAAAGCGAAACAACACCTGCTCGAATCCAACAGAAACTGTGCCCTGCCGTCTCTACTGAGCGTCAGAGACATTTTGAGACAAGTATTACAAAAATCAGAGAATGTCGAAAATTTGAGTGAAATTGCTTCAAACAAGCGAATTAACGCGAAACAACACCTGCTCGAATCCAACAAAAACTGTGCCCTGTCGTCTTTACTGAGCGTCAGAGACATTTTGAGACAAGTATTACGAAAATCAGAGAATGTCGAAAATTTGAGTGAAATTGTTTCAAACAAGCGAATTAATGCGAAACAACACCTGCTCGAATCCAACAAAAACTGTGCCCTGCCGTCTCTACTGAGCCTCAGAGACGCTTTGAGACAAGTGTTACAAAAATTAGAGAATGTCGAAAATTTGAGTGAAATTGCTTCAAACAAGCGAAATATCGCGAAACAACACCTGCTGGAATCTAACAAAAACTGTGGCCTACCGTCTCTACTGTGCCTCAGAAACGCTTTCAGACAAGTGTTACGAAAATCAGAGAATATCATAAATTAGAGTGAAATTGCTTTAAACAAGCGAATTAACGCAAAACAACACCTGCTCGAATCCAACAAAAACTGTGGCCTACCGTCTCTACTGTGCCTCAGAAACGCTTTCAGACAAGTGTTACGAAAATCAGAGAATGTCATAAATTAGAGTGAAATTGCTTTAAACAAGCGAATTAACGCGAAACAACACCTGCTCGAATCCAACAAAAACTGTGGCCTACCGTCTCTACTGTGCCTCAGAAACGCTTTCAGACAAGTGTTACGAAAATCAGAGAATGTCATAAATTAGAGTGAAATTGCTTTAAACAAGAGAATTAAAGCGAAACAACACCTGCTCGAATCCAACAGAAACTGTGCCCTGCCGTCTCCACTGAGCGTCAGAGACATTTTGAGACAAGTATTACAAAAATCAGAGAATGTCGAAAATTTGAGTGAAATTGCCTCAAACAAGCGAATTAAAGCGAAACAACACCTGCTCGAATCCAACAAAAACTGTGCCCTGCCGTCTCTACTGAGCGTCATAGACATTTTGAGACAAGTATTACAAAAATCAGAGAATGTCGAAAATTTGAGTGAAATTGTTTCAAACAAGCGAATTAACGCGAAACAACACCTCCTCGAATCCACCAAATACTGTACCCTGCCGTCTCTACTGAGCGTCAGAGACATTTTGAGACAAGTGTTACAAAAATCAGAGAATTTCGAAAATTTGAGTGAAATTGCTTCAAACAAGCGAAATATCGCGAAACAACACCTGCTCGAATCCAACAAAAACTGTGCCCTGCCGTCTCTACTGAGCCTCAGAGACGCTTTGATACAAGTATTACAAAAATCAGAGAATGTCGAAAATTTGAGTGAAATTGCTTCAAACAAGCGAAATATCGCGAAACAACACCTGCTCGAATCCAACAAAAACTGTGGCCTACCGTCTCTACTGAGCGTCAGAGACATTTTGAGACAAGTGTTACAAAAATCAGAGAATGTCGACAATTTGAGTGAAATTGCTTTAAACAAGCGAATTAACGCGAAACAACACCTGCTCGAATCCAACAAAAACTGTGGCCTACCGTCTCTACTGTGCCTCAGAAACGCTTTCAGACAAGTGTTACGAAAATCAGAGAATCTAATAAATTAGAGTGAAATTGCTTTAAACAAGCGAATTAAAGCGAAACAACACCTGCTCGAATCCAACACAAACTGTGCCCTGCCGTCTCTACTGAGCGTCAGAGACATTTTGAGACAAGTATTACAAAAATCAGAGAATGTCGAAAATTTGAGTGAAATTGCTTCAAACAAGCGAATTAACGCGAAACAACACCTGCTCGAATCCAACAAAAACTGTGGCCTACCGTCTCTACTGTGCCTCAGAAACGCTTTCAGACAAGTGTTACGAAAATCAGAGAATGTCATAAATTAGAGTGAAATTGCTTTAAACAAGCGAATTAAAGCGAAACAACACCTGCTCGAATCCAACACAAACTGTGCCCTGCCGTCTCTACTGAGCCTCAGAGACGCTTTGATACAAGTACTACAAAAATCAGAGAATGTCGAAAATTTGAGTGAAATTGCTTCAAACAAGCGAATTAATGCGAAACAACACCTGCTCGAATCCAACAAAAACTGTGCCCTGCCGTCTCTACTGAGCCTCAGAGACGCTTTGAGACAAGTATTACAAAAATCAGAGAATGTCATTAATTAGAGTGAAATTGCTTTAAAATGGCGAATTAAAGCTAAACAACACCTGCTCGAATCCAACAAAAACTGTGCCCTGCCGTCTTTACTGAGCCTCAGAGACGCTTTGAGACAAGTATTACAAAAATCAGAGAATGTCGAAAATTTGAGTGAAATTGCTTCAAACAAGCGAATTAATGCGAAACAACACCTGCTCGAATCCAACAAAAACTGTCCTGCCGTCTCTACTGAGCCTCAGAGACACCTTCAGACAAGTGTTAGAAAATCAGAGACTGGAAAATTTGAATGAAATTGCTTAAAACAAGCGAAGTATCGCGAAACAACACCTGCTGGAATCTAAAAAAAACTGTGGCCTACCGTCTCTACTGTGCCTCAGAAACGCTTTCACACAAGTCTTACGAAAATCAGAGAATGTCATAAATTAGAGTGAAATTGCTTTAAACAAGCGAATTAACGCGAAACAACACCTGCTCGAATCCAACAAAAACTGTGCCCTGCCGTCTCTACTGTGCCTCAGAGACGCTTTCAGACAAGTGTTACGAAAATCAGAGAATGTCAAAAATTAGAGTGGAATTGCTGAAACAAGCGAATTATCGCGAAACAATACCTGCTCCAATCCAACAAAAACTGTTCCCTGCCGTCTCTATTGAGCGTCAGAGACATTTTGAAACAAGTGTTACAAAAATCAGAGAAAGTCGAAAATTTGAGTGAAATTGCTTCAAACAAGCGAAATATCGCGAACAACACCTGCTCGAATCCAACAAAAACTGTGCCCTGCCGTCTCTACTGAGCCTCAGAGACGCTTTGATACAAGTATTACAAAAATCAGAGAATGTCGAAAATTTGAGTGAAATTGCTTTAAAATGGCGCATTAACGCGAAACAACACCTGCTCGAATCCAACGAAAACTGTGTCCTGCCGTCTCTACTGAGCCTCAGAGACGCTTTGAGACAAGTGTTACAAAAATCAGAGAAGGTCATAAATTAGAGTGAAATTGCTTCAAACAAGCGAATTATCGCGAAACAACACCTGCTGGAATATAACAAAAACTGTGGCCTACCGTCTCTACTGTGCCTCAGAAACGCTTTCAGACAAGTGTTACGAAAATCAGAGAATGTCATAAATTTGAGTGAAATTGCTTTAAACAAGCGAATTAAAGCGAAACAACACCTGCTCGAATCCAACAGAAACTGTGCCCTGCCGTGTCTACTGAGCGTCAGAGACATTTTGAGACAAGTATTACAAAAATCAGAGAATGTCGAAAATTTGAGTGAAATTGTTTCAAACAAGCGAATTAACGCGAAACAACACCTCCTCGGATCCAACAAAAACTGTGCCCTACCGTCTCTACTGAGCGTCAGAGACATTTTGAGACAAGTGTTACATAAATCAGAGAATGTCGAAAATTTGAGTGAAATTGCTTCAAACAAGCGAATTAACGCGAAACAACACCTGCTCGAATCCAACAAAAACTGTGCCCTGCCGTCTTTACTGAGCGTCAGAGACATTTTGAGACAAGTATTACGAAAATCAGAGAATGTCGAAAATTTGAGTGAAATTGTTTCAAACAAGCGAATTAATGCGAAACAACACCTGCTCGAATCCAACAAAAACTGTGCCCTGCCGTCTCTACTGAGCCTCAGAGACGCTTTGAGACAAGTGTTACAAAAATTAGAGAAAGTCGAAAATTTGAGTGAAATTGCTTCAAACAAGCGAAATATCGCGAAACAACACCTGCTGGAATCTAACAAAAACTGTGGCCTACCGTCTCTACTGTGCCTCAGAAACGCTTTCAGTCAAGTGTTACGAAAATCAGAGAATATCATAAATTAGAGTGAAATTGCTTTAAACAAGCGAATTAACGCAAAACAACACCTGCTCGAATCCAACAAAAACTGTGGCCTACCGTCTCTACTGTGCCTCAGAAACGCTTTCAGACAAGTGTTACGAAAATCAGAGAATGTCATAAATTAGAGTGAAATTGCTTTAAACAAGCGAATTAACGCGAAACAACACCTGCTCGAATCCAACAAAAACTGTGGCCTACCGTCTCTACTGTGCCTCAGAAACGCTTTCAGACAAGTGTTACGAAAATCAGAGAATGTCATAAATTAGAGTGAAATTGCTTTAAACAAGAGAATTAAAGCGAAACAACACCTGCTCGAATCCAACAGAAACTGTGCCCTGCCGTCTCTACTGAGCGTCAGAGACATTTTGAGACAAGTATTACAAAAATCAGAGAATGTCGAAAATTTGAGTGAAATTGCCTCAAACAAGCGAATTAAAGCGAAACAACACCTGCTCGAATCCAACAAAAACTGTGCCCTGCCGTCTCTACTGAGCGTCATAGACATTTTGAGACAAGTATTACAAAAATCAGAGAATGTCGAAAATTTGAGTGAAATTGTTTCAAACAAGCGAATTAACGCGAAACAACACCTCCTCGAATCCACCAAATACTGTACCCTGCCGTCTCTACTGAGCGTCAGAGACATTTTGAGACAAGTGTTACAAAAATCAGAGAATTTCGAAAATTTGAGTGAAATTGCTTCAAACAAGCGAAATATCGCGAAACAACACCTGCTCGAATCCAACAAAAACTGTGCCCTGCCGTCTCTACTGAGCCTCAGAGACGCTTTGATACAAGTATTACAAAAATCAGAGAATGTCGAAAATTTGAGTGAAATTGTTTCAAACAAGCGAATTAATGCGAAACAACACCTGCTCGAATCCAACAAAAACTGTGCCCTGCCGTCTCTACTGAGCCTCAGAGACGCTTTGAGACAAGTGTTACAAAAATTAGAGAAAGTCGAAAATTTGAGTGAAATTGCTTCAAACAAGCGAAATATCGCGAAACAACACCTGCTGGAATCTAACAAAAACTGTGGCCTACCGTCTCTACTGTGCCTCAGAAACGCTTTCAGTCAAGTGTTACGAAAATCAGAGAATATCATAAATTAGAGTGAAATTGCTTTAAACAAGCGAATTAACGCAAAACAACACCTGCTCGAATCCAACAAAAACTGTGGCCTACCGTCTCTACTGTGCCTCAGAAACGCTTTCAGACAAGTGTTACGAAAATCAGAGAATGTCATAAATTAGAGTGAAATTGCTTTAAACAAGCGAATTAACGCGAAACAACACCTGCTCGAATCCAACAAAAACTGTGGCCTACCGTCTCTACTGTGCCTCAGAAACGCTTTCAGACAAGTGTTACGAAAATCAGAGAATGTCATAAATTAGAGTGAAATTGCTTTAAACAAGAGAATTAAAGCGAAACAACACCTGCTCGAATCCAACAGAAACTGTGCCCTGCCGTCTCTACTGAGCGTCAGAGACATTTTGAGACAAGTATTACAAAAATCAGAGAATGTCGAAAATTTGAGTGAAATTGCCTCAAACAAGCGAATTAAAGCGAAACAACACCTGCTCGAATCCAACAAAAACTGTGCCCTGCCGTCTCTACTGAGCGTCATAGACATTTTGAGACAAGTATTACAAAAATCAGAGAATGTCGAAAATTTGAGTGAAATTGTTTCAAACAAGCGAATTAACGCGAAACAACACCTCCTCGAATCCACCAAATACTGTACCCTGCCGTCTCTACTGAGCGTCAGAGACATTTTGAGACAAGTGTTACAAAAATCAGAGAATTTCGAAAATTTGAGTGAAATTGCTTCAAACAAGCGAAATATCGCGAAACAACACCTGCTCGAATCCAACAAAAACTGTGCCCTGCCGTCTCTACTGAGCCTCAGAGACGCTTTGATACAAGTATTACAAAAATCAGAGAATGTCGAAAATTTGAGTGAAATTGCTTCAAACAAGCGAAATATCGCGAAACAACACCTGCTCGAATCCAACAAAAACTGTGGCCTACCGTCTCTACTGAGCGTCAGAGACATTTTGAGACAAGTGTTACAAAAATCAGAGAATGTCGACAATTTGAGTGAAATTGCTTTAAACAAGCGAATTAACGCGAAACAACACCTGCTCGAATCCAACAAAAACTGTGGCCTACCGTCTCTACTGTGCCTCAGAAACGCTTTCAGACAAGTGTTACGAAAATCAGAGAATCTAATAAATTAGAGTGAAATTGCTTTAAACAAGCGAATTAAAGCGAAACAACACCTGCTCGAATCCAACACAAACTGTGCCCTGCCGTCTCTACTGAGCGTCAGAGACATTTTGAGACAAGTATTACAAAAATCACAGAATGTCGAAAATTTGAGTGAAATTGCTTCAAACAAGCGAATTAACGCGAAACAACACCTGCTCGAATCCAACAAAAACTGTGGCCTACCGTCTCTACTGTGCCTCAGAAACGCTTTCAGACAAGTGTTACGAAAATCAGAGAATGTCATAAATTAGAGTGAAATTGCTTTAAACAAGCGAATTAAAGCGAAACAACACCTGCTCGAATCCAACACAAACTGTGCCCTGCCGTCTCTACTGAGCCTCAGAGACGCTTTGATACAAGTACTACAAAAATCAGAGAATGTCGAAAATTTGAGTGAAATTGCTTCAAACAAGCGAATTAATGCGAAACAACACCTGCTCGAATCCAACAAAAACTGTGCCCTGCCGTCTCTACTGAGCCTCAGAGACGCTTTGAGACAAGTATTACAAAAATCAGAGAATGTCATTAATTAGAGTGAAATTGCTTTAAAATGGCGAATTAAAGCGAAACAACACCTGCTCGAATCCAACAAAAACTGTGCCCTGCCGTCTTTACTGAGCCTCAGAGACGCTTTGAGACAAGTATTACAAAAATCAGAGAATGTCGAAAATTTGAGTGAAATTGCTTCAAACAAGCGAATTAATGCGAAACAACACCTGCTCGAATCCAACAAAAACTGTCCTGCCGTCTCTACTGAGCCTCAGAGACACCTTCAGACAAGTGTTAGAAAATCAGAGACTGGAAAATTTGAATGAAATTGCTTCAAACAAGCGAAGTATCGCGAAACAACACCTGCTGGAATCTAAAAAAAACTGTGGCCTACCGTCTCTACTGTGCCTCAGAAACGCTTTCACACAAGTCTTACGAAAATCAGAGAATGTCATAAATTAGAGTGAAATTGCTTTAAACAAGCGAATTAACGCGAAACAACACCTGCTCGAATCCAACAAAAACTGTGCCCTGCCGTCTCTACTGTGCCTCAGAGACGCTTTCAGACAAGTGTTACGAAAATCAGAGAATGTCAAAAATTAGAGTGGAATTGCTGAAACAAGCGAATTATCGCGAAACAATACCTGCTCCAATCCAACAAAAACTGTTCCCTGCCGTCTCTATTGAGCGTCAGAGACATTTTGAAACAAGTGTTACAAAAATCAGAGAAAGTCGAAAATTTGAGTGAAATTGCTTCAAACAAGCGAAATATCGCGAAACAACACCTGCTCGAATCCAACAAAAACTGTGCCCTGCCGTCTCTACTGAGCCTCAGAGACGCTTTGATACAAGTATTACAAAAATCAGAGAATGTCGAAAATTTGAGTGAAATTGCTTTAAAATGGCGCATTAACGCGAAACAACACCTGCTCGAATCCAACGAAAACTGTGTCCTGCCGTCTCTACTGAGCCTCAGAGACGCTTTGAGACAAGTGTTACAAAAATCAGAGAAGGTCATAAATTAGAGTGAAATTGCTTCAAACAAGCGAATTATCGCGAAACAACACCTGCTGGAATATAACAAAAACTGTGGCCTACCGTCTCTACTGTGCCTCAGAAACGCTTTCAGACAAGTGTTACGAAAATCAGAGAATGTCATAAATTAGAGTGAAATTGCTTTAAACAAGCGAATTAAAGCGAAACAACACCTGCTCGAATCCAACAGAAACTGTGCCCTGCCGTGTCTACTGAGCGTCAGAGACATTTTGAGACAAGTATTACAAAAATCAGAGAATGTCGAAAATTTGAGTGAAATTGCTTCAAACAAGCGAATTAACGCGAAACAACACCTCCTCGGATCCAACAAAAACTGTGCCCTACCGTCTCTACTGAGCGTCAGAGACATTTTGAGACAAGTGTTACATAAATCAGAGAATGTCGAAAATTTGAGTGAAATTGCTTCAAACAAGCGAATTAATGCGAAACAACACCTGCTCGAATCCAACAAAAACTGTGCCCTGCCGTCTCTACTGAGCCTCAGAGACGCTTTGAGACAAGTGTTACAAAAATTAGAGAAATTCGAAAATTTGTGTGAAATTGCTTCAAACAAGCGAAATATCGCGAAACAACACCTGATGGAATCTAACAAAAACTGTGGCCTACCGTCTCTACTGTGCCTCAGAGACGCTTTGAGACAAGTATTACAAAAATCAGAGAATGTCGAAAATTTGAGTGAAATTGCTTCAAACAAGCGAATTAATGCGAAACAACACCTGCTCGAATCCAACAAAAACTGTTCCCTGCCGTCTATAATGAGCGTCAGAGACGTTTTGAGTCAAGTGTTACAAAAATCAGACAATGTCGAAACTTTGAGTGAAATTGCTTCAAACAAGCGAATTATCGCGGAACAACACCTGCTCGAATCCAACAAAAACTGTGTCCTGCCGTCTCTACTGAGTCTCAGAGACGCCTTCAGACAAGTGTTACGAAAATCAGAGACTGTCGAAAATTTGAGTGAAATTGCTTCAAACAAGAGAATTATCGCGAAACAACACCTGCTGGAATCTAACAAAAACTGTGGCCTACCGGCTCTACTGTGCCTCAGAAACGCTTTCAGGCAAGTGTTACGAAAATCAGAGAATGTCATAAATTAGAGTGAAATTGCTTTAAACAAGCGAATTAACGCGAAACAACACCTCCTCGAATCCAACAAAAACTGTGGCCTACCGTCTCTACTGTGCCTCAGAAACGCTTTCAGACAAGTGTTACGAAAATCAGAGAATGTCATAAATTAGAGTGAAATTGCTTTAAACAAGCGAATTAACGCAAAACAACACCTGCTCGAATCCAACAAAAACTATGGCCTACCGTCTCTACTGTGCCTCAGAAACGCTTTCAGACAAGTGTTACGAAAATCAGAGAATGTCATAAATTAGAGTGAAATTGCTTTAAACAAGCGAATTAACGCGAAACAACACCTGCTCGAATCCAACAAAAACTGTGGCCTACCGTCTCTACTGTGCCTCAGAAACGCTTTCAGACAAGTATTACAAAAATCAGAGAATGTCGAAAATTTGAGTGAAATTGCTTCAAACAAGCGAATTAATGCGAAACAACACCTGCTCGAATCCAACAAAAACTGTCCTGCCGTCTCTACTGAGCCTCAGAGACACCTTCAGACAAGTGTTAGAAAATCAGAGACTGGAAAATTTGAATGAAATTGCTTCAAACAAGCGAAGTATCGCGACACAACACCTGCTGGAATCTAAAAAAAACTGTGGCCTACCGTCTCTACTGTGCCTCAGAAACGCTTTCAGACAAGTGTTGCGAAAATCAGAGAATGTCATAAATTAGAGTGAAATTGCTTTAAACAAGCGAATTAACGCGAAACAACACCTGCTGGAATCTAACAAAAACTGTGGCCTACCGTCTCTACTGTGCCTCAGAAACGCTTTCAGACAAGTGTTACGAAAATCAGAGAATGTCATAAATTAGAGTGAAATTGCTTTAAACAAGCGAATTAACGCAAAACAACACCTGCTCGAATCCAACAAAAACTGTGGCCTACCGTCTCTACTGTGCCTCAGAAACGCTTTCAGACAAGTGTTACGAAAATCAGAGAATGTTATAAATTAGAGTGAAATTGCTTTAAACAAGCGAATTAACGCGAAACAACACCTGCTCGAATCCAACAAAAACTGTGGCCTACCGTCTCTACTGTGCCTCAGAAACGCTTTCAGACAAGTGTTACGAAAATCAGAGAATGTCATAAATTAGAGTGAAATTGCTTTAAACAAGCGAGTTAAAGCGAAACAACACCTGCTCGAATCAAACAGAAACTGTGCCCTGCCGTCTCTACTGAGCGTCAGAGACATTTTGAGACAAGTATTACAAAAATCAGAGAATGTCGAAAATTTGAGTGAAATTGCTTCAAACAAGCGAATTAACGCGAAACAACACCTGCTCGAATCCAACAAAAACTGTGGCCTACCGTCTCTACTGTGCCTCAGAAACGCTTTCAGACAAGTGTTACGAAAATCAGAGAATGTCATAAATTAGAGTGAAATTGCTTTAAACAAGCGAATTAAAGCGAAACAACACCTGCTCGAATCCAACAAAAACTGTGCCCTGCCGTCTCTACTGAGCGTCAGAGACATTTTGAGACAAGTATTACAAAAATCAGAGAATGTCGAAAATTTGAGTGAAATTGTTTCAAACAAGCGAATTAACGCGAAACAACACCTCCTCGAATCCACCAAATACTGTACCCTGCCGTCTCTACTGAGCGTCAGAGACATTTTGAGACAAGTGTTACAAAAATCAGAGAATTTCGAAAATTTGAGTGAAATTGCTTCAAACAAGCGAAATATCGCGAAACAACACCTGCTCGAATCCAACAAAAACTGTGCCCTACCGTCTCAACTGAGCCTCAGAGACGCTTTGATACAAGTATTACAAAAATCAGAGAATGTCGAAAATTTGAGTGAAATTGCTTCAAACAAGCGAAATATCGCGAAACAACACCTGCTCGAATCAAACAAAAACTGTGGCCTGCCGTCTCTACTGAGCGTCAGAGACATTTTGAGATAAGTGTTACAAAAATCAGAGAATGTCGAAAATTTGAGTGAAATTGCTTTAAACAAGCGAATTAACGCGAAACAACACCTGCTCGAATCCAACAAAAACTGTGGCCTACCGTCTCTACTGTGCCTCAGAAACGCTTTCAGACAAGTGTTACGAAAATCAGAGAATCTAATAAATTAGAGTGAAATTGCTTTAAACAAGCGAATTAAAGCGAAACAACACCTGCTCGAATCCAACAGAAACTGTGCCCTGCCGTCTCTACTGAGCGTCAGAGACATTTTGAGACAAGTATTACAAAAATCAGAGAATGTCGAAAATTTGAGTGAAATTGCTTCAAACAAGCGAATTAACGCGAAACAACACCTGCTCGAATCCAACAAAAACTGTGGCCTACCGTCTCTACTGTGCCTCAGAAACGCTTTCAGACAAGTGTTACGAAAATCAGAGAATGTCATAAATTAGAGTTAAATTGCTTTAAACAAGCGAATTAACGCGAAACAACACCTGCTCGAATCCAACAAAAACTGTGCCCTGCCGTCTCTACTGAGCCTCAGAGACGCTTTGAGACAAGTATTACAAAAATCAGAGAATGTCGAAAATTTGAGTGAAATTGCTTCAAACAAGCGAATTAATGCGAAACAACACCTGCTCGAATCCAACAAAAACTGTTCC
The DNA here is from genome assembly GCA_030765045.1 of Tenodera sinensis. Taxonomy (NCBI): domain Eukaryota; kingdom Metazoa; phylum Arthropoda; class Insecta; order Mantodea; family Mantidae; genus Tenodera; species Tenodera sinensis. Next base: position 216,134,260 of record CM060964.1, on the reverse strand, counting down.
CTGCCGTCTATAATGAGCGTCAGAGACGTTTTGAGTCTAGTGTTACAAAAATCAGACAATGTCGAAACTTTGAGTGAAATTGCTTCAAACAAGCGAATTATCGCGGAACAACACCTGCTCGAATCCAACAAAAACTGTGTCCTGCCGTCTCTACTGAGTCTCAGAGACGCCTTCAGACAAGTGTTACGAAAATCAGAGACTGTCGAAAATTTGAGTGAAATTGCTTCAAAGAAGAGAATTATCGCGAAACAACACCTGCTGGAATCTAACAAAAACTGTGGCCTACCGGCTCTACTGTGCCTCAGAAACGCTTTCAGGCAAGTGTTACGAAAATCAGAGAATGTCATAAATTAGAGTGAAATTGCTTTAAACAAGCGAATTAACGCGAAACAACACCTCCTCGAATCCAACAAAAACTGTGGCCTACCGTCTCTACTGTGCCTCAGAAACGCTTTCAGACAAGTGTTACGAAAATCAGAGAATGTCATAAATTAGAGTGAAATTGCTTTAAACAAGCGAATTAACGCAAAACAACACCTGCTCGAATCCAACAAAAACTATGGCCTACCGTCTCTACTGTGCCTCAGAAACGCTTTCAGACAAGTGTTACGAAAATCAGAGAATGTCATAAATTAGAGTGAAATTGCTTTAAACAAGCGAATTAACGCGAAACAACACCTGCTCGAATCCAACAAAAACTGTGGCCTACCGTCTCTACTGTGCCTCAGAAACGCTTTCAGACAAGTATTACAAAAATCAGAGAATGTCGAAAATTTGAGTGAAATTGCTTCAAACAAGCGAATTAATGCGAAACAACACCTGCTCGAATCCAACAAAAACTGTCCTGCCGTCTCTACTGAGCCTCAGAGACACCTTCAGACAAGTGTTAGAAAAACAGAGACTGGAAAATTTGAATGAAATTGCTTCAAACAAGCGAAGTATCGCGAAACAACACCTGCTGGAATCTAAAAAAAACTGTGGCCTACCGTCTCTACTGTGCCTCAGAAACGCTTTCAGACAAGTGTTGCGAAAATCAGAGAATGTCATAAATTAGAGTGAAATTGCTTTAAACAAGCGAATTAACGCGAAACAACACCTGCTGGAATCTAACAAAAACTGTGGCCTACCGTCTCTACTGTGCCTCAGAAACGCTTTCAGACAAGTGTTACGAAAATCAGAGAATGTCATAAATTAGAGTGAAATTGCTTTAAACAAGCGAATTAACGCAAAACAACACCTGCTCGAATCCAACAAAAACTGTGGCCTACCGTCTCTACTGTGCCTCAGAAACGCTTTCAGACAAGTGTTACGAAAATCAGAGAATGTCATAAATTAGAGTGAAATTGCTTTAAACAAGCGAATTAACGCGAAACAACACCTGCTCGAATCAAACAGAAACTGTGCCCTGCCGTCTCTACTGAGCGTCAGAGACATTTTGAGACAAGTGTTACAAAAATCAGAGAATGTCATTAATTAGAGTGAAATTGCTTTAAAATGGCGAATTAACGCGAAACAACACCTGCTCGAATCCAACAAAAACTGTGCCCTGCCGTCTCTACTGAGCGTCAGAGACATTTTGAGACAAGTATTACAAAAATCAGAGAATGTCTAAAATTTGAGTGAAATTGCTTCAACAAGCGAATTAATGCGAAACAACACCTGCTCGAATCCAACAAAAACTGTGCCCTGCCGTCTCTACTGAGCCTCAGAGACGCTTTGAGACAAGTGTTACAAAAATTAGAGAAAGTCGCAAATTTGAGTGAAATTGCTTCAAACAAGCGAAATATCGCGAAACAACACCTGCTGGAATCTAACAAAAACTGTGGCCTACCGTGTCTACTGTGCCTCAGAAACGCTTTCAGACAAGTGTTGCGAAAATCAGAGAATGTCTAAAATTTGAGTGAAATTGCTTCAACAAGCGAATTAATGCGAAACAACACCTGCTCGAATCCAACAAAAACTGTGCCCTGCCGTCTCTACTGAGCCTCAGAGACGCTTTGAGACAAGTGTTACAAAAATTAGAGAAAGTCGCAAATTTGAGTGAAATTGCTTCAAACAAGCGAATTAACGCGAAACAACACCTCCTCGAATCCAACAAAAACTGCCCTGCCGTCGCTACTGAGAGTCAGAGACATTTTGAGACAAGTGTTACAAAAATCAGAGAATGTCGCCAATTTGAGTGAAATTGCTTCAAACAAGCGAAATATCGCGAAACAACACCTGCTCGAATCCAACAAAAACTGTGCCCTGCCGTCTCTACTGAGCCTCTGAGACGCTTTGATACAAGTATTACAAAAATCAGAGAATGTCGAAAATTTGAGTGAAATTGCTTTAAAATGGCGAATTAACGCGAAACAACACCTGCTCGAATCCAACAAAAACTGTGTCCTGCCGTCTCTACTGAGCCTCAGAGACGCTTTGAGACAAGTATTACACAAATCAGAGAATGTCGAAAATTTCAGTGAAATTGCTTCAAACAAGCGAATTAACGCGAAACAACACCTGCTCGAATCCAACAAAAAATGTGTCCTGCCGTCTCTACTGAGCCTCAGAGACGCTTTGAGACAAGTGTTACAAAAATCAGAGAATGTCATAAATTAGAGTGAAATTGCTTCAAACAAGCGAATTAACGCTAAACAACACCTGCTCGAATCCAACAAAAACTGTGGCCTACCGTCTCTACTGTGCCTCAGAAACGCTTTCAGACAAGTGTTACGAAAATCAGAGAATGTCATAAATTAGAGTGAAATTGCTTTAAACAAGCGAATTACAGCGAAACAACACCTGCTCGAATCCAACAGAAACTGTGCCCTGGCGTCTCTACTGAGCGTCAGAGACATTTTGAGACAAGTGTTACGAAAATCAGAGAATGTCGAAAATTAGAGTGGAATTGCTTGAAACAAGCGAATTATCGCGAAACAACACTTGCTCGAATCCAACAAAAACTGTGCCCTGCCGTCTCTGTTGTGGCTCTTAAACGCTTTCAGACAAGTGTTACGAAAATCAGAGAATGTCATAAATTAGAGTGAAATTGCTTTAAACAAGCGAATTATCGCGAAACAACACCTGCTCGAATCCAACAAAAACTGTGCCCTGCCGTCTCTACTGAGCCTCAGAGACGCTTTGAGACAAGTGTTACAAAAATTAGAGAAAGTCGAAAATTTGAGTGAAATTGCTTCAAACAAGCGAAATATCGCGAAACAACACCTGCTGGAATCTAACAAAAACTGTGGCCTACCGTCTCTACTGTGCCTCAGAAACGCTTTCAGACAAGTGTTGCGAAAATCAGAGAATGTCATAAATTAGAGTGAAATTGCTTTAAACAAGCGAATTAACGCGAAACACCACCTCCTCGAATCCAACTAAAACTGTGCCCTGCCGTCTCTACTGAGCGTCAGAGACATTTTGAGACAAGTGTTACAAAAATCAGAGAATGTCGAAAATTTGAGTGAAATTGCTTCAAACAAGGGAAATATCGCGAAACAACACCTGCTCGAATCCAACAAAAACTGTGCCCTGCCGTCTCTACTGAGCCTCAGAGACGCTTTGATACAAGTATTACAAAAATCAGAGAATGTCGAAAATTTGAGTGAAATTGCTTTAAAATGGGGAATTAACGCGAAACAACACCTGCTCGAATCGAACAAAAACTGTGTCCTGCCGTCTCTACTGAGCCTCAGAGACGCTTTGGGACAAGTGTTACAAAAATCAGAGAATGTCATAAATTAGAGTGAAATTGCTTCAAACAAGCGAATTATCGCGAAACAACACCTGCTGGAATATAACAAAAACTGTGGCCTACCGTCTCTACTGTGCCTCAGAAACGCTTTCAGACAAGTGTTACGAAAATCAGAGAATCTCATAAATTAGAGTAATATTGCTTAAAACAAGCGAATTAACGCGAAACAACACCTGCTCGAATCCAACAAAAACTGTGGCCTACCGTCTCTACTGTGCCTCAGAAACGCTTTCAGACAAGTGTTACGAAAATCAGAGAATGTCATAAATTAGAGTGAAATTGCTTTAAACAAGCGAATTAAAGCGAAACAACACCTGCTCGAATCCAACAGAAACTGTGCCCTGCCGTCTCTACTGAGCGTCAGAGACATTTTGAGACAAGTATTACAAAAATCAGAGAATGTCGAAAATTTGAGTGAAATTGCTTCAAACAAGCGAATTAACGCGAAACAACACCTGCTCGAATCCAACAAAAACTGTGGCCTACCGTCTCTACTGTGCCTCAGAAACGCTTTCAGACAAGTGTTACGAAAATCAGAGAATGTCATAAATTAAAGCGAAATTGCTTTGAACAAGCGAATTAAAGCGAAACAACACCTGCTCGAATCCAACTGAAACTGTGCCCTGCCGTCTCTACTGAGCGTCAGAGACATTTTGAGACAAGTATTACAAAAATCAGAGAATGTCGAAAATTTGAGTGAAATTGTATCAAACAAGCGAATTAAGGCGAAACAACACCTCCTCGAATCCAACAAAAACTGTGCCCTGCAGTCTCTACAGAGCGTCAGAGACATTTTGAGACAAGTGTTACAAAAATCAGAGAATGTCGAAAATTTGAGTGAAATTGCTTCAAACAAGCGAAATATCGCGAAACAACACCTCGAATCCAACAAAAACTGTGCCCTGGCGTCTCTACTGTGCCTCAGAGACGCTTTCAGACAAGTGTTACGAAAATCAGAGAATGTCAAAAATTAGAGTGGAATGGCTTGAAACAAGCGAATTATCGCGAAACAACACCTGCTCGAATCCAACAAAAACTGTACCCTGCCGTCTCTACTGAGCGTCAGAGACATTTTGAGACAAGTATTACAAAAATCAGAGAATGTCTAAAATTTGAGTGAAATTGCTTCAACAAGCGAATTAATGCGAAACAACACCTGCTCGAATCCAACAAAAACTGTGCCCTGCCGTCTCTACTGAGCCTCAGAGACGCTTTGAGACAAGTGTTACAAAAATTAGAGAAAGTCGCAAATTTGAGTGAAATTGCTTCAAACAAGCGAAATATCGCGAAACAACACCTGCTGGAATCTAACAAAAACTGTGGCCTACCGTGTCTACTGTGCCTCAGAAACGCTTTCAGACAAGTGTTGCGAAAATCAGAGAATGTCTAAAATTTGAGTGAAATTGCTTCAACAAGCGAATTAATGCGAAACAACACCTGCTCGAATCCAACAAAAACTGTGCCCTGCCGTCTCTACTGAGCCTCAGAGACGCTTTGAGACAAGTGTTACAAAAATTAGAGAAAGTCGCAAATTTGAGTGAAATTGCTTCAAACAAGCGAATTAACGCGAAACAACACCTCCTCGAATCCAACAAAAACTGCCCTGCCGTCGCTACTGAGAGTCAGAGACATTTTGAGACAAGTGTTACAAAAATCAGAGAATGTCGCCAATTTGAGTGAAATTGCTTCAAACAAGCGAAATATCGCGAAACAACACCTGCTCGAATCCAACAAAAACTGTGCCCTGCCGTCTCTACTGAGCCTCGGAGACGCTTTGATACAAGTATTACAAAAATCAGAGAATGTCGAAAATTTGAGTGAAATTGCTTTAAAATGGCGAATTAACGCGAAACAACACCTGCTCGAAACCAACAAAAACTGTGTCCTGCCGTCTCTACTGAGCCTCAGAGACGCTTTGAGACAAGTATTACACAAATCAGAGAATGTCGAAAACTTCAGTGAAATTGCTTCAAACAAGCGAATTAACGCGAAACAACACCTGCTCGAATCCAACAAAAAATGTGTCCTGCCGTCTCTACTGAGCCTCAGAGACGCTTTGAGACAAGTGTTACAAAAATCAGAGAATGTCATAAATTAGAGTGAAATTGCTTCAAACAAGCGAATTAACGCTAAACAACACCTGCTCGAATCCAACAAAAACTGTGGCCTACCGTCTCTACTGTGCCTCAGAAACGCTTTCAGACAAGTGTTACGAAAATCAGAGAATGTCATAAATTAGAGTGAAATTGCTTTAAACAAGCGAATTACAGCGAAACAACACCTGCTCGAATCCAACAGAAACTGTGCCCTGGCGTCTCTACTGAGCGTCAGAGACATTTTGAGACAAGTGTTACAAAAATCAGAGAATGTCGAAAATTAGAGTGGAATTGCTTGAAACAAGCGAATTATCGCGAAACAACACTTGCTCGAATCCAACAAAAACTGTGCCCTGCCGTCTCTGTTGTGGCTCTTAAACGCTTTCAGACAAGTGTTACGAAAATCAGAGAATGTCATAAATTAGAGTGAAATTGCTTTAAACAAGCGAATTATCGCGAAACAACACCTGCTCGAATCCAACAAAAACTGTGCCCTGCCGTCTCTACTGAGCCTCAGAGACGCTTTGAGACAAGTGTTACAAAAATTAGAGAAAGTCGAAAATTTGAGTGAAATTGCTTCAAACAAGCGAAATATCGCGAAACAACACCTGCTGGAATCTAACAAAAACTGTGGCCTACCGTCTCTACTGTGCCTCAGAAACGCTTTCAGACAAGTGTTGCGAAAATCAGAGAATGTCATAAATTAGAGTGAAATTGCTTTAAACAAGCGAATTAACGCGAAACACCACCTCCTCGAATCCAACTAAAACTGTGCCCTGCCGTCTCTACTGAGCGTCAGAGACATTTTGAGACAAGTGTTACAAAAATCAGAGAATGTCGAAAATTTGAGTGAAATTGCTTCAAACAAGGGAAATATCGCGAAACAACACCTGCTCGAATCCAACAAAAACTGTGCCCTGCCGTCTCTACTGAGCCTCAGAGACGCTTTGAGACAAGTATTACAAAAATCAGAGAATGTCGAAAATTTGAGTGAAATTGCTTTAAAATGGGGAATTAACGCGAAACAACACCTGCTCGAATCGAACAAAAACTGTGTCCTGCCGTCTCTACTGAGCCTCAGAGACGCTTTGGGACAAGTGTTACAAAAATCAGAGAATGTCATAAATTAGAGTGAAATTGCTTCAAACAAGCGAATTATCGCGAAACAACACCTGCTGGAATATAACAAAAACTGTGGCCTACCGTCTCTACTGTGCCTCAGAAACGCTTTCAGACAAGTGTTACGAAAATCAGAGAATCTCATAAATTAGAGTAATATTGCTTAAAACAAGCGAATTAACGCGAAACAACACCTGCTCGAATCCAACAAAAACTGTGGCCTACCGTCTCTACTGTGCCTCAGAAACGCTTTCAGACAAGTGTTACGAAAATCAGAGAATGTCATAAATTAGAGTGAAATTGCTTTAAACAAGCGAATTAAAGCGAAACAACACCTGCTCGAATCCAACAGAAACTGTGCCCTGCCGTCTCTACTGAGCGTCAGAGACATTTTGAGACAAGTATTACAAAAATCAGAGAATGTCGAAAATTTGAGTGAAATTGCTTCAAACAAGCGAATTAACGCGAAACAACACCTGCTCGAATCCAACAAAAACTGTGGCCTACCGTCTCTACTGTGCCTCAGAAACGCCTTCAGACAAGTGTTACGAAAATCAGAGAATGTCATAAATTAAAGCGAAATTGCTTTAAACAAGCGAATTAAAGCGAAACAACACCTGCTCGAATCCAACTGAAACTGTGCCCTGCCGTCTCTACTGAGCGTCAGAGACATTTTGAGACAAGTATTACAAAAATCAGAGAATGTCGAAAATTTGAGTGAAATTGTATCAAACAAGCGAATTAAGGCGAAACAACACCTCCTCGAATCCAACAAAAACTGTGCCCTGCAGTCTCTACAGAGCGTCAGAGACATTTTGAGACAAGTGTTACAAAAATCAGAGAATGTCGAAAATTTGAGTGAAATTGCTTCAAACAAGCGAAATATCGCGAAACAACACCTCGAATCCAACAAAAACTGTGCCCTGGCGTCTCTACTGTGCCTCAGAGACGCTTTCAGACAAGTGTTACGAAAATCAGAGAATGTCAAAAATTAGAGTGGAATGGCTTGAAACAAGCGAATTATCGCGAAACAACACCTGCTCGAATCCAACAAAAACTATACCCTGCCGTCTCTACTGAGCGTCAGAGACATTTTGAGACAAGTGTTACAAAAATCAGAGAATGTCGAAAATTTGAGTGAAATTGCTTCAAACAAGCGAAATATCGCGAAACAACACCTGCTGGAATCTAACAAAAACTGTGGCCTACCGTCTCTACTGTGCCTCAGAAACCTTTTCAGACAAGTGTTGCGAAAATCAGAGAATGTCATAAATTAGAGTGAAATTGCTTTAAACAAGCGAATTAACGCGAAACACCACCTTCTCGAATCCAACAAAAACTGTGCCCTGCCGTCTCTACTGAGCGTCAGAGACATTTTGAGACAAGTGTTACAAAAATCAGAGAATGTCGAAAATTTGAGTGAAATTGCTTCAAACAAGCGAAATATCGCGAAACAACACCTGCTCGAATCCAACAAAAACTGTGCCCTGCCGTCTCTACTGAGCCTCAGAGACGCTTTGATACAAGTACTACAAAAATCAGAGAATGTCGAAAATTTGAGTGAAATTGCTTCAAACAAGCGAATTAATGCGAAACAACACCTGCTCGAATCCAACAAAAACTGTGCCCTGCCGTCTCAACTGAGCCTCAGAGACGCTTTGAGACAAGTGTTACAAAAATCAGAGAATGTCATTAATTAGAGTGAAATTGCTTTAAAATGGCGAATTAACGCGAAACAACACCTGCTCGAATCCAACAAAAACTGTGCCCTGCCGTCTCTACTGAGCGTCAGAGACATTTTGAGACAAGTATTACAAAAATCAGAGAATGTCTAAAATTTGAGTGAAATTGCTTCAACAAGCGAATTAATGCGAAACAACACCTGCTCGAATCCAACAAAAACTGTGGCCTACCGTGTCTACTGTGCCTCAGAAACGCTTTCAGACAAGTGTTGCGAAAATCAGAGAATGTCTAAAATTTGAGTGAAATTGCTTCAACAAGCGAATTAATGCGAAACAACACCTGCTCGAATCCAACAAAAACTGTGCCCTGCCGTCTCTACTGAGCCTCAGAGACGCTTTGAGACAAGTGTTACAAAAATTAGAGAAAGTCGCAAATTTGAGTGAAATTGCTTCAAACAAGCGAATTAACGCGAAACAACACCTCCTCGAATCCAACAAAAACTGCCCTGCCGTCTCTACTGAGAGTCAGAGACATTTTGAGACAAGTGTTACAAAAATCAGAGAATGTCGCCAATTTGAGTGAAATTGCTTCAAACAAGCGAAATATCGCGAAACAACACCTGCTCGAATCCAACAAAAACTGTGCCCTGCCGTCTCTACTGAGCCTCGGAGACGGTTTGATACAAGTATTACAAAAATCAGAGAATGTCGAAAATTTGAGTGAAATTGCTTTAAAATGGCGAATTAACGCGAAACAACACCTGCTCGAATCCAACAAAAACTGTGTCCTGCCGTCTCTAATGAGCCTCAGAGACGCTTTGAGACAAGTATTACACAAATCAGAGAATGTCGAAAATTTCAGTGAAATTGCTTCAAACAAGCGAATTAACGCGAAACAACACCTGCTCGAATCCAACAAAAACTGTGTCCTGCCGTCTCTACTGAGCCTCAGAGACGCTTTGAGACAAGTGTTACAAAAATCAGAGAATGTCATAAATTAGAGTGAAATTGCTTCAAACAAGCGAATTAACGCTAAACAACACCTGCTCGAATCCAACAAAAACTGTGGCCTACCGTCTCTACTGTGCCTCAGAAACGCTTTCAGACAAGTGTTACGAAAATCAGAGAATGTCATAAATTAGAGTGAAATTGCTTTAAACAAGCGAATTACAGCGAAACAACACCTGCTCGAATCCAACAGAAACTGTGCCCTGGCGTCTCTACTGAGCGTCAGAGACATTTTGAGACAAGTGTTACAAAAATCAGAGAATGTCGAAAATTAGAGTGGAATTGCTTGAAACAAGCGAATTATCGCGAAACAACACTTGCTCGAATCCAACAAAAACTGTGCCCTGCCGTCTCTGTTGTGGCTCTTAAACGCTTTCAGACAAGTGTTACGAAAATCAGAGAATGTCATAAATTAGAGTGAAATTGCTTTAAACAAGCGAATTATCGCGAAACAACACCTGCTCGAATCCAACAAAAACTGTTCCCTGCCGTCTCTACTGAGCGTCAGAGACATTTTGAGACAAGTATTACAAAAATCAGAGAATGTCATAAATTAGAGTGAAATTGCTTTAAACAAGCGAATTAACGCGAAACACCACCTCCTCGAATCCAACTAAAACTGTGCCCTGCCGTCTCTACTGAGCCTCAGAGACGCTTTGGGACAAGTGTTACAAAAATCAGAGAATGTCATAAATTAGAGTGAAATTGCTTCAAACAAGCGAATTATCGCGAAACAACACCTGCTGGAATATAACAAAAACTGTGGCCTACCGTCTCTACTGTGCCTCAGAAACGCTTTCAGACAAGTGTTACGAAAATCAGAGAATGTCATAAATTAGAGTAATATTGCTTAAAACAAGCGAATTAACGCGAAACAACACCTGCTCGAATCCAACAAAAACTGTGGCCTACCGTCTCTACTGTGCCTCAGAAACGCTTTCAGACAAGTGTTACGAAAATCAGAGAATGTCATAAATTAGAGTGAAATTGCTTCAAACAAGCGAATTATCACGAAACAACACCTGCTGGAATATAACAAAAACTGTGGCCTACCGTCTCTACTGTGCCTCAGAAACGCTTTCAGACAAGTGTTACGAAAATCAGAGAATGTCATAAATTAGAGTAATATTGCTTAAAACAAGCGAATTAACGCGAAACAACACCTGCTCGAATCCAACAAAAACTGTGGCCTACCGTCTCTACTGTGCCTCAGAAACGCTTTCAGACAAGTGTTACGAAAATCAGAGAATGTCATAAATTAGACTGAAATTGCTTTAAACAAGCGAATTAAAGCGAAACAACACCTGCTCGAATCCAACAGAAACTGTGCCCTGCCGTCTCTACTGAGCGTCAGAGACATTTTGAGACAAAAATTACAAAAATCAGAGAATGTCGAAAATTTGAGTGAAATTGCTTCAAACAAGCGAATTAACGCGAAACAACACCTGCTCGAATCCAACAAAAACTGTGGCCTACCGTCTCTACTGTGCCTCAGAAACGCTTTCAGACAAGTGTTACGAAAATCAGATAATGTCATAAATTAAAGCGAAATTGCTTTAAACAAGCGAATTAAAGCGAAACAACACCTGCTCGAATCCAACTGAAACTGTGCCCTGCCGTCTCTACTGAGCGTCAGAGACATTTTGAGACAAGTATTACAAAAATCAGAGAATGTCGAAAATTTGAGTGAAATTGTATCAAACAAGCGAATTAACGCGAAACAACACCTCCTCGAATCCAACAAAAACTGTGCCCTGCAGTCTCTACAGAGCGTCAGAGACATTTTGAGACAAGTGTTACAAAAATCAGAGAATGTCGAAAATTTGAGTGAAATTGCTTCAAACAAGCGAAATATCGCGAAACAACACCTGCTCGAATCCAACAAAAACTGTGCCCTGCCGTCTCTACTGAGCCTCAGAGACGCTTTGATACAAGTATTACAAAAATCAGAGAATGTCCTAAATTAGAGTGAAATTGCTTTAAACAAGCGAATTAACGCGAAACACCACCTCCTCGAATCCAACAAAAACTGTGCCCTGCCGTCTCTACTGAGCTTCAGAGACATTTTGAGACAAGTGTTACAAAAATCAGAGAATGTCATAAATTAGAGTGAAATTGCTTCAAACAAGCGAATTATCGCGAAACAACACCTGCTCGAATCCAACAAAAACTGTGTCCTGCCGTCTCTACTGAGCCTCAGAGACGCTTTGAGACAAGTATTACACAAATCAGAGAATGTCGAAAATTTCAGTGAAATTGCTTCAAACAAGCGAATTAACGCGAAACAACACCTGCTCGAATCCAACAAAAACTGTGTCCTGCCGTCTCTACTGAGCCTCAGAGACGCTTTGAGACAAGTGTTACAAAAATCAGAGAATGTCATAAATTAGAGTGAAATTGCTTCAAACAAGCGAATTAACGCTAAACAACACCTGCTCGAATCCAACAAAAACTGTGGCCTACCGTCTCTACTGTGTCTCAGAAACGCTTTCAGACAAGTGTTACGAAAATCAGAGAATGTCATAAATTAGAGTGAAATTGCTTTAAACAAGCGAATTACAGCGAAACAACACCTGCTCGAATCCAACAGAAACTGTGCCCTGGCGTCTCTACTGAGCGTCAGAGACATTTTGAGACAAGTGTTACAAAAATCAGAGAATGTCGAAAATTAGAGTGGAATTGCTTGAAACAAGCGAATTATCGCGAAACAACACTTGCTCGATTCCAACAAAAACTGTGCCCTGCCGTCTCTGTTGTGGCTCTTAAACGCTTTCAGACAAGTGTTACGAAAATCAGAGAATGTCATAAATTAGAGTGAAATTGCTTTAAACAAGCGAATTATCGCGAAACAACACCTGCTCGAATCCAACAAAAACTGTTCGCTGCCGTCTCTACTGAGCGTCAGAGACATTTTGAGACAAGTATTACAAAAATCAGAGAATGTCGAAAATTTGAGTGAAATTGCTTCAAACAAGCGAATTAATGCGAAACAACACCTGCTCGAATCCAACAAAAACTGTGCCCTGCCGTCTCTACTGAGCCTCAGAGACGCTTTGAGACAAGTGTTACAAAAATTAGAGAAAGTCGAAAATTTGAGTGAAATTGCTTGAAACAAGCGAAATATCGCGAAACAACACCTGCTGGATTCTAACAAAAACTGTGGCCTACCGTCTCTACTGTGCCTCAGAAACGCTTTCAGACAAGTGTTGCGAAAATCAGAGAATGTCATAAATTAGAGTGAAATTGCTTTAAACAAGCGAATTAACGCGAAACACCACCTCCTCGAATCCAACTAAAACTGTGCCCTGCCGTCTCTACTGAGCCTCAGAGACGCTTTGGGACAAGTGTTACAAAAATCAGAGAATGTCATAAATTAGAGTGAAATTGCTTCAAACAAGCGAATTATCGCGAAACAACACCTGCTGGAATATAACAAAAACTGTGGCCTACCGTCTCTACTGTGCCTCAGAAACGCTTTCAGACAAGTGTTACGAAAATCAGAGAATGTCATAAATTAGAGTAATATTGCTTAAAACAAGCGAATTAACGCGAAACAACACCTGCTCGAATCCAACAAAAACTGTGGCCTACCGTCTCTACTGTGCCTCAGAAACGCTTTCAGACAAGTGTTACAAAAATTAGAGAAAGTCGAAAATTTGAGTGAAATTGCTTGAAACAAGCGAAATATCGCGAAACAACACCTGCTGGAATCTAACAAAAACTGTGGCCTACCGTCTCTACTGTGCCTCAGAAACGCTTTCAGACAAGTGTTGCGAAAATCAGAGAATGTCATAAATTAGAGTGAAATTGCTTTAAACAAGCGAATTAACGCGAAACACCACCTCCTCGAATCCAACTAAAACTGTGCCCTGCCGTCTCTACTGAGCCTCAGAGACGCTTTGGGACAAGTGTTACAAAAATCAGAGAATGTCATAAATTAGAGTGAAATTGCTTCAAACAAGCGAATTATCGCGAAACAACACCTGCTGGAATATAACAAAAACTGTGGCCTACCGTCTCTACTGTGCCTCAGAAACGCTTTCAGACAAGTGTTACGAAAATCAGAGAATGTCATAAATTAGAGTGAAATTGCTTCAAACAAGCGAATTATCGCGAAACAACACCTGCTGGAATATAACAAAAACTGTGGCCTACCGTCTCTACTGTGCCTCAGAAACGCTTTCAGACAAGTGTTACGAAAATCAGAGAATGTCATAAATTAGAGTAATATTGCTTAAAACAAGCGAATTAACGCGAAACAACACCTGCTCGAATCCAACAAAAACTGTGGCCTACCGTCTCTACTGTGCCTCAGAAACGCTTTCAGACAAGTGTTACGAAAATCAGAGAATGTCATAAATTAGAGTGAAATTGCTTAAAACAAGCGAATTAAAGCGAAACAACACCTGCTCGAATCCAACAGAAACTGTGCCCTGCCGTCTCTACTGAGCGTCAGAGACATTTTGAGACAAGTATTACAAAAATCAGAGAATGTCGAAAATTTGAGTGAAATTGCTTCAAACAAGCGAATTAACGCGAAACAACACCTCCTCGAATCCAACAAAAACTGTGGCCTACCGTCTCTACTGTGCCTCAGAAACGCTTTCAGACAAGTGTTACGAAAATCAGAGAATGTCATAAATTAAAGCGAAATTGCTTTAAACAAGCGAATTAAAGCGAAACAACACCTGCTCGAATCCAACTGAAACTGTGCCCTGCCGTCTCTACTGAGCGTCAGAGACATTTTGAGACAAGTATTACAAAAATCAGAGAATGTCGAAAATTTGAGTGAAATTGTATCAAACAAGCGAATTAACGCGAAACAACACCTCCTCGAATCCAACAAAAACTGTGCCCTGCAGTCTCTACAGAGCGTCAGAGACATTTTGAGACAAGTGTTACAAAAATCAGAGAATGTCGAAAATTTGAGTGAAATTGCTTCAAACAAGCGAAATATCGCGAAACAACACCTGCTCGAATCCAACAAAAACTGTGCCCTGCCGTCTCTACTGAGCCTCAGAGACGCTTTGATACAAGTATTACAAAAATCAGAGAATGTCATAAATTAGAGTGAAATTGCTTTAAACAAGCGAATTAACGCGAAACACCACCTCCTCGAATCCAACAAAAACTGTGCCCTGCCGTCTCTACTGAGCTTCAGAGACATTTTGAGACAAGTGTTACAAAAATCAGAGAATGTCATAAATTAGAGTGAAATTGCTTCAAACAAGCGAATTATCGCGAAACAACACTTGCTCGAATCCAACAAAAACTGTGCCCTGCCGTCTCTACTGAGCGTCAGAGACATTTTGAGACAAGTATTACAAAAATCAGAGAATGTCGAAAATTTGAGTGAAATTGCTTCAAACAAGCGAATTAACGCGAAACAACACCTGCTCGAATCCAACAAAAACGGTGGCCTACCGTCTCTACTGTGCCTCAGAAACGCTTTCAGACAAGTGTTACGAAAATCAGAGAATGTCATACATTAAAGCGAAATTGCTTTAAACAAGCGAATTAAAGCGAAACAACACCTGCTCGAATCCAACTGAAACTGTGCCCTGCCGTCTCTACTGAGCGTCAGAGACATTTTGAGACAAGTATTACAAAAATCAGAGAATGTCGAAAATTTGAGTGAAATTGTTTCAAACAAGCGAATTAACGCGAAACAACACCTCCTCGAATCCAACAAAAACTGTGCCCTGCAGTCTCTACAGAGCGTCAGAGACATTTTGAGACAAGTGTTACAAAAATCAGAGAATGTCGAAAATTTGAGTGAAATTGCTTCAAACAAGCGAAATATCGCGAAACAACACCTGCTCGAATCCAACAAAAACTGTGCCCTGCCGTCTCTACTGAGCCTCAGAGACGCTTTGATACAAGTATTACAAAAATCAGAGAATGTCATAAATTAGAGTGAAATTGCTTTAAACAAGCGAATTAACGCGAAACACCACCTCCTCGAATCCAACAAAAACTGTGCCCTGCCGTCTCTACTGAGCTTCAGAGACATTTTGAGACAACTGTTACAAAAATCAGAGAATGTCATAAATTAGAGTGAAATTGCTTCAAACAAGCGAATTATCGCGAAACAACACTTGCTCGAATCCAACAAAAACTGTGTGATGCCATCTCTACCGTGGCTCTTAAACGCTTTCAGACAAGTGTTACGAAAATCAGAGAATGTCATAAATTAGAGTGAAATTGCTTTAAACAAGCGAATTAACGCGAAACAACACCTCGAATCCAACAAAAACTGTGCCCTGGCGTCTCTACTGTGCCTCAGAGACGCTTTCAGACAAGTGTTACGAAAATCAGAGAATGTCAAAAATTAGAGTGGAATGGCTTGAAACAAGCGAATTATCGCGAAACAACACCTGCTCGAATCCAACAAAAACTGTACCCTGCCGTCTCTACTGAGCGTCAGAGACATTTTGAGACAAGTCTTACAAAAATCAGAGAATGTCGAAAATTTGAGTGAAATTGCTTCAAACAAGCGAAATATCGCGAAACAACACCTGCTGGAATCTAACAAAAACTGTGGCCTACCGTCTCTACTGTGCCTCAGAAACCTTTTCAGACAAGTGTTGCGAAAATCAGAGAATGTCATAAACTAGAGTGAAATTGCTTTAAACAAGCGAATTTACGCGAAACACCACCTCCTCGAATCCAACAAAAACTGTGCCCTGCCGTCTCTGTTGAGCGTCAGAGACATTTTGAGACAAGTGTTACAAAAATCAGAGAATGTCGAAAATTTTAGTGAAATTGCTTCAAACAAGCGAAATATCGCGAAACAACACCTGCTCGAATCCAACAAAAACTGTGCCCTGCCGTCTCTACTGAGCCTCAGAGACGCTTTGATACAAGTACTACAAAAATCAGAGAATGTCGAAAATTTGAGTGAAATTGCTTCAAACAAGCGAATTAATGCGAAACAACACCTGCTCGAATCCAACAAAAACTGTGCCCTGCCGTCTCAACTGAGCCTCAGAGACGCTTTGAGACAAGTGTTACAAAAATCAGAGAATGTCATTAATTAGAGTGAAATTGCTTTAAAATGGCGAATTAACGCGAAACAACACCTGCTCGAATCCAAAAAAAACTGTGCCCTGCCGTCTCTACTGAGCGTCAGAGACATTTTGAGACAAGTATTACAAAAATCAGAGAATGTCTAAAATTTGAGTGAAATTGCTTCAACAAGCGAATTAATGCGAAACAACACCTGCTCGAATCCAACAAAAACTGTGCCCTGCCGTCTCTACTGAGCCTCAGAGACGCTTTGAGACAAGTGTTACAAAAATTAGAGAAAGTCGCAAATTTGAGTGAAATTGCTTCAAACAAGCGAAATATCGCGAAACAACAGCTGCTGGAATCTAACAAAAACTGTGGCCTACCGTGTCTACTGTGCCTCAGAAACGCTTTCAGACAAGTGTTGCGAAAATCAGAGAATGTCGCCAATTTGAGTGAAATTGCTTCAAACAAGCGAAATATCGCGAAACAACACCTGCTCGATTCCAACAAAAACTGTGCCCTGCCGTCTCTACTGAGCCTCGGAGACGCTTTGATACAAGCATTACAAAAATCAGAGAATGTCGAAAATTTGAGTGAAATTGCTTTAAAATGGCGAATTAACGCAAAACAACACCTGCTCGAATCCAACAAAAACTGTGTCCTGCCGTCTCTACTGAGCCTCAGAGACGCTTTGAGACAAGTATTACACAAATCAGAGAATGTCGAAAATTTCAGTGAAATTGCTTCAAACAAGCGAATTAACGCGAAGCAACACCTGCTCGAATCCAACAAAAACTGTGTCCTGCCGTCTCTACTGAGCCTCAGAGACGCTTTGAGACAAGTGTTACAAAAATCAGAGAATGTCATAAATTAGAGTGAAATTGCTTCAAACAAGCGAATTAACGCTAAACAACACCTGCTCGAATCCAACAAAAACTGTGGCCTACCGTCTCTACTGTGCCTCAGAAACGCTTTCAGACAAGTGTTACGAAAATCAGAGAATGTCATAAATTAGAGTGAAATTGCTTTAAACAAGCGAATTACAGCGAAACAACACCTGCTCGAATCCAACAGAAACTGTGCCCTGGCGTCTCTACTGAGCGTCAGAGACATTTTGAGACAAGTGTTACAAAAATCAGAGAATGTCGAAAATTAGAGTGGAATTGCTTGAAACAAGCGAATTATCGCGAAACAACACTTGCTCGAATCCAACAAAAACTGTGCCCTGCCGTCTCTGCTGTGGCTCTTAAACGCTTTCAGACAAGTGTTACGAAAGTCAGAGAATGTCATAAATTAGAGTGAAATTGCTTTAAACAAGCGAATTATCGCGAAACAACACCTGCTCGAATCCAACAAAAACTGTTCCCTGCCGTCTCTACTGAGCGTCAGAGACATTTTGAGACAAGTATTACAAAAATCAGAGAATGTCGAAAATTTGAGTGAAATTGCTTCAAACAAGCGAATTAATGCGAAACAACACCTGCTCGAATCCAACAAAAACTGTGCCCTGCCGTCTCTACTGAGCCTCAGAGACGCTTTGAGACAAGTGTTACAAAAATTAGAGAAAGTCGAAAATTTGAGTGAAATTGCTTGAAACAAGCGAAATATCGCGAAACAACACCTGCTGGAATCTAACAAAAACTGTGGCCTACCGTCTCTACTGTGCCTCAGAAACGCTTTCAGACAAGTGTTGCGAAAATCAGAGAATGTCATAAATTAGAGTGAAATTGCTTTAAACAAGCGAATTAACGCGAAACACCACCTCCTCGAATCCAACTAAAACTGTGCCCTGCCGTCTCTACTGAGCGTCAGAGACATTTTGAGACAAGTGTTACAAAAATCAGAGAATGTCGAAAATTTGAGTGAAATTGCTTCAAACAAGGGAAATATCGCGAAACAACACCTGCTCGAATCCAACAAAAACTGTGCCCTTCCGTCTCTACTGAGCCTCAGAGACGCTTTGATACAAGTATTACAAAAATCAGAGAATGTCGAAAATTTGAGTGAAATTGCTTTAAAATGGCGAATTAACGCGAAACAACACCTGCTCGAATCGAACAAAAACTGTGTCCTGCCGTCTCTACTGAGCCTCAGAGACGCTTTGGGACAAGTGTTACAAAAATCAGAGAATGTCATAAATTAGAGTGAAATTGCTTCAAACAAGCGAATTATCGCGAAACAACACCTGCTGGAATATAACAAAAACTGTGGCCTACCGTCTCTACTGTGCTTCAGAAACGCTTTCAGACAAGTGTTACGAAAATCAGAGAAGGTCATAAATTAGAGTAATATTGCTTAAAACAAGCGAATTAACGCGAAACAACACCTGCTCGAATCCAACAAAAACTGTGGCCTACCGTCTCTACTGTGCCTCAGAAACGCTTTCAGACAAGTGTTACGAAAATCAGAGAATGTCATAAATTAGAGTGAAATTGCTTTAAACAAGCGAATTAAAGCGAAACAACACCTGCTCGAATCCAACAGAAACTGTGCCCTGCCGTCTCTACTGAGCGTCAGAGACATTTTGAGACAAGTATTACAAAAATCAGAGAATGTCGAAAATTTGAGTGAAATTGCTTCAAACAAGCGAATTAACGCGAAACAACACCTGCTCAAATCCAACAAAAACTGTGGCCTACCGTCTCTACTGTGCCTCAGAAACGCTTTCAGACAAGTGTTACGAAAATCAGAGAATGTCATAAATTAGAGCGAAATTGCTTTAAACAAGCGAATTAAAGCGAAACAACACCTGCTCGAATCCAACTGAAACTGTGCCCTGCCGTCTCTACTGAGCGTCAGAGACATTTTGAGACAAGTATTACAAAAATCAGAGAATGTCGAAAATTTGAGTGAAATTGTATCAAACACGCGAATTAATGCGAAACAACACCTCCTCGAATCCAACAAAAACTGTGCCCTGCAGTCTCTACAGAGCGTCAGAGACATTTTGAGACAAGTGTTACAAAAATCAGAGAATGTCGAAAATTTGAGTGAAATTGCTTCAAACAAGCGAAATATCGCGAAACAACACCTGCTCGAATCCAACAAAAACTGTGCCCTGCCGTCTCTACTGAGCCTCAGAGACGCTTTGATACAAGTATTACAAAAATCAGAGAATGTCATAAATTAGAGTGAAATTGCTTTAAACAAACGAATTAACGCGAAACACCACCTCCTCGAATCCAACAAAAACTGTGCCCTGCCGTCTCTACTGAGCTTCAGAGACATTTTGAGACAAGTGTTACAAAAATCAGAGAATGTCATAAATTAGAGTGAAATTGCTTCAAACAAGCGAATTATCGCGAAACAACACCTCGCATCCAACAAAAACTGTGCCCTGGCGTCTCTACTGTGCCTCAGAGACGCTTTCAGACAAGTGTTACGAAAATCAGAGAATGTCAAAAATTAGAGTGGAATGGCTTGAAACAAGCGAATTATCGCGAAACAACACCTGCTCGAATCCAACAAAAACTGTACCCTGCCGTCTCTACTGAGCGTCAGAGACATTTTGAGACAAGTGTTACAAAAATCAGAGAATGTCAAAATTTGAGTGAAATTGCTTCAAACAAGCGAAATATCGCGAAACAACACCTGCTGGAATCTAACAAAAACTGTGGCCTACCGTCTCTACTGTGCCTCAGAAACCTTTTCAGACAAGTGTTGCGAAAATCAGAGAATGTCATAAATTAGAGTGAAATTGCTTTAAACAAGCGAATTAACGCGAAACACCACCTCCTCGAATCCAACAAAAACTGTGCCCTGCCGTCTCTACTGAGCGTCAGAGACATTTTGAGACAAGTGTTACAAAAATCAGAGAATGTCGAAAATTTTAGTGAAATTGCTTCAAACAAGCGAAATATCGCGAAACAACACCTGCTCGAATCCAACAAAAACTGTGCCCTGCCGTGTCTACTGAGCCTCAGAGACGCTTTGATACAAGTACTACAAAAATCAGAGAATGTCGAAAATTTGAGTGAAATTGCTTCAAACAAGCGAATTAATGCGAAACAACACCTGCTCGAATCCAACAAAAACTGTGCCCTGCCGTCTCAACTGAGCCTCAGAGACGCTTTGAGACAAGTGTTACAAAAATCAGAGAATGTCATTAATTAGAGTGAAATTGCTTTAAAATGGCGAATTAACGCGAAACAACACCTGCTCGAATCCAACAAAAACTGTGCCCTGCCGTCTCTACTGAGCGTCAGAGACATTTTGAGACAAGTATTACAAAAATCAGAGAATGTCTAAAATTTGAGTGAAATTGCTTCAACAAGCGAATTAATGCGAAACAACACCTGCTCGAATCCAACAAAAACTGTGCCCTGCCGTCTCTACTGAGCCTCAGAGACGCTTTGATACAAGTATTACAAAAATCAGAGAATGTCGAAAATTTGAGTGAAATTGCTTTAAAATGGCGAATTAACGCGAAACAACACCTGCTCGAATCGAACAAAAACTGTGTCCTGCCGTCTCTACTGAGCCTCAGAGACGCTTTGGGACAAGTGTTACAAAAATCAGAGAATGTCATAAATTAGAGTGAAATTGCTTCAAACAAGCGAATTATCGCGAAACAACACCTGCTGGAATATAACAAAAACTGTGGCCTACCGTCTCTACTGTGCCTCAGAAACGCTTTCAGACAAGTGTTACGAAAATCAGAGAATGTCATAAATTAGAGTAATATTGCTTAAAACAAGCGAATTAACGCGAAACAACACCTGCTCGAATCCAACAAAAACTGTGGCCTACCGTCTCTACTGTGCCTCAGAAACGCTTTCAGACAAGTGTTACGAAAATCAGAGAATGTCATAAATTAGAGTGAAATTGCTTTAAACAAGCGAATTAAAGCGAAACAACACCTGCTCGAATCCAACAGAAACTGTGCCCTGCCGTCTCTACTGAGCGTCAGAGACATTTTGAGACAAGTATTACAAAAATCAGAGAATGTCGAAAATTTGAGTGAAATTGCTTCAAACAAGCGAATTAACGCGAAACAACACCTGCTCAAATCCAACAAAAACTGTGGCCTACCGTCTCTACTGTGCCTCAGAAACGCTTTCAGACAAGTGTTACGAAAATCAGAGAATGTCATAAATTAGAGCGAAATTGCTTTAAACAAGCGAATTAAAGCGAAACAACACCTGCTCGAATCCAACTGAAACTGTGCCCTGCCGTCTCTACTGAGCGTCAGAGACATTTTGAGACAAGTATTACAAAAATCAGAGAATGTCGAAAATTTGAGTGAAATTGTATCAAACACGCGAATTAATGCGAAACAACACCTCCTCGAATCCAACAAAAACTGTGCCCTGCAGTCTCTACAGAGCGTCAGAGACATTTTGAGACAAGTGTTACAAAAATCAGAGAATGTCGAAAATTAGAGTGGAATTGCTTGAAACAAGCGAATTATCGCGAAACAACACTTGCTCGAATCCAACAAAAACTGTGCCCTGCCGTCTCTGCTGTGGCTCTTAAACGCTTTCAGACAAGTGTTACGAAAGTCAGAGAATGTCATAAATTAGAGTGAAATTGCTTTAAACAAGCGAATTATCGCGAAACAACACCTGCTCGAATCCAACAAAAACTGTTCCCTGCCGTCTCTACTGAGCGTCAGAGACATTTTGAGACAAGTATTACAAAAATCAGAGAATGTCGAAAATTTGAGTGAAATTGCTTCAAACAAGCGAATTAATGCGAAACAACACCTGCTCGAATCCAACAAAAACTGTGCCCTGCCGTCTCTACTGAGCCTCAGAGACGCTTTGAGACAAGTGTTACAAAAATTAGAGAAAGTCGAAAATTTGAGTGAAATTGCTTGAAACAAGCGAAATATCGCGAAACAACACCTGCTGGAATCTAACAAAAACTGTGGCCTACCGTCTCTACTGTGCCTCAGAAACGCTTTCAGACAAGTGTTGCGAAAATCAGAGAATGTCATAAATTAGAGTGAAATTGCTTTAAACAAGCGAATTAACGCGAAACACCACCTCCTCGAATCCAACTAAAACTGTGCCCTGCCGTCTCTACTGAGCGTCAGAGACATTTTGAGACAAGTGTTACAAAAATCAGAGAATGTCGAAAATTTGAGTGAAATTGCTTCAAACAAGGGAAATATCGCGAAACAACACCTGCTCGAATCCAACAAAAACTGTGCCCTTCCGTCTCTACTGAGCCTCAGAGACGCTTTGATACAAGTATTACAAAAATCAGAGAATGTCGAAAATTTGAGTGAAATTGCTTTAAAATGGCGAATTAACGCGAAACAACACCTGCTCGAATCGAACAAAAACTGTGTCCTGCCGTCTCTACTGAGCCTCAGAGACGCTTTGGGACAAGTGTTACAAAAATCAGAGAATGTCATAAATTAGAGTGAAATTGCTTCAAACAAGCGAATGATCGCGAAACAACTCCTGCTGGAATATAACAAAAACTGTGGCCTACCGTCTCTACTGTGCCTCAGAAACGCTTTCAGACAAGTGTTACGAAAATCAGAGAATGTCATAAATTAGAGTAATATTGCTTAAAACAAGCGAATTAACGCGAAACAACACCTGCTCGAATCCAACAAAAACTGTGGCCTACCGTCTCTACTGTGCCTCAGAAACGCTTTCAGACAAGTGTTACGAAAATCAGAGAATGTCATAAATTAGAGTGAAATTGCTTTAAACAAGCGAATTAAAGCGAAACAACACCTGCTCGAATCCAACAGAAACTGTGCCCTGCCGTCTCTACTGAGCGTCAGAGACATTTTGAGACAAGTATTACAAAAATCAGAGAATGTCGAAAATTTGAGTGAAATTGCTTCAAACAAGCGAATTAACGCGAAACAACACCTGCTCAAATCCAACAAAAACTGTGGCCTACCGTCTCTACTGTGCCTCAGAAACGCTTTCAGACAAGTGTTACGAAAATCAGAGAATGTCATAAATTAGAGCGAAATTGCTTTAAACAAGCGAATTAAAGCGAAACAACACCTGCTCGAATCCAACTGAAACTGTGCCCTGCCGTCTCTACTGAGCGTCAGAGACATTTTGAGACAAGTATTACAAAAATCAGAGAATGTCGAAAATTTGAGTGAAATTGTATCAAACACGCGAATTAATGCGAAACAACACCTCCTCGAATCCAACAAAAACTGTGCCCTGCAGTCTCTACAGAGCGTCAGAGACATTTTGAGACAAGTGTTACAAAAATCAGAGAATGTCGAAAATTTGAGTGAAATTGCTTCAAACAAGCGAAATATCGCGAAACAACACCTGCTCGAATCCAACAAAAACTGTGCCCTGCCGTCTCTACTGAGCCTCAGAGACGCTTTGATACAAGTATTACAAAAATCAGAGAATGTCATAAATTAGAGTGAAATTGCTTTAAACAAACGAATTAACGCGAAACACCACCTCCTCGAATCCAACAAAAACTGTGCCCTGCCGTCTCTACTGAGCTTCAGAGACATTTTGAGACAAGTGTTACAAAAATCAGAGAATGTCATAAATTAGAGTGAAATTGCTTCAAACAAGCGAATTATCGCGAAACAACACCTCGCATCCAACAAAAACTGTGCCCTGGCGTCTCTACTGTGCCTCAGAGACGCTTTCAGACAAGTGTTACGAAAATCAGAGAATGTCAAAAATTAGAGTGGAATGGCTTGAAACAAGCGAATTATCGCGAAACAACACCTGCTCGAATCCAACAAAAACTGTACCCTGCCGTCTCTACTGAGCGTCAGAGACATTTTGAGACAAGTGTTACAAAAATCAGAGAATGTCAAAATTTGAGTGAAATTGCTTCAAACAAGCGAAATTTCGCGAAACAAAACCTGCTGGAATCTAACAAAAACTGTGGCCTACCGTCTCTACTGTGCCTCAGAAACCTTTTCAGACAAGTGTTGCGAAAATCAGAGAATGTCATAAATTAGAGTGAAATTGCTTTAAACAAGCGAATTAACGCGAAACACCACCTCCTCGAATCCAACAAAAACTGTGCCCTGCCGTCTCTACTGAGCGTCAGAGACATTTTGAGACAAGTGTTACAAAAATCAGAGAATGTCGAAAATTTTAGTGAAATTGCTTCAAACAAGCGAAATATCGCGAAACAACACCTGCTCGAATCCAACAAAAACTGTGCCCTGCCGTGTCTACTGAGCCTCAGAGACGCTTTGATACAAGTACTACAAAAATCAGAGAATGTCGAAAATTTGAGTGAAATTGCTTCAAACAAGCGAATTAATGCGAAACAACACCTGCTCGAATCCAACAAAAACTGTGCCCTGCCGTCTCAACTGAGCCTCAGAGACGCTTTGAGACAAGTGTTACAAAAATCAGAGAATGTCATTAATTAGAGTGAAATTGCTTTAAAATGGCGAATTAACGCGAAACAACACCTGCTCGAATCCAACAAAAACTGTGCCCTGCCGTCTCTACTGAGCGTCAGAGACATTTTGAGACAAGTATTACAAAAATCAGAGAATGTCTAAAATTTGAGTGAAATTGCTTCAACAAGCGAATTAATGCGAAACAACACCTGCTCGAATCCAACAAAAACTGTGCCCTGCCGTCTCTACTGAGCCTCAGAGACGCTTTGATACAAGTATTACAAAAATCAGAGAATGTCGAAAATTTGAGTGAAATTGCTTTAAAATGGCGAATTAACGCGAAACAACACCTGCTCGAATCGAACAAAAACTGTGTCCTGCCGTCTCTACTGAGCCTCAGAGACGCTTTGGGACAAGTGTTACAAAAATCAGAGAATGTCATAAATTAGAGTGAAATTGCTTCAAACAAGCGAATTATCGCGAAACAACACCTGCTGGAATATAACAAAAACTGTGGCCTACCGTCTCTACTGTGCCTCAGAAACGCTTTCAGACAAGTGTTACGAAAATCAGAGAATGTCATAAATTAGAGTAATATTGCTTAAAACAAGCGAATTAACGCGAAACAACACCTGCTCGAATCCAACAAAAACTGTGGCCTACCGTCTCTACTGTGCCTCAGAAACGCTTTCAGACAAGTGTTACGAAAATCAGAGAATGTCATAAATTAGAGTGAAATTGCTTTAAACAAGCGAATTAAAGCGAAACAACACCTGCTCGAATCCAACAGAAACTGTGCCCTGCCGTCTCTACTGAGCGTCAGAGACATTTTGAGACAAGTATTACAAAAATCAGAGAATGTCGAAAATTTGAGTGAAATTGCTTCAAACAAGCGAATTAACGCGAAACAACACCTGCTCAAATCCAACAAAAACTGTGGCCTACCGTCTCTACTGTGCCTCAGAAACGCTTTCAGACAAGTGTTACGAAAATCAGAGAATGTCATAAATTAGAGCGAAATTGCTTTAAACAAGCGAATTAAAGCGAAACAACACCTGCTCGAATCCAACTGAAACTGTGCCCTGCCGTCTCTACTGAGCGTCAGAGACATTTTGAGACAAGTATTACAAAAATCAGAGAATGTCGAAAATTTGAGTGAAATTGTATCAAACACGCGAATTAATGCGAAACAACACCTCCTCGAATCCAACAAAAACTGTGCCCTGCAGTCTCTACAGAGCGTCAGAGACATTTTGAGACAAGTGTTACAAAAATCAGAGAATGTCGAAAATTTGAGTGAAATTGCTTCAAACAAGCGAAATATCGCGAAACAACACCTGCTCGAATCCAACAAAAACTGTGCCCTGCCGTCTCTACTGAGCCTCAGAGACGCTTTGATACAAGTATTACAAAAATCAGAGAATGTCATAAATTAGAGTGAAATTGCATTAAACAAACGAATTAACGCGAAACACCACCTCCTCGAATCCAACAAAAACTGTGCCCTGCCGTCTCTACTGAGCTTCAGAGACATTTTGAGACAAGTGTTACAAAAATCAGAGAATGTCATAAATTAGAGTGAAATTGCTTCAAACAAGCGAATTATCGCGAAACAACACCTCGCATCCAACAAAAACTGTGCCCTGGCGTCTCTACTGTGCCTCAGAGACGCTTTCAGACAAGTGTTACGAAAATCAGAGAATGTCAAAAATTAGAGTGGAATGGCTTGAAACAAGCGAATTATCGCGAAACAACACCTGCTCGAATCCAACAAAAACTGTACCCCTCCGTCTCTACTGAGCGTCAGAGACATTTTGAGACAAGTGTTACAAAAATCAGAGAATGTCAAAATTTGAGTGAAATTGCTTCAAACAAGCGAAATATCGCGAAACAACACCTGCTGGAATCTAACAAAAACTGTGGCCTACCGTCTCTACTGTGCCTCAGAAACCTTTTCAGACAAGTGTTGCGAAAATCAGAGAATGTCATAAATTAGAGTGAAATTGCTTTAAACAAGCGAATTAACGCGAAACACCACCTCCTCGAATCCAACAAAAACTGTGCCCTGCCGTCTCTACTGAGCGTCAGAGACATTTTGAGACAAGTGTTACAAAAATCAGAGAATGTCGAAAATTTTAGTGAAATTGCTTCAAACAAGCGAAATATCGCGAAACAACACCTGCTCGAATCCAACAAAAACTGTGCCCTGCCGTGTCTACTGAGCCTCAGAGACGCTTTGATACAAGTACTACAAAAATCAGAGAATGTCGAAAATTTGAGTGAAATTGCTTCAAACAAGCGAATTAATGCGAAACAACACCTGCTCGAATCCAACAAAAACTGTGCCCTGCCGTCTCAACTGAGCCTCAGAGACGCTTTGAGACAAGTGTTACAAAAATCAGAGAATGTCATTAATTAGAGTGAAATTGCTTTAAAATGGCGAATTAACGCGAAACAACACCTGCTCGAATCCAACAAAAACTGTGCCCTGCCGTCTCTACTGAGCGTCAGAGACATTTTGAGACAAGTATTACAAAAATCAGAGAATGTCTAAAATTTGAGTGAAATTGCTTCAACAAGCGAATTAATGCGAAACAACACCTGCTCGAATCCAACAAAAACTGTGCCCTGCCGTCTCTACTGAGCCTCAGAGACGCTTTGAGACAAGTGTTACAAAAATTAGAGAACGTCGCAAATTTGAGGTAAATTGCTTCAAACAAGCGAATTAACCCGAAACAACACCTCCTCGAATCCAACAAAAACTGCCCTGCCGTCTCTACTGAGAGTCAGAGACATTTTGAGACAATTGTTACAAAAATCAGAGAATGTCGAAAATTTGAGTGAAATTGCTTGAAACAAGCGAAATATCGCGAAACAACACCTGCTCGAATCCAACAAAAACTGTGCCCTGCTGTCTCTACTGAGCCTCGGAGACGCTTTGATACAAGTATTACAAAAATCAGAGAATGTCGAAAATTTGAGTGAAATTGCTTTAAAATGGCGAATTAACGCGAAACAACACCTGCTCGAATCCAACAAAAACTGTGTCCTGCCGTCCCTACTGAGCCTCAGAGACGCTTTGAGACAAGTATTACACAAATCAGAGAATGTCGAAAATTTCAGTGAAATTGCTTCAAACAAGCGAATTAACGCGAAACAACACCTGCTCGAATCCAACTGAAACTGTGCCCTGCCGTCTCTACTGAGCGTCAGAGACATTTTGAGACAAGTATTACAAAAATCAGAGAATGTCGAAAATTTGAGTGAAATTGTATCAAACACGCGAATTAATGCGAAACAACACCTCCTCGAATCCAACAAAAACTGTGCCCTGCAGTCTCTACAGAGCGTCAGAGACATTTTGAGACAAGTGTTACAAAAATCAGAGAATGTCGAAAATTTGAGTGAAATTGCTTCAAACAAGCGAAATATCGCGAAACAACACCTGCTCGAATCCAACAAAAACTGTGCCCTGCCGTCTCTACTGAGCCTCAGAGACGCTTTGATACAAGTATTACAAAAATCAGAGAATGTCATAAATTAGAGTGAAATTGCTTTAAACAAACGAATTAACGCGAAACACCACCTCCTCGAATCCAACAAAAACTGTGCCCTGCCGTCTCTACTGAGCTTCAGAGACATTTTGAGACAAGTGTTACAAAAATCAGAGAATGTCATAAATTAGAGTGAAATTGCTTCAAACAAGCGAATTATCGCGAAACAACACCTCGCATCCAACAAAAACTGTGCCCTGGCGTCTCTACTGTGCCTCAGAGACGCTTTCAGACAAGTGTTACGAAAATCAGAGAATGTCAAAAATTAGAGTGGAATGGCTTGAAACAAGCGAATTATCGCGAAACAACACCTGCTCGAATCCAACAAAAACTGTACCCTGCCGTCTCTACTGAGCGTCAGAGACATTTTGAGACAAGTGTTACAAAAATCAGAGAATGTCAAAATTTGAGTGAAATTGCTTCAAACAAGCGAAATATCGCGAAACAACACCTGCTGGAATCTAACAAAAACTGTGGCCTACCGTCTCTACTGTGCCTCAGAAACCTTTTCAGACAAGTGTTGCGAAAATCAGAGAATGTCATAAATTAGAGTGAAATTGCTTTAAACAAGCGAATTAACGCGAAACACCACCTCCTCGAATCCAACAAAAACTGTGCCCTGCCGTCTCTACTGAGCGTCAGAGACATTTTGAGACAAGTGTTACAAAAATCAGAGAATGTCGAAAATTTTAGTGAAATTGCTTCAAACAAGCGAAATATCGCGAAACAACACCTGCTCGAATCCAACAAAAACTGTGCCCTGCCGTGTCTACTGAGCCTCAGAGACGCTTTGATACAAGTACTACAAAAATCAGAGAATGTCGAAAATTTGAGTGAAATTGCTTCAAACAAGCGAATTAATGCGAAACAACACCTGCTCGAATCCAACAAAAACTGTGCCCTGCCGTCTCAACTGAGCCTCAGAGACGCTTTGAGACAAGTGTTACAAAAATCAGAGAATGTCATTAATTAGAGTGAAATTGCTTTAAAATGGCGAATTAACGCGAAACAACACCTGCTCGAATCCAACAAAAACTGTGCCCTGCCGTCTCTACTGAGCGTCAGAGACATTTTGAGACAAGTATTACAAAAATCAGAGAATGTCTAAAATTTGAGTGAAATTGCTTCAACAAGCGAATTAATGCGAAACAACACCTGCTCGAATCCAACAAAAACTGTGCCCTGCCGTCTCTACTGAGCCTCAGAGACGCTTTGAGACAAGTGTTACAAAAATTAGAGAACGTCGCAAATTTGAGGTAAATTGCTTCAAACAAGCGAATTAACCCGAAACAACACCTCCTCGAATCCAACAAAAACTGCCCTGCCGTCTCTACTGAGAGTCAGAGACATTTTGAGACAATTGTTACAAAAATCAGAGAATGTCGAAAATTTGAGTGAAATTGCTTGAAACAAGCGAAATATCGCGAAACAACACCTGCTCGAATCCAACAAAAACTGTGCCCTGCTGTCTCTACTGAGCCTCGGAGACGCTTTGATACAAGTATTACAAAAATCAGAGAATGTCGAAAATTTGAGTGAAATTGCTTTAAAATGGCGAATTAACGCGAAACAACACCTGCTCGAATCCAACAAAAACTGTGTCCTGCCGTCCCTACTGAGCCTCAGAGACGCTTTGAGACAAGTATTACACAAATCAGAGAATGTCGAAAATTTCAGTGAAATTGCTTCAAACAAGCGAATTAACGCGAAACAACACCTGCTCGAATCCAACAAAAACTGTGTCCTGCCGTCTCTACTGAGCCTCAGAGACGCTTTGAGACAAGTGTTACAAAAATCAGAGAATGTCATAAATTAGAGTGAAATTGCTTCAAACAAGCGAATTAACGCTAAACAACACCTGCTCGAATCCAACAAAAACTGTGGCCTACCGTCTCTACTGTGCCTCAGAAACGCTTTCAGACAAGTGTTACGAAAATCAGAGAATGTCATAAATTAGAGTGAAATTGCTTTAAACAAGCGAATTACAGCGAAACAACACCTGCTCGAATCCAACAGAAACTGTGCCCTGGCGTCTCTACTGAGCGTCAGAGACATTTTGAGACAAGTGTTACAAAAATCAGAGAATGTCGAAAATTAGAGTGGAATTGCTTGAAACAAGCGAATTATCGCGAAACAACACTTGCTCGAATCCAACAAAAACTGTGCCCTGCCGTCTCTGTTGTGGCTCTTAAACGCTTTCAAACAAGTGTTACGAAAATCAGAGAATGTCATAAATTAGAGTGAAATTGCTTTAAACAAGCGAATTATCACGAAACAACACCTGCTCGAATCCAACAAAAACTGTTCCCTGCCGTCTCTACTGAGCGTCAGAGACATTTTGAGACAAGTATTACAAAAATCAGAGAATGTCGAAAATTTGAGTGAAATTGCTTCAAACAAGCGAATTAATGCGAAACAACACCTGCTCGAATCCAACAAAAACTGTGCCCTGCCGTCTCTACGGAGCCTCAGAGACGCTTTGAGACAAGTGTTACAAAAATTAGAGAAAGTCGAAAATTTGAGTGAAATTGCTTCATACAAGCGAAATATCGCGAAACAACACCTGCTGGAATCTAACAAAAACTGTGGCCTACCGTCTCTACTGTGCCTCAGAAACGCTTTCAGACAAGTGTTGCGAAAATCAGAGAATGTCATAAATTAGAGTGAAATTGCTTTAAACAAGCGAATTAACGCGAAACACCACCTCCTCGAATCCAACTAAAACTGTGCCCTGCCGTCTCTACTGAGCGTCAGAGACATTTTGAGACAAGTGTTACAAAAATCAGAGAATGTCGAAAATTTGAGTGAAATTGCTTCAAACAAGGGAAATATCGCGAAACAACACCTGCTCGAATCCAACAAAAACTGTGCCCTGCCGTCTCTACTGAGCCTCAGAGACGCTTTGATACAAGTATTACAAAAATCAGAGAATGTCGAAAATTTGAGTGAAATTGCTTTAAAATGGCGAATTAACGCGAAACAACACCTGCTCGAAACGAACAAAAACTGTGTCCTGCCGTCTCTACTGAGCCTCAGAGACGCTTTGGGACAAGTGTTACAAAAATCAGAGAATGTCATAAATTAGAGTGAAATTGCTTCAAACAAGCGAATTATCGCGAAACAACACCTGCTGGAATATAACAAAAACTGTGGCCTACCGTCTATACTGTGCCTCAGAAACGCTTTCAGACAAGTGTTACGAAAATCAGAGAATGTCATAAATTAGAGTAATATTGCTTAAAACAAGCGAATTAACGCGAAACAACACCTGCTCGAATCCAACAAAAACTGTGGCCTACCGTCTCTACTGTGCCTCAGAAACGCTTTCAGACAAGTGTTACGAAAATCAGAGAATGTCATAAATTAGAGTGAAATTGCTTTAAACAAGCGAATTAAAGCGAAACAACACCTGCTCGAATCCAACAGAAACTGTGCCCTGCCGTCTCTACTGAGCGTCAGAGACATTTTGAGACAAGTATTACAAAAATCAGAGAATGTCGAAAATTTGAGTGAAATTGCTTCAAACAAGCGAATTAACGCGAAACAACACCTGCTCGAATCCAACAAAAACTGTGGCCTACCGTCTCTACTGTGCCTCAGAAACGCTTTCAGACAAGTGTTACGAAAATCAGAGAATGTCATAAATTAGAGCGAAATTGCTTTAAACAAGCGAATTAAAGCGAAACAACACCTGCTCGAATCCAACTGAAACTGTGCCCTGCCGTCTCTACTGAGCGTCAGAGACATTTTGAGACAAGTATTACAAAAATCAGAGAATGTCGAAAATTTGAGTGAAATTGTATCAAACAAGCGAATTAACGCGAAACAACACCTCCTCGAATCCAACAAAAACTGTGCCCTGCCGTCTCTACTGAGCCTCAGAGACATTTTGAGACAAGTATTACAAAAATCAGAGAATGTCATAAATTAGAGTGAAATTGCTTTAAACAAGCGAATTAACGCGAAACACCACCTCCTCGAATCCAACAAAAACTGTGCCCTGCCGTCTCTACTGAGCTTCAGAGACATTTTGAGACAAGTGTTACAAAAATCAGAGAATGTCATAAATTAGAGTGAAATTGCTTCAAACAAGCGAATTATCGCGAAACAACACTTGCTCGAATCCAACAAAAACTGTGTGATGCCATCTCTACCGTGGCTCTTAAACGCTTTCAGACAAGTGTTACGAAAATCAGAGAATGTCATAAATTAGAGTGAAATTGCTTTAAACAAGCGAATTAACGCGAAACAACACCTCGAATCCAACAAAAACTGTGCCCTGGCGTCTCTACTGTGCCTCAGAGACGCTTTCAGACAAGTGTTACGAAAATCAGAGAATGTCAAAAATTAGAGTGGAATGGCTTGAAACAAGCGAATTATCGCGAAACAACACCTGCTCGAATCCAACAAAAACTGTACCCTGCCGTCTCTACTGAGCGTCAGAGACATTTTGAGACAAGTGTTACAAAAATCAGAGAATGTCGAACATTTGAGTGAAATTGCTTCAAACAAGCGAAATATCGCGAAACAACACCTGCTGGAATCTAACAAAAACTGTGGCCTACCGTCTCTACTGTGCCTCAGAAACCTTTTCAGACAAGTGTTGCGAAAATCAGAGAATGTCATAAATTAGAGTGAAATTGCTTTAAACAAGCGAATTAACGCGAAACACCGACTCCTCGAATCCAACAAAAACTGTGCCCTGCCGTCTCTACTGAGCGTCAGAGACATTTTGAGACAAGTGTTACAAAAATCAGAGAATGTCGAAAATTTGAGTGAAATTGCTTCAAACAAGCGAAATATCGCGAAACAACACCTGCTCGAATCCAACAAAAACTGTGCCCTGCCGTCTCTACTGAGCCTCAGAGACGCTTTGATACAAGTATTACAAAAATCAGAGAATGTCGAAAATTTGAGTGAAATTGGTTTAAAATGGCGAATTAACGCGAAACAACACCTGCTCGAATCCAACAAAAACTGTGTCCTGCCGTCTCTACTGAGCCTGAGAGACGCTTTGAGACACGTATTACAAAAATCAGAGAATGTCATAAATTAGAGTGAAATTGCTTCAAACAAGCGAATTAACGCGAAACAACACCTGCTCGAATCCAACAAAAACTGTGTCCTGCCGTCTCTACTGAGCCTCAGAGACATTTTGAGACAAGTATTACAAAAATCAGAGAATGTCGAAAATTTGAGTGAAATTGCTTCAAACAAGCGAATTAACGCGAAACAACACCTGCTCGAATCCAACAAAAACTGTGGCCTACCGTCTTTACTGTGCCTCAGAAACGCTTTCAGACAAGTGTTACGAATATCAGAGAATGTCATAAATTAGAGTGAAATTGCTTTAAACAAGCGAATTATCGCGAAACAACACCTGCTCGAATCCAACAAAAACTGTTCCCTGCCGTCTCTACTGAGCCTCAGAGACGCTTTGAGACAAGTGTTACAAAAATTAGAGAAAGTCGAAAATTTGAGTGAAATTGCTTTAAACAAGCGAATTAATGCGAAACAACACCTGCTCGAATCCAACAAAAACTGTGCCCTGCCGTCTCTACTGAGCCTCAGAGACGCTTTGAGACAAGTGTTACAAAAATTAGAGAAAGTCGAAAATTTGAGTGAAATTGCTTCAAACAACAGAAATATCGCGAAACAACACCTGCTGGAATCTAACAAAAACTGTGGCCTACCGTCTCTACTGTGCCTCAGAAACGCTTTCAGACAAGTGTTGCGAAAATCCGAGAATGTCATAAATTAGAGTGAAATTGCTTTAAACAAGCGAATTAACGCGAAACACCACCTCCTCGAATCCAACTAAAACTGTGCCCTGCCGTCTCTACTGAGCGTCAGAGACATTTTGAGACAAGTGTTACAAATATCAGAGAATGTCGAAAATTTGAGGGAAATTGCTACAAAAAAGCGAAATATCGCGAAACAACACCTGCTCGAATCCAACAAAAACTGTGCCCTGCCGTCTCTACTGAGCCTCAGAGACGCTTTGATACAAGTATTACAAAAATCAGAGAATGTCGAAAATTTGAGTGAAATTGCTTTAAAATGGCGAATTAACGCGAAACAACACCTGCTCGAATCCAACAAAAACTGTATCCTGCCGTCTCTACTGAGCCTGAGAGACGCTTTGAGACAAGTGTTACAAAAATCAGAGAATGTCATAAATTAGAGTGAAATTGCTTCAAACAAGCGAATTAACGCGAAACAACACCTGCTCGAATCCAACAAAAACTGTGTCCTGCCGTCTCTACTGAGCCTCAGAGACATTTTGAGACAAGTATTACAAAAATCAGAGAATGTCGAAAATTTGAGTGAAATTGCTTTAAAATGGCGAATTAACGCGAAACAACACCTGCTCGAATCCAACAAAAACTGTGGCCTACCGTCTTTACTGTGCCTCAGAAACGCTTTCAGACAAGTGTTACGAATATCAGAGAATGTCATAAATTAGACTGAAATTGCTTTAAACAAGCGAATTATCGCGAAACAACACCTGCTCGAATCCAACAAAAACTGTTCCCTGCCGTCTCTACTGAGCCTCAGAGACGCTTTGAGACAAGTGTTACAAAAATTAGAGAAAGTCGAAAATTTGAGTGAAATTGCTTCAAACAAGCGAATTAATGCGAAACAACACCTTCTCGAATCCAACAAAAACTGTGCCCTGCCGTCTCAACTGAGCCTCAGAGACGCTTTGAGACAAGTGTTACAAAAATTAGAGAAAGTCGAAAATTTGAGTGAAATTGCTTCAAACAAGCGAAATATCGCGAAACATCACCTGCTGGAATCTAACAAAAACTGTGGCCTACCGTCTCCACTGTGCCTCAGAAACGCTTTCAGACAAGTGTTGCGAAAATCAGAGAATGTCATAAATTAGAGTGAAATTGCTTTAAACAAGCGAATTAACGCGAAACACCACCTCCTCGAATCCAACTAAAACTGTGCCCTGCCGTCTCTACTGAGCGTCAGAGACATTTTGAGACAAGTGTTACAAAAATCAGAGAATGTCGAAAATTCGAGGGAAATTGCTTCAAACAAGCGAAATATCGCGAAACAACACCTGCTCGAATCCAACAAAAACTGTGCCCTGCCGTCTCTACTGAGCCTCAGAGACGCTTTGATATAAGTATTACAAAAATCAGAGAATGTCGAAAATTTGAGTGAAATTGCTTTAAAATGGCGAATTAACGCGAAACAACACCTGCTCGAATCGAACAAAAACTGTGTCCTGCCGTCTCTACTGAGCCTCAGAGACGCTTTGGGACAAGTGTTACAAAAATCAGAGAATGTCATAAATTAGAGTGAAATTGCTTCAAACAAGCGAATTATCGCGAAACAACACCTGCTGGAATATAACAAAAACTGTGGCCTACCGTCTCTACTGTGCCTCAGAAACGCTTTCAGACAAGTGTTACGAAAATCAGAGAATGTCATAAATTAGAGTAATATTGCTTAAAACAAGCGAATTAACGCGAAACAACACCTGCTCGAATCCAACAAAAACTGTGGCCTACCGTCTCTACTGTGCCTCAGAAACGCTTTCAGACAAGTGTTACGAAAATCAGAGAATGTCATAAATTAGAGTGAAATTGCTTCAAACAAGCGAATTAACGCGAAACAACACCTGCTCGAATCCAACAAAAACTGTGGCCTACCGTCTCTACTGTGCCTCAGAAACGCTTTCAGACAAGTGTTACGAAAATCAGAGAATGTCATAAATTAGAGCGAAATTGCTTTAAACAAGCGAATTAAAGCGAAAAAACACTTGCTCGAATCCAACAGAAACTGTGCCCTGCCGTCTCTACTGAGCGTCAGACATTTTGAGACAAGTATTACAAAAATCAGAGAATGTCGAAAATTTGAGTGAAATTGTATCAAACAAGCGAATTAACGCGAAACAACACCTCCTCGAATCCAACAAAAACTGTGCCCTGCAGTCTCTACAGAGCGTCAGAGACATTTTGAGACAAGTGTTACAAAAATCAGAGAATGTCGAAAATTTGAGTGAAATTGCTTCAAACAAGCGAAATATCGCGAAACAACACCTGCTCGAATCCAACAAAAACTGTGTGATGCCGTCTCTACTGTGGCTCTTAAACTCTTTCAGACAAGTGTTACGAAAATCAGAGAATGTCATAAATTAGAGTGAAATTGCTTCAAACAAGCGAAATATCGCGAAACAACACCTGCTGGATACTAACAAAAACTGTGGCCTACCGTCTCTACTGTGCCTCAGAAACGCTTTCAGACAAGTGTTGCGAAAATCTGAGAATGTCATTAATTAGAGTGAAATTGCTTTAAACAAGCGAATTAACGCGAAACAACACCTCCTCGAATCCAACAAAAACTGTGCCCTGGCGTCTCTACTGTGCCTCAGAGACGCTTTCAGACAAGTGTTACGAAAATCAGAGAATGTCAAAAATTAGAGTGGAATGGCTTGAAACAAGCGAATTATCGCAAAACAACACCTGCTCGAATCCAACAAAAACTGTACCCTGCCGTCTCTACTGAGCGTCAGAGACGCTTTGATACAAGTATTACAAAAATCAGAGAATGTCGAAAATTTGAGTGAAATTGCTTTAAAATGGCAAATTAACGCGAAACAACACCTGCTCGAATCCAACAAAAACTGTGTCCTGCCGTCTCTACTGAGCCTCAGAGACGCTTTCAGACAAGTGTTACGAAAATCAGAGAATGTCAAAAATTAGAGTGGAATTGCTTGAAACAAGTGAATTATCGCGAAACAACACCTGCTCGAATCCAACAAAAACTGTACCCTGCCGTCTCTACTGAGCGTCAGAGACATTTTGAGACAAGTGTTACAAAAATCAGAGAATGTCGAAAATTTGAGTGAAATTGCTTCAAACAAGCGAAACATCGCGAAACAACACCTGCTGGAATCTAACAAAAACTGTGGCCTACCGTCTCTACTGTGCCTCAGAAACGCTTTCAGACAACTGTTGCGAAAATCAGAGAATGTGATTCATTAGAGTGAAATTGCTTTAAACAAGCGAATTAACGCGAAACAACACCTCCTCGAATCCAACAAAAACTGTGCCCTGCCGTCTCTACTGAGCGTCAGAGACATTTTGAGACAAGTGTTACAAAAATCAGAGAATGTCGCAAATTTGAGTGAAATTGCTTCAAACAAGCGAAATATCACGAAACAACACCTGCTCGAATGCAACAAAAACTGTGCCCTGCCGTCTCTACTGAGCCTCGGAGACGCTTTGATACAAGTATTACAAAAATCAGAGAATGTCGAAAACTTGAGTGAAATTGCTTTAAAATGGGGAATTAACGCGAAACAACACCTGCTCGAATCCAACAAAAACTGTGTCCTGCCGTCTCTACTGAGCCTCAGAGACGCTTTGAGACAAGTATTACAAAAGTCAGAGAATGTCGAAAATTTGAGTGAAATTGCTTCAAACAAGCGAATTAACGCGAAACAACACCTACTCGAATCCAACAAAAACATTCCTGCCGTCTCTACTGAGCCTCAGAGACGCTTTGAGACAAGTGTTACAAAAATCAGAGAATGTCATTCATTAGAGTGAAATTGCTTTAAACAAGCGAATTAACGCGAAACAACACCTCCTCGAATCCAACAAAAACTGTGCCCTGCCGTCTCTACTGAGCGTCAGAGACATTTTGAGACAAGTGTTACAAAAATCGGAGAATGTCGCAAATTTGAGTGAAATTGCTTTAAACAAGGGAATTAAAGCGAAACAACACCTGCTCGAATCCAACAGAAAGTGTGCCCTGCCGTCTCTACTGAGCGTCAGAGACATTTTGAGACAAGTATTACAAAAATCAGAGAATGTCGAAAATTTCAGTGAAATTGCTTCAAACAAGCTAATTAATGCGAAACAACACCTGCTCGAATCCAACAAAAACTGTGCCCTGCCGTCCCTACTGAGCCTCAGAGACGCTTTGAGACAAGTGTTACAAAAATTAGAGAAAGTCGAAAATTTGAGTGAAGTTGCTTTAAACAAGCGAAATATCGCGAAACAACACCTGCTGGAATCTAACAAAAACTGTGGCCTACCGTCTCTACTGTGCCTCAGAAACGCTTTCAGACAAGTGTTACGAAAATCAGAGAATGTCATAAATTAGAGTTAAATTGCTTTAAACAAGCGAATTAACGCGAAACAACACCTGCTCGAATCCAACAAAAACTGTGCCCTGCCGTCTCTACTGAGCCTCAGAGACGCTTTGAGACAAGTATTACAAAAATCAGAGAATGTCGTAAATTTGAGTGAAATTGCTTCGAACAAGCGAATTATCGCGGAACAACACCTGCTCGAATCCAACAAAAACTGTGTCCTTCCGTCTCTACTGAGCCTCAGAGACGCCTTCAGACAAGTGTTACGAAAATCAGAGACTGTCGAAAATTTGAGTGAAATTGCTTCAAACAAGCGAATTATCGCGAAACAATACCTGCTGGAATCTAACAAAAACTGTGGCCTACAGTCTCTACTGTGCCTCAGAAACAATTTCGGACAAGTGTTACGAAAATCAGAGAATGTCATAAATTAGAGTGAAATTGCTTTAAACAAGCGAATTAACGCGAAACAACACCTGCTCGAATCCAACAAAAACTGTGCCCTGCCGTCTGTACTGTGCCTCAGAGACGCTTTGAGACAAGTATTACAAAAATCAGAGAATGTCGAAAATTGGAGTGAAATTGCTTAAAACAAGCGAATTAACGCGAAACAACACCTGCTCGAATCCAACAAAAACTGTCTCCTGCCGTCTCTACTGAGCCTCAGAGACGCTTTGAGACAAGTATTACAAAAATCAGAGAATGTCGAAAATTTGAGTGAAATTGCTTCAAACAGGCGAATCAACGCGAAACAACACCTGCTCGAATCCAACAAAAACTGTGTCCTGCCGTCTCTACTGAGCCTCGGAGACGCTTTGAGACAAGTGTTACAAAAATCAGAGAATGTCATAAATTAGAGTGAAATTGCTTTAAACAAGCGAATTAAAGCGAAACAACACCTGCTCGAATCCAACAGAAACTGTGCCCTGCTGTCTCTACTGAGCGTCAGAGATATTTTGAGACAAGTATTACAGAAATCAGAGAATGTCGAAAATTTGAGTGAAATTGTTTCAAACAAGCGAATTAACGCGAAACAACACCTCCTCAAATCCAACAAAAACTGTGCCCTGCCGTCTCTACTGAGCGTCAGAGACATTTTGAGACAAGTGTTACAAAAATCAGAGAATGTCGAAAATTTGAGTGAAATTGCTTCAAACAAGCGAAATATCGCGAAACAACACCTGCTCGAATGCAACAAAAACTGTGCCCTGCCGTCTCTACTGAGCCTCGGAGACGCTTTGATACAAGTATTACAAAAATCAGAGAATGTCGAAAATTTGAGTGAAGTTGCTTTAAAATGGCGAATAAACGCGAAACAACACCTGCTCGAATCCAACAAAAACTGTGTCCTGCCGTCTCATGAGCCTCAGAGACGCTTTGAGACAAGTATTACAAAAATCAGAGAATGTCGAAAAATTGAGTGAAATTGCTTCAAACAAGCGAATTAACGCGAAACAACACCTACTCGAATCCAACAAAAACTGTCCTGCCGTCTCTACGGAGCCTCAGAGACGCTTTGAGACAAGTGTTACAAAAATCAGAGAATGTCATAAATTAGAGTGAAATTGCTTCAAACAAGCGAACTAACGCGAAACAACAGCTGCTCGAATCCAACAAAAACTGTGGCCTACCGTCTCTACTGTGCCTCAGAAACGCTTTCAGACAAGTGTTACGAAAATCAGAGAATGTCATAAATTAGAGTGAAATTGCTTTAAACAAGCGAATTAATGCGAAACAACACCTGCTCGAATGCAACAGAAACTGTGCCCTGCCGTCTCTACTGAGCGTCAGAGACATTTTGAGACAAGTATTACAAAAATCAGAGAATGTCATAAATTAGAGTGAAATTGCTTTACACAAGCGAATTAACGCGAAACAACACCTGCTCGAATCCAACAAAAACTCTGCCCTGCCGTCTCTACTGTGCCTCAGAGACGCTTTGTGACAAGTATTACAAAAATCAGAGAATGTCATAAATTAGAGTGAAATTGCTTTAAACAAGCGAATTAATGCGAAACAACACCTGCTCGAATCCAACAGAAACTGTGCCCTGCCGTCTCTACTGAGCGTCAGAGACATTTTGAGACAAGTATTACAAAAATCAGAGAATGTCATAAATTAGAGTGAAATTGCTTTACACAAGCGAATTAACGCGAAACAACACCTGCTCGAATCCAACAAAAACTGTGGCCTACCGTCTCTACTGTGCCTCAGAAACGCTTTCAGGCAAGTGTTACGAAAATCAGAGAATGTCATAAATTAGAGTGAAATTGCTTTAAACAAGCGAATTAATGCGAAACAACACCTGCTCGAATCCAACAGAAACTGTGCCCTGCCGTCTCTACTGAGCGTCAGAGACATTTTGAGACAAGTATTACAAAAATCAGAGAATGTCGAAAATTTGAGTGAAATTGCTTCAAACAAGCGAAATATCGCGAAACAACACCTGCTGGAATCTAACAAAAACTGTGGCCTACCGTCTCTACTGTGCCTCAGAAACGCTTTCAGACAAGTATTACAAAAGTCAGAGAATGTCGTAAATTTGAGTGAAATTGCTTCAAACAAGCGAATTAATGCGAAACAACACCTCCTCGAATCCAACAAAAACTGTGCCCTGCCGTCTCTACTGAGCGTCAGAGACATTTTGAGACAAGTGTTACAAAAATCAGAGACTGTCGCAAATTTGAGTGAAATTGCTTCAAACAAGCGAAATATCGCGAAACAACACCTGCTCGAATGCAACAAAAACTGTGCCCTGCCGTCTCTACTGAGCCTCGGAGACGCTTTGATACAAGTATTACAAAAATCAGAGAATGTCGAAAATTTGAGTGAAATTGCTTTAAAATGGCGAATTAACGCGAAACAACACCTGCTCGAATCCAACAAAAACTGTGTCCTGCCGTCTCTTGAGCCTCAGAGACGCTTTGAGACAAGTATTACAAAAATCAGAGAATGTCGAAAATTTGAGTGAAATTGCTTCAAACAAGCGAATGAACGCGAAACAACACCTACTCGAATCCAACAAAAACTGTCCTGCCGTCTCTACTGAGCCTCAGAGACGCTTTGAGACAAGTGTTACAAAAATCAGAGAATGTCATAAATTAGAGTGAAATTGCTTCAAACAAGCGAATTAACGTGAAACAACACCTGCTCGAATCCAACAAAAACTGTGGCCTACCGTCTCTACTGTGCCTCAGAAACGCTTTCAGACAAGTGTTACGAAAATCAGAGAATGTCATAAATTAGAGTGAAATTGCTTTAAACAAGCGAATTAATGCGAAACAACACCTGCTCGAATGCAACAGAAACTGTGCCCAGCCGTCTCTACTGAGCGTCAGAGACATTTTGAGACAAGTATTACAAAAATCAGAGAATGTCATAAATTAGAGTGAAATTGCTTTACACAAGCGAATTAACGCGAAACAACACCTGCTCGAATCCAACAAAAACTGTGCCCTGCCGTCTCTACTGTGCCTCAGAGACGCTTTGTGACAAGTATTACAAAAATCAGAGAATCTCATAAATTAGAGTGAAATTGCTTTAAACAAGCGAATTAATGCGAAACAACACCTGCTCGAATCCAACAGAAACTGTGCCCTGCCGTCTCTACTGAGCGTCAGAGACATTTTGAGACAAGTATTACAAAAATCAGAGAATGTCATAAATTAGAGTGAAATTGCTTTACACAAGCGAATTAACGCGAAACAACACCTGCTCGAATCCAACAAAAACTGTGGCCTACCGTCTCTACTGTGCCTCAGAAACGCTTTCAGGCAAGTGTTACGAAAATCAGAGAATGTCATAAATTAGAGTGAAATTGCTTTAAACAAGCGAATTAATGCGAAACAACACCTGCTCGAATCCAACAGAAACTGTGCCCTGCCGTCTCTACAGAGCGTCAGAGACATTTTGAGACAAGTATTACAAAAATCAGAGAATGTCGAAAATTTGAGTGAAATTGCTTCAAACAAGCGAAATATCGCGAAACAACACCTGCTGGAATCTAACAAAAACTGTGGCCTACCGTCTCTACTGTGCCTCAGAAACGCTTTCAGACAAGTATTACAAAAGTCAGAGAATGTCGTAAATTTGAGTGAAATTGCTTCAAACAAGCGAATTAATGCGAAACAACACCTGCTCGAATCCAACAAAAACTGTTCCCTGCCGTCTATACTGAGCGTCAGAGACGTTTTGAGCGAAGTCTTACAAAAATCAGACAATGTCGAAACTTTGAGTGAAATTGCTTCAAACAAGCGAATTATCGCGGAACAACACCTGCTCGAATCCAACAAAAACTGTGTCCTGCCGTCTCTACTGAACCTCAGAGACGCCTTCAGACTAGTGTTACGAAAATCAGAGACTGTCGAAAATTTGAGTGAAATTGCTTCAAACAAGCGAATTATCGCGAAACAACACCTGTTGGAATCTAACAAAAACTGTGGCCTACCGTCTCTACTGTGGCTCAGAGACGCTTTGATACAAGTATTACAAAAATCAGAGAATGTCGAAAATTTGAGTGAAATTGCTTTAAAATGGAGAATTAACGCGAAACAACACCTGCTCAAATCCAACAAAAACTGTGTCCTGCCGTCTCTACTGAGCCTCAGAGACGCTTTGAGACAAGTGTTACAAAAATCAGAGAACGTCATAAATTAGAGTGAAATTGCTTCAAACAAGCGAATTAACGCGAAACAACACCTGCTCGAATCCAACAAAAACTGTGGCCTACCGTCTCTACTGTGCCTCAGAAACGCTTTCAGACCAGTGTTACGAAAATCAGAGAATGTCATAAATTAGAGTGAAATTGCTTTAAACAAGCGAATTCACGCGAAACAACACCTGCTCGAATCCAACAAAAACTGTGCCCTGCCGTCTCTACTGTGCCTCAGAGACGCTTTGTGACAAGTATTACAAAAATCAGAGAATGTCGAAAATTGGAGTGAAATTGATTCAAACAAGCGAATTAACGCGAAACAACACCTGCTCGAATCCAACAAAAACTGTGTCGTGCCGTCTCTACTGAGCCTCAGAGACGCTTTGAGACAAGTGTTACAAAAATCAGAGAATGTCATAAATTAGAGTGAAATTGCTTCAAACAAGCGCGTTAACGCGAAACAACACCTGCTCGAATCCAACAAAAACTGTGGCCTACCGTCTCTACTGTGCCTCAGAAACGCTTTCAGGCAAGTGTTACGAAAATCAGAGAATGTCATAAATTAGAGTGAAATTGCTTTAAACAAGCGAATTAAAGCGAAACAACACCTGCTCGAATCCAACAGAAACTGTGCCCTACCGTCTCTACTGAGCGTCAGAGACATTTTGAGACAAGTATTACAAAAATCAGAGAATGTCGAAAATTTGAGTGAAATTGCTTCAAACAAGCGAATTAACGCGAAACAACACCTGCTCGAATCCAACAAAAACTGTGGCCTACCGTCTCTACTGTGCCTCAGAAACGCTTTCAGACAAGTGTTACGAAAATCAGAGAATGTCATAAATTAGAGTGAAATTGCTTTAAACAAGCGCATTAAAGCGAAACAACACCTGCTCGAATCCAACAGAAACTGTGCCCTGTCGTCTCTACTGAGCGTCTGAGACATTTTGAGACAAGTATTACAGAAATCAGAGAATGTCGAAAATTTGAGTGAAATTGTTTCAAACAAGCGAATTAACGCGAAACAACACCTCAAATCCAACAAAAACTGTGCCCTGCCGTCTCTACTGAGCGTCAGAGACATTTTGAGACAAGTGTTACAAAAATCAGAGAATGTCAAAAATTTGAGTGAAATTGCTTTAAAATGGAGAATTAACGCGAAACAACACCTGCTAAAATCCAACAAAAACTGTGTCCTGCCGTCTCTACTGAGCCTCAGAGACGCTTTGAGACAAGTGTTACAAAAATCAGAGAATGTCATAAATTAGAGTGAAATTGCTTCAAACAAGCGAATTATCTCGAAACAACACCTGCTGGAATATAACAAAAACTGTGGCCTACCGTCTCTACTGTGCCTCTGAAACGTTTTCAGACAAGTGTTACGAAAATCAGAGAATGTCATAAATTAGAGTGAAATTGCTTTAAACAAGCGAATTAACG
Source organism: Tenodera sinensis (assembly GCA_030765045.1). Lineage (NCBI taxonomy): Eukaryota > Metazoa > Arthropoda > Insecta > Mantodea > Mantidae > Tenodera > Tenodera sinensis. The sequence continues at coordinate 216,089,529 of CM060964.1, read as the reverse complement.
CGAAACAACACCTGCTCGAATCCAACAAAAACTGTTCCCTGCCGTCTATACTGAGCGTCAGAGACGTTTTGAGACAAGTGTTACAAAAATCAGACAATGTCGAAACTTTGAGTGAAATTGCTTCAAACAAGCGAATTATCGCGGAACAACACCTGCTCGAGTCCAACAAAAACTGTGGCCTACCGTCTCTACTGTGCCTCAGAAACGCTTTCAGACAAGTGTTACGAAAATCAGAGAATGTCATAAATTAGAGTGAAATTGCTTTAAACAAGCGAATTAAAGCGAAACAACACCTGCTCGAATCCAACAGAAACTGTGCCTAGCCGTCTCTTCTGAGCGTCAGAGACATTTTGAGACAAGTATTACAAAAATGAGAGAATGTCGAAAATTTGAGTGAAATTCTTTCAAACAAGCGAATTAACGCGAAACAACACCTGCTCGAATCCAACAAAAACTGTGCCCTGCCGTCTCTACTGAGCCTCAGAGACGCTTTGAGACAAGTATTACAAAAATCAGAGAATGTCGTAAATTTGAGTGAAATTGCTTCAAACAAGCGAATTAATGCGAAACAACACCTGCTCGAATCCAACAAAAACTGTTCCCTGCCGTCTATACTGAGCGTCAGAGACGTTTTGAGAGAAGTGTTACAAAAATCAGAGAATGTCGAAAATTTGAGTGAAATTGCTTCAAACAAGCGAATTAATGCGAAACAACACCTGCTCGAATCCAACAAAAACTGTGCCCTGCCGTCTCTACTGAGCCTCAGAGACGCTTTGAGACAAGTGTTACAAAAATCAGAGAATGTCATTAATTAGAGTGAAATTGCTTTAAAATGGCGAATTAACGCGAATCAACACCTGCTCGAATCCAACAAAAACTGTGCCCTGCCGTCTTTACTGAGCCTCAGAGACGCTTTGAGACAAGTATTATCAAAATCATAGAATGTCGAAAATTTTAGTGAAATTGCTTCAAACAAGCGAATTAATGCGAAACAACACCTGCTCGAATCCAACAAAAACTGTCCTGCCGTCTCTACTGAGCCTCAGAGACGCCTTCAGACAAGTGTTAGAAAATCAGGGACTGGAAAATTTGAATGAAATTGCTTCAAACAAGCGAATTATCGCGAAACAACACCTGCTGGAGTCTAAAAAAAACTGTGGCCTACCGTCTCTACTGTGCCTCAGAAACGCTTTCAGACAAGTGTTACGAAAATCAGAGAATGTCATAAATTAAATTGCTTTAAACAAGCGAATTAACGCGAAACAACACCTGCTCGAATCCAACAAAAACTGTGCCCTGCCGTCTCTACTGAGCCTCAGAGACGCTTTGAGACAAGTATTACAAAAATCAGAGAATGTCGTAAATTTGAGTGAAATTGCTTCAAACAAGCGAATTAACGCGAAACAACACCTGCTCGAATCCAACAAAAACTGTGGCCTACCGTCTCTACTGTGCCTCAGAAACGCTTTCAGGCAAGTGTTACGAATATCAGAGAATGTCATAAATTAGAGTGAAATTGCTTTAAACAAGCGAATTAAAGCGAAACAACACCTGCTCGAATCCAACAGAAACTGTGCCCTGCCGTCTCTACTGAGCCTCAGAGACGCTTTGAGACAAGTGTTACAAAAATCAGAGAATGTCATAAATTAGAGTGAAATTGCTTCCAACAAGCGAATTAACGCGAAACAACACCTGCTCGAATCCAACAAAAACTGTGGCCTACCGTCTCTACTGTGCCTCAGAAACGCTTTCAGGCAAGTGTTACGAAAATCAGAGAATGTCATAAATTAGAGTGAAATTGCTTTAAACAAGCGAATTAAAGCGAAACAACACCTGCTCGAATCCAACAGAAACTGTGCCCTGGCGTCTCTACTGAGCGTCAGAGACATTTTGAGACAAGTATTACAAAAATCAGAGAATGTCGAAAATTTGAGAGAAATTGCTTCAAACAAGCGAATTAACGCGAAACAACACCTGCCCGAATCCAACAAAAACTGTGGCCTACCGTCTCTACTGTGCCTCAGAAACGCTTTCAGACAAGTGTTACGAAAATCAGAGAATGTCATAAATTAGAGTGAAATTGCTTTAAACAAGCGAATTAAAGCGAAACAACACCTGCTCGAATCCAACAGAAACTGTGCCCTGTCGTCTCTACTGAGCGTCAGAGACAATTTGAGACAAGTATTACAGAAATCAGAGAATGTCGAAAATTTGAGTGAAATTGTTTCAAACAAGCGAATTAACGCGAAACAACACCTCCTCAAATCCAACAAAAACTGTGCCCTGCCGTCTCTACTGAGCGTCAGAGACATTTTGAGACAAGTGTTACAAAAATCAGAGAATGTCGAAAATTTGAGTGAAATTGCTTCAAACAAGCGAAATATCGCGAAACAACACCTGCTCGAATCCAACAAAAACTGTGCCCTGCCGTCTCTACTGAGCCTCAGAGACGCTTTGATACAAGTACTACAAAAATCAGAGAATGTCAAAATTTGAGTGAAATTGCTTCAAACAAGCGAATTAATGCGAGACAACACCTGCTCGAATCCAACAAAAACTGTGCCCTGCCGTCTCTACTGAGCCTCAGAGACGCTTTTAGACAAGTGTTACAAAAATCAGAGAATGTCATTAATTAGAGTGAAATTGCTTTAAAATGGCGAATTAACGCGAATCAACACCTGCTCGAATCCAACAAAAACTGTGCCCTCAATCTTTACTGAGCCTCAGAGACGCTTTGAGACAAGTATTACAAAAATCAGAGAATGTCGAAAATTTTAGTGAAATTGCTTCAAACAAGCGAATTAATGCGAAACAACACCTGCTCGAATCCAACAAAAACTGTCCTGCCGTCTCTACCGAGCCTCAGAGACGCCTTCAGACAAGTGTTAGAAAATCAGAGACTGGAAAATTTGAATGAAATTGCTTCAAACAAGCGAATTATCGCGAAACAACACCTGCTGGAGTCTAAAAAAAACTGTGGCCTACCGTCTCTACTGTGCCTCAGAAACGCTTTCAGACAAGTGTTACGAAAATCTGAGAATGTCATAAATTAGAGTTAAATTGCTTTAAACAAGCGAATTAATGCGAAACAACACCTGCTCGAATCCAACAAAAACTGTGCCCTGCCGTCTCTACTGAGCCTCAGAGACGCTTTGAGACAAGTATTACAAAAATCAGAGAATGTCGTAAATTTGAGTGAAATTGCTTCAAACAAGCGAATTAACGCGAAACAACACCTGCTCGAATCCAACAAAAACTGTGGCCTACCGTCTCTACTGTGCCTCAGAAACGCTTTCAGACAAGTGTTACGAAAATCAGAGAATGTCATAAATTAAATTGCTTTAAACAAGCGAATTAACGCGAAACAACACCTGCTCGAATCCAACAAAAACTGTGCCCTGCCGTCTCTACTGAGCCTCAGAGACGCTTTGAGACAAGTATTACAAAAATCAGAGAATGTCGTAAATTTGAGTGAAATTGCTTCAAACAAGCGAATTAACGCGAAACAACACCTGCTCGAATCCAACAAAAACTGTGGCCTACCGTCTCTACTGTGCCTCAGAAACGCTTTCAGGCAAGTGTTACGAATATCAGAGAATGTCATAAATTAGAGTGAAATTGCTATAAACAAGCGAATTAAAGCGAAACAACACCTGCTCGAATCCAACAGAAACTGTGCCCTGCCGTCTCTACTGAGCCTCAGAGACGCTTTGAGACAAGTGTTACAAAAATCAGAGAATGTCATAAATTAGAGTGAAATTGCTTCCAACAAGCGAATTAACGCGAAACAACACCTGCTCGAATCCAACAAAAACTGTGGCCTACCGTCTCTACTGTGCCTCAGAAACGCTTTCAGGCAAGTGTTACGAAAATCAGAGAATGTCATAAATTAGAGTGAAATTGCTTTAAACAAGCGAATTAAAGCGAAACAACACCTGCTCGAATCCAACAGAAACTGTGCCCTGGCGTCTCTACTGAGCGTCAGAGACATTTTGAGACAAGTATTACAAAAATCAGAGAATGTCGAAAATTTGAGAGAAATTGCTTCAAACAAGCGAATTAACGCGAAACAACACCTGCTCGAATCCAACAAAAACTGTGGCCTACCGTCTCTACTGTGCCTCAGAAACGCTTTCAGACAAGTGTTACGAAAATCAGAGAATGTCATAAATTAGAGTGAAATTGCTTTAAACAAGCGAATTAAAGCGAAACAACACCTGCTCGAATCCAACAGAAACTGTGCCCTGTCGTCTCTACTGAGCGTCAGAGACAATTTGAGACAAGTATTACAGAAATCAGAGAATGTCGAAAATTTGAGTGAAATTGTTTCAAACAAGCGAATTAACGCCAAACAACACCTCCTCAAATCCAACAAAAACTGTGCCCTGCCGTCTCTACTGAGCGTCAGAGACATTTTGAGACAAGTGTTACAAAAATCAGAGAATGTCGAAAATTTGAGTGAAATTGCTTCAAACAAGCGAAATATCGCGAAACAACACCTGCTCGAATCCAACAAAAACTGTGCCCTGCCGTCTCTACTGAGCCTCAGAGACGCTTTGATACAAGTACTACAAAAATCAGAGAATGTCAAAATTTGAGTGAAATTGCTTCAAACAAGCGAATTAATGCGAGACAACACCTGCTCGAATCCAACAAAAACTGTGCCCTGCCGTCTCTACTGAGCCTCAGAGACGCTTTTAGACAAGTGTTACAAAAATCAGAGAATGTCATTAATTAGAGTGAAATTGCTTTAAAATGGCGAATTAACGCGAATCAACACCTGCTCGAATCCAACAAAAACTGTGCCCTCAATCTTTACTGAGCCTCAGAGACGCTTTGAGACAAGTATTACAAAAATCAGAGAATGTCGAAAATTTTAGTGAAATTGCTTCAAACAAGCGAATTAATGCGAAACAACACCTGCTCGAATCCAACAAAAACTGTCCTGCCGTCTCTACCGAGCCTCAGAGACGCCTTCAGACAAGTGTTAGAAAATCAGAGACTGGAAAATTTGAATGAAATTGCTTCAAACAAGCGAATTATCGCGAAACAACACCTGCTGGAGTCTAAAAAAAACTGTGGCCTACCGTCTCTACTGTGCCTCAGAAACGCTTTCAGACAAGTGTTACGAAAATCTGAGAATGTCATAAATTAGAGTTAAATTGCTTTAAACAAGCGAATTAATGCGAAACAACACCTGCTCGAATCCAACAAAAACTGTGCCCTGCGTCTCTACTGAGCCTCAGAGACGCTTTCAGACAAGTGTTACGAAAATCAGAGAATGTCATAAATTAGAGCGAAATTCCTTTAAACAAGCGAATTAATTCGAAACAACACCTGCTCGAATCCAACAGAAACTGTGCCCTGCGTCTCTACTGTGCCTCAGAAACGCTTTCAGACAAGTGTTACGAAAATCAGAGAATGTCATAAATTAGAGCGAAATTCCTTTAAACAAGCGAATTAATTCGAAACAACACCTGCTCGAATCCAACAGAAACTGTGCCCTGCCGACTCTACTGAGCGTCAGAGACATTTTGAGACAAGTATTACAAAAATCAGAGAATGTCGAAAATTTGAGTGAAATTGCTTCAAACAAGCGAATTAACGCGAAACAACACCTGCTCGAATCCAACAAAAACTGTGGCCTACCGTCTCTACTGTGCCTCAGAAACGCTTTCAGACAAGTGTTACGAAAATCAGAGAATGTCATAAATTAGAGCGAAATTGCTTCAAACAAGCGAAATATCGCGAAACAACACCTGCTGGAATATAACAAAAACTGTGGCCTACCGTCTCTACTGTGCCTCAGAAACGCTTTCAGACAAGTGTTACGAAAATCAGAGAATGTCATAAATTAGAGTGAAATTTCTTTAAACAAGCGAATTAACGCGAAACAACACCTGCTCGAATCCAACAAAAACTGTTCCCTGCCGTCTTTACTGAGCGTCAGAGACGTTTTGAGAGAAGTGTTACAAAAATCAGACAATGTCGAAACTTTGAGTGAAATTGCTTCAAACAAGCGAATTATCGCGGAACAACACCTGCTCGAATCCAACAAAAACTGTGTCCTGCCGTCTCTACTGAGCCTCAGAGACGCCTTCAGACAAGTGTTACGAAAATCAGAGACTGTCGACAATTTGAGTGAAATTGCTTCAAACAAGTGAATTATCGCGAAACAACACCTGCTGGAATCTAACAAAAACTGTGGCCTACCGTCTCTACTGCGCCTCAGAAACGCTTTCAGACAAGTGTTACGAAAATCAGAGAATGTCATAAATTAGAGTGAAATTGCTTTAAACAAGCGAATTAACGCGAAACAACACCTGCTCGAATCCAACAAAAACTGTGCCCTGCCGTCTCTACTGTGCCTCGGAGACGCTTTCAGACAAGTGTTACGAAAAGCAGAGAATGTCAAAAATTAGAGTGGAATTGCTTTAAACAAGCGAATTAACGGGAAACAACACTTGCTCGAATCCAACAAAAACTGTGGCCTACCGTCTCTACTGTGCCTGAGAAAGGCTTTCAGACAAGTGTTACGAAAATCAGAGAATGTCATAAATTAGAGCGAAATTGCTTTAAACAAGCGAATTAATGCGAAACAACACCTGCTCGAATCCAACAGAAACTGTGCCCTGCCGTCTCTACTGAGCGTCAGAGACATTTTGAGACAAGTATTACAAAAATCAGAGAATGTCGAAAATTTGAGTGAAATTGCTTCAAACAAGCGAATTAACGCGAAACAACACCTGCTCGAATCCAACAAAAACTGTGGCCTACCGTCTCTACTGTGCCTCAAAAACGCTTTCAGACAAGTGTTACGAAAATCAGAGAATGTCTAAAATTAGAGCGAAATTGCTTTAAACAAGCGAATTAATGCGAAACAACACCTGCTCGAATCCAACAGAAACTGTGCCCTGCCGTCTCCACTGAGCGTCAGAGACATTTTGAGACAAGTGTTACAAAAATCAGAGAATGTCGAAAATTTGAGTGAAATTGCTTTAAAATGGAGAATTAACGCGAAACAACACCTGCTCAAATCCAACAAAAACTGTGTCCTGCCGTCTCTACTGAGCCTCAGAGACGCTTTGAGACAAGTGTTACAAAAATCAGTCAATGTCAGAAAATTAGAGTGAAATTGCTTCAAACAAGCGAATTATCGCGAAACAACACCTGCTGGAATATAACAAAAACTGTGGCCTACCGTCTCTACTGTGCCTCTGAAACGCTTTCAGACAAGTGTTACGAAAATCAGAGAATGTCATAAATTAGAGTGAAATTGCTTTAAACAAGCGAATTAACGCGAAACAACACCTGCTCGAATCCAACAAAACTGTGCCCTGCCGTCTCTACTGAGCGTCAGAGACATTTTGAGACAAGTATTACAAAAATCAGAGAATGTCGAAAATTTCAGTGAAATTGCTTCAAACAAGCGAATTAACGCGAAACAATACCTGCTCGAATCCAACAAAAACTGTGGCCTACCGTCTCTACTGTGCCTCAGAAACGCTTTCAGACAAGTGTTAGGATAATCAGAGAATGTCATAAATTAGAGTGAAATTGCTTTAAACAAGCGAATTAAAGCGAAACAACACCTGCTCCAATCCAACAGAAACTGTGCCCTGCCGTCTCTACTGAGCGTCAGAGACATTTTGAGACAAGTATTACAAAAATCAGAGAATGTCGAAAATTTCAGTGAAATTGCTTCAAACAAGCGAATTAATGCGAAACAACACCTGCTCGAATCCAACAAAAACTGTGGCCTACCGTCTCTACTGTGCCTCAGAAACGCTTTGAGACAAATGTTACAAAAATCAGAGAATGTCATAAATTAGAGTGAAATTGCTTCCAACAAGCAAATTAACGCGAAACAACACCTGCGCGAATCCAACAAAAACTGTGGCCTACCGTCTCTACTGTGCCTCAGAAACGCTTTCAGACAAGTGTTACGAAAATCAGAGAATGTCATAAATTAGAGCGAAATTGTTTTAAACAAGCGAATTAATGCGAAACAACACCTGCTCGAATCCAACAGAAACTGTGCCCTGCCGACTCTACTGAGCGTCAGAGACATTTTGAGACAAGTATTACAAAAATCAGAGAATGTCGAAAATTTGAGTGAAATTTCTTCAAACAAGCGAATTAACGCGAAACAACACCTGCTCGAATCCAACAAAAACTGTGGCCTACCGTCTCTACTGTGCCTCAGAAACGCTTTCAGACAAGTGTTACGAAAATCAGAGAATGTCATAAATTAGAGCGAAATTGCTTCAAACAAGCGAAATACCGCGAAACAACACCTGCTGGAATATAACAAAAACTGTGGCCTACCGTCTCTACTGTGCCTCAGAAGCGCTTTCAGACAAGTGTTACGAAAATCAGAGAATGTCATAAATTAGAGTGAAATTTCTTTAAACAAGCGAATTAACGCGAAACAACACCTGCTCGAATCCAACAAAAACTGTGCCCTGCCGTCTCTACTGTGCCTCAGAGACGCTTTCAGACAAGTGTTACGAAAAGCAGAGAATGTCAAAAATTAGAGTGGAATTGCTTTAAACAAGCGAATTAACGGGAAACAACACCTGCTCGAATCCAACAAAAACTGTTCCCTGCCGTCTTTACTGAGCGTCAGAGACGTTTTGAGAGAAGTGTTACAAAAATCAGACAATGTCGAAACTTTGAGTGAAATTGCTTCAAACAAGCGAATTATCGCGGAACAACACCTGCTCGAATCCAACAAAAACTGTGTCCTGCCGTCTCTACTGAGCCTCAGAGACGCCTTCAGACAAGTGTTACGAAAATCAGAGACTGTCGACAATTTGAGTGAAATTGCTTCAAACAAGCGAATTATCGCGAAACAACACCTGCTGGAATCTAACAAAAACTGTGGCCTACCGTCTCTACTGCGCCTCAGAAACGCTTTCAGACAAGTGTTACGAAAATCAGAGAATGTCATAAATTAGCGTGAAATTGCTTTAAACAAGCGAATTAACGCGAAACAACACCTGCTCGAATCCAACAAAAACTGTGCCCTGCCGTCTCTACTGTGCCTCAGAGACGCTTTCAGACAAGTGTTACGAAAAGCAGAGAATGTCAAAAATTAGAGTGGAATTGCTTTAAACAAGCGAATTAACGGGAAACAACACTTGCTCGAATCCAACAAAAACTGTGGCCTACCGTCTCTACTGTGCCTGAGAAAGGCTTTCAGACAAGTGTTACGAAAATCAGAGAATGTCATAAATTAGAGCGAAATTGCTTTAAACAAGCGAATTAATGCGAAACAACACCTGCTCGAATCCAACAGAAACTGTGCCCTGCCGTCTCTACTGAGCGTCAGAGACATTTTGAGACAAGTATTACAAAAATCAGAGAATGTCGAAAATTTGAGTGAAATTGCTTCAAACAAGCGAATTAACGCGAAACAACACCTGCTCGAATCCAACAAAAACTGTGGCCTACCGTCTCTACTGTGCCTCAGAAACGCTTTCAGACAAGTGTTACGAAAATCAGAGAATGTCATAAATTAGAGCGAAATTGCTTTAAACAAGCGAATTAGTGCGAAACAACACCTGCTCGAATCCAACAGAAACTGTGCCCTGCCGTCTCTACTGAGCGTCAGAGACTCTTTGAGACAAGTGTTACAAAAAACAGAGAATGTCATTAATTAGAGTGAAATTGCTTTAAAATGGCGAATTAACGCGAATCAAAACCTGCTCGAATCCAACAAAAACTGTGCCCTGCCGTCTTTACTGAGCCTCAGAGACGCTTTGAGACAAGTATTACAAAAATCAGAGAATGTCGAAAATTTTAGTGAAATTGCTTCAAACAAGCGAATTAATGCGAAACAACACCTGCTCGAATCCAACAAAAACTGTCCTGCCGTCTCTACCGAGCCTCAGAGACGCCTTCAGACAAGTGTTAGAAAATCAGAGACTGGAAAATTTGAATGAAATTGCTTCAAACAAGCGAATTATCGCGAAACAACACCTGCTGGAGTCTAAAAAAAACCGTGGCCTACCGTCTCTACTGTGCCTCAGAAACGCTTTCAGACAAGTGTTACGAAAATCTGAGAATGTCATAAATTAGAGTTAAATTGCTTTAAACAAGCGAATTAACGCGAAACAACACCTGCTCGAATCCAACAAAAACTGTGGCCTACCGTCTCTACTGTGCCTCAGAAGCGCTTTCAGACAAGTGTTACGAAAATCAGAGAATGTCATAAATTAGAGTGAAATTTCTTTAAACAAGCGAATTAACGCGAAACAACACCTGCTCGAATCCAACAAAAACTGTGCCCTGCCGTCTCTACTGTGCCTCAGAGACGCTTTCAGACAAGTGTTACGAAAAGCAGAGAATGTCAAAAATTAGAGTGGAATTGCTTTAAACAAGCGAATTAACGGGAAACAACACCTGCTCGAATCCAACAAAAACTGTTCCCTGCCGTCTTTACTGAGCGTCAGAGACGTTTTGAGAGAAGTGTTACAAAAATCAGACAATGTCGAAACTTTGAGTGAAATTGCTTCAAACAAGCGAATTATCGCGGAACAACACCTGCTCGAATCCAACAAAAACTGTGTCCTGCCGTCTCTACTGAGCCTCAGAGACGCCTTCAGACAAGTGTTACGAAAATCAGAGACTGTCGACAATTTGAGTGAAATTGCTTCAAACAAGCGAATTATCGCGAAACAACACCTGCTGGAATCTAACAAAAACTGTGGCCTACCGTCTCTACTGCGCCTCAGAAACGCTTTCAGACAAGTGTTACGAAAATCAGAGAATGTCATAAATTAGCGTGAAATTGCTTTAAACAAGCGAATTAACGCGAAACAACACCTGCTCGAATCCAACAAAAACTGTGCCCTGCCGTCTCTACTGTGCCTCAGAGACGCTTTCAGACAAGTGTTACGAAAAGCAGAGAATGTCAAAAATTAGAGTGGAATTGCTTTAAACAAGCGAATTAACGGGAAACAACACTTGCTCGAATCCAACAAAAACTGTGGCCTACCGTCTCTACTGTGCCTGAGAAAGGCTTTCAGACAAGTGTTACGAAAATCAGAGAATGTCATAAATTAGAGCGAAATTGCTTTAAACAAGCGAATTAATGCGAAACAACACCTGCTCGAATCCAACAGAAACTGTGCCCTGCCGTCTCTACTGAGCGTCAGAGACATTTTGAGACAAGTATTACAAAAATCAGAGAATGTCGAAAATTTGAGTGAAATTGCTTCAAACAAGCGAATTAACGCGAAACAACACCTGCTCGAATCCAACAAAAACTGTGGCCTACCGTCTCTACTGTGCCTCAGAAACGCTTTCAGACAAGTGTTACGAAAATCAGAGAATGTCATAAATTAGAGCGAAATTGCTTTAAACAAGCGAATTAATGCGAAACAACACCTGCTCGAATCCAACAGAAACTGTGCCCTGCCGTCTCTACTGAGCGTCAGAGACTCTTTGAGACAAGTGTTACAAAAAACAGAGAATGTCATTAATTAGAGTGAAATTGCTTTAAAATGGCGAATTAACGCGAATCAAAACCTGCTCGAATCCAACAAAAACTGTGCCCTGCCGTCTTTACTGAGCCTCAGAGACGCTTTGAGACAAGTATTACAAAAATCAGAGAATGTCGAAAATTTTAGTGAAATTGCTTCAAACAAGCGAATTAATGCGAAACAACACCTGCTCGAATCCAACAAAAACTGTCCTGCCGTCTCTACCGAGCCTCAGAGACGCCTTCAGACAAGTGTTAGAAAATCAGAGACTGGAAAATTTGAATGAAATTGCTTCAAACAAGCGAAGTATCGCGAAACAACACCTGCTGGAGTCTAAAAAAAACCGTGGCCTACCGTCTCTACTGTGCCTCAGAAACGCTTTCAGACAAGTGTTACGAAAATCTGAGAATGTCATAAATTAGAGTTAAATTGCTTTAAACAAGCGAATTAACGCGAAACAACACCTGCTCGAATCCAACAAAAACTGTGCCCTGCCGTCTCTACTGAGCCTCAGAGACGCTTTGAGACAAGTATTACAAAAATCAGAGAATGTCGTAAATTTGAGTGAAATTGCTTCAAACAAGCGAATTAATGCGAAACACCTGCTCGAATCCAACAAAAACTGTGCCCTGCCGTCCCTACTGAGCCTCAGAGACGCTTTGAGACAAGTGTTACAAAAATTAGAGAAAGTCGAAAATTTGAGTGAAATTGCTTCAAACAAGCGAAATATCGCGAAACAACACCTACTGGATTCTAACAAAAACTGTGGCCTACCGTCTCTACTGTGCCTCAGAAACGCTTTCAGACAAGTGTTACGAAAATCAGAGAATGTCATAAATTAGAGTTAAATTGCTTTAAACAAGCGAATTAACGCGAAACAACACCTGCTCGAATCCAACAAAAACTGTGCCCTGCCGTCTCTACTGAGCCTCAGAGACGCTTTGAGACAAGTATTACAAAAATCAGAGAATGTCGTAAATTTGAGTGAAATTGCTTCAAACAAGCGAATTAATGCGAAACAACACCTGCTCGAATCCAACAAAAACTGTTCCCTGCCGTCTATACTGAGCGTTAGAGACGTTTTGAGAGAAGTGTTACAAAAATCAGAGAATGTCGAAAATTTGAGTGAAATTGCTTCAAACAAGCGAATTAATGCGAAACAACACCTGCTCTAATCCAACAAAAACTGTGCCCTGCCGTCTCTACTGAGCGTCAGAGACATTTTGAGACAAGTGTTACAAAAATCAGAGAATGTCGAAAATTTGAGTGAAATTGCTTCAAACAAGCGAAATATCGCGAAACAACACCTGCTCGAATCCAACAAAAACTGTGCCCTGCCGTCTCTACTGAGCCTCAGAGACGCTTTGATACAAGTACTACAAAAATCAGAGAATGTCATTAATTAGAGTGAAATTGCTTTAAAATGGCGAATTAACGCGAATCAACACCTGCTCGAATCCAACAAAAACTGTGCCCTGCCGTCTTTACTGAGCCTCAGAGACGCTTTGAGACAAGTATTATCAAAATCATAGAATGTCGAAAATTTTAGTGCAATTGCTTCAAACAAGCGAATTAATGCGAAACAACACCTGCTCGAATCCAACAAAAACTGTCCTGCCGTCTCTACTGAGCCTCAGAGACGCCTTCAGACAAGTGTTAGAAAATCAGGGACTGGAAAATTTGAACGAAATTGCTTCAAACAAGCGAATTATCGCGAAACAACACCTGCTGGAGTCTAAAAAAAACTGTGGCCTACCGTCTCTACTGTGCCTCTGAAACGCTTTCAGACAAGTGTTACGAAAATCTGAGAATGTCATAAATTAGAGTTAAATTGCTTTAAACAAGCGAATTAACGCGAAACAACACCTGCTCGAATCCAACAAAAACTGTGCCCTGCCGTCTCTACTGAGCCTCAGAAACGCTTTCAGACAAGTATTACAAAAATCAGAGAATGTCGTAAATTTGAGTGAAATTGCTTGAAACAAGCGAATTAATGCGAAACAACACCTGCTCGAATCCAAAAAAAACTGTTCCCTGCCGTCTATACTGAGCGTCAGAGACGTTTTGAGAGAAGTGTTACAAAAATCAGAGAATGTCAAAAATTAGAGTGGAATTGCTTTAAACAAGCGAATTAACGGGAAACAACACTTGCTCGAATCCAACAAAAACTGTGGCCTACCGTCTCTACTGCGCCTCAGAAACGCTTTCAGACAAGTATTACCAAAATCAGAGAATGTCGAAAATTTGAGTGAAATTGCTTCAAACAAGCGAATTAACGTGAAACAACACCTGCTCGAATCCAACAAAAACTGTGTCCTGCAGTCTCTACTGGGCCTCAGAGACGCTTTGAGACAAGTGTTACAAAAATCAGAGAATGTCATAAATTAGAGTGAAATTGCTTCCAACAAGCGAATTAACGCGAAACAACACCTGCTCGAATCCAACAAAAACTGTGGCCTACCGTCTCTACTGTGCCTCAGAAACGCTTTCAGACAAGTGTTACGAAAATCTGAGAATGTCATAAATTAGAGTGAAATTGCTTTAAACAAGCGAATTAACGCGAAACAACACCTGCTCGAATCCAACAAAAACTGTGCCCTGCCGTCTCTACTGAGCGTCAGAGACATTTTGAGACAAGTATTACAAAAATCAGAGAATGTCGAAAATTTCAGTGAAATTGCTTCAAACAAGCGAATTAACGCGAAACAACACCTGCTCGAATCCAACAAAAACTGTGGCCTACCGTCTCTACTGTGCCTCAGAAACGCTTTCAGACAAGTGTTAGGATAATCAGAGAATGTCATAAATTAGATTGAAATTGCTTTAAACAAGCGAATTAAAGCGAAACAACACCTGCTCCAATCCAACAGAAACTGTGCCCTGCCGTCTCTACTGAGCGTCAGAGACATTTTCAGACAAGTATTACAAAAATCAGAGAATGTCGAAAATTTCAGTGAAATTGCTTCAAACAAGCGAATTAATGCGAAACACCTGCTCGAATCCAACAAAAACTGTGCCCTGCCGTCCCTACTGAGCCTCAGAGACGCTTTGAGACAAGTGTTACAAAAATTAGAGAAAGTCGAAAATTTGAGTGAAATTGCTTCAAACAAGCGAAATATCGCGAAACAACACCTACTGGAATCTAACAAAAACTGTGGCCTACCGTCTCTACTGTGCCTCAGAAACGCTTTCAGACAAGTGTTACGAAAATCAGAGAATGTCGTAAATTTGAGTGAAATTGCTTCAAACAAGCGAATTAATGCGAAACAACACCTGCTCGAATCCAAAAAAAACTGTTCCCTGCCGTCTATACTGAGCGTCAGAGACGTTTTGAGACAAGTATTACAAAAATCAGAGAATGTCGAAAATTTGAGTGAAATTGCTTCAAACAAGCGAATTAACGCGAAACAACACCTGCTCGAATCCAACAAAAACTGTGCCCTGCCGTCTCTACTGAGCCTCAGAGACGCTTTGAGACAAGTATTACAAAAATCTGAGAATGTCGTAAATTTGAGTGAAATTGCTTCAAACAAGCGAATTAATGCGAAACAACACCTGCTCGAATCCAAAAAAAACTGTTCCCTGCCGTCTATACTGAGCGTCAGAGACGTTTTGAGACAAGTATTACAAAAATCAGAGAATGTCGAAAATTTGAGTGAAATTGCTTCAAACAAGCGAATTAACGCGAAACAACACCTGCTCGAATCCAACAAAAACTGTGTCCTGCCGTCTCTACTGAGCCTCAGAGACGCTTTGAGACAAATGTTACATAAATCAGAGAATGTCATAAATTAGAGTGAAATTGCTTCCAACAAGCGAATTAATGCGAAACAACACCTGCTCGAATCCAACAAAAACTGTGTCCTGCCGTCTCTACTGAGCCTCAGAGACGCCTTCAGACAAGTGTTACGAAAATCAGAGACGGTCGACAATTTGAGTGAAATTGCTTCAAACAAGCGAATTATCGCGAAACAACACCTGCTGGAATCTAACAAAAACTGTGGCCTACCGTCTCTACTGCGCCTCAGAAACGCTTTCAGACAAGTGTTACGAAAATCAGAGAATGTCATAAATTAGAGTGAAATTGCTTCAAACAAGCGAATTAACGCGAAACAACACCTGCTCGAATCCAACAAAAACTGTGTCCTGCCGTCTGTACTGAGCCTCAGAGACGCTTTGAGACAAGTGTTACAAAAATCAGAGAATGTCATAAATTAGAGTGAAATTGCTGCCAACAAGCGAATTAACGCGAAACAACACCTGCTCGAATCCAACAAAAACTGTGGCCTACCGTCTCTACTGTGCCTCAGAAACGCTTTCAGACAAGTGTTACGAAAATCAGAGAATGTCATAAATTAGAGCGAAATTGCTTTAAACAAGCCAATTAATGCGAAACAACACCTGCTCGAATCCAACAGAAACTGTGCCCTGCCGTCTCTACTGAGCGTCAGAGACATTTTGAGACAAGTATTACAAAAATCTGAGAATGTCATAAATTAGAGTGAAATTGCTTTAAACAAGCGAATTAACGCGAAACAACACCTGCTCCAATCCAACAGAAACTGTGCCCTGCCGTCTCTACTGAGCGTCAGAGACATTTTGAGACAAGTGTTACAAAAATTAGAGAAAGTCGAAAATTTGAGTTAAATTGCTTCAAACAAGCGAAATATCGCGAAACAACACCTACTGGAATCTAACAAAAACTGTGGCCTACCGTCTCTACTGTACCTCAGAAACGCTTTCAGACAAGTGTTACGAAAATCAGAGAATGTCATAAATTAGAGTTAAATTGCTTTAAACAAGCGAATTAACGCGAAACAACACCTGCTCGAATCCAACAAAAACTGTGCCCTGCCGTCTCTACTGAGCCTCAGAGACGCTTTGAGACAAGTATTACAAAAATCAGAGAATGTCGTAAATTTGAGTGAAATTGCTTCAAACAAGCGAATTATCGCGAAACAACACCTGCTGGAATCCAACAGAAACTGTGCCCTGCCGTCTCTACTGAGCCTCAGAAACGCTTTCAGACAAGTATTTCAAAAATCAGAGAATGTCGAAAATTTCAGTGAAATTGCTTCAAACAAGCGAATTAATGCGAAACACCTGCTCGAATCCAACAAAAACTGTGCCCTGCCGTCCCTACTGAGCCTCAGAGACGCTTTGAGACAAGTGTTACAAAAATTAGAGAAAGTCGAAAATTTGAGTTAAATTGCTTCAAACAAGCGAAATATCGCGAAACAACACCTACTGGAATCTTACAAAAACTGTGGCCTACCGTCTCTACTGTGCCTCAGAAACGCTTTCAGACAAGTGTTACGAAAATCAGAGAATGTCATAAATTAGAGTTAAATTGCTTTAAACAAGCGAATTAACGCGAAACAACACCTGCTCGAATCCAACAAAAACTGTGCCCTGCCGTCTCTACTGAGCCTCAGAGACGCTTTGAGACAAGTATTACAAAAATCAGAGAATGTCGTAAATTTGAGTGAAATTGCTTCAAACAAGCCAATTAATGCGAAACAACACCTGCTCGAATCCAACAAAAACTGTGCCCTGCCGTCTCTACTGAGCGTCAGAGACATTTTGAGACAAGTGTTACAAAAATCAGAGAATGTCGAAAATTTGAGTGAAATTGCTTCAAACAAGCGAAATATCGCGAAACAACACCTGCTCGAATCCAACAAAAACTGTGCCCTGCCGTCTCTACTGAGCCTCAGAGACGCTTTGATACAAGTACTACAAAAATCAGAGAATGTCAAAATTTGAGTGAAATTGCTTCAAACAAGCGAATTAATGCGAAACAACACCTGCTCGAATCCAACAAAAACTGTGCCCTGCCGTCTCTACTGAGCCTCAGAGACTCTTTGAGACAAGTGTTACAAAAAACAGAGAATGTCATTAAAGAGTGAAATTGCTTTAAAATGGCGAATTAACGCGAATCAACAACACCTGCTCGAATCCAACAAAAACTGTGCCCTGCCGTCTTTACTGAGCCTCAGAGACGCTTTGAGACAAGTATTACAAAAATCAGAGAATGTCGAAAATTTTAGTGAAATTGCTTCAAACAAGCGAATTAATGCGAAACAACACCTGCTCGAATCCAACAAAAACTGTCCTGCCGTCTCTACCGAGCCTCAGAGACGCTTTCAGACAAGTGTTAGAAAATCAGAGACTGGAAAATTTGAATGAAATTGCTTCAAACAAGCGAAATATCGCGAAACAACACCTGCTGGAATATAACAAAAACTGTGGCCTACCGTCTCTACTGTGCCTCAGAAACGCTTTCAGACAAGTGTTTCGAAAATCTGAGAATGTCATAAATTAGAGTTAAATTGCTTTAAACAAGCGAATTAACGCGAAACAACACCTGCTCGAATCCAACAAAAACTGTGCCCTGCCGTCTCTACTGAGCCTCAGAGACGCTTTGAGACAAGTATTACAAAAATCAGAGAATGTCGTAAATTTGAGTGAAATTGCTTCAAACAAGCGAATTAATGCGAAACAACGCCTGCTCGAATCCAAAAAAAACTGTTCCCTGCCGTCTATACTGAGCGTCAGAGACGTTTTGAGAGAAGTGTTACAAAAATCAGAGAATGTCCAAAATTAGAGTGGAATTGCTTTAAACAAGCGAATTAACGGGAAACAACACTTGCTCGAATCCAGCAAAAACTGTGGCCTACCGTCTCTACTGCGCCTCAGAAACGCTTTCAGACAAGTATTACAAAAATCAGAGAATGTCGAAAATTTGAGTGAAATTGCTTCCAACAAGCGAATTAACGCGAAACAACACCTGCGCGAATCCAACAAAAACTGTGGCCTACCGTCTCTACTGTGCCTCAAAAACGCTTTCAGACAAGTGTTACGAAAATCAGAGAATGTCATAAATTAGAGCGAAATTGCTTTAAACAAGCGAATTAATGCGAAACAACACCTGCTCGAATCCAACAGAAACTGTGCCCTGCCGTCTCTACTGAGCGTCAGAGACATTTTGAGACAAGTATTACAAAAATCAGAGAATGTCGAAAATTTGAGTGAAATTGCTTCAAACAAGCGAAATATCGCGAAACAACACCTGCTGGAATATAACAAAAACTGTGGCCTACCGTCTCTACTGTGTCTCAGAAACGCTTTCAGACAAGTGTTACGAAAATCAGAGAATAATATAAATTAGAGTGAAATTTCTTTAAACAAGCGAATTAACGCGAAACAACACCTGCTCGAATCCAACAAAAACTGTTCCCTGCCGTCTTTACTGAGCGTCAGAGACGTTTTGAGAGAAGTGTTACAAAAATCAGAGAATGTCAAAAATTAGAGTGGAATTGCTTTAAACAAGCGAATTAACGGGAAACAACACTTGCTCGAATCCAGCAAAAACTGTGGCCTACCGTCTCTACTGCGCCTCAGAAACGCTTTCAGACAAGTATTACAAAAATCAGAGAATGTCGAAAATTTGAGTGAAATTGCTTCAAACAAGCGAATTAACGCGAAACAACACCTACTCGAATCCAACAAAAGCTGTGTCCTGCCGTCTCTACTGAGCCTCAGAGACGCTTTGAGACAAATGTTACAAAAATCAGAGAATGTCATAAATTAGAGTGAAATTGCTTCCAACAAGCGAATTAACGCGAAACAACACCTGCGCGAATCCAACAAAAACTGTGGCCTACCGTCTCTACTGTGCCTCAGAAACGCTTTCAGACAAGTGTCACGAAAATCAGAGAATGTCATAAATTAGAGCGAAATTGCTTTAAACAAGCGAATTAATGCGAAACAACACCTGCTCGAATCCAACAGAAACTGTGCCCTGCCGTCTCTAATGAGCGTCAGAGACATTTTGAGACAAGTATTACAAAAATCAGAGAATGTCGAAAATTTGAGTGAAATTGCTTCAAACAAGCGAAATATCGCGAAACAACACCTACTGGAATCTAACAAAAACTGTGGCCTACCGTCTCTACTGTGCCTCAGAAACGCTTTCAGACAAGTGTTACGAAAATCAGAGAATGTCATAAATTAGAGTTAAATTGCTTTAAACAAGCGAATTAACGCGAAACACCTGCTCGAATCCAACAAAAACTGTGCCCTGCCGTCTCTACTGAGCCTCAGAGACGCTTTGAGACAAGTATTACAAAAATCAGAGAATGTCGTAAATTTGAGTGAAATTGCTTCAAACAAGCCAATTAATGCGAAACAACACCTGCTCGAATCCAACAAAAACTGTTCCCTGCCGTCTATACTGAGCGTCAGAGACGTTTTGAGAGAAGCGTTACAAAAATCAGAGAATGTCGAAAATTTGAGTGAAATTGCTTCAAACAAGCGAATTAATGCGAAACAACACCTTCTCGAATCCAACAAAAACTGTGCCCTGCCGTCTCTACTGAGCGTCAGAGACATTTTGAGATAAGTGTTACAAAAATCAGAGAATGTCGAAAATTTGAGTGAAATTGCTTCAAACAAGCGAAATATCGCGAAACAACACCTGCTCGAATCCAACAAAAACTGTGCCCTGCCGTCTCTACTGAGCCTCAGAGACGCTTTGATACAAGTACTACAAAAATCAGAGAATGTCAAAATTTGAGTGAAATTGCTTCAAACAAGCGAATTAATGCGAAACAACACCTGCTCGAATCCAACAAAAACTGTGCCCTGCCGTCTCTACCGAGCCTCAGAGACGCCTTCAGACAAGTGTTAGAAAATCAGAGACTGGAAAATTTGAATGAAATTGCTTCAACCAAGCGAATTATCGCGAAACAACACCTGCTGGAGTCTAAAAAAAACCGTGGCCTACCGTCTCTACTGTGCCTCAGAAACGCTTTCAGACAAGTGTTTCGAAAATCTGAGAATGTCATAAATTAGAGTTAAATTGCTTTAAACAAGCGAATTAACGCGAAACAACACCTGCTCGAATCCAACAAAAACTGTGCCCTGCCGTCTCTACTGAGCCTCAGAGACGCTTTGAGACAAGTATTACAAAAATCAGAGAATGTCGTAAATTTGAGTGAAATTGCTTCAAACAAGCGAATTAATGCGAAACAACACCTGCTCGAATCCAAAAAAAACTGTTCCCTGCCGTCTATACTGAGCGTCAGAGACGTTTTGAGAGAAGTGTTACAAAAATCAGAGAATGTCAAAAATTAGAGTGGAATTGCTTTAAACAAGCGAATTAAGGGGAAACAACACTTGCTCGAATCCAGCAAAAACTGTGGCCTACCGTCTTTACTGCGCCTCAGAAACGCTTTCAGACAAGTATTACAAAAATCAGAGAATCTCGAAAATTTGAGTGAAATTGCTTCCAACAAGCGAATTAACGCGAAACAACACCTGCGCGAATCCAACAAAAACTGTGGCCTACCGTCTCTACTGTGCCTCAGAAACGCTTTCAGACAAGTGTTACGAAAATCAGAGACTGTCGACAATTTGAGTGAAATTGCTTCAAACAAGCGAATTATCGCGAAACAACACCTGCTGGAATCTAACAAAAACTGTGGCCTACCGTCTCTACTGTGCCTCAGAAACGCTTTCAGACAAGTGTTACGAAAATCAGAGAATGTCATAAATTAGAGCGAAATTGCTTTAAACAAGCGAATTAATGCGAAACAACACCTGCTCGAATCCAACAGAAACTGTGCCCTGCCGTCTCTACTGAGCGTCAGAGACATTTTGAGACAAGTATTACAAAAATCAGAGAATGTCGAAAATTTGAGTGAAATTGCTTTAAACAGGCGAATTAACGCGAAACAACACCTGCTCGAATCCAACAAAAACTGTGGCCTACCGTCTCTACTGTTCCTCAGAAACGCTTTCAGACAAGTGTTACGAAAATCAGAGAATGTCATAAATTAGAGTGAAATTGCCTTAAACAAGCGAACTAAAGCGAAACAACACCTGCTCGAATCCCACAGAAACTGTGCCCTGACTCTCTACTGAGCGTCAGAGACATTTTGAGACAAGTATTACAGAAATCAGAGAATGTCGAAAATTTGAGTGAAATTGTTTCAAACAAGCGAATTAACGCGAAACAACACCTCCTCAAATCCAACAAAAACTGTGCCCTGCCGTCTCTACTGAGTTTCAGAGACATTTTGAGACAAGTGTTACAAAAATCAGAGAAAGTCGAAAATTTGAGTGAAATTGCTTTAAACAAGCGAAATATCGCGAAACAACACCTGCTCGAATCCAACAAAAACTGTGCCCTGCCGTCTCTACTGAGCCTCAGAGACGCTTTCATACAAGTATTACAAAAATCAGAGAATGTCGAAAATTTGAGTGAAATTGCTTTAAAATGGCGAATAAACGCGAAACAACACCTGCTCAAATCATACAAAAACTGTCCTGCCGTCTCTACTGAGCCTCAGAGATGCTTTGAGACAAGTGTTACAAAAATCAGAGAATGTCATAAATTAGAGTGAAATTGCTTCAAACAAGCGAATTATCGCGAAACAACACCTGCTGGAATATAACAAAAACTGTGGCCTACCGTCTCTACTGAGCCTCAGAAACGCTTTCAGACAAGTGTTACGAAAATCAGAGAATGTGATAAATTAGAGTAAAATTGCTTTAAACAAGCGAATTAACGCGAAACAACACCAGCTCGAATCCAACAAAAACTGTGGCCTACCGTCTCTACTGTGCCTCAGAAACGCTTTCAGACAAGTGTTACGATAATCAGAGAATGTCATAAACTAGAGTGAAATTGCTTTAAACAAGCGAATTAAAGCGAAACAACACTTGCTCGAATCCAACAAAAACTGTGGCCTACCGTCTCTACAGTGCCTCAGAAACGCTTTCAGACAAGTATTACAAAAATCAGAGAATGTCGAAAATTTGAGTGAAATTGCTTCAAACAAGCGAATTAACGCGAAACAACACCTGCTCGAATCCAACAAAAACTGTGGCCTACCGTCTCTACTGTGCCTGAGATTGGCTTTCAGACAAGTGTTACGAAAATCAGAGAATGTCATAAATTAGAGCGAAATTGCTTTAAACAAGCGAATTAATGCGAAACAACACCTGCTCGAATCCAACAGAAACTGTGCCCTGCCGTCTCTACTGAGCCTCAGAGACATTTTGAGACAAGTGTTACAAAAATCAGAGAATGGCGAAAATTTGAGTGAAATTGCTTCAAACAAGCGAAATATCTCGAATCCAACAGAAACTGTGCCCTGCCGTCTCTACTGAGCGTCAGAGACATTTTGAGACAAGTATTACAAAACTCAGAGAATGTCGAAAATTTGAGTGAAATTGCTTCAAACAAGCGAAATATCGCGAAACAACACCTGCTGGAATCTAACAAAAACTGTGGCCTACCGTCTCTACTGTGCCTCAGAAACGCTTTCAGACAAGTATTACAAAAGTCAGAGAATGTAAATTTGAGTGAAATTGCTTCAAACAAGCGAATTAATGCGAAACAACGCCTGCTCGAATCCAACAAAAACTGTGTCCTGCCGTCTCTACTGAGCCTCAGAGACGCTTTGATACAAGTATTACAAAAATCAGAGAATGTCGAAAATTTGAGTGAAATTGCTTTAAAATGGCGAATTAACGCGAAACAACACCTGCTCGAATCCAACAAAAACTGTGTCCTGCCGTCTCTACTGAGCCTCAGAGACGCTTTGAGACAAGTATTACAAAAATCAGAGAATGCCATAAATTAGAGTGAAATTGCTTCAAACAAGCGAATTAACGCGAAACAAAACCTGCTCGAATCCAACAAAAACTGTGGCCCACCGTCTCTACTGTGCCTCAGAAACGCTTTCAGACAAGTGTTACGAAAATCAGAGAATGTCATCAATTAGAGTGAAATTTCTTTAAACAAGCGAATTAATGCGAAACAACACCTGCTCGAATCCACCAGAAACTGTGCCCTGGCGTCTCTACTGAGCGTCAGAGACATTTTGAGACAAATATTACAAAAATCAGAGAATGTCATAAATTAGAGTGAAATTGCTTTAAACAAGCGAATTAACGCGAAACAACACCTGCTCGAATCCAACAAAAACTGTGCCCTGTGTCTCTACTGTGCCTCAGAGACGCTTTGTGACAAGTATTACAAAAATCAGAGAATGTCGAAAATTGGAGTGAAATTGATTCAAACAAACGAATTAACGCGAAACAACACCTGCTCGAATCCAACAAAAACTGTGTCCTGCCGTCTCTACTGAGCCTCAGAGACGCTTTGAGACAAGTGTTACATAAATCAGAGAATGTCATAAATTAGTGTGAAATTGCTTCAAACAAGCGAATTAACGCGAAACAACACCTGCTCGAATCCAACAAAAACTGTCCTGCCGTCTCTACCGAGCCTCAGAGACTCTTTGAGACAAGTGTTACAAAAAACAGAGAATGTCATTAATAAGAGTGAAATTGCTTTAAAATGGCGAATTAACGCGAATCAACACCTGCTCGAATCCAACAAAAACTGTGCCCTGCCGTCTTTACTGAGCCTCAGAGACGCTTTGAGACAAGTATTACAAAAATCAGAGAATGTCGAAAATTTTAGTGAAATTGCTTCAAACAAGCGAATTAATGCGAAACAACACCTGCTCGAATCCAACAAAAACTGTCCTGCCGTCTCTACCGAGCCTCAGAGACGCCTTCAGACAAGTGTTAGAAAATCAGAGACAGGAAAATTTGAATGAAATTGCTTCAAACAAGCGAATTATCGCGAAACAACACCTGCTGGAGTCTAAAAAAAACCGTGGCCTACCGTCTCTACTGTGCCTCAGAAACGCTTTCAGACAAGTGTTTCGAAAATCTGAGAATGTCATAAATTAGAGTTAAATTGCTTTAAACAAGCGAATTAACGCGAAACAACACCTGCTCGAATCCAACAAAAACTGTGCCCTGCCGTCTCTACTGAGCCTCAGAGACGCTTTGAGACAAGTATTACAAAAATCAGAGAATGTCGTAAATTTGAGTGAAATTGCTTCAAACAAGCGAATTAATGCGAAACAACACCTGCTCGAATCCAAAAAAAACTGTTCCCTGCCGTCTATACTGAGCGTCAGAGACGTTTTGAGAGAAGTGTTACAAAAATCAGAGAATGTCAAAAATTAGAGTGGAATTGCTTTAAACAAGCGAATTAACGGGAAACAACACTTGCTCGAATCCAGCAAAAACTGTGGCCTACCGTCTTTACTGCGCCTCAGAAACGCTTTCAGACAAGTATTACAAAAATCAGAGAATGTCGAAAATTTGAGTGAAATTGCTTCCAACAAGCGAATTAACGCGAAACAACACCTGCGCGAATCCAACAAAAACTGTGGCCTACCGTCTCTACTGTGCCTCAGAAACGCTTTCAGGCAAGTGTTACGAAAATCAGAGACTGTCGACAATTTGAGTGAAATTGCTTCAAACAAGCGAATTATCGCGAAACAACACCTGCTCGAATCCAACAAAAACTGTGGCCTACCGTCTCTACTGTGCCTGAGATTGGCTTTCAGACAAGTGTTACGAAAATCAGAGAATGTCATAAATTAGAGCGAAATTGCTTTAAACAAGCGAATTAATGCGAAACAACACCTGCTCGAATCCAACAGAAACTGTGCCCTGCCGTCTCTACTGAGCCTCAGAGACATTTTGAGACAAGTGTTACAAAAATCAGAGAATGTCGAAAATTTGAGTGAAATTGCTTCAAACAAGCGAAATATCTCGAATCCAACAGAAACTGTGCCCTGCCGTCTCTACTGAGCGTCAGAGACATTTTGAGACAAGTATTACAAAACTCAGAGAATGTCGAAAATTTGAGTGAAATTGCTTCAAACAAGCGAAATATCGCGAAACAACACCTGCTGGAATCTAACAAAAACTGTGGCCTACCGTCTCTACTGTGCCTCAGAAACGCTTTCAGACAAGTATTACAAAAGTCAGAGAATGTAAATTTGAGTGAAATTGCTTCAAACAAGCGAATTAATGCGAAACAACGCCTGCTCGAATCCAACAAAAACTGTGTCCTGCCGTCTCTACTGAGCCTCAGAGACGCTTTGATACAAGTATTACAAAAATCAGAGAATGTCGAAAATTTGAGTGAAATTGCTTTAAAATGGCGAATTAACGCGAAACAACACCTGCTCGAATCCAACAAAAACTGTGTCCTGCCGTCTCTACTGAGCCTCAGAGACGCTTTGAGACAAGTATTACAAAAATCAGAGAATGCCATAAATTAGAGTGAAATTGCTTCAAACAAGCGAATTAACGCGAAACAAAACCTGCTCGAATCCAACAAAAACTGTGGCCCACCGTCTCTACTGTGCCTCAGAAACGCTTTCAGACAAGTGTTACGAAAATCAGAGAATGTCATCAATTAGAGTGAAATTTCTTTAAACAAGCGAATTAATGCGAAACAACACCTGCTCGAATCCACCAGAAACTGTGCCCTGGCGTCTCTACTGAGCGTCAGAGACATTTTGAGACAAATATTACAAAAATCAGAGAATGTCATAAATTAGAGTGAAATTGCTTTAAACAAGCGAATTAACGCGAAACAACACCTGCTCGAATCCAACAAAAACTGTGCCCTGTGTCTCTACTGTGCCTCAGAGACGCTTTGTGACAAGTATTACAAAAATCAGAGAATGTCGAAAATTGGAGTGAAATTGATTCAAACAAACGAATTAACGCGAAACAACACCTGCTCGAATCCAACAAAAACTGTGTCCTGCCGTCTCTACTGAGCCTCAGAGACGCTTTGAGACAAGTGTTACATAAATCAGAGAATGTCATAAATTAGTGTGAAATTGCTTCAAACAAGCGAATTAACGCGAAACAACACCTGCTCGAATCCAACAAAAACTGTCCTGCCGTCTCTACCGAGCCTCAGAGACTCTTTGAGACAAGTGTTACAAAAAACAGAGAATGTCATTAATAAGAGTGAAATTGCTTTAAAATGGCGAATTAACGCGAATCAACACCTGCTCGAATCCAACAAAAACTGTGCCCTGCCGTCTTTACTGAGCCTCAGAGACGCTTTGAGACAAGTATTACAAAAATCAGAGAATGTCGAAAATTTTAGTGAAATTGCTTCAAACAAGCGAATTAATGCGAAACAACACCTGCTCGAATCCAACAAAAACTGTCCTGCCGTCTCTACCGAGCCTCAGAGACGCCTTCAGACAAGTGTTAGAAAATCAGAGACAGGAAAATTTGAATGAAATTGCTTCAAACAAGCGAATTATCGCGAAACAACACCTGCTGGAGTCTAAAAAAAACCGTGGCCTACCGTCTCTACTGTGCCTCAGAAACGCTTTCAGACAAGTGTTTCGAAAATCTGAGAATGTCATAAATTAGAGTTAAATTGCTTTAAACAAGCGAATTAACGCGAAACAACACCTGCTCGAATCCAACAAAAACTGTGCCCTGCCGTCTCTACTGAGCCTCAGAGACGCTTTGAGACAAGTATTACAAAAATCAGAGAATGTCGTAAATTTGAGTGAAATTGCTTCAAACAAGCGAATTAATGCGAAACAACACCTGCTCGAATCCAAAAAAAACTGTTCCCTGCCGTCTATACTGAGCGTCAGAGACGTTTTGAGAGAAGTGTTACAAAAATCAGAGAATGTCAAAAATTAGAGTGGAATTGCTCTAAACAAGCGAATTAACGGGAAACAACACTTGCTCGAATCCAGCAAAAACTGTGGCCTACCGTCTTTACTGCGCCTCAGAAACGCTTTCAGACAAGTATTACAAAAATCAGAGAATGTCGAAAATTTGAGTGAAATTGCTTCCAACAAGCGAATTAACGCGAAACAACACCTGCGCGAATCCAACAAAAACTGTGGCCTACCGTCTCTACTGTGCCTCAGAAACGCTTTCAGACAAGTGTTACGAAAATCAGAGACTGTCGACAATTTGAGTGAAATTGCTTCAAACAAGCGAATTATCGCGAAACAACACCTGCTGGAATCTAACAAAAACTGTGGCCTACCGTCTCTACTGTGCCTCAGAAACGCTTTCAGACAAGTGTTACGAAAATCAGAGAATGTCATAAATTAGAGCGAAATTGCTTTAAACAGGCGAATTAACGCGAAACAACACCTGCTCGAATCCAACAAAAACTGTGGCCTACCGTCTCTACTGTTCCTCAGAAACGCTTTCAGACAAGTGTTACGAAAATCAGAGAATGTCATAAATTAGAGTGAAATTGCCTTAAACAAGCGAACTAAAGCGAAACAACACCTGCTCGAATCCCACAGAAACTGTGCCCTGACTCTCTACTGAGCGTCAGAGACATTTTGAGACAAGTATTACAGAAATCAGAGAATGTCGAAAATTTGAGTGAAATTGTTTCAAACAAGCGAATTAACGCGAAACAACACCTCCTCAAATCCAACAAAAACTGTGCCCTGCCGTCTCTACTGAGTTTCAGAGACATTTTGAGACAAGTGTTACAAAAATCAGAGAAAGTCGAAAATTTGAGTGAAATTGCTTTAAACAAGCGAAATATCGCGAAACAACACCTGCTCGAATCCAACAAAAACTGTGCCCTGCCGTCTCTACTGAGCCTCAGAGACGCTTTCATACAAGTATTACAAAAATCAGAGAATGTCGCAAATTTGAGTGAAATTGCTTTAAAATGGCGAATAAACGCGAAACAACACCTGCTCAAACCATACAAAAACTGTCCTGCCGTCTCTACTGAGCCTCAGAAACGCTTTGAGACAAGTGTTACAAAAATCAGAGAATGTCATAAATTAGAGTGAAATTGCTTCCAACAAGCGAATTAACGCGAAACAACACCTGCTCGAATCCAACAAAAACTGTGGCCTACCGTCTCTACTGTGCCTGAGATTGGCTTTCAGACAAGTGTTACGAAAATCAGAGAATGTCATAAATTAGAGCGAAATTGCTTTAAACAAGCGAATTAATGCGAAACAACACCTGCTCGAATCCAACAGAAACTGTGCCCTGCCGTCTCTACTGAGCCTCAGAGACATTTTGAGACAAGTATTACAAAACTCAGAGAATGTCGAAAATTTGAGTGAAATTGCTTCAAACAAGCGAAATATCGCGAAACAACACCTGCTGGAATCTAACAAAAACTGTGTCCTGCCGTCTCTACTGAGCCTCAGAGACGCTTTGAGACAAGTGTTACATAAATCAGAGAATGTCATAAATTAGTGTGAAATTGCTTCAAACAAGCGAATTAACGCGAAACAACACCTGCTCGA
Organism: Tenodera sinensis; assembly: GCA_030765045.1. Classification (NCBI taxonomy): domain Eukaryota; kingdom Metazoa; phylum Arthropoda; class Insecta; order Mantodea; family Mantidae; genus Tenodera; species Tenodera sinensis. The sequence goes on along the minus strand of CM060964.1, from coordinate 216,060,875 downwards.
ATCCAACAAAAACTGTCCTGCCGTCTCTACCGAGCCTCAGAGACTCTTTGAGACAAGTGTTACAAAAAACAGAGAATGTCATTAATAAGAGTGAAATTGCTTTAAAATGGCGAATTAACGCGAATCAACACCTGCTCGAATCCAACAAAAACTGTGCCCTGCCGTCTTTACTGAGCCTCAGAGACGCTTTGAGACAAGTATTACAAAAATCAGAGAATGTCGAAAATTTTAGTGAAATTGCTTCAAACAAGCGAATTAATGCGAAACAACACCTGCTCGAATCCAACAAAAACTGTCCTGCCGTCTCTACCGAGCCTCAGAGACGCCTTCAGACAAGTGTTAGAAAATCAGAGACAGGAAAATTTGAATGAAATTGCTTCAAACAAGCGAATTATCGCGAAACAACACCTGCTGGAGTCTAAAAAAAACCGTGGCCTACCGTCTCTACTGTGCCTCAGAAACGCTTTCAGACAAGTGTTTCGAAAATCTGAGAATGTCATAAATTAGAGTTAAATTGCTTTAAACAAGCGAATTAACGCGAAACAACACCTGCTCGAATCCAACAAAAACTGTGCCCTGCCGTCTCTACTGAGCCTCAGAGACGCTTTGAGACAAGTATTACAAAAATCAGAGAATGTCGTAAATTTGAGTGAAATTGCTTCAAACAAGCGAATTAATGCGAAACAACACCTGCTCGAATCCAAAAAAAACTGTTCCCTGCCGTCTATACTGAGCGTCAGAGACGTTTTGAGAGAAGTGTTACAAAAATCAGAGAATGTCAAAAATTAGAGTGGAATTGCTCTAAACAAGCGAATTAACGGGAAACAACACTTGCTCGAATCCAGCAAAAACTGTGGCCTACCGTCTTTACTGCGCCTCAGAAACGCTTTCAGACAAGTATTACAAAAATCAGAGAATGTCGAAAATTTGAGTGAAATTGCTTCCAACAAGCGAATTAACGCGAAACAACACCTGCGCGAATCCAACAAAAACTGTGGCCTACCGTCTCTACTGTGCCTCAGAAACGCTTTCAGACAAGTGTTACGAAAATCAGAGACTGTCGACAATTTGAGTGAAATTGCTTCAAACAAGCGAATTATCGCGAAACAACACCTGCTGGAATCTAACAAAAACTGTGGCCTACCGTCTCTACTGTGCCTCAGAAACGCTTTCAGACAAGTGTTACGAAAATCAGAGAATGTCATAAATTAGAGCGAAATTGCTTTAAACAGGCGAATTAACGCGAAACAACACCTGCTCGAATCCAACAAAAACTGTGGCCTACCGTCTCTACTGTTCCTCAGAAACGCTTTCAGACAAGTGTTACGAAAATCAGAGAATGTCATAAATTAGAGTGAAATTGCCTTAAACAAGCGAACTAAAGCGAAACAACACCTGCTCGAATCCCACAGAAACTGTGCCCTGACTCTCTACTGAGCGTCAGAGACATTTTGAGACAAGTATTACAGAAATCAGAGAATGTCGAAAATTTGAGTGAAATTGTTTCAAACAAGCGAATTAACGCGAAACAACACCTCCTCAAATCCAACAAAAACTGTGCCCTGCCGTCTCTACTGAGTTTCAGAGACATTTTGAGACAAGTGTTACAAAAATCAGAGAAAGTCGAAAATTTGAGTGAAATTGCTTTAAACAAGCGAAATATCGCGAAACAACACCTGCTCGAATCCAACAAAAACTGTGCCCTGCCGTCTCTACTGAGCCTCAGAGACGCTTTCATACAAGTATTACAAAAATCAGAGAATGTCGCAAATTTGAGTGAAATTGCTTTAAAATGGCGAATAAACGCGAAACAACACCTGCTCAAACCATACAAAAACTGTCCTGCCGTCTCTACTGAGCCTCAGAAACGCTTTGAGACAAGTGTTACAAAAATCAGAGAATGTCATAAATTAGAGTGAAATTGCTTCCAACAAGCGAATTAACGCGAAACAACACCTGCTCGAATCCAACAAAAACTGTGGCCTACCGTCTCTACTGTGCCTGAGATTGGCTTTCAGACAAGTGTTACGAAAATCAGAGAATGTCATAAATTAGAGCGAAATTGCTTTAAACAAGCGAATTAATGCGAAACAACACCTGCTCGAATCCAACAGAAACTGTGCCCTGCCGTCTCTACTGAGCCTCAGAGACATTTTGAGACAAGTGTTACAAAAATCAGAGAATGTCGAAAATTTGAGTGAAATTGCTTCAAACAAGCGAAATATCTCGAATCCAACAGAAACTGTGCCCTGCCGTCTCTACTGAGCGTCAGAGACATTTTGAGACAAGTATTACAAAACTCAGAGAATGTCGAAAATTTGAGTGAAATTGCTTCAAACAAGCGAAATATCGCGAAACAACACCTGCTGGAATCTAACAAAAACTGTGGCCTTCCGTCTCTACTGTGCCTCAGAAACGCTTTCAGACAAGTATTACAAAAGTCAGAGAATGTAAATTTGAGTGAAATTGCTTCAAACAAGCGAATTAATGCGAAACAACGCCTGCTCGAATCCAACAAATACTGTGTCCTGCCGTCTCTACTGAGCCTCAGAGACGCTTTGATACAAGTATTACAAAAATCAGAGAATGTTGAAAATTTGAGTGAAATTGCTTTAAAATGGCGAATTAACGCGAAACAACACCTGCTCGAATCCAACAAAAACTGTGTCCTGCCGTCTCTACTGAGCCTCAGAGACGCTTTGAGACAAGTATTACAAAAATCAGAGAATGCCATAAATTAGAGTGAAATTGCTTCAAACAAGCGAATTAACGCGAAACAACACCTGCTCGAATCCAACAAAAACTGTGGCCTACCGTCTCTACTGTGCCTCAGAAACGCTTTCAGACAAGTGTTACGAAAATCAGAGAATGTCATCAATTAGAGTGAAATTTCTTTAAACAAGCGAATTAATGCGAAACAACACCTGCTCGAATCCAACAGAAACTGTGCCCTGGCGTCTCTACTGAGCGTCAGAGTCATTTTGAGACAAATATTACAAAAATCAGAGAATGTCATAAATTAGAGTGAAATTGCTTTAAACAAGCGAATTAACGCGAAACAACACCTGCTCGAATCCAACAAAGACTGTGCCCTGCCGTCTCTACTGTGCCTCAGAGACGCTTTGTGACAAGTATTACAAAAATCAGAGAATGTCGAAAATTGGAGTGAAATTGATTCAAACAAACGAATTAACGCGAAACAACACCTGCTCGAATCCAACAAAAACTGTGTCCTGCCGTCTCTACTGAGCCTCAGAGACGCTTTGAGACAAGTGTTACAAAAATCAGAGAATGTCATAAATTAGTGTGAAATTGCTTCAAACAAGCGAATTAACGCGAAACAACACCTGCTCGAATCCAACAAAAACTGTGGCCTACCGTCTCTACTGTGCCTCAGAAACGCTTTCAGGCAAGTGTTACGAAAATCAGAGAATGTCATAAATTAGAGTGAAATTGCTTTAAACAAGCGAATTAATGCGAAACAACACCTGCTCGAATCCAACAGAAACTGTGCCCTGCCGTCTCTACTGAGCGTCAGAGACATTTTGAGACAAGTATTACAAAACTCAGAGAATGTCGAAAATTTGAGTGAAATTACTTCAAACAAGCGAAATATCGCGAAACAACACCTGCTGGAATCTAACAAAAACTGTGGCCTACCGTCTCTACTGTGCCTCAGAAACGCTTTCAGACAAGTATTACAAAAGTCAGAGAATGTAAATTTGAGTGAAATTGCTTCAAACAAGCGAATTAATGCGAAACAACGCCTGCTCGAATCCAACAAAAACTGTTCCCTGCCGTCTATACTGAGCGTCAGAGACGTTTTGAGAGAAGTGTTACAAAAATCAGACAATGTCGAAACTTTGAGTGAAATTGCTTCAAACAAGCGAAATATCGCGAAAAAACACCTGCTCGAATCCAACAAAAACTGTGCCCTGCCGTCTCTACTGTGCCTCAGAGACGCTTTGTGACAAGTATTACAAAAATCAGAGAATGTCGAAAATTGGAGTGAAATTGATTCAAACAAACGAATTAACGCGAAACAACACCTGCTCGAATCCAGCAAAAACTGTGTCCTGCCGTCTCTACTGAGCCTCAGAGACGCTTTGAGACAAGTGTTACAAAAATCAGAGAATGTCATAAATTAGAGTGAAATTGCTTTAAACAAGCGAATTAATGCGAAACAACACCTGCTCGAATCCAACAGAAACTGTGCCCTGCCGTCTCTACTGAGCGTCAGAGACATTTTGAGACAAGTATTACAAAAATCAGAGAATGTCGAAAATTTGAGTGAAATTGCTTCAAACAAGCGAAATATCGCGAAACAACACCTGCTGGAATCTAACAAAAACTGTGGCCTACCGTCTCTACTGTGCCTCATAGACGTTTTGAGAGAAGTGTTACAAAAATCAGACAATGTCGAAACTTTGAGTGAAATTGCTTCAAACAAGCGAATTATCGCGGAACAACACCTGCTCGAATCCAACAGAAACTGAGCCTCAGAGACATTTTGAGACAAGTGTTACAAAAATCAGAGAATGTCGAAAATTTGAGTGAAATTGCTTCAAACAAGCGAAATATCTAGAAACAACACCTGCTCGAATCCAACAAAAACTGTGCCCTGCCGTCTCTACTGAGCCTCAGAGACGCTTTGATACAAGTATTACAAAAATCAGAGAATGTCGAAAATTTGAATGAAATTGCTTTAAAATGGCGAATAAACGCGAAACAACACCTGCTCAAATCCAACAAAAACTGTCCTGCCGTCTCTACTGAGCCTCAGAGACGCTTTGAGACAAGTGTTACAAAAATCAGATAATGTCATAAATTAGAGTGAAATTGCTTCAAACAAGCGAATTATCGCGAAACAACACCTGCTGGAATATAACAAAAACTGTGGCCTACCGTCTCTACTGTGCCTCAGAAACGCTTTCAGACAAGTGTTACGAAAATCAGAGAATGTCATAAATTAGAGTGAAATTGCTTTAAACAAGCGAATTAACGCGAAACAACACCTGCTCGAATCCAACAAAAACTGTTCCCTGCCGTCTATACTGAGCGTCAGAGACGTTTTGAGAGAAGTTTTGCAAACATCTGAAAATGTCGAAACTTTGAGTGAAATTGCTTCAAACAAGCGAATTATCGCGAAACAACACCTGCTGGAATCCAAAAATAACTGTGGCCTACCGTCTCTAGTGCCTCAGAAACGCTTTCAGACAAGTATTACAAAAATCAGAGAATGTCATAAATTAGAGCGAAATTGCTTTAAACAAGCGAATCAATGCGAAACAACACCTGCTCGAATCCAACAGAAACTGTGCCCTGCCGTCTCTACTGATCGTCAGAGACATTTTGAGACAAGTATTACAAAAATCAGAGAATGTCGAAAATTTGAGTGAAATTGCTTTAAAATGGCGAATTAACGCGAAACAACACCTGCTCGAATCCAACAAAAACTGTGTCCTGCCGTCTCTACTGAGCCTCAGAGACGCTTTGATACAAGTATTACAAAAATCAGAGAATGTCGAAAATTTGAGTGAAATTGCTTTAAAATGGCGAATTAACGCGAAACAACACCTGCTCGAATCCAACAAAAACTGTGTCCTGCCGTCTCTACTGAGCCTCAGAGACGCTTTGAGACAAGTGTTACAAAAATCAGAGAATGTCATAAATTAGTGTGAAATTGCTTCAAACAAGCGAATTAACGCGAAACAACACCTGCTCGAATCCAACAAAAACTGTGCCCTACCGTCTCTACTGTGCCTCAGAAACGCTTTCAGACAAGTGTTACGAAAATCAGAGAATGTCATCAATTAGAGTGAAATTTCTTTAAACAAGCGAATTAATGCGAAACAACACCTGCTCGAATCCAACAGAAACTGTGCCCTGGCGTCTCTACTGAGCGTCAGAGACATTTTGAGACAAATATTACAAAAATCAGAGAATGTCATAAATTAGAGTGAAATTGCTTTAAACAAGCGAATTAACGCGAACCAACACCTGCTCGAATCCAACAAAAACTGTGCCCTGCCGTCTCTACTGTGCCTCAGAGACGCTTTGTGACAAGTATTACAAAAATCAGAGAATGTCGAAAATTGGAGTGAAATTGATTCAAACAAACGAATTAACGCGAAACAACACCTGCTCGAATCCAACAAAAACTGTGTCCTGCCGTCTCTACTGAGCCTCAGAGACGCTTTGAGACAAGTGTTACAAAAATCAGAGAATGTCATAAATTAGTGTGAAATTGCTTCAAACAAGCGAATTAACGCGAAACAACACCTGCTCGAATCCAACAAAAACTGTGGCCTACCGTCTCTACTGTGCCTCAGAAACGCTTTCAGGCAAGTGTTACGAAAATCAGAGAATGTCATAAATTAGAGTGAAATTGCTTTAAACAAGCGAATTAATGCGAAACAACACCTGCTCGAATCCAACAGAAACTGTGCCCTGCCGTCTCTACTGAGCGTCAGAGACATTTTGAGACAAGTATTACAAAACTCAGAGAATGTCGAAAATTTGAGTGAAATTGCTTCAAACAAGCGAAATATCGCGAAACAACACCTGCTGGAATCTAACAAAAACTGTGGCCTACCGTCTCTACTGTGCCTCAGAAACGCTTTCAGACAAGTGTTACAAAAATCAGAGAATGTCATAAATTAGAGTGAAATTGCTTCAAACAAGCGAATTAACGCGAAACAACACCTGCTCGAATCCAACAAAAACTGTGCCCTGCCGTCTCTACTGTGCCTCAGAGACGCTTTGTGACAAGTATTACAAAAATCAGAGAATGTCGAAAATTGGAGTGAAATTGATTCAAACAAACGAATTAACGCGAAACAACACCTGCTCGAATCCAACAAAAACTATGCCCTGCCGTCTCTACTGAGCCTCAGAGACGCTTTGAGACAAGTGTTACAAAAATCAGAGAATGTCAAAAATTAGAGTGAAATTGCTTCAAACAAGCGAATTATCGCGAAACAACACCTTCTCGAATCCGACAAAAACTATGCCCTGCCGACCCTATTTAGCCTCATAGACGGTTTGAAACAATTGTTCCAAAAATCAGAGAATGTGAAAAATTAGAGTGAAATTGCTTCAAACAAGCGAATTATCGCGAAACAACACCTGCTCGAATCCAACATGAACTGTGCCCTGCCGTCTCTACTGAGCCTCAGAGACGCTTTTAAACAAGTGTTACATAAATCAGAGAATGTCGTAAATTAGAGTGAAATTGCTTCAAACAAGCGAATTAACGCGAAACAACACCTGCTCGAATCCAACAAAAACTGTGCCCTGCCGTCTCTACTGTGCCTCAGAGACGCTTTGTGACAAGTATTACAAAAATCAGAGAATGTCGAAAATTGGAGTGAAATTGATTCAAACAAACGAATTAACGCGAAACAACACCTGCTCGAATCCAACAAAAACTGTGCCCTGCCGTCTCTACTGAGCCTCAGAGACGCTTTGAGACAAGTGTTACAAAAATCAGAGAATGTCAAAAATTAGAGTGAAATTGCTTCAAACAAGCGAATTATCGCGAAACAACACCTTCTCGAATCCGACAAAAACTATGCCCTGCCGACCCTATTTAGCCTCATAGACGGTTTGAAACAATTGTTCCAAAAATCAGAGAATGTGAAAAATTAGAGTGAAATTGCTTCAAACAAGCGAATTATCGCGAAACAACACCTGCTCGAATCCAACATGAACTGTGCCCTGCCGTCTCTACTGAGCCTCAGAGACGCTTTGAGACAAGTGTTACAAAAATCAGAGACTGTCGAAAATTTGAGTGAAATTGCTTCAAACAAGCGAATTGACGCGAAACAACACCTGCTCGAATCCAACAGAAACTGTGCCCTGCCGTCTTCTACTGAGCGTCAGAGTCATTTTGAGACAAGTATTACAAAAATCAGAGAATGTCATAAATTAGAGTGAAATTGCTTTAAACAAGCGAATTAACGCGAAACAACACCTGCTCGAATCCAACAAAAACTGTGCCCTGCCGTCTCTACTGTGCCTCAGAGACGCTTTGTGACAAGTATTACAAAAATCAGAGAATGTCGAAAATTGGAGTGAAATTGATTCAGACAAACGAATTAACGCGAAACAACACCTGCTCGAATCCAACAAAAACTGTGTCCTGCCGTCTCTACTGAGCCTCAGAGACGCTTTGAGACAAGTGTTACAAAAATCAGAGAATGTCATAAATTAGAGTGAAATTGCTTCAAACAAGCGAATTAACGCGAAACAACACCTGCTCGAATCCAACAAAAACTGTGGCCTACCGTCTCTACTGTGCCTCAGAAACGCTTTCAGGCAAGTGTTACGAAAATCAGAGAATGTCATAAATTAGAGTGAAATTGCTTTAAACAAGCGAATTAATGAGAAACAACACCTGCTCGAATCCAACAGAAACTGTGCCCTGCCGTCTCTACTGAGCGTCAGAGACATTTTGAGACAAGTATTACAAAAATCAGAGAATGTCGAAAATTTGAGTGAAATTGCTTCAAACAAGCGAAATATCGCGAAACAACACCTGCTGGAATCTAACAAAAACTGTGGCCTACCGTCTCTACTGTGCCTCAGAGACGTTTTGAGAGAAGTGTTACAAAAATCAGACAATGTCGAAACTTTGAGTGAAATTGCTTCAAACAAGCGAATTATCGCGGAACAACACCTGCTCGAATCCAACAAAAACTGTGTCCTGCCGTCTCTACTGAACCTCAGAGACGCCTTCAGACAAGTGTTACGAAAATCAGAGACTGTCGAAAATTTGAGTGAAATTGCTTCAAACAAGCGAATTATCGCGAAACAACACCTGCTGGAATCTAACAAAAACTGTGGCCTACCGTCTCTACTGTGCCTCAGAAACGCTTTCAGACAAGTGTTACGAAAATCAGAGAATGTCATAAATTAGAGTGAAATTGCTTTAAACAAGGGAATTAACGCGAAACATCACCTGCTCGAATCCAACAAAAACTGTGCCCTGCCGTCTCTACTGTGCCTCAGAGACGCTTTCAGACAAGTGTTACCAAAATCAGAGAATGTCAAAAATTAGAGTGGAATTGCTTGAAACAAGCGAATTATCGCGAAACAACACTTGCTCGAATCCACCAAAAACTGTGTGATGCCGTCTCTACTGAGCGTCAGAGACATTTTGAGACAAGTGTTACAAAAATCAGAGAATGTCGAAAATTTGATTGAAGTTGCTTCAAACAAGCGAATTAACGCGAAACAACACCTGCTCGAATCCAACAAAAACTGTGCCCTGCCGTCTCTACTGAGCGTCAGAGACATTTTGAGACAAGTGTTACAAAAATCAGAGAATGTCGAAAATTTGATTGAAGTTGCTTCAAACAAGCGAATTAACGCGAAACAACACCTGCTCGAATCCAACAAAAACTGTGCCCTGCCGTCTCTACTGAGCGTCAGAGACATTTTGAGACAAGTATTACAAAAATCAGAGAATGTCGAAAATTAGAGTGAAATTGCTTCAAACAAGCGAATTAACGCGAAACAACACCTGCTCGAATCCAACAAAAACTGTGGCCTACCGTCTCTACTGTGCCTCAGTAACGCTTTCAGACAAGTGTTACGAAAATCAGAGAATGTCGAAAATTTGAGTGAAATTGCTTCAAACAAGCGAATTAACGCGAAACAACACCTGCTCGAATCCAAGAAAAACTGTCCTGCCGTCTCTACTGAGCCTCAGAGACGCTTAGAGACAAGTGTTACAAAAATCAGAGAATGTCATAAATTAGAGTGAAATTGCTTCAAACAAGCGAATTAACGCGAAACAACACCTGCTCGAATCCAACAAAAACTGTGGCCTACCGTCTCTACTGTGCCTCAGAAACGCTTTCAGACAAGTGTTACGAAAATCAGAGAATGTCATAAATTAGAGTGAAATTGCTTTAAACAAGCGAATTAATGCGAAACAACACCTGCTCGAATCCAACAGAAACTGTGCCCTGCCGTCTCTACTGAGCGTCAGAGACATGTTGAGACAAGTATTACAAAAATCAGAGAATGTCATAAATTAGAGTGAAATTGCTTTAAACAAGCGAATTAACGCGAAACAACACCTGCTCGAATCCAACAAAAACTGTGCCCTGCCGTCTGTACTGTGCCTCAGAGACGCTTTGTGACAAGTATTACAAAAATCAGAGAATGTCGAAAATTGGAGTGAAATTGATTCAAACAAACGAATTAACGCGAAACAACACCTGCTCGAATCCAACAAAAACTGTGCCCTGCCGTCTCTACTGAGCCTCAGAGACGCTTTGAGACAAGTGTTACAAAAATCAGAGAATGTCAAAAATTAGAGTGAAATTGCTTCAAACAAGCGAATTATCGCGAAACAACACCTTCTCGAATCCGACAAAAACTATGCCCTGCCGACCCTATTTAGCCTCATAGACGGTTTGAAACAATTGTTCCAAAAATCAGAGAATGTGAAAAATTAGAGTGAAATTGCTTCAAACAAGCGAATTATCGCGAAACAACACCTGCTCGAATCCAACATGAACTGTGCCCTGCCGTCTCTACTGAGCCTCAGAGACGCTTTTAAACAAGTGTTACATAAATCAGAGAATGTCGTAAATTAGAGTGAAATTGCTTCAAACAAGCGAATTATCGCGAAACAACACCTTCTCGAATCCGACAAAAACTATATCCTGCCGACTCTGTTTAGCCTCAGAGACCGTTTGAAACAATTGTTACAAAAATCAGAGAATGTGAAAAATTAGAGTGAAATTGCTTCAAACAAGCGAATTATCGCGAAACAACACCTGCTCGAATCCAACAAAAACTGTGCCCTGCTGTCTCTACTGAGCCTCAGAGACGCTTTGAGACAAGTGTTACAAAAATCAAAGAATGTGAAAAATTAGAGTGAAATTGCTTCAAACAAGCGAATTATCGCGAAACAACACCTGCTCGAATCCGACAAAAACTGTGCCCTGCCGACTCCATTTAGCCTCAGAGACGGTTTGAAACAATTGTTACAAAAATCAGAGAATGTGAAAAATTAGAGTGAAATTGCTTAAAACAAGCGAATTATCGCGAAACAACACCTGCTGGAATCCAACAAAATCTGTGCCCTGCTGTCTCTACTGAGCCTCAGAGACGCTTTGAGACAAGTGCTACAAAAATCAAAGAATGTCGTAAATTAGAGTGGAATTGCTTCAAACAAGAAAATTATCGCGAAACAACACCTGCTCGAATCCAACAAAAACTGTGCCCTGCCGTCTCTACTGAGCCTCAGAGACGCTTTTAAACAAGTGTTACAAAAATCAGAGAATGTCGTAAATTAGAGTGAAATTGCATCAAACAAGCGAATTATCGCGAAACAACACCTGTTCGAATACAACAAAAACTGTGCCCTGCTTTCTCTACTGAGCCTCAGAGACGCTTTGAGACAAGTGTTACAAAAATCAAGGAATGTGAAAAATTAGAGTGAAATTGCTTCAAACAAGCGAATTATCGCGAAACAACACCTGCTCGAATCCGACAAAAACTGTGCCCTGGCGACTCCATTTAGCCTCAGAGACGGTTTGAAACAATTGTTACAAAAAGCAGAGAATGTGAAAAATTAGAGTGAAATTGCTTCAAACAAGCGAATTATCGCGAAACAACACCTGCTGGAATCCAACAAAATGTGTGCCCTGCTGTCTCTACTGAGCCTCAGAGACGCTTTGAGACAAGTGTTACAAAAATCAAACAATGACGTAAATTAGAGTGGAATTGCTTCAACCAAGCAAATTATCGCGAAACAACACCTGCTCGAATCCAACAAAAACTGTGCCCCGCCGTCTCTACTGAGCCTCAGAGACGCTTTGAGACAAGTGTTACAAAAATCAGAGAATGTCAAAAATTAGAGCGAAATTGCTTCAAACAAGCGAATTATCGCGAAACAACACCTTCTCGAATCCGACAAAAACTATGCCCTGCCGACCCTATTTAGCCTCAGAGACGGTTTGAAACAATTGTTACAGAAATCAGACGTCAAAAATTGGAGTGAAATTGCTACAAACAAGCGAATTATCGCGAAACAACACCTGCTCGAATCCGACAAAAAATATGCCCTGCCGACTCTATTTAGCCTCAGAGACGGTTTGAAACAATTGTTAAAAAAATCAGAGAATGTGAAAAATTAGAGTGAAAATGCTTCAAATAAGCGAATTATCGCGAAACAACACCTGCTTGAATCCAACAAAAACTGTGCCCTGCTGTCTCTACCGAGCCTCAGAGACGCTTTGAGACAAGTGTTACAAAAATCAGAGAATGTCATAAATTAGAGTGAAATTGCTCAAACAAGCGAATTATCGCGACACAACACCTGCTCGAATCCGACAGAAACTGTGCCCTGCCGCAATTATTTAGCCTCAGAGACGGTTTGAAACAATTGTTACAGATATCAGACAATGTCAAAAATTAGAGTGAAATTGCTTCAAACAAGCGAATTATCGCGAAACAACACCTGCTCGAATCCGACAAAAAGTATGCCCTGCCGACTCTATTTAGCCTCAGATACGGTTTGAAACAATTGTTAAAAAATCAGAGAATGTGAAAAATTAGAGTGAAATTGCTTCAAATAGGCGAATTATCGCGAAACTGCTCGAATCCAACAAAAACTGTGCCCTGCCGTCTCTACTGAATCTCAGAGACGCTCTGAGACAAGTGTTACAAAAATCAAACAATGACGTAAATTAGAGTGGAATTGCTTCAACCAAGCAAATTATCGCGAAACAACACATGCTCGAATCCAACAAAAACTGTGCCCCGCCGTCTCTACTGAGCCTCAGAGACGCTTTGAGACAAGTGTTACAAAAATCAGAGAATGTCAAAAATTAGAGCGAAATTGCTTCAAACAAGCGAATTATCGCGAAACAACACCTTCTCGAATCCGACAAAAACTATGCCCTGCCGACCCTATTTAGCCTCAGAGACGGTTTGAAACAATTGTTACAGAAATCAGACGTCAAAAATTGGAGTGAAATTGCTTCAAACAAGCGAATTATCGCGAAACAACACCTGCTCGAATCCGACAAAAAATATTCCCGGCCGACTCTATTTAGCCTCAGAGACGGTTTGAAACAATTGTTAAAAAAATCAGAGAATGTGAAAAATTAGAGTGAAAATGCTTCAAATAAGCGAATTATCGCGAAACAACACCTGCTTGAATCCAACAAAAACTGTGCCCTGCTGTCTCTACCGAGCCTCAGAGACGCTTTGAGACAAGTGTTACAAAAATCAGAGAATGTCATAAATTAGAGTGAAATTGCTCAAACAAGCGAATTATCGCGACACAACACCTGCTCGAATCCGACAGAAACTGTGCCCTGCCGCATTTATTTAGCCTCAGTGACGGTTTGAAACAATTGTTACAGATATCAGACAATGTCAAAAATTAGAGTGAAATTGCTTCAAACAAGCGAATTATCGCGAAACAACACCTGCTCGAATCCGACAAAAAGCATGCCCTGCCGACTCTATTTAGCCTCAGATACGGTTTGAAACAATTGTTAAAAAATCAGAGAATGTGAAAAATTAGAGTGAAATTGCTTCAAATAAGCGAATTATCGCGAAACTGCTCGAATCCAACAAAAACTGTGCCCTGCCGTCTCTACTGAATCTCAGAGACGCTCTGAGACAAGTGTTACAAAAATCAAACAATGACGTAAATTAGAGTGGAATTGCTTCAACCAAGCAAATTATCGCGAAACAACACCTGCTCGAATCCAACAAAAACTGTGCCCCGCCGTCTCTACTGAGCCTCAGAGACGCTTTGAGACAAGTGTTACAAAAATCAGAGAATGTCAAAAATTAGAGCGAAATTGCTTCAAACAAGCGAATTATCGCGAAACAACACCTTCTCGAATCCGACAAAAACTATGCCCTGCCGACCCTATTTAGCCTCAGAGACGGTTTGAAACAATTGTTACAGAAATCAGACGTCAAAAATTGGAGTGAAATTGCTTCAAACAAGCGAATTATCGCGAAACAACACCTGCTCGAATCCGACAAAAAATATGCCCTGCCGACTCTATTTAGCCTCAGAGACGGTTTGAAACAATTGTTAAAAAAATCAGAGAATGTGAAAAATTAGAGTGAAAATGCTTCAAATAAGCGAATTATCGCGAAACAACACCTGCTTGAATCCAACAAAAACTGTGCCCTGCTGTCTCTACCGAGCCTCAGAGACGCTTTGAGACAAGTGTTACAAAAATCAGAGAATGTCATAAATTAGAGTGAAATTGCTCAAACAAGCGAATTATCGCGACACAACACCTGCTCGAATCCGACAGAAACTGTGCCCTGCCGCATTTATTTAGCCTCAGAGACGGTTTGAAACAATTGTTACAGATATCAGACAATGTCAACAATTAGAGTGAAATTGCTTCAAACAAGCGAATTATCGCGAAACAACACCTGCTCGAATCCGACAAAAAGTATGCCCTGCCGAGTCTATTAAGCCTCAGATACGCTTTGAAACAATTGTTAAAAAATCAGAGAATGTGAAAAATTAGAGTGAAATTGCTTCAAATAAGCGAATTATCGCGAAACTGCTCGAATCCAACAAAAACTGTGCCCTGCCGTCTCTACTGAATCTCAGAGACGCTCTGAGACAAGTGTTACAAAAATCAAAGAATGTCATAAATTAGAGTGGAATTGCTTCAAACAAGCGAATTATCGCGAAACAGCACCTCGAATCAGAAAAAACTATGCCCTGCCGACCCTATTTAGCCTCAGTGACGGTTTGAAACAATTGTTACAAAAATCAGAGAATGTGAAAAATTAGAGTGAAATTGCTTCAAACAAGCGAATTATCGCGAAACAACACCTTCTCGAATCCGACAAAAACTATGCCCCGCCGACCCTATTTAGCCTCAGAGACGGTTTGAAACAATTGTTACAAAAATCAGAGAATGTGATAAATTAGAGTGAAATTGCTTCAAACAAGCGAATTATCGCGAAACAACACCTCCTCGAATCCAACAAGAACTGTGCCCTGCCGTCTCTACTGAGCCTCAGAGACGCTTTGAGACAAGTGTTACAAAAATCAAAGAATGTCGTAAATTAGAGTGAAATATCTTCAAACAAGCGAATTATCGCGAAACAACACCTGCTTGAATCCAACAAAAACTGTGCCCTGCCGTCTCTACTGAGCCTCAGAGACGCTTTGAGACAAGAGTTACAAAAATCAGAGAATGTCAAAAATTAGAGTGAAATTGCTTCAAACAAGCGAATTATCGCGAAACAACACCTTCTCGAATCCGACAAAAACTATGCCCTGCCGACCCTATTTAGCCTCAGAGACGGTTTGAAACAATTGTTACAAAAATCAGAGAATGTGATAAATTAGAGTGAAATTGCTTCAAACAAGCGAATTATCGCGAAACAACACCTCCTCGAATCCAACAAGAACTGTGCCCTGCCGTCTCTACTGAGCCTCAGAGACGCTTTGAGACAAGTGTTACAAAAATCAACGAATGTCGTAAATTAGAGTGGAATTGCTTCAAACAAGCGAATTATCGCGAAACAACACCTTGAATCAGAAAAAACTATGCCGTGCCGACGTCAAAAATTGGAGTGAAATTGCTTCAAACAAGCGAATTATCGCGAAACAACACCTGCTCGAATCCAACAAAAACTGTGCCCTGCTGTCTCTACTGAGCCTCAGAGACGCTTTGAGACAAGTGTTACAAAAATCAAAGAATGTGAAAAATTAGAGTGAAATTGCTTCAAACAAGCGAATTATCGCGAAACAACACCTGCTCGAATCCGACAAAAACTGTGCCCTGCCGACACCATTTAGCCTCAGAGACGGTTTGAAACAATTGTTACAAAAATCAGACAATGTGAAAAATTAGAGTGAAATTGCTTGAAACAAGCGAATTATCGCGAAACAACACCTGCTGGAATCCAACAAAATCTGTGCCCTGCTGTCTCTACTGAGCCTCAGAGACGCTTTGAGACAAGTGTTACAAAAATCAAAGAATGTCGTAAATTAGAGTGGAATTGCTTCACACAAGGAAATTATCGCGAAACAACACCTGCTCGAATCCAACAAAAACTGTGCCCCGCCGACCCTATTTAGCCTCAGAGACGGTTTGAAACAATTGTTACAGAAATCAGACGTCAAAAATTGGAGTGAAATTGCTTCAAACAAGCGAATTATCGCGAAACAACACCTGCTCGAATCCGACAAAAAATATGCCCTGCCGACTCTATTTAGCCTCAGAGACGGTTTGAAACAATTGTTAAAAAATCAGAGAATGTGAAAAATTAGAGTGAAATTGCTTCAAATAAGCGAATTATCGCGAAACAACACCTGCTTGAATCCAACAAAAACTGTGCCCTGCTGTCTCTACCGAGCCTCAGAGACGCTTTGAGACAAGTGTTACAAAAATCAGAGAATGTCATAAATTAGAGTGAAATTGCTCAAACAAGCGAATTATCGCGAAACAACACCTGCTCGAATCCGACAGAAACTGTGCCCTGCCGCATTTATTTAGCCTCAGAGACGGTTTGAAACAATTGTTACAGATATCAGACAATGTCAAAAATTAGAGTGAAATTGCTTCAAACAAGCGAATTATCGCGAAACAACACCTGCTCGAATCCAAAAAAAACTGCGCCCTGCCGTCTCTACTGAGCCTCAGAGTGTTAGAGTGAAAATGCTTCAAACAAGCGAATTATCGCGAAACAACACCTGCTGGAATCCAACAAAATCTGTGCTCTGATGTCTCTACTGAGGCTCAGAGACGCTTTGAGACAAGTGTTACAAAAATCAAAGAATGTCGTAAATTAGAGTGAAATTGCTTCAAACAAGCAAATTATCGCGAAACAACACCTGCTCGAATCCAACGAAAACTGTGCCCCGCCGTCTCTACTGAGCCACAGAGACGCTTTGAGACAAGTGTTACAAAAATCAGAGAATGTCAAAAATTAGAGTGAAATTGGTTCAAACAAGCGAATCATCGCGAAACAACACCTGCTCGAATCCAACATAAACTGCGCCCTGCCGTCTGTACTGAGCCTCCGAGACGCTTTGAGACAAGTGTTACAAAAAACAGAGAATGTCAAAAATTAGAGTGAAATTGCTTCAAACTTGCGAATTATCGCGAAACAACTTCTCCAATCCGACAAAAACTATGCCCTGCCGACTCTATTTAGCCTCAGAGACGGTTTGAAACAATTGTTGCAAAAATCAAAGAATGTTGTAAATTAGAGTGAAATTGCTTCAAACAAGCGAATTATCGCGAAACAACACCTGCTCGAATCCGACAAAAACTGTGCCCTGCCGCATTTATTTAGCCTCAGAGACGGTTTGAAACAATTGTTACAAAAATCAGAGATTGTGAAAAATTAGAGTGAAATTGCTTCAAATAAGCGAATCATCGCGAAACAACACCTGCTTGAATCCAACAAAAACTGCTCCCTGCCGTCTCTACTGAGCCTCAGAGACCCTTTTAAACAAGTGTTACAAAAATCAGAGAATGTCGTAAATTAGAGTGAAATTGCTTCAAACAAGCGAATTATCGCGAAACAACACCTTCTCGAATCCGACAAAAACTATAACCTGCCGACTCTATTTAGCCTCAGTGACGGTTTGAAACAATTGTTACAACAATCAGAGAATGTGAAAAATTAGAGTGAAATTGCTTCAAACAAGCGAATTATCGCGAAACAACACATGCTCGAATCCAACAAAAACTGTGCCCTGCTGTCTCTACTGAGCCTCAGAGACGCTTTGAGACAAGTGTTACAAAAATCAGAGAATGTAAAAAATTATTGTGAAATTGCTTCAAACTTGCGAATTAACGCGAAACAACAACTTCTCGAATCCGACAAAAACTATGCCCTGCCGACTCTATTTAGCCTCAGAGACGGTTTGAAGCAATTGTGACAAAAATCAGAGAATGTGAAAAATTAGAGTGAAATTGCTTCAAACAAGCGAATTATCGCGAAACAACACCTGCTCGAATCCAACAAGAACTGTGCCCTGCCGTCTCTACTGAGCCTCAGAGACGCTTTGAGACAAGTGTTACAAAAATCAAAGAATGTCGTAAATTAGAGTGAAATTGCTTCAAACAAGCGAATTATCGCGAAACAACACCTGCTCGAATCCAAAAAAACCTGCGCCCTGCTGTCTCTACTTAGCCTCAGAGTCGGTTTGAAACAATTGTTACAAAAATCAGAGAATGTGTAAAATTAGAGTGAAATTGCTTCAAACAAGCGAATTATCGCGAAACAACACCTGCTCGAATCCGACAAAAACTGTGCCCTGCCGATTCCATTTAGCCTCAGAGACGGTTTGAAACAATTGTTACCAAAATCAGAGAATGTGAAAAATTAGAGTGAAATTGCTTCAAACAAGCGAATTATCGCGAAACAACACCTGCTGGAATCCAACAAAATCTGTGCCCTGCTGTCTCTACTGAGCCTCAGAGACGCTTTGAGACAAGTGTTACAAAAATCAAAGAATGTGAAAAATTAGAGTGAAATTGCTTCAAACAAGCGAATTATCGCGAAACAACACCTGCTCGAATCCAACAAAAACTGTGCCCTGCTGTCTCTACTGAGCCTCAGAGACGCTTTGAGACAAGTGTTACAAAAATCAAAGAATGTGAAAAATTAGAGTGAAATTGCTTCAAACAAGCGAATTATCGCGAAACAACACCTGCTCGAATCCGACAAAAACTGTGCCCTGCCGGCTCCATTTAGCCTCAGAGACGGTTTGAAACAATTGTTACAAAAATCAGAGAATGTGAAAAATTAGAGGGAAATTGCTTCAAACAAGCGAATTATCGCGAAACACCTGCTCGAATCCAACAAAATCTGTGCCCTGCTGTCTCTACTGAGCCTCAGAGACGCTTTGAGACAAGTGTTACAAAAATCAAAGAATGTCGTAAATTAGAGTGGAATTGCTTCACACAAGGAAATTATCGCGAAACAACACCTGCTCGAATCCAACAAAAACTGTGCCCCGCCGTCTCTACTGAGCCTCAGAGATGCTTTGAGACAAGTGTTACAAAAATCAGAGAATGTCAAAAAGTAGAGTGATATTGCTTCAAACAAGCGAATTATCGCGAAACAACACCTTCTCGAATCCGACAAAAACTATGCCCTGCCGACCCTATTTAGCCTCAGAGACGGTTTGAAACAATTGTTACAGAAATCAGACGTCAAAAATTGGAGTGAAATTGCTTCAAACAAGCGAATTATCGCGAAACAACACCTGCTCGAATCCGACAAAAAATATGCCCTGCCGACTCTATTTAGCCTCAGAGACGGTTTGAAACAATTGTTAAAAAATCAGAGAATGTGAAAAATTAGAGTGAAATTGCTTCAAATAAGTGAAAAATTAGAGTGAAATTGCTTCAAACAAGCGAATTATCGCGAAACAACACCTGCTCGAATCCAACAAAAACTGTGCCCTGCCGTCTCTACTGAGCCTCAGAGACGCTTTTAAACAAGTGTTACAAAAATCAGATAATGTAAATTAGAGTGAAATTGCTTCAAACAAGCGAATTATCGCGAAACAACACCTGTTCGAAGACAACAAAAACTGTGCCCTGCCGTCTCTACTGACTCTCAGAGACGCTTTGAGACAAGTGTTACAAAAATCAGAGAATGGCAAAAATTAGAGTGCAATTGCTTCAAACAAGCGAATTATCGCGAAACAACACCTGCTTGAATCCAACAAAAACTGTGCCCTGCTGTCTCTACCGAGCCTCAGAGACGCTTTGAGACAAGTGTTACAAAAATCAGAGAATGTCATAAATTAGAGTGAAATTGCTCAAACAAGCGAATTATCGCGAAACAACACCTGCTCGAATCCGACAGAAACTGTGCCCTGCCGCATTTATTTAGCCTCAGAGACGGTTTGAAACAATTGTTACAGATATCAGACAATGTCAAAAATTAGAGTGAAATTGCTTCAAACAAGCGAATTATCGCGAAACAACACCTGCTCGAATCCAAAAAAAACTGCGCCCTGCCGTCTCTACTGAGCCTCAGAGTGTTAGAGTGAAAATGCTTCAAACAAGCGAATTATCGCGAAACAACACCTGCTGGAATCCAACAAAATCTGTGCTCTGATGTCTCTACTGAGGCTCAGAGACGCTTTGAGACAAGTGTTACAAAAATCAAAGAATGTCGTAAATTAGAGTGAAATTGCTTCAAACAAGCAAATTATCGCGAAACAACACCTGCTCGAATCCAACGAAAACTGTGCCCCGCCGTCTCTACTGAGCCACAGATTCGCTTTGAGACAAGTGTTACAAAAATCAGAGAATGTCAAAAATTAGAGTGAAATTGGTTCAAACAAGCGAATCATCGCGAAACAACACCTGCTCGAATCCAACATAAACTGCGCCCTGCCGTCTGTACTGAGCCTCCGAGACGCTTTGAGACAAGTGTTACAAAAAACAGAGAATGTCAAAAATTAGAGTGAAATTGCTTCAAACTTGCGAATTATCGCGAAACAACTTCTCCAATCCGACAAAAACTATGCCCTGCCGACTCTATTTAGCCTCAGAGACGGTTTGAAACAATTGTTGCAAAAATCAAAGAATGTTGTAAATTAGAGTGAAATTGCTTCAAACAAGCGAATTATCGCGAAACAACACCTGCTCGAATCCGACAAAAACTGTGCCCTGCCGCATTTATTTAGCCTCAGAGACGGTTTGAAACAATTGTTACAAAAATCAGAGATTGTGAAAAATTAGAGTGAAATTGCTTCAAATAAGCGAATCATCGCGAAACAACACCTGCTTGAATCCAACAAAAACTGCTCCCTGCCGTCTCTACTGAGCCTCAGAGACCCTTTTAAACAAGTGTTACAAAAATCAGAGAATGTCGTAAATTAGAGTGAAATTGCTTCAAACAAGCGAATTATCGCGAAACAACACCTTCTCGAATCCGACAAAAACTATAACCTGCCGACTCTATTTAGCCTCAGTGACGGTTTGAAACAATTGTTACAACAATCAGAGAATGTGAAAAATTAGAGTGAAATTGCTTCAAACAAGCGAATTATCGCGAAACAACACATGCTCGAATCCAACAAAAACTGTGCCCTGCTGTCTCTACTGAGCCTCAGAGACGCTTTGAGACAAGTGTTACAAAAATCAGAGAATGTAAAAAATTATTGTGAAATTGCTTCAAACTTGCGAATTAACGCGAAACAACAACTTCTCGAATCCGACAAAAACTATGCCCTGCCGACTCTATTTAGCCTCAGAGACGGTTTGAAGCAATTTTGACAAAAATCAGAGAATGTGAAAAATTAGAGTGAAATTGCTTCAAACAAGCGAATTATCGCGAAACAACACCTGCTCGAATCCAACAAGAACTGTGCCCTGCCGTCTCTACTGAGCCTCAGAGACGCTTTGAGACAAGTGTTACAAAAATCAAAGAATGTCGTAAATTAGAGTGAAATTGCTTCAAACAAGCGAATTATCGCGAAACAACACCTGCTCGAATCCAAAAAAAACTGCGCCCTGCTGTCTCTACTTAGCCTCAGAGTCGGTTTGAAACAATTGTTACAAAAATCAGAGAATGTGTAAAATTAGAGTGAAATTGCTTCAAACAAGCGAATTATCGCGAAACAACACCTGCTCGAATCCGACAAAAACTGTGCCCTGCCGATTCCATTTAGCCTCAGAGACGGTTTGAAACAATTGTTACCAAAATCAGAGAATGTGAAAAATTAGAGTGAAATTGCTTCAAACAAGCGAATTATCGCGAAACAACACCTGCTGGAATCCAACAAAATCTGTGCCCTGCTGTCTCTACTGAGCCTCAGAGACGCTTTGAGACAAGTGTTACAAAAATCAAAGAATGTGAAAAATTAGAGTGAAATTGCTTCAAACAAGCGAATTATCGCGAAACAACACCTGCTCGAATCCAACAAAAACTGTGCCCTGCTGTCTCTACTGAGCCTCAGAGACGCTTTGAGACAAGTGTTACAAAAATCAAAGAATGTGAAAAATTAGAGTGAAATTGCTTCAAACAAGCGAATTATCGCGAAACAACACCTGCTCGAATCCGACAAAAACTGTGCCCTGCCGACTCCATTTAGCCTCAGAGACGGTTTGAAACAATTGTTACAAAAATCAGAGAATGTGAAAAATTAGAGGGAAATTGCTTCAAACAAGCGAATTATCGCGAAACACCTGCTCGAATCCAACAAAATCTGTGCCCTGCTGTCTCTACTGAGCCTCAGAGACGCTTTGAGACAAGTGTTACAAAAATCAAAGAATGTCGTAAATTAGAGTGGAATTGCTTCACACAAGGAAATTATCGCGAAACAACACCTGCTCGAATCCAACAAAAACTGTGCCCCGCCGTCTCTACTGAGCCTCAGAGATGCTTTGAGACAAGTGTTACAAAAATCAGAGAATGTCAAAAAGTAGAGTGATATTGCTTCAAACAAGCGAATTATCGCGAAACAACACCTTCTCGAATCCGACAAAAACTATGCCCTGCCGACCCTATTTAGCCTCAGAGACGGTTTGAAACAATTGTTACAGAAATCAGACGTCAAAAATTGGAGTGAAATTGCTTCAAACAAGCGAATTATCGCGAAACAACACCTGCTCGAATCCGACAAAAAATATGCCCTGCCGACTCTATTTAGCCTCAGAGACGGTTTGAAACAATTGTTAAAAAATCAGAGAATGTGAAAAATTAGAGTGAAATTGCTTCAAATAAGTGAAAAATTAGAGTGAAATTGCTTCAAACAAGCGAATTATCGCGAAACAACACCTGCTCGAATCCAACAAAAACTGTGCCCTGCCGTCTCTACTGAGCCTCAGAGACGCTTTTAAACAAGTGTTACAAAAATCAGATAATGTAAATTAGAGTGAAATTGCTTCAAACAAGCGAATTATCGCGAAACAACACCTGTTCGAAGACAACAAAAACTGTGCCCTGCCGTCTCTACTGAGCCTCAGAGACGCTTTGAGACAAGTGTTACAAAAATCAGAGAATGGCAAAAATTAGAGTGCAATTGCTTCAAACAAGCGAATTATCGCGAAACAACACCTTCTCGAATCCGACAAAAATTATATCCTGCCGACTCTATTTAGCCTCTGAGACGGTTTGAAACAATTGTTACAAAAATCAGAGAATGTGAAAAATTAGAGTGAAATTGCTTCAAACAAGCGAATTATCGCGAAACAACACCTGCTCGAATCCGACAAAAACTGTGCCCTTCCGACTCCATTTGGCCACAGAGACGGTTTGAAACAATTGTTACAAAAATCAGAAAATGTGAAAAAATAGAGTGAAATTGCTTCAAATAAGCGAATTATCGCGAAACAACACCTGCTCGAATCCAACAAAAACTGTGCCCCGCCGCATTTATTTAGCCTCAGAGACGGTTTGAAACAATTGTTACAGAAATCAGACAATGTCAAAAATTAGAGTGAAATTGCTTCAAACAAGCGAATTCTCGCGAAACAACACCTGCTCGAATCCAACAAAAACTGCGCCCTGCCGTCTCTACTGAGCCTCAGAGACGCTTTGAGACAAGCGTTACAAAAATCAGAGAATGTCAAAAATTAGAGTGAAATTGCTTCAAACAAGCGAATTCTCGCGAAACAACACCTGCTCGAATCCAACAAAAACTGCGCCCTGCCGTCTCTACTGAGCCTCAGAGACGCTTTGAGACAAGCGTTACAAAAATCAGAGAATGTCAAAAATTAGAGTGAAATTGCTTCAAACAAGCGAATTATCGCGAAACAACACCTGCTCGAATCCGACAAAAACTGTGCCCTTCCGACTCCATTTAGCCACAGAGACGGTTTGAAACAATTGTTACAAAAATCAGAAAATGTGAAAAAATAGAGTGAAATTGCTTCAAATAAGCGAATTATCGCGAAACAACACCTGCTCGAATCCAACAAAAACTGTGCCCCGCCGCATTTATTTAGCCTCAGAGACGGTTTGAAACAATTGTTACAGAAATCAGACAATGTCAAAAATTAGAGTGAAATTGCTTCAAACAAGCGAATTCTCGCGAAACAACACCTGCTCGAATCCAACAAAAACTGCGCCCTGCCGTCTCTACTGAGCCTCAGAGACGCTTTGAGACAAGCGTTACAAAAATCAGAGAATGTCAAAAATTAGAGTGAAATTGCTTCAAACAAGCGAATTATCGCGAAACAACACCTGCTCGAATCCAACAAAAACTGCGCCCTGCCGTCTCAATTGAGCCACAGAAACGCTTTGAGACAAGTGTTACAAAAATCAGAGAATGTGAAAAATTAGAGTGAAATTGCTTCAAACAAGCGAATTATCGCGAAACAACACCTTCTTGAATCCGACAAAAACTATAACCTGCCGACTCTATTTAGCCTCAGTGACGGTTTGAAACAATTGTTACAACAATCAGAGAATGTGAAAAATTAGAGTGAAATTGCTTCAAACAAGCGAATTATCGCGAAACAACACATGCTCGAATCCAACAAAAACTGTGCCCTGCTGTCTCTACTGAGCCTCAGAGACGCTTTGAGACAAGTGTTACAAAAATCAGAGAATGTAAAAAATTATTGTGAAATTGCTTCAAACTTGCGAATTAACGCGAAACAACAACTTCTCGAATCCGACTAAAACTATGCCCTGCCGACTCTATTTAGCCTCAGAGACGGTTTGAAGCAATTGTGACAAAAATCAGAGAATGTGAAAAATTAGAGTGAAATTGCTTCAAACAAGCGAATTATCGCGAAACAACACCTGCTCGAATCCGACAAAAACTGTGCCCTTCCTACTCCATTTAGCCTCAGAGACGGTTTGAAACAATTGTTACAAAAATCAGAGAATGTGAAAAATTAGAGGGAAATTGCTTCAAACAAGCGAATTCTCGCGAAACAACACCTGCTCGAATCCAACAAAAACTGCGCCCTGCCGTCTCTACTGAGCCTCAGAGACGCTTTGAGACAAGCGTTACAAAAATCAGAGAATGTCAAAAATTAGAGTGAAATTGCTTCACACAAGCGAATTATCGCGAAACAACACCTGCTCGAATCCAACAAAAACTGCGCCCTGCCGTCTCAATTGAGCCTCAGAGACGCTTTGAGACAAGTGTTACAAAAATCAGAGAATGTGAAAAATTAGAGTGAAATTGCTTCAAACAAGCGAATTATCGCGAAACAACACATGCTCGAATCCAACAAAAACTGTGCCCTGCTGTCTCTACTGAGCCTCAGAGACGCTTTGAGACAAGTGTTACAAAAATCAGAGAATGTAAAAAATTATTGTGAAATTGCTTCAAACTTGCGAATTAACGCGAAACAACATCTGCTCGAATCCGACAAAAACTGTGCCCTGCCGCATTTATTTAGCCTCAGAGACGGTTTGAAACAATTGTTACAGAAATCAGACAATGTCAAAAATTAGAGTGAAATTGCTTCAAACAAGCGAATTATCGCGAAACAACACCTGCTCGAATCCAACAAAAACTGTGCTCTGCCGTCTCTACTGAGCCTCAGAGACGCTATGAGACAAGTGTTACAAAAATCAGAGAATGTCAAAAATTAGAGTGAAATTGCTTCAAACAAGCGAATTATCGCGAAACAACACCTTCTCGAATCCGACAAAAACTATGCCCTGCCGACCCTATTTAACCTCAGAGACGGTTTGAAACAATTGTTACAAAAATCAGAGAATGTGAAAAATTAGAGTGAAATTGCTTCAAACAAGTGAATTATCGCGAAACAACACCTGCTCGAATCCAACAAAAACTGTGCCCCGCTGTCTCTACTGAGCCTCACAGACGCTTTTAACCAAGTGTTACAAAAATCAGAGAATGTAAATTAGAGTGAAATTGCTTCAAACAAGCGAATTATCGCGAAACAACACCTGCTCGAATCCAACAAAAACTGTGCCCTGCCGTCTCTACTGAGCCTCAGAGACGCTTTTAAACAAGTGTTACAAAAATCAGACAAAGTCGTAAATTAGAGTGAAATTGCTTCAAACAAGCGAATTATCGCGAAACAACACCTTCTCGAATCCGACAAAAACTATGCCCTGCCGACCCTATTTAGCCTCAGAGACGGTTTGAAACAATTGTTACAAAAATCAGAGAATGTGAAAAATTAGAGTGAAATTGCTTCAAACAAGCGAATTATTGCGAAACAACACGCTCGAATCCGACAAAAACTGCCCTGCCTACTCCATTTAGC
Source organism: Tenodera sinensis (assembly GCA_030765045.1). Lineage (NCBI taxonomy): Eukaryota > Metazoa > Arthropoda > Insecta > Mantodea > Mantidae > Tenodera > Tenodera sinensis. The sequence goes on along the minus strand of CM060964.1, from coordinate 216,034,677 downwards.
CTCAGAGACGGTTTGAAACAATTGTTACAAAAATCAGAGAATGTGAAAAATTAGAGTGAACTTGCTTTAAATAAGCGAATTATCGCGAAACAACACCTGCTCGAATCCAATAAAAACTGTGCCCTGCCGTCTCTACTGAGCCTCAGAGACGCTTTTAAACAAGTGTTACAAAAATCAGAGAATGTCGTAAATTAGAGTGAAATTCCTTCAAACAAGCGAATTATCGCGAAAAAACACCTGTTCGAATCCAACAAGAACTGTGCCCTGCCGTCTCTACTGAGCCTCAGAGACGCTTTGAGACAAGTGTTACAAAAATCAAAGAATGTTGTAAATTAGAGTGAAATTGCTTCAAACAAGCGAATTATCGCGAAACAGCACCTGCTCGAATCCAACAAAAACTGTGCCCTGCCGTCTCTACTGAACCTCAGAGACGCTTTGAGACAAGTGTTACAAAAATCAGAGAATGTGAGAAATTAGATTGAAATTGTTTCAAACAAGCGAATTATCGCGAAACAACACCTGCTCGAATCCGACAAAAACGGTGCCCTGCCGCATTTATTTAACCTCAGAGACGGTTTGAAACAATTGTTACAGAAATCAGACAATGTCAAAAATTAGAGGGAAATTGCTTCAAACAAGCGAATTATCGCGAAACAACACCTGCTCGAATCCAACAAAAACTGCGCCCTGCCGTCTCTACTGAGCCTCAGAGAACCTTTGAGACAAGTGGTACAAAAATCAGAGAATGTCAAAAATTAGAGTGAAATTGCTTCAAACAAGCGAATTATCGCGAAACAACACCAGCTGGAATCCAACAAAAACTGTGCCCCGCTGTATCTACTGAGCCTCAGAGACGCTTTGAGACAAGTGTTACAAAAATCAAAGAATGTCGTAAATTGGAGTGAAATTGCTTCAAACAAGGGAATTATCACGAAACAACACCTGCTCGAATCCAACAAAAACTGTGCCCTGCCGTCTCTACTGATCCTCAGAGACGCTTTGAGACAAGTGTTAAAAAAACAGAGAATGTCAAAAATTATTGTGAAATTGCTTCAAACTTGCGAATTATCGCGAAACAACAACTTCTCGAATCCGACAAAAACTATGCCCTGCCGACTCTATTTAGCCTCAGAGACGGTTTGAAACAATTGTTACAAAAATCAGAGAATGTGAAAAATTAGAGTGAAATTGCTTCAAACAAGCGAATTATCGCGAAACAACACCTGCTCGAATCCAACAAAAACTGTGCCCTGCCGTCTCTACTGAACCTCAGAGACGCATTGAGACAAGTGTTACAAAGATCAGAGAATGTGAGAAATTAGATTGAAATTGCTTCAAACAAGCGAATTATCGCGAAACAACACCTGCTCGAATCCGACAAAAACTGTGCCCTGCCGCATTTATTTAGCCTCAGAGACGGTTTGAAACAATTGTTACAGAAATCAGACAATGTCAAAAATTAGAGGGAAATTGCTTCAAACAAGCGAATTAGCGCGAAACAACACCTGCTCGAATCCAACAAAAACTGTGCCCTGCCGTCTCTACTGAGCCTCAGAGACGCTTTGAGACAAGTGTTACAAAAATCAGAGAATGTCATAAATTAGGGTGAAATTGCTTCAAACAAGCGAATTATCGCGAAACAACACCTGCTCGAATCCAACAAAAACTGTGCCCCGCCGCATTTATTTAGCCTCAGAGACGGTTTGAAACAATTGATACAGAAATCAGACAATGTCAAAAATTAGAGTGAAATTGCTTCAAACAAGCGAATTCTCGCGAAACAACACCTGCTCGAATCCAATAAAAACTGCGTCCTGGCGTCTCTACTGAGCCTCAGAGACGCTTTGAGACAAGCGTTACAAAAATCAGAGACTGTCAAAAATTAGAGTGAAATTGCTTCAAACAAGCGAATTATCGCGAAACAACACCTGCTCGAATCCAACAAAAACTGCGCCCTGCCGTCTCTACTGAGCCTCAGAGACGCTTTGAGACAAGTGTTACAAAAATCAGAGAATGTGAGAAATCAGATTGAAATTGCTTCAAACAAGCGAATTATCGCGAAACAACACCTGCTCGAATCCGACAAAAACTGTGCCCTGCCGCATTTATTTAGCCTCTGAGACGGTTTGAAACAATTGTTACAGAAATCAATGTCAAAAATTAGAGGGAAATTGCTTAAAACAAGCGAATTATCGCGAAACAACACCTGCTCGAATCAAACAAAAACTGCGCCCTGCCGTCTCTACTGAGCCTCAGAGACCCTTTGAGACAAGAGTTACAAAAATCAGAGAATGTAAAAAATTATTGTGAAATTGCTTCAAACTTGCGAATTAACGCGAAACAACAACTTCTCGAATCCGACAAAAACTATGCCCTGCCGACTCTATTTAGCCTCAGAGACGGTTTGAAGCAATTGTTACAAAAATCAGAGAATGTGAAAAATTAGAGTGAAATTGCTTCAAACAAGCGAATTATCGCGAAACAACACCTGCTCGAATCCAACAAAAACTGTACCCTGCCGTCTCTACTGAGCCTCAGGGACGCTTTGAGACAAGTGTTACAAAAATCAGAGAATGTCAAAAATTAGAGTGAAATTGCTTCAAACAAGCGAATTATCGCGAAACAACACCTTCTCGAATCCGACAAAAACTATGCCCTGCCGACCCTATTTAACCTCAGAGACGGTTTGAAACAATTGTTACAAAAATCAGAGAATGTCAAAAATTAGAGTGAAATTGCTTCAAACAAGCGAATTATCGCGAACCAACACCTGCTCGAATCAAACAAAAACTGCGCCCTGCCGTCTCTACTGAGCCTCAGAGACCCTTTGAGACAAGAGTTACAAAAATCAGAGAATGTAAAAAATTATTGTGAAATTGCTTCAAACTTGCGAATTAACGCGAAACAACAACTTCTCGAATCCGACAAAAACTGTGCCCTGCTGTCTCTACTGAGCCTCAGAGACGCTTTGAGACAAGTGTTACAAAAATCAAAGAATGTCGTAAATTAGAGTGAAATTGCTTCAAACAAGCGAATTATCGCGAAACAACACCTGCTCGAATCCAACAAAAACTGTGCCCTGCCGTCTCTACTGAGCCTCAGAGACGCTTTGAGACAAGTGTTACAAAAATCAGAGAATGTCAAAAATTAGAGTGAAATTGCTTCAAACAAGCGAATTATCGCGAAACAACACCTGCTCGAATCCGACAAAAACTGTGCCCTGCCGCATTTATTTAGCCTCAGAGACGGTTTGAAACAATTGTTACAGAAATCAGACAATGTCAAAAATTAGAGTGAAATTGCTTCAAACAAGCGAATTATCGCGAAACAACACCTGCTCGAATCCAACAAAAACTGTACCCTGCCGTCTCTACTGAGCCTCAGGGACGCTTTGAGACAAGTGTTACAAAAATCAGAGAATGTCAAAAATTAGAGTGAAATTGCTTCAAACAAGCGAATTATCGCGAAACAACACCTTCTCGAATCCGACAAAAACTATGCCCTGCCGACACTATTTAACCTCAGAGACGGTTTGAAACAATTGTTACAAAAATCAGAGAATGTCAAAAATTAGAGTGAAATTGCTTCAAACAAGCGAATTATCGCGAACCAACACCTGCTCGAATCCAACAAAAACTGTGCCCCGCTGTCTCTACTGAGCCTCACAGACGCTTTTAACCAAGTGTTACAAAAATCAGACAATGTCGTAAATTAGAGTGAAATTGCTTCAAACAAGCGAATTATCGCGAAACAACACCTGTTCGAATCCAACAAAAACTGTGCCCTGCCGTCTCTACTGAGCCTCAGAGACGCTATGAGACAAGTGTTACAAAAATCAGAGAATGTCAAAAATTAGAGTGAAATTGCTTCAAACAAGCGAATTATCGCGAAACAACACCTTCTCGAATCCGACAAAAACTATGCCCTGCCGACCCTATTTAGCCTCAGAGACGGATTGAAACAATTGTTACAAAAATCAGAGAATGTGAAAAATTAGAGTGAAATTGCTTCAAACAAGCGAATTATTGCGAAACAACACGCTCGAATCCGACAAAAACTGCCCTGCCGACTCCATTTTGCCTCAGAGACGGTTTGAAACAATTGTTACAAAAATCAGAGAATGTGAAAAATTAGAGTGTTCTTGCTTTAAATAAGCGAATTATCGCGAAACAACACCTGCTCGAATCCAACAAAAACTGTGCCCTGCCGTCTCTACTGAACCTCAGAGACGCTTTTAAACAAGTGTTACAAAAATCAGAGAATGTCGTAAATTAGAGTGAAATTGCTTCAAACAAGCGAATTATCGCGAAACAACACCTGTTCGAATCCAACAAAAACTGTGCCCTGCCGTCTCTACTGAACCTCAGAGACGCTTTGAGACAAGTGTTACAAAAATCAGAGAATGTGAGAAATTAGATTGAAATTGCTTCAAACAAGCGAATTATCGCGAAACAACACCTGCTCGAATCCGACAAAAACTGTGCCCTGCCGCATTTATTTAACCTCAGAGACGGTTTGAAACAATTGTTACAGAAATCAGACAATGTCAAAAATTAGAGGGAAATTGCTTCAAACAGGCGAATTATCGCGAAACAACACCTGCTGGAATCCAACAAAAACTGTGCCCCGCTGTATCTACTGAGCCTCAGAGACGCTTTGAGACAAGTGTTACAAAAATCAAAGAATGTCGTAAATTGGAGTGAAATTGCTTCAAACAGGCGAATTATCACGAAACAACACCTGCTCGAATCCAACAAAAACTGTGCCCTGCCGTCTCTACTGAGCCTCAGAGACGCTTTGAGACAAGTGTTAAAAAAACAGAGAATGTCCAAAATTATTGTGAAATTGCTTCAAACTTGCGAATTATCGCGAAACAACAACTCGAATCCGACAAAAACTATGCCCTGCCGACCCTATTTAGACTCAGAGACGGTTTGAAACAATTGTTACAAAAATCAGAGAATGTGAAAAATTAGAGTGAAATTGCTTCACACAAGCGAATTATCGCGAAACAACACCTGCTCGAATCCAACAAAAACTGCGCCCTGCCGTCTCTACTGAGCCTCTGAGACGCTTTGAGACAAGTGTTACAAAAATCAAAGAATGTCGTAAATTAGAGTGAAATTGCTTCAAAACAAGCGAATTATCGCGAAACATCACCTGCTCGAATCCAACAAAAACTGTGCCCTGCCGTCTCTACTGAGCCTCAGAGACGCTTTGAGACAAGTGTTACAAAAGTCAGAGAATGTGAAAATTTAGAGTGAACTTGCTTTAAATAAGCGAATTATCGCGAAACAACACCTGCTCGAATCCAACAAAAAATGTGCCCTGCCGTCTCTACTGAGCCTCAGAGACGCTTTTAAACAGGTGTTACAAAAATCAGAGAATGTCGTAAATTAGAGTGAAATTGCTTCAAACAAGCGAATTATCGCGAAACAACACCTGTTCGAATCCAACAAAAACTGTGCCCTGCCGTTTCTACTGAGCCTCAGAGACGCTTTGAGACAAGTGTTACAAAAATCAAAGAATGTTGTAAATTAGAGTGAAATTGCTTCTAACAAGCGAATTATCGCGAAACAACACCTGCTCGAATCCAACAAAAACTGTGCCCTGCCGTCTCTACTGAACCTCAGAGACGCTTTGAGACAAGTGTTACAAAAATCAGAGAATGTGAGAAATTAGATTGAAATTGCTTCAAACAAGCGAATTATCGCGAAACAACACCTGCTCGAATCCGACAAAAACTATGCCCTGCCGACTCTATTTAGCCTCAGTGACGGTTTGAAACAAATGTTACAACAATCAGAGAATGTGAAAAATTAGAGTGAAATTGCTTCAAACAAGCGAATTATCGCGAAACAACACATGCTCGAATCCAACAAAAACTGTGCCCTGCTGTCTCTACTGAGCCTCAGAGACGCTTTGAGACAAGTGTTACAAAAATCAAAGAAAGTAAATTAGAGTGAAATTGCTTCAAACAAGCGAATTATCGCGAAACAACACCTGCTCGAATCCGACAAAAACTGTGCCCTGCCGCATTTATTTAGTCTCTGAGACGGTTTGAAACAATTGTTACAGAAATCAGACCATGTCAAAAATTAGAGGGAAATTGCTTAAAACAAGCGAATTATCGCGAAACAACACCTGCTCGAATCAAACAAAAACTGCGCCCTGCCGTCTCTACTGAGCCTCAGAGACCATTTCAGACAAGTGTTACAAAAATCAGAGAATGTAAAAAATTATTGTGAAATTGCTTCAAACTTGCGAATTAACGCGAAACAACTTCTCGAATCCGACAAAAACTATGCCCTGCCGACTCTATTTAGCCTCAGAGACGGTTTGAAGCAATTGTTACAAAAATCAGAGAATGTGAAAAATTAGAGTGAAATTGCTTCAAACAAGCGAATTATCGCGAAACAACACCTGCTCGAATCCAACAAATACTGTGCCCTGCTGTCTCTACTGAGCCTCAGAGACGCTTTGAGACAAGTGTTACAAAAATCAAAGAATGTCGTAAATTAGAGTGAAATTGCTTCAAACAAGCGAATTATCGCGAAACAACACCTGCTCGAATCCAACAAAAACTGTGCCCTGCCGTCTCTACTGAGCCTCAGAGACGCTTTGAGACAAGTGTTACAAAAATCAGAGAATGTCAAAAATTAGATTGAAATTGCTTCAAACAAGCGAATTATCGCGAAACAACACCTGCTCGAATCCGACAAAAACTGTGCCCTGCCGCATTTATTTAGCCTCAGAGACGGTTTGAAACAATTGTTACAGAAATCAGACAATGTCAAAAATTAGAGTGAAATTGCTTCAAACAAGGGAATTATCGCGAAACACCTGCTCGAATCCAACAAAAACTGTGCCCTGCTGTCTCTACTGAGCCTCAGAGACGCTTTGAGACAAGTGTTACAAAAATCAAAGAGTTGTAAATTAGAGTGAAATTGCTTCTAACAAGCGAATTATCGCGAAACAACACCTGCTCGAATCCAACAAAAACTGTGCCCTGCCGTCTCTACTGAACCTCAGAGACGCTTTGAGACAAGTGTTACAAAAATCAGAGAATGTGAGAAATTAGATTGAAATTGCTTCAAACAAGCGAATTATCGCGAAACAACACCTGCTCGAATCCGACAAAAACTATGCCCTGCCGTCTCTACTGAGCCTCAGAGACGCTTTGAGACAAGTGTTACAAAAATCAGAGAATGTGAGAAATTAGATTGAAATTGCTTCAAACAAGCGAATTATCGCGAAACAACACCTGCTCGAATCCGACAAAAACTATGCCCTGCCGTCTCTACTGAACCTCAGAGACGCTTTGAGACAAGTGTTACAAAAATCAAAGAATGTCGTAAATTAGAGTGAAATTGCTTCAAAACAAGCGAATTATCGCGAAACAACACCTGCTCGAATCCAACAAAAACTGTGCCCTGCCGTCTCTACTGAGCCTCAGAGACGCTTTGAGACAAGTGTTACAAAAGTCAGAGAATGTGAAAATTTAGAGTGAACTTGCTTTAAATAAGCGAATTATCGCGAAACAACACCTGCTCGAATCCAACAAAAAATGTGCCCTGCCGTCTCTACTGAGCCTCAGAGACGCTTTTAAACAGGTGTTACAAAAATCAGAGAATGTCGTAAATTAGAGTGAAATTGCTTCAAACAAGCGAATTATCGCGAAACAATACCTGTTCGAATCCAACAAAAACTGTGCCCTGCCGTCTCTACTGAGCCTCAGAGACGCTTTGAGACAAGTGTTACAAAAATCAAAGAATGTTGTAAATTAGAGTGAAATTGCTTCTAACAAGCGAATTATCGCGAAACAACACCTGCTCGAATCCAACAAAAACTGTGCCCTGCCGTCTCTACTGAACCTCAGAGACGCTTTGAGACAAGTGTTACAAAAATCAGAGAATGTGAGAAATTAGATTGAAATTGCTTCAAACAAGCGAATTATCGCGAAACAACACCTGCTCGAATCCGACAAAAACTATGCCCTGCCGACTCTATTTAGCCTCAGTGACGGTTTGAAACAAATGTTACAACAATCAGAGAATGTGAAAAATTAGAGTGAAATTGCTTCAAACAAGCGAATTATCGCAAAACAACACATGCTCGAATCCAACAAAAACTGTGCCCTGCTGTCTCTACTGAGCCTCAGAGACGCTTTGAGACAAGTGTTACAAAAATCAAAGAAAGTAAATTAGAGTGAAATTGCTTCAAACAAGCGAATTATCGCGAAACAACACCTGCTCGAATCCGACAAAAACTGTGCCCTGCCGCATTTATTTAGTCTCTGAGACGGTTTGAAACAATTGTTACAGAAATCAGACAATGTCAAAAATTAGAGGGAAATTGCTTAAAACAAGCGAATTATCGCGAAACAACACCTGCTCGAATCAAACAAAAACTGCGCCCTGCCGTCTCTACTGAGCCTCAGAGACCATTTCAGACAAGTGTTACAAAAATCAGAGAATGTAAAAAATTATTGTGAAATTGCTTCAAACTTGCGAATTAACGCGAAACAACTTCTCGAATCCGACAAAAACTATGCCCTGCCGACTCTATTTAGCCTCAGAGACGGTTTGAAGCAATTGTTACAAAAATCAGAGAATGTGAAAAATTAGAGTGAAATTGCTTCAAACAAGCGAATTATCGCGAAACAACACCTGCTCGAATCCAACAAATACTGTGCCCTGCTGTCTCTACTGAGCCTCAGAGACGCTTTGAGACAAGTGTTACAAAAATCAAAGAATGTCGTAAATTAGAGTGAAATTGCTTCAAACAAGCGAATTATCGCGAAACAACACCTGCTCGAATCCAACAAAAACTGTGCCCTGCCGTCTCTACTGAGCCTCAGAGACGCTTTGAGACAAGTGTTACAAAAATCAGAGAATGTCAAAAATTAGATTGAAATTGCTTCAAACAAGCGAATTATCGCGAAACAACACCTGCTCGAATCCGACAAAAACTGTGCCCTGCCGCATTTATTTAGCCTCAGAGACGGTTTGAAACAATTGTTACAGAAATCAGACAATGTCAAAAATTAGAGTGAAATTGCTTCAAACAAGGGAATTATCGCGAAACACCTGCTCGAATCCAACAAAAACTGTGCCCTGCCGTCTCTACTGAGCCTCAGGGACGCTTTGAGACAAGTGTTACAAAAATCAGAGAATGTCAAAAATTAGAGTGAAATTGCTTCAAACAAGCGAATTATCGCGAAACAACACCTTCTCGAATCCGACAAAAACTATGCCCTGCCGACCCTATTTAGCCTCAGAGACGGTTTGAAACAATTGTTACAAAAATCAGAGAATGTGAAAAATTAGAGTGAAATTGCTTCAAACAAGCGAATTATCGCGAAACAACACCTGCTCGAATCCAACAAAAACTGTGCCCTGCCGTCTCTACTGAACCTCAGAGACGCTTTGAGACAAGTGTTACAAAATCAGAGAATGTGAGAAATTAGATTGAAATTGCTTCAAACAAGCGAATTATCGCGAAACAACACCTGCTCGAATCCGACTAAAACTGTGCCCTGCCGCATTTATTTAGCCTCAGAGACGGTTTGAAACAATTGTTACAGAAATCAGACAATGTCAAAACTTAGAGGGAAATTGCTTCAAACAAGCGAATTATCGCGAAACAACACCTCGCATCCAACAAAAACTGTGCCCTGGCGTCTCTACTGTGCCTCAGAGACGCTTTCAGACAAGTGTTACGAAAATCAGAGAATGTCAAAAATTAGAGTGAAATTGCTTCAAACAAGCGAATTATCGCGAAACAACACCTTCTCAAATCCGACAAAAACTATGCCCTGCCGACCCTATTTAGCCTCAGAGACGGTTTGAAACAATTGTTACAAAAATCAGAGAATGTGAAAAATTAGAGTGAACTTGCTTTAAATTAGCGAATTATCGCGAAACAACACCTGTTCGAATCCAACAAAAACTGTGCCCTGCCGTCTCTACTGAGCCTCAGAGACGCTTTGAGACAAGTGTTACAAAAATCAAAGAATGTTGTAAATTAGAGTTAAATTGCTTCAAACAAGCGAATTATCGCGAAACAGTACCTGCTCGAATCCAACAAAAACTGTGCCCTGCCGTCTCTACTGACCCTCAGAGACGCTTTGAGACAAGTGTTACAAAAATCAGAGAATGTGAGAAATTAGATTGAAATTGCTTCAAACAAGCGAATTATCGCGAAACAACACCTGCTCGAATCCGACAAAAACTGTGCCCTGCCGCATTTATTTAACCTCAGAGACGGTTTGAAACAATTGTTACAGAAATCAGACAATGTCAAAAATTAGAGGGAAATTGCTTCAAACAAGCGAATTATCGCGAAACAACACCTGCTCGAATCCAACAAAAACTGCGCCCTGCCGTCTCTACTGAGCCTCAGAGACCCTTTGAGACAAGTGTTACAAAAATCAGAGAATGTCAAAAATTAGAGTGAAATTGCTTCAAACAAGCGAATTATCGCGAAACAACACCTGCTGGAATCCAACAAAAACTGTACCCCGCTGTATCTACTGAGCCTCAGAGACGCTTTGAGACAAGTGTTACAAAAATCAAAGAATGTCCTAAATTGGAGTGAAATTGCTTCAAACAAGCGAATTATCACGAAACAACACCTGCTCGAATCCAACAAAAACTGTGCCCTGCCGTCTCTACTGATCCTCAGAGACGCTTTGAGACAAGTGTTAAAAAAACAGAGAATGTCAAAAATTATTGTGAAATTGCTTCAAACTTGCGAATTATCGCGAAACAACACCTGCTCGAATCCAACAAAAACTGTGCCCTGCCGTCTCTACTGAACCTCGGAGACGCTTTGAGACAAGTGTTACAAAAATCAGAGAATGTGAGAAATTAGATTGAAATTGCTTCAAACAAGCGAATTATCGCGAAACAACACCTGCTCGAATCCGACTAAAACTGTGCCCTACCGCATTTATTTAGCCTCAGAGACGGTTTGAAACAATTGTTACAGAAATCAGACAATGTCAAAACTTAGAGGGAAATTGCTTCAAACAAGCGAATTATCGCGAAACAACACCTGCTCGAATCCAACAAAAACTGTGCCCTGCCGTCTCTACTAAGCCTCAGAGACGCTTTTAAACAAGTGTTACAAAAATCAGAGAATGTCGTAAATTAGAGTTAAATTGCTTCAAACAAGCGAATTATCGCGAAACAACACCTGTTCGAATCCAACAAAAACTGTGCCCTGCCGCCTCTACTGAGCCTCAGAGACGCTTTGAGACAAGTGTTACAAAAATCAGAGAATGTGAGAAATTAGATTAGAAATTGCTTCAAACAAGCGAATTATCGCGAAACAACACCTGCTCGAATCCGACAAAAACTGTGCCCTGCCGCATTTATTTAACCTCAGAGACGGTTTGAAACAATTGTTACAGAAATCAGACAATGTCAAAAATTAGAGGGAAATTGCTTCAAACAAGCGAATTATCGCGAAACAACACCTGCTCGAATCCAACAAAAACTGCGCCCTGCCGTCTCTACTGAGCCTCAGAGACCCTTTGAGACAAGTGTTACAAAAATCAGAGAATGTCAAAAATTACAGTGAAATTGCTTCAAACAAGCGAATTATCGCGAAACAACACCTGCTGGAATCCAACAAAAACTGTGCCCCGCTGTATCTACTGAGCCTCAGAGACGCTTTGAGACAAGTGTTACAAAAATCAAAGAATGTCCTAAATTGGAGTGAAATTGCTTCAAACAAGCGAATTATCACGAAACAACACCTGCTCGAATCCAACAAAAACTGTGCCCTGCCGTCTCTACTGATCCTCAGAGACGCTTTGAGACAAGTGTTAAAAAAACAGAGAATGTCAAAAATTATTGTGAAATTGCTTCAAACTTGCGAATTATCGCGAAACAACAACTTCTCGAATCCGACAAAAACTATGCCCTGCCGACTCTATTTAGCCTCAGAGACGGTTTGAAACAATTGTTACAAAAATCAGAGAATGTGAAAAATTAGAGTGAAATTGCTTCAAACAAGCGAATTATCGCGAAACAACACCTGCTCGAATCCAACAAAAACTGTGCCCTGCCGTCTCTACTGAACCTCGGAGACGCTTTGAGACAAGTGTTACAAAAATCAGAGAATGTGAGAAATTAGATTGAAATTGCTTCAAACAAGCGAATTATCGCGAAACAACACCTGCTCGAATCCGACTAAAACTGTGCCCTGCCGCATTTATTTAGCCTCAGAGACGGTTTGAAACAATTGTTACAGAAATCAGACAATGTCAAAACTTAGAGGGAAATTGCTTCAAACAAGCGAATTATCGCGAAACAACACCTGCTCGAATCCAACAAAAACTGTGCCCTGCCGTCTCTACTAAGCCTCAGAGACGCTTTTAAACAAGTGTTACAAAAATCAGAGAATGTCGTAAATTAGAGTGAAATTGCTTCAAACAAGCGAATTATCGCGAAACAACACCTGTTCGAATCCAACAAAAACTGTGCCCTGCCGCCTCTACTGAGCCTCAGAGACGCTTTGAGACAAGTGTTACAAAAATCAAAGAATGTTGTAAATTAGAATGAAATTGCTTCAAACAAGGGAATTATCGCGAAACACCTGCTCGAATCCAACAAAAACTGTGCCCTGCCGTCTCTACTGAGCCTCAGGGACGCTTTGAGACAAGTGTTACAAAAATCAGAGAATGTCAAAAATTAGAGTGAAATTGCTTCAAACAAGCGAATTATCGCGAAACAACACCTTCTCGAATCCGACAAAAACTATGCCCTGCCGACCCTATTTAACCTCAGAGACGGTTTGAAACAATTGTTACAAAAATCAGAGAATGTGAAAAATTAGAGTGAAATTGCTTCAAACAAGCGAATTATCGCGAACCAACACCTGCTCGAATCCAACAAAAACTGTGCCCCGCTGTCTCTACTGAGCCTCACAGACGCTTTTAAACAAGTGTTACAAAAATCAGACAATGTCGTAAATTAGAGTGAAATTGCTTCAAACAAGCGAATTATCGCGAAACAACACCTGTTCGAATCCAACAAAAACTGTGCCCTGCCGTCTCTACTGAGCCTCAGAGACGCTATGAGACAAGTGTTACAAAAATCAGAGAATGTCAAAAATTAGAGTGAAATTGCTTCAAACAAGCGAATTATCGCGAAACAACACCTCGAATCCGACAAAAACTATGCCCTGCCGACCCTATTTAGCCTCAGAGACGGTTTGAAACAATTGTTACAAAAATCAGAGAATGTGAAAAATTAGAGTGAAATTGCTTCAAACAAGCGAATTATTGCGAAACAACACGCTCGAATCCGACAAAAACTGCCCTACCGACTCCATTATGCCTCAGAGACGGTTTGAAACAATTGTTACAAAAATCAGAGAATGTGAAAAATCAGAGTGTTCTTGCTTTAAATTAGCGAATTATCGCGAAACAACACCTGCTCGAATCCAACAAAAACTGTGCCCTGCTGTCTCTACTGAGCCTCACAGACGCTTTTAACCAAGTGTTACAAAAATCAGAGAATGTCGTAAATTAGAGTGAAATTGCTTCAAACAAGCGAATTATCGCGAAACAACACCTGCTCGAATCCAACAAAAACTGTGCCCTGCTGTCTCTACTGAGCCTGAGAGACGCTTTTAAACAAGTGTTACAAAAATCAGAGAATGTCGTAAATTAGAGTGAAATTGCTTCAAACAAGCGAATTATCGCGAAACAACACCTGTTCGAATCCAACAAAAACTGTGCCCTGCCGCCTCTACTGAGCCTCAGAGACGCTTTGAGACAAGTGTTACAAAAATCAAAGAATGTTGTAAATTAGAGTGAAATTGCTTCAAACAAGCGAATTATCGCGAAACAACACCTGCTCGAATCCAACAAAAACTGTGCCCTGCCGTCTCTACTGAACCTCAGAGACGCTTTGAGACAAGTGTTACAAAAATCAGAGAATGTCAAAAATTAGAGTGAAATTGCTTCAAACAAGCGAATTATCGCGAAACAACACCTACTCGAATCCGACAAAACCTGTGCCCTGCCGCATTTATTTAGCCTCAGAGACGGTTTGAAACAATTGTTACAGAAATCAGACAATGTCAAAAATTAGAGTGAAATTGCTTCAAACAAGGGAATTATCGCGAAACACCTGCTCGAATCCAACAAAAACTGTGCCCTGCCGTCTCTACTGAGCCTCAGGGACGCTTTGAGACAAGTGTTACAAAAATCAGAGAATGTCAAAAATTAGAGTGAAATTGCTTCAAACAAGCGAATTATCGCGAAACAACACCTTCTCGAATCCGACAAAAACTATGCCCTGCCGACCCTATTTAACCTCAGAGACGGTTTGAAACAATTGTTACAAAAATCAGAGAATGTGAAAAATTAGAGTGAGATTGCTTCAAACAAGCGAATTATCGCGAACCAACACCTGCTCGAATCCAACAAAAACTGTGCCCCGCTGTCTCTATTGAGCCTCACAGACGCTTTTAAACAAGTGTTACAAAAATCAGACAATGTCGTAAATTAGAGTGAAATTGCTTCAAACAAGCGAATTATCGCGAAACAACACCTGTTCGAATCCAACAAAAACTGTGCCCTGCCGTCTCTACTGAGCCTCAGAGGCGCTATGAGACAAGTGTTACAAAAATCAGAGAATGTCAAAAATTAGAGTGAAATTGCTTCAAACAAGCGAATTATCGCGAAACAACACCTCGAATCCGACAAAAACTATGCCCTGCCGACCCTATTTAGCCTCAGAGACGGTTTGAAATAATTGTTACAAAAATCAGAGAATGTGAAAAATTAGAGTTAAATTGCTTCAAACAAGCGAATTATTGCGAAACAACACGCTCGAATCCGACAAAAACTGCCCTACCGACTCCATTATGCCTCAGAGACGGTTTGAAACAATTGTTACAAAAATCAGAGAATGTGAAAAATTAGAGTGTTCTTGCTTTAAATTAGCGAATTATCGCGAAACAACACCTGCTCGAATCCAACAAAAACTGTGCCCTGCTGTCTCTACTGAGCCTCACAGACGCTTTTAACCAAGTGTTACAAAAATCAGAGAATGTCGTAAATCAGAGTGAAATTGCTTCAAACAAGCGAATTATCGCGAAACAACACCTGCTCGAATCCAACAAAAACTGTGCCCTGCCGTCTCTACTGAGCCATAGAGACGCTTTTAAACAAGTGTTACATAAATCAGACAATGTCGTAAATTAGAGTGAAATTGCTTCAAACAAGCGAATTATCGCGAAACAACACCTGTTCGAATCCAACAAAAACTGTGCCCTGCCGTCTCTACTGAGCCTCAGAGACGCTATGAGACAAGTGTTACAAAAATCAGAGAATGTCAAAAATTAGAGTGAAATTGCTTCAAACAAGCGAATTATCGCGAAACAACACCTTCTCAAATCCGACAAAAACTATGCCCTGCCGACCCTATTTAGCCTCAGAGACGGTTTGAAACAATTGTTACAAAAATCAGAGAATGTGAAAAATTAGAGTGAAATTGCTTCAAACAAGCGAATTATAGCGAAACAACACGCTCGAATCCGACAAAAACTGCCCTGACGACTCCATTTAGCCTCAGAGACGGTTTGAAACAATTGTTATAAAAATCAGAGAATGTGAAAAATTAGAGTGAACTTGCTTTAAATAAGCGAATTATCGCGAAACAACACCTGCTCGAATCCGACAAAAACTGTGCCCTGCCGCATTTATTTAACCTCAGAGACGGTTTGAAACAATTGTTTCAGAAATCAGACAATGTCAAAAATTAGAGGGAAATTGCTTCAAACAAGCGAATTATCGCGAAACAACACCTGCTCGAATCCAACAAAAACTGTGCCCCGCTGTATCTACTGAGCCTCAGAGACGCTTTGAGACAAGTGTTACAAAAATCAAAGAATGTCCTAAATTGGAGTGAAATTTCTTCAAACAAGCGAATTATCACGAAACAACACCTGCTCGAATCCAACAAAAACTGTGCCCTGCCGTCTCTACTGATCCTCAGAGACGCTTTGAGACAAGTGTTAAAAAAACAGAGAATGTCAAAAATTATGGTGAAATTGCTTCAAACTTGCGAATTATAGCGAAACAACAACTTCTCGAATCCGACAAAAACTATGCCCTGCCGACTCTATTTAGCCTCAGAGATGGTTTGAAACAATTGTTACAAAAATCAGAGAATGTGAAAAATTAGAGTGAAATTGCTTCAAACAAGCGAATTATCGCGAAACAACACCTGCTCGAATCCAACAAAAACTGTGCCCTGCCGTCTCTACTGAACCTCAGAGACGCTTTGAGACAAATGTTACAAAAATCAGAGAATGTGACAAATTAGATTGAAATTGCTTCAAACAAGCGAATTATCGCGAAACAACACCTGCTCGAATCCGACAAAAACTGTGCCCTGCCGCATTTATTTAGCCTCAGAGACGGTTTGAAACAATTGTTACAGAAATCAGACAGTGTCAAAAATTAGAGGGAAATTGCTTCAAACAAGCGAATTATCGCGAAACAACACCTGCTCGAATCCAACAAAAACTGTGCCCTGCCTTCTCCACTAAGCCTCACAGACGCTTTTAAACAAGTGTTACAAAAATCAGAGAATGTCGTAAATTAGAGTGTAATTGCTTCAAACAAGCGAATTATCGCGAAACAACACCTGCTCGAATCCAACAAAAACTGTGCCCTGCCGTCTCTACTGAACCTCAGAGACGCTTTGAGACAAGTGTTACAAAAATCAGAGAATGTGAGAAATTAGATTGAAATTGCTTCAAACAAGCGAATTATCGCGAAACAACACCTGCTCGAATCCGACAAAAACTGTGCCCTGCCGCATTTATTTAGCCTCAGAGACGGTTTGAAACAATTGTTATAGAAATCAGACAATGTCAAAAATTAGAGGGAAATTGCTTCAAACAAGCGAATTATCGCGCAACAACACCTGCTCGAATCCAACAAAAACTGCGCCCTGCCGTCTCTACTGAGCCTCGGAGACCCTTTGAGACAAGTGTTACAAAAATCAGAGAATGTCAAAAATTAGAGTGAAATTGCTTCAAACAAGCGAATTATCGCGAAACAACACCTGCTGGGATCCAACAAAAACTGTGCCCCGCTGTATCTACTGAGCCTCAGAGACGCTTTGAGACAAGTGTTACAAAAATCAAAGAATGTCGTAAATTGGAGTGAAATTGCTTCAAACAAGCGAATTATCACGAAACAACACCTGCTCGAATCCAACAAAAACTGTGCCCTGCCGTCTCTACTGAGCCTCAGAGACGCTTTGAGACAAGTGTTAAAAAAACAGAGAATGTCCAAAATTATTGTGAAATTGCTTCAAACTTGCGAATTATCGCGAAACAACTTCTCGAATCCGACAAAAACTATGCCCTGCCGACTCTATTTAGCCTCAGAGACGGTTTGAAACAATTGTTACAAAAATCAGAGAATGTGAAAAATTAGAGTGAAATTGCTTCAAACAAGCGAATTATCGCGAAACAACACCTGCTCGAATCCAACAAAAACTGTGCCCTGCTGTCTCTACTGAGCCTCAGAGACGCTTTGAGACAAGTGTTACAAAAATCAGAGAATGTCAAAAATTAGAGTGAAATTGCTTCAAACAAGCGAATTATCGCGAAACAACACCTTCTCAAATCCGACAAAAAGTATGCCCTGCCGACCCTATTTAGCCTCAGAGACGGTTTGAAACAATTGTTACAGATATCAGACAATGTCAAAAATTAGAGTGAAATTGCTTCAAACAAGCGAATTATAGCGAAACAACACGCTCGAATCCGACAAAAACTGCCCTGCCGACTCCATTTAGCCTCAGAGACGGTTTGAAACAATTGTTACAAAAATCAGAGAATGTGAAAAATTAGAGTGAACTTGCTTTAAATAAGCGAATTATCGCGAAACAACACCTGCTCGAATCCAACAAAAACTGTGCCCTGCCGTCTCTACTGAGCCTCAGAGACGCTTTTAAACAAGTGTTACAAAAATCAGAGAATGTCGTAAATTAGAGTGAAATTGCTTCAAACAAGCGAATTATCGCGAAACAACACCTCTTCGAATCCAACAAAAACTGTGCCCTGCCGTCTCTACTGAGCCTCAGAGACGCTTTGAGACAAGTGTTACAAAAATCAAAGAATGTTGTAAATTAGAGTTAAATTGCTTCAAACAAGCGAATTATCGCGAAACAGCACCCGCTCGAATCCAACAAAAACTGTGCCCTGCCGTCTCTACTGAACCTCAGAGACGCTTTGAGACAAGTGTGACAAAAATCAGAGAATGTGAGAAATTAGATTGAAATTGCTTCAAACAAGCGAATTATCGCGAAACAACACCTGCTCGAATCCGACAAAAACTGTGCCCTGCCGCATTTATTTAACCTCAGAGACGGTTTGAAACAATTGTTTCAGAAATCAGACAATGTCAAAAATTAGAGGGAAATTGCTTCAAACAAGCGAATTATCGCGAAACAACACCTGCTCGAATCCAACAAAAACTGCGCCCTGCCGTCTCTACTGAGCCTCAGAGACCCTTTGAGACATGTGTTACAAAAATCAGAGAATGTCAAAAATTAGAGTGAAATTGCTTCAAACAAGCGAACTATCGCGAAACAACACCTGCTGGAATCCAACAAAAACTGTGCCCCGCTGTATCTACTGAGCCTCAGAGACGCTTTGAGACAAGTGTTACAAAAATCAAAGAATGTCCTAAATTAGAGTGAGATTGCTTCAAACAAGCGAATTATCGCGAACCAACACCTGCTCGAATCCAACAAAAACTGTGCCCCGCTGTCTCTACTGAGCCTCACAGACGCTTTTAAACAAGTGTTACAAAAATCAGACAATGTCGTAAATTAGAGTGAAATTGCTTCAAACAAGCGAATTATCGCGAAACAACACCTGTTCGAATCCAACAAAAACTGTGCCCTGCCGCCTCTACTGAGCCTCAGAGACGCTTTGAGACAAGTGTTACAAAAATCAAAGAATGTTGTAAATTAGAGTGAAATTGCTTCAAACAAGGGAATTATCGCGAAACACCTGCTCGAATCCAACAAAAACTGTGCCCTGCCGTCTCTACTGAGCCTCAGGGACGCTTTGAGACAAGTGTTACAAAAATCAGAGAATGTCAAAAATTAGAGTGAAATTGCTTCAAACAAGCGAATTATCGCGAAACAACACCTTCTCGAATCCGACAAAAACTATGCCCTGCCGACCCTATTTAACCTCAGAGACGGTTTGAAACAATTGTTACAAAAATCAGAGAATGTGAAAAATTAGAGTGAAATTGCTTCAAACAAGCGAATTATCGCGAACCAACACCTGCTCGAATCCAACAAAAACTGTGCCCCGCTGTCTCTACTGAGCCTCACAGACGCTTTTAAACAAGTGTTACAAAAATCAGACAATGTCGTAAATTAGAGTAAAATTGCTTCAAACAAGCGAATTATCGCGAAACAACACCTGTTCGAATCCAACAAAAACTGTGCCCTGCCGTCTCTACTGAGCCTCAGAGACGCTATGAGACAAGTGTTACAAAAATCAGAGAATGTCAAAAATTAGAGTGAAATTGCTTCAAACAAGCGAATTATCGCGAAACAACACCTCGAATCCGACAAAAACTATGCCCTGCCGACCCTATTTAGCCTCAGAGACGGTTTGAAACAATTGTTACAAAAATCAGAGAATGTGAAAAATTAGAGTGAAATTGCTTCAAACAAGCGAATTATTGCGAAACAACACGCTCGAATCCGACAAAAACTGCCCTACCGACTCCATTATGCCTCAGAGACGGTTTGAAACAATTGTTACAAAAATCAGAGAATGTGAAAAATTAGAGTGTTCTTGCTTTAAATTAGCGAATTATCGCGAAACAACACCTGCTCGAATCCAACAAAAACTGTGCCCTGCTGTCTCTACTGAGCCTCACGGACGCTTTTAACCAAGTGTTACAAAAATCAGAGAATGTCGTAAATTAGAGTGAAATTGCTTCAAACAAGCGAATTATCGCGAAACAACACCTGCTCGAATCCAACAAAAACTGTGCCCTGCTGTCTCTACTGAGCCTGAGAGACGCTTTTAAACAAGTGTTACAAAAATCAGAGAATGTCGTAAATTAGAGTGAAATTGCTTCAAACAAGCGAATTATCGCGAAACAACACCTGTTCGAATCCAACAAAAACTGTGCCCTGCCGCCTCTACTGAGCCTCAGAGACGCTTTGAGACAAGTGTTACAAAAATCAAAGAATGTTGTAAATTAGAGTGAAATTGCTTCAAACAAGCGAATTATCGCGAAACAACACCTGCTCGAATCCAACAAAAACTGTGCCCTGCCGTCTCTACTGAACCTCAGAGACGCTTTGAGACAAGTGTTACAAAAATCAGAGAATGTCAAAAATTAGAGTGAAATTGCTTCAAACAAGCGAATTATCGCGAAACAACACCTACTCGAATCCGACAAAAACTGTGCCCTGCCGCATTTATTTAGCCTCAGAGACGGTTTGAAACAATTGTTACAGAAATCAGACAATGTCAAAAATTAGAGTGAAATTGCTTCAAACAAGGGAATTATCGCGAAACACCTGCTCGAATCCAACAAAAACTGTGCCCTGCCGTCTCTACTGAGCCTCAGGGACGCTTTGAGACAAGTGTTACAAAAATCAGAGAATGTCAAAAATTAGAGTGAAATTGCTTCAAACAAGCGAATTATCGCGAAACAACACCTTCTCGAATCCGACAAAAACTATGCCCTGCCGACCCTATTTAACCTCAGAGACGGTTTGAAACAATTGTTACAAAAATCAGAGAATGTGAAAAATTAGAGTGAGATTGCTTCAAACAAGCGAATTATCGCGAACCAACACCTGCTCGAATCCAACAAAAACTGTGCCCCGCTGTCTCTACTGAGCCTCACAGACGCTTTTAAACAAGTGTTACAAAAATCAGACAATGTCGTAAATTAGAGTGAAATTGCTTCAAACAAGCGAATTATCGCGAAACAACACCTGTTCGAATCCAACAAAAACTGTGCCCTGCCGTCTCTACTGAGCCTCAGAGGCGCTATGAGACAAGTGTTACAAAAATCAGAGAATGTCAAAAATTAGAGTGAAATTGCTTCAAACAAGCGAATTATCGCGAAACAACACCTCGAATCCGACAAAAACTATGCCCTGCCGACCCTATTTAGCCTCAGAGACGGTTTGAAATAATTGTTACAAAAATCAGAGAATGTGAAAAATTAGAGTGAAATTGCTTCAAACAAGCGAATTATTGCGAAACAACACGCTCGAATCCGACAAAAACTGCCCTACCGACTCCATTATGCCTCAGAGACGGTTTGAAACAATTGTTACAAAAATCAGAGAATGTGAAAAATTAGAGTGTTCTTGCTTTAAATTAGCGAATTATCGCGAAACAACACCTGCTCGAATCCAACAAAAACTGTGCCCTGCTGTCTCTACTGAGCCTCACAGACGCTTTTAACCAAGTGTTACAAAAATCAGAGAATGTCGTAAATCAGAGTGAAATTGCTTCAAACAAGCGAATTATCGCGAAACAACACCTGCTCGAATCCAACAAAAACTGTGCCCTGCCGTCTCTACTGAGCCTGAGAGACGCTTTTAAACAAGTGTTACATAAATCAGACAATGTCGTAAATTAGAGTGAAATTGCTTCAAACAAGCGAATTATCGCGAAACAACACCTGTTCGAATCCAACAAAAACTGTGCCCTGCCGTCTCTACTGAGCCTCAGAGACGCTATGAGACAAGTGTTACAAAAATCAGAGAATGTCAAAAATTAGAGTGAAATTGCTTCAAACAAGCGAATTATCGCGAAACAACACCTTCTCAAATCCGACAAAAACTATGCCCTGCCGACCCTATTTAGCCTCAGAGACGGTTTGAAACAATAGTTACAAAAATCAGAGAATGTGAAAAATTAGAGTGAAATTGCTTCAAACAAGCGAATTATAGCGAAACAACACGCTCGAATCCGACAAAAACTGCCCTGCCGACTCCATTTAGCCTCAGAGACGGTTTGAAACAATTGTTACAAAAATCAGAGAATGTGAAAAATTAGAGTGAACTTGCTTTAAATAAGCGAATTATCGCGAAACAACACCTGCTCGAATCCGACAAAAACTGTGCCCTGCCGCATTTATTTAACCTCAGAGACGGTTTGAAACAATTGTTTCAGAAATCAGACAATGTCAAAAATTAGAGGGAAATTGCTTCAAACAAGCGAATTATCGCGAAACAACACCTGCTCGAATCCAACAAAAACTGCGCCCTGCCGTCTCTACTGAGCCTCAGAGACCCTTTGAGACAAGTGTTACAAAAATCAGAGAATGTCAAAAATTAGAGTGAAATTGCTTCAAACAAGCGAACTATCGCGAAACAACACCTGCTGGAATCCAACAAAAACTGTGCCCCGCTGTATCTACTGAGCCTCAGAGACGCTTTGAGACAAGTGTTACAAAAATCAAAGAATGTCCTAAATTGGAGTGAAATTTCTTCAAACAAGCGAATTATCACGAAACAACACCTGCTCGAATCCAACAAAAACTGTGCCCTGCCGTCTCTACTGATCCTCAGAGACGCTTTGAGACAAGTGTTAAAAAAACAGAGAATGTCAAAAATTATGGTGAAATTGCTTCAAACTTGCGAATTATCGCGAAACAACAACTTCTCGAATCCGACAAAAACTATGCCCTGCCGACTCTATTTAGCCTCAGAGATGGTTTGAAACAATTGTTACAAAAATCAGAGAATGTGAAAAATTAGAGTGAAATTGCTTCAAACAAGCGAATTATCGCGAAACAACACCTGCTCGAATCCAACAAAAACTGTGCCCTGCCGTCTCTACTGAACCTCAGAGACGCTTTGAGACAAATGTTACAAAAATCAGAGAATGTGACAAATTAGATTGAAATTGCTTCAAACAAGCGAATTATCGCGAAACAACACCTGCTCGAATCCGACAAAAACTGTGCCCTGCCGCATTTATTTAGCCTCAGAGACGGTTTGAAACAATTGTTACAGAAATCAGACAGTGTCAAAAATTAGAGGGAAATTGCTTCAAACAAGCGAATTATCGCGAAACAACACCTGCTCGAATCCAACAAAAACTGTGCCCTGCCTTCTCCACTAAGCCTCACAGACGCTTTTAAACAAGTGTTACAAAAATCAGAGAATGTCGTAAATTAGAGTGTAATTGCTTCAAACAAGCGAATTATCGCGAAACAACACCTGCTCGAATCCAACAAAAACTGTGCCCTGCCGTCTCTACTGAACCTCAGAGACGCTTTGAGACAAGTGTTACAAAAATCAGAGAATGTGAGAAATTAGATTGAAATTGCTTCAAACAAGCGAATTATCGCGAAACAACACCTGCTCGAATCCGACAAAAACTGTGCCCTGCCGCACTTATTTAGCCTCAGAGACGGTTTGAAACAATTGTTATAGAAATCAGACAATGTCAAAAATTAGAGGGAAATTGCTTCAAACAAGCGAATTATCGCGCAACAACACCTGCTCGAATCCAACAAAAACTGCGCCCTGCCGTCTCTACTGAGCCTCGGAGACCCTTTGAGACAAGTGTTACAAAAATCAGAGAATGTCAAAAATTAGAGTGAAATTGCTTCAAACAAGCGAATTATCGCGAAACAACACCTGCTGGGATCCAACAAAAACTGTGCCCCGCTGTATCTACTGAGCCTCAGAGACGCTTTGAGACAAGTGTTACAAAAATCAAAGAATGTCGTAAATTGGAGTGAAATTGCTTCAAACAAGCGAATTATCACGAAACAACACCTGCTCGAATCCAACAAAAACTGTGCCCTGCCGTCTCTACTGAGCCTCAGAGACGCTTTGAGACAAGTGTTAAAAAAACAGAGAATGTCCAAAATTATTGTGAAATTGCTTCAAACTTGCGAATTATCGCGAAACAACTTCTCGAATCCGACAAAAACTATGCCCTGCCGACTCTATTTAGCCTCAGAGACGGTTTGAAACAATTGTTACAAAAATCAGAGAATGTGAAAAATTAGAGTGAAATTGCTTCAAACAAGCGAATTATCGCGAAACAACACCTGCTCGAATCCAACAAAAACTGTGCCCTGCTGTCTCTACTGAGCCTCAGAGACGCTTTGAGACAAGTGTTACAAAAATCAGAGAATGTCAAAAATTAGAGTGAAATTGCTTCAAACAAGCGAATTATCGCGAAACAACACCTTCTCAAATCCGACAAAAAGTATGCCCTGCCGACCCTATTTAGCCTCAGAGACGGTTTGAAACAATTGTTACAGATATCAGACAATGTCAAAAATTAGAGTGAAATTGCTTCAAACAAGCGAATTATAGCGAAACAACACGCTCGAATCCGACAAAAACTGCCCTGCCGACTCCATTTAGCCTCAGAGACGGTTTGAAACAATTGTTACAAAAATCAGAGAATGTGAAAAATTAGAGTGAACTTGCTTTAAATAAGCGAATTATCGCGAAACAACACCTGCTCGAATCCAACAAAAACTGTGCCCTGCCGTCTCTACTGAGCCTCAGAGACGCTTTTAAACAAGTGTTACAAAAATCAGAGAATGTCGTAAATTAGAGTGAAATTGCTTCAAACAAGCGAATTATCGCGAAACAACACCTGTTCGAATCCAACAAAAACTGTGCCCTGCCGTCTCTACTGAGCCTCAGAGACGCTTTGAGACAAGTGTTACAAAAATCAAAGAATGTTGTAAATTAGAGTTAAATTGCTTCAAACAAGCGAATTATCGCGAAACAGCACCCGCTCGAATCCAACAAAAACTGTGCCCTGCCGTCTCTACTGAACCTCAGAGACGCTTTGAGACAAGTGTGACAAAAATCAGAGAATGTGAGAAATTAGATTGAAATTGCTTCAAACAAGCGAATTATCGCGAAACAACACCTGCTCGAATCCGACAAAAACTGTGCCCTGCCGCATTTATTTAACCTCAGAGACGGTTTGAAACAATTGTTTCAGAAATCAGACAATGTCAAAAATTAGAGGGAAATTGCTTCAAACAAGCGAATTATCGCGAAACAACACCTGCTCGAATCCAACAAAAACTGCGCCCTGCCGTCTCTACTGAGCCTCAGAGACCCTTTGAGACAAGTGTTACAAAAATCAGAGAATGTCAAAAATTAGAGTGAAATTGCTTCAAACAAGCGAACTATCGCGAAACAACACCTGCTGGAATCCAACAAAAACTGTGCCCCGCTGTATCTACTGAGCCTCAGAGACGCTTTGAGACAAGTGTTACAAAAATCAAAGAATGTCCTAAATTGGAGTGAAATTTCTTCAAACAAGCGAATTATCACGAAACAACACCTGCTCGAATCCAACAAAAACTGTGCCCTGCCGTCTCTACTGATCCTCAGAGACGCTTTGAGACAAGTGTTAAAAAAACAGAGAATGTCAAAAATTATGGTGAAATTGCTTCAAACTTGCGAATTATCGCGAAACAACTTCTCGAATCCGACAAAAACTATGCCCTGCCGACTATTTAGCCTCAGAGATGGTTTGAAACAATTGTTACAAAAATCAGAGAATGTGAAAAATTAGAGTGAAATTGCTTCAAACAAGCGAATTATCGCGAAACAACACCTGCTCGAATCCAACAAAAACTGTGCCCTGCCGTCTCTACTGAACCTCAGAGACGCTTTGAGACAAATGTTACAAAAATCAGAGAATGTGAGAAATTAGATTGAAATTGCTTCAAACAAGCGAATTATCGCGAAACAACACCTGCTCGAATCCAACAAAAACTGTGCCCTGCCGCATATATTTAGCCTCAGAGACGGTTTGAAACAATTGTTACAGAAATCAGACAGTGTCAAAAATTAGAGGGAAATTGCTTCAAACAAGCGAATTATCGCGAAACAACACCTGCTCGTATCCAACAAAAACTGTGCCCTGCCTTCTCCACTAAGCCTCACAGACGCTTTTAAACAAGTGTTACAAAAATCAGAGAATGTCGTAAATTAGAGTGTAATTGCTTCAAACAAGCGAATTATAGCGAAACAACACCTGCTCGAATCCAACAAAAACTGTGCCCTGCCGTCTCTACTGAACCTCAGAGACGCTTTGAGACAAGTGTTACAAAAATCAGAGAATGTGAGAAATTAGATTGAAATTGCTTCAAACAAGCGAATTATCGCGAAACAACACCTGCTCGAATCCGACAAAAACTGTGCCCTGCCGCATTTATTTAGCCTCAGAGACGGTTTGAAACAATTGTTATAGAAATCAGACAATGTCAAAAATTAGAGGGAAATTGCTTCAAACAAGCGAATTATCGCGCAACAACACCTGCTCGAATCCAACAAAAACTGTGCCCTGCTGTCTCTACTGAGCCTCAGAGACGCGTTGAGACAAGTGTTACTAAAATCAAAGAATGTCGTAAATTGGAGTGAAATTGCTTCAAACAAGCGAATTATCACGAAACAACACCTGCTCGAATCCAACAAAAACTGTGCCCTGCCGTCTCTACTGAGCCTCAGAGACGCTTTGAGACAAGTGTTAAAAAAACAGAGAATGTCCAAAATTATTGTGAAATTGCTTCAAACTTGCGAATTATCGCGAAACAACAACTTCTCGAATCCGACAAAAACTATGCCCTGCCGACTCTATTTAGCCTCAGAGACGGTTTGAAACAATTGTTACAAAAATCAGAGAATGTGAAAAATTAGACTGAAATTGCTTCAAACAAGCGAATTATCGCGAAACAACACCTGCTCGAATCCAACAAAAACTGTGCCCTGCTGTCTCTACTGAGCCTCAGAGACGCTTTGAGACAAGTGTTACAAAAATCAAAGAATGTCGTAAATTAGAGGGAAATTGCTTGAAACAAGCGAATTATCGCGAAACAACACCTGCTCGAATCAAACAAAAACTGCGCCCTGCCGTCTCTACTGAGCCTCAGAGACCATTTGAGACAAGTGTTACAAAAATCAGAGAATGTCAAAAATTAGAGTGAAATTGCTTCAAACAAGCGAATTATCGCGAAACAACACCTTCTCAAATCCGACAAAAACTATGCCCTGCCGACCCTATTTAGCCTCAGAGACGGTTTGAAACAATTGTTACAAAAATCAGAGAATGTGAGAAATTAGAACGAAATTGCTTCAAACAAGCGAATTATCGCGAAACAATACCTGCTCGAATCCGACAAAAACTGTGCCCTGCCGCATTTATTTAGCCTCAGAGACGGTTTGAAACAATTGTTATAGAAATCAGACAATGTCAAAAATTAGAGGGAAATTGCTTCAAACAAGCGAATTATCGCGCAACAACACCTGCTCGAATCCAACAAAAACTGCGCCCTGCCGTCTCTACTGAGCCTCGGAGACCCTTTGAGACAAGTGTTACAAAAATCAGAGAATGTCAAAAATTAGAGTGAAATTGCTTCAAACAAGCGAATTATCGCGAAACAACACCTGCTGGGATCCAACAAAAACTGTGCCCCGCTGTATCTACTGAGCCTCAGAGACGCTTTGAGACAAGTGTTACAAAAATCAAAGAATGTCGTAAATTGGAGTGAAATTGCTTCAAACAAGCGAATTATCACGAAACAACACCTGCTCGAATCCAACAAAAACTGTGCCCTGCCGTCTCTACTGAGCCTCAGAGACGTTTTGAGACAAGTGTTACAAAAATCAAAGAATGTCGTAAATTAGAGGGAAATTGCTTGAAACAAGCGAATTATCGCGAAACAACACCTGCTCGAATCAAACAAAAACTGCGCCCTGCCGTCTCTACTGAGCCTCAGAGACCATTTGAGACAAGTGTTACAAAAATCAGAGAATGTCAAAAATTAGAGTGAAATTGCTTCAAACAAGCGAATTATCGCGAAACAACACCTTCTCAAATCCGACAAAAACTATGCCCTGCCGACCCTATTTAGCCTCAGAGACGGTTTGAAACAATTGTTACAAAAATCAGAGAATGTGAAAAATTAGAGTGAAATTGCTTCAAACAAGCGAATTATAGCGAAACAACACGCTCGAATCCGACAAAAACTGCCCTGCCGACTCCATTTAGCCTCAGAGACGGTTTGAAACAATTGTTACAAAAATCAGAGAATGTGAAAAATTAGAGTGAACTTGCTTTAAATAAGCGAATTATCGCGAAACAACACCTGTTCGAATCCAACAAAAACTGTGCCCTGCCGTCTCTACTGAGCCTCAGAGACGCTTTGAGACAAGTGTTACAAAAATCAAAGAATGTCGTAAATTAGAGGGAAATTGCTTGAAACAAGCGAATTATCGCGAAACAACACCTGCTCGAATCAAACAAAAACTGCGCCCTGCCGTCTCTACTGAGCCTCAGAGACCATTTGAGACAAGTGTTACAAAAATCAGAGAATGTAAAAAATTATTGTGAAATTGCTTCAAACTTGCGAATTAACGCGAAACAACTTCTCGAATCCGACAAAAAGTATGCCCTGCCGACTCTATTTAGCCTCAGAGACGGTTTGAAGCAATTGTTACAAAAAGCAGAGAATGTGAAAAATTAGAGTGAAATTGCTTCAAACAAGCGAATTATCGCGAAACAACACCTGCTCGAATCCAACAAAAACTGTGCCCTGCTGTCTCTACTGAGCCTCAGAGACGCGTTGAGACAAGTGTTACTAAAATCAAAGAATGTCGTAAATTAGAGTGAAATTGCTTCAAACAAGCAAATTATCGCGAAACAACACCTGCTCGAATCCAACAAAAACTGTGCCCTGCCGTCTCTACTGAGCCTCAGAGACGCTTTGAGACAAGTGTTACAAAAATCAGAGAATGTCAAAAATTAGAGTGAAATTGCTTCAAACAAGCGAATTATCGCGAAACATCACCTGCTCGAATCCGACAAAAACTGTGCCCTGCCGCATTTATTTAGCCTCAGAGACGGTTTGAAACAATTGTTACAGAAATCAGACAATGTCAAAAATTAGAGTGAAATTGCTTCAAACAAGCGAATTATCGCGAAACACCTGCTCGAATCCAACAAAAACTGTGCCCTGCCGTCTCTACTGAGCCTCAGGGACGCTTTGAGACAAGTGTTACAAAAATCAGAGAATGTCAAAAATTAGAGTGAAATTGCTTCAAACAAGCGAATTATCGCGAAACAACACCTTCTCGAATCCGACAAAAACTATGCCCTGCCGACCATATTTAGCCTCAGAGACGGTTTGAAACAATTGTTTCAGAAATCAGACAATGTCAAAAATTAGAGGGAAATTGCTTCAAACAAGCGAATTATCGCGAAACAACACCTGCTCGAATCCAACAAAAACTGCGCCCTGCCGTCTCTACTGAGCCTCAGAGACCCTTTGAGACAAGTGTTACAAAAATCAGAGAATGTCAAAAATTAGAGTGAAATTGCTTCAAACAAGCGAACTATCGCGAAACAACACCTGCTGGAATCCAACAAAAACTGTGCCCCGCTGTATCTACTGAGCCTCAGAGACGCTTTGAGACAAGTGTTACAAAAATCAAAGAATGTCCTAAATTGGAGTGAAATTTCTTCAAACAAGCGAATTATCACGAAACAACACCTGCTCGAATCCAACAAAAACTGTGCCCTGCCGTCTCTACTGATCCTCAGAGACGCTTTGAGACAAGTGTTAAAAAAACAGAGAATGTCAAAAATTATGGTGAAATTGCTTCAAACTTGCGAATTATCGCGAAACAACTTCTCGAATCCGACAAAAACTATGCCCTGCCGACTATTTAGCCTCAGAGATGGTTTGAAACAATTGTTACAAAAATCAGAGAATGTGAAAAATTAGAGTGAAATTGCTTCAAACAAGCGAATTATCGCGAAACAACACCTGCTCGAATCCAACAAAAACTGTGCCCTGCCGTCTCTACTGAACCTCAGAGACGCTTTGAGACAAATGTTACAAAAATCAGAGAATGTGAGAAATTAGATTGAAATTGCTTCAAACAAGCGAATTATCGCGAAACAACACCTGCTCGAATCCAACAAAAACTGTGCCCTGCCGCATATATTTAGCCTCAGAGACGGTTTGAAACAATTGTTACAGAAATCAGACAGTGTCAAAAATTAGAGGGAAATTGCTTCAAACAAGCGAATTATCGCGAAACAACACCTGCTCGTATCCAACAAAAACTGTGCCCTGCCTTCTCCACTAAGCCTCACAGACGCTTTTAAACAAGTGTTACAAAAATCAGAGAATGTCGTAAATTAGAGTGTAATTGCTTCAAACAAGCGAATTATAGCGAAACAACACCTGCTCGAATCCAACAAAAACTGTGCCCTGCCGTCTCTACTGAACCTCAGAGACGCTTTGAGACAAGTGTTACAAAAATCAGAGAATGTGAGAAATTAGATTGAAATTGCTTCAAACAAGCGAATTATCGCGAAACAACACCTGCTCGAATCCGACAAAAACTGTGCCCTGCCGCATTTATTTAGCCTCAGAGACGGTTTGAAACAATTGTTATAGAAATCAGACAATGTCAAAAATTAGAGGGAAATTGCTTCAAACAAGCGAATTATCGCGCAACAACACCTGCTCGAATCCAACAAAAACTGTGCCCTGCTGTCTCTACTGAGCCTCAGAGACGCGTTGAGACAAGTGTTACTAAAATCAAAGAATGTCGTAAATTGGAGTGAAATTGCTTCAAACAAGCGAATTATCACGAAACAACACCTGCTCGAATCCAACAAAAACTGTGCCCTGCCGTCTCTACTGAGCCTCAGAGACGCTTTGAGACAAGTGTTAAAAAAACAGAGAATGTCCAAAATTATTGTGAAATTGCTTCAAACTTGCGAATTATCGCGAAACAACAACTTCTCGAATCCGACAAAAACTATGCCCTGCCGACTCTATTTAGCCTCAGAGACGGTTTGAAACAATTGTTACAAAAATCAGAGAATGTGAAAAATTAGACTGAAATTGCTTCAAACAAGCGAATTATCGCGAAACAACACCTGCTCGAATCCAACAAAAACTGTGCCCTGCTGTCTCTACTGAGCCTCAGAGACGCTTTGAGACAAGTGTTACAAAAATCAAAGAATGTCGTAAATTAGAGGGAAATTGCTTGAAACAAGCGAATTATCGCGAAACAACACCTGCTCGAATCAAACAAAAACTGCGCCCTGCCGTCTCTACTGAGCCTCAGAGACCATTTGAGACAAGTGTTACAAAAATCAGAGAATGTCAAAAATTAGAGTGAAATTGCTTCAAACAAGCGAATTATCGCGAAACAACACCTTCTCAAATCCGACAAAAACTATGCCCTGCCGACCCTATTTAGCCTCAGAGACGGTTTGAAACAATTGTTACAAAAATCAGAGAATGTGAGAAATTAGAACGAAATTGCTTCAAACAAGCGAATTATCGCGAAACAATACCTGCTCGAATCCGACAAAAACTGTGCCCTGCCGCATTTATTTAGCCTCAGAGACGGTTTGAAACAATTGTTATAGAAATCAGACAATGTCAAAAATTAGAGGGAAATTGCTTCAAACAAGCGAATTATCGCGCAACAACACCTGCTCGAATCCAACAAAAACTGCGCCCTGCCGTCTCTACTGAGCCTCGGAGACCCTTTGAGACAAGTGTTACAAAAATCAGAGAATGTCAAAAATTAGAGTGAAATTGCTTCAAACAAGCGAATTATCGCGAAACAACACCTGCTGGGATCCAACAAAAACTGTGCCCCGCTGTATCTACTGAGCCTCAGAGACGCTTTGAGACAAGTGTTACAAAAATCAAAGAATGTCGTAAATTGGAGTGAAATTGCTTCAAACAAGCGAATTATCACGAAACAACACCTGCTCGAATCCAACAAAAACTGTGCCCTGCCGTCTCTACTGAGCCTCAGAGACGTTTTGAGACAAGTGTTACAAAAATCAAAGAATGTCGTAAATTAGAGGGAAATTGCTTGAAACAAGCGAATTATCGCGAAACAACACCTGCTCGAATCAAACAAAAACTGCGCCCTGCCGTCTCTACTGAGCCTCAGAGACCATTTGAGACAAGTGTTACAAAAATCAGAGAATGTCAAAAATTAGAGTGAAATTGCTTCAAACAAGCGAATTATCGCGAAACAACACCTTCTCAAATCCGACAAAAACTATGCCCTGCCGACCCTATTTAGCCTCAGAGACGGTTTGAAACAATTGTTACAAAAATCAGAGAATGTGAAAAATTAGAGTGAAATTGCTTCAAACAAGCGAATTATAGCGAAACAACACGCTCGAATCCGACAAAAACTGCCCTGCCGACTCCATTTAGCCTCAGAGACGGTTTGAAACAATTGTTACAAAAATCAGAGAATGTGAAAAATTAGAGTGAACTTGCTTTAAATAAGCGAATTATCGCGAAACAACACCTGTTCGAATCCAACAAAAACTGTGCCCTGCCGTCTCTACTGAGCCTCAGAGACGCTTTGAGACAAGTGTTACAAAAATCAAAGAATGTCGTAAATTAGAGGGAAATTGCTTGAAACAAGCGAATTATCGCGAAACAACACCTGCTCGAATCAAACAAAAACTGCGCCCTGCCGTCTCTACTGAGCCTCAGAGACCATTTGAGACAAGTGTTACAAAAATCAGAGAATGTAAAAAATTATTGTGAAATTGCTTCAAACTTGCGAATTAACGCGAAACAACTTCTCGAATCCGACAAAAAGTATGCCCTGCCGACTCTATTTAGCCTCAGAGACGGTTTGAAGCAATTGTTACAAAAAGCAGAGAATGTGAAAAATTAGAGTGAAATTGCTTCAAACAAGCGAATTATCGCGAAACAACACCTGCTCGAATCCAACAAAAACTGTGCCCTGCTGTCTCTACTGAGCCTCAGAGACGCGTTGAGACAAGTGTTACTAAAATCAAAGAATGTCGTAAATTAGAGTGAAATTGCTTCAAACAAGCAAATTATCGCGAAACAACACCTGCTCGAATCCAACAAAAACTGTGCCCTGCCGTCTCTACTGAGCCTCAGAGACGCTTTGAGACAAGTGTTACAAAAATCAGAGAATGTCAAAAATTAGAGTGAAATTGCTTCAAACAAGCGAATTATCGCGAAACATCACCTGCTCGAATCCGACAAAAACTGTGCCCTGCCGCATTTATTTAGCCTCAGAGACGGTTTGAAACAATTGTTACAGAAATCAGACAATGTCAAAAATTAGAGTGAAATTGCTTCAAACAAGCGAATTATCGCGAAACACCTGCTCGAATCCAACAAAAACTGTGCCCTGCCGTCTCTACTGAGCCTCAGGGACGCTTTGAGACAAGTGTTACAAAAATCAGAGAATGTCAAAAATTAGAGTGAAATTGCTTCAAACAAGCGAATTATCGCGAAACAACACCTTCTCGAATCCGACAAAAACTATGCCCTGCCGACCATATTTAGCCTCAGAGACGGTTTGAAACAATTGTTACAAAAATCAGAGAATGTGAAAAATTAGAGTGAAATTGCTTCAAACAAGCGAATTATCGCGAAACAACACCTGCTCGAATCCAACAAAAACTGTGCCCTGCTGTCTCTACTGAGCCTCACAGACATTTTTAACCAAGTGTTACAAAAATCAGAGAATGTCGTAAATTAGAGTGAAATTGCTTCAAACAAGCGAATTATCGCGAAACAACACCTGCTCGAATCCAACAAAAACTGTGCCCTGCCGTCTCTACTGAGCCTCAGAGACGCTTTTAAACAAGTGTTACAAAAATCAGACAATGTCGTAAATTAGAGGGAAATTGCTTCAAACAAGCGAATTATCGCGAAACAACACCTGTTCGAATCCAACAAAAACTGTGCCCTGCAGTCTCTACTGAGCCTCAGAGACGCTTTGAGACAAGTGTTACAAAAATCAAAGAATGTTGTAAATTAGAGTGAAATTGCTTCAAACAAGCGAATTATTGCGAAACAACACGCTCGAATCCGACAAAAACTGCCCTGCCGACTCCATTTAGCCTCAGAGACGGTTTGAAACAATTGTTACACAAATCAGAGAATGTGAAAAATTAGAGTGAACTTGCCTTAAATAAGCGAATTATCGCGAAACAACACCTGCTCGAATCCAACAAAAACTGTGCCCTGCCGTCTCTACTGAGCCTGAGGGACGCTTTTAAACAAGTGTTACAAAAATCAGAGAATGTCGTAAATTAGAGTGAAATTGCTTCAAACAAGCGAATTATCGCGAAACAACACCTGTTCGAATCCAACAAAAACTGTGCCCTGCAGTCTCTACTGAGCCTCAGAGACGCTTTGAGACAAGTGTTACAAAAATCAAAGAATGTTGTAAATTAGAGTGAAATTGCTTCAAACAAGGGAATTATCGTGAAACAGCACCTGCTCGAATCCAAAAAAACTGTGCCCTGCCCTCTCTACTGAACCTCAGAGACGCTTTGAGACAAGTGTTACAAAAATCAGAGAATGTGAGAAATTAGATTGAAATTGCTTCAAACAAGCGAATTAACGCGAAACAACACCTGCTCGAATCCGACAAAAACTGTGCCCTGCCGCATTTATTTAACCTCAGAGACGGTTTGAAACAATTGTTACAGAAATCAGACAATGTCAAAAATTAGAGGGAAATTGCTTCAAACAAGCGAATTATCGCGAAACAACACCTGCTCGAATCCAACAAAAACTGCGCCCTGCCGTCTCTACTGAGCCTCAGAGACCCTTTGAGACAAGTGTTACAAAAATGAGAGAATGTCAAAAATTAGAGTGAAATTGCTTCAAACAAGCGAATTATCGCGAAACAACACCTTCTCGAATCTTACAAAAACTATATCCTGCCGACTCTATTTAGCCTCTGAGACGGTTTGAAACAATTGTTACAAAAATCAGAGAATGTGAAAAATTAGAGTGAAATTGCTTCAAACAAGCGAATTATCGCGAAACAACACCTGCTCGAATCCGTCAAAAACTGTGCCCTGCCGACTCCATTTAGCCTCTGAGACGGTTTGAAACAATTGTTACAAAAATCAGAGAATGTGAAAAATTAGAGTGAAATTGCTTCAAACAAGCGAATTATCGCGAAACAACACCTGCTCGAATCCAACAAAAACTGCGCCCTGCCGTCTCTAACTGAGCCTCTGAGACGCTTTGAGACAAGTGTTACAAAAATTAAAGAATGTCGTAAATTAGAGTGAAATTGCTTCAAACAAGCGAATTATCGCGAAACAACACCTGCTCGAATCCAACAAAAACTGTGCCCTGCCGTCTCTACTGAGCCTCAGAGACGCTTTGAGACAAGTGTTACAAAAGTCAGAGAATGTGAAAAATTAGAGTGAACTTGCTTTAAATAAGCGAATTATTGCGAAACAACACCTGCTCGAATCCAACAAAAACTGTGCCCTGCTTTCTCTACTGAGCCTCAGAGACGCTTTTAAACAAGTGTTACAAAAATCAGAGAATGTCGTAAATTAGAGTGAAATTGCTTCAAACAAGCGTATTATCGCGAAACAACACCTGCTCGAATCCAACAAAAACTGTGCCCTTCCGTCTCTACTGAGCCTCAGAGACGCTTTGAGACAAGTGTTACAAAAATCAAAGAATGTTGTAAATTAGAGTGAAATTGCTTCAAACAAGCGAATTATCGCGAAACAACACCTGCTCGAATCCAACAAAAACTGTGCCCTGCCGTCTCTACTGAGCCTCAGAGACGCTATGAGACAAGTGTTACCAAAATCAGAGAATGTCAAAAATTAGATTGAAATTGCTTCAAACAAGCGAATTATCGCGAAACAACACGCTCGAATCCAACAAAAACTGTGCCCTGCCGTCTCTACTGAGCCTCAGAGACGCTTTGAGACAAGTGTTACAAAAGTCAGAGAATGTGAAAAATTAGAGTGAACTTGCTTTAAATAAGCGAATTATCGCGAAACAACACCTGCTCGCATCCAACAAAAACTGTGCCCTGCTTTCTCTACTGAGCCTCAGAGACGCTTTTAAACAAGTGTTACAAAAATCAGAGAATGTCGTAAATTAGAGTGAAATTGCTTCAAACAAGCGAATTATCGCGAAACAACACCTGCTCGAATCCAACAAAAACTGTGCCCTGCCTGTCTCTACTGAGCCTCAGAGACGCTTTTAAACAAGTGTTACAAAAATCAGAGAATGTCGTAAATTAGAGTGAAATTGCTTCAAACAAGCGAATTATCGCGAAACAACACCGGCTCGAATCCAACAAAAACTGTGCCCTGCCGTCTCTACTGAACCTCAGAGACGCTTTGAGACAAGTGTTACAAAAATCAGAGAATGTGAGAAATTAGATTGAAATTGCTTCAAACAAGCGAATTATCGCGAAACAACACCTGCTCGAATCCGACAAAAACTGTGCCCTGCCGCATTTATTTAGCCTCAGAGACGGTTTGAAACAATTGTTACAGAAATCAGACAATGTCAAAAATTAGAGGGAAATTGCTTCAAACAAGCGAATTATCGCGAAACACCTGCTCGAATCCAACAAAAACTGCGCCCTGCCGTCTCTACTGAGCCTCAGAGACGCTTTGAGACAAGTGTTACAAAAATCAGAGAATGTAATAAATTAGGGTGAAATTGCTTCAAACAAGCGAATTATCGCGAAACAACACCTGCTCGAATCCAACAAAAGCTGTGCCCTGCCGCATTTGTTTAGCCTCAGAGACGGTTTGAAACAATTGTTACAAAAATCAGAGATTGTGAAAAATTAGAGTGAAATTGCTTCAAATAAGCGAATCATCGCGAAACAACACCTGCTTGAATCCAACAAAAACTGTGCCCTGCTGTCTCTACGGAGCCTCAGAGACGCTTTGAGACAAGTGTTACAAAAATCAGAGAATGTCATAAATTGGAGTGAAATTGCTTCAAACAAGCTAATTGTCGCGAAACAACACCTGCTCGAATCCGACAAAAACTGTGCCCTGCCGCATTTATTTAGCCTCAGAGACGGTTTGAAACAATTGTTACAGAAATCAGACAATGTCAAAAATTAGAGTGAAATTGCTTCAAACAAGCGAATTATTGCGAAGCAACACCTGCTCGAATCCAACAAAAACTGCGCCCTGCCGTCTCTACTGAGCCTCAGAGACCCTTTGAGACAAGTGTTACAAAAATGAGAGAATGTCAAAAATTAGAGTGAAATTGCTTCAAACAAGCGAATTATCGCGAAACAACACCTTCTCGAATCTTACAAAAACTATATCCTGCCGACTCTATTTAGCCTCTGAGACGGTTTGAAACAATTGTTACAAAAATCAGAGAATGTTAAAAATTAGAGTGAAATTGCTTCAAACAAGCGAATTATCGCGAAACAACACCTGCTCGAATCCGACAAAAACTGTGCCCTGCCGACTCCATTTAGCCTCTGAGACGGTTTGAAACAATTGTTACAAAAATCAGAGAATGTGAAAAATTAGAGTGAAATTGCTTCAAACAAGCGAATTATCGCGAAACAACACCTGCTCGAATCCAACAAAAACTGCGCCCTGCCGTCTCTAACTGAGCCTCTGAGACGCTTTGAGACAAGTGTTACAAAAATTAAAGAATGTCGTAAATTAGAGTGAAATTGCTTCAAACAAGCGAATTATCGCGAAACAACACCTGCTCGAATCCAACAAAAACTGTGCCCTGCCGTCTCTACTGAGCCTCAGAGACGCTTTGAGACAAGTGTTACAAAAGTCAGAGAATGTGAAAAATTAGAGTGAACTTGCTTTAAATAAGCGAATTATTGCGAAACAACACCTGCTCGAATCCAACAAAAACTGTGCCCTGCTTTCTCTACTGAGCCTCAGAGACGCTTTTAAACAAGTGTTACAAAAATCAGAGAATGTCGTAAATTAGAGTGAAATTGCTTCAAACAAGCGTATTATCGCGAAACAACACCTGCTCGAATCCAACAAAAACTGTGCCCTGCCGTCTCTACTGAGCCTCAGAGACGCTTTGAGACAAGTGTTACAAAAATCAAAGAATGTAAATTAGAGTGAAATTGCTTCAAACAAGCGAATTATCGCGAAACAACACCTGCTCGAATCCAACAAAAACTGTGCCCTGCCGTCTCTACTGAGCCTCAGAGACGCTATGAGACAAGTGTTACAAAAATCAGAGAATGTCAAAAATTAGATTGAAATTGCTTCAAACAAGCGAATTATCGCGAAACAACACGCTCGAATCCAACAAAAACTGTGCCCTGCCGTCTCTACTGAGCCTCAGAGACGCTTTGAGACAAGTGTTACAAAAGTCAGAGAATGTGAAAAATTAGAGTGAACTTGCTTTAAATAAGCGAATTATCGCGAAACAACACCTGCTCGAATCCAACAAAAACTGTGCCCTGCTTTCTCTACTGAGCCTCAGAGACGCTTTTAAACAAGTGTTACAAAAATCAGAGAATGTCGTAAATTAGAGTGAAATTGCTTCAAACAAGCGAATTATCGCGAAACAACACCTGCTCGAATCCAACAAAAACTGTGCCCTGCCTGTCTCTACTGAGCCTCAGAGACGCTTTTAAACAAGTGTTACAAAAATCAGAGAATGTCGTAAATTAGAGTGAAATTGCTTCAAACAAGCGAATTATCGCGAAACAACACCGGCTCGAATCCAACAAAAACTGTGCCCTGCCGTCTCTACTGAACCTCAGAGACGCTTTGAGACAAGTGTTACAAAAATCAGAGAATGTGAGAAATTAGATTGAAATTGCTTCAAACAAGCGAATTATCGCGAAACAACACCTGCTCGAATCCGACAAAAACTGTGCCCTGCCGCATTTATTTAGCCTCAGAGACGGTTTGAAACAATTGTTACAGAAATCAGACAATGTCAAAAATTAGAGGGAAATTGCTTCAAACAAGCGAATTATCGCGAAACACCTGCTCGAATCCAACAAAAACTGCGCCCTGCCGTCTCTACTGAGCCTCAGAGACGCTTTGAGACAAGTGTTACAAAAATCAGAGAATGTAATAAATTAGGGTGAAATTGCTTCAAACAAGCGAATTATCGCGAAACAACACCTGCTCGAATCCAACAAAAGCTGTGCCCTGCCGCATTTGTTTAGCCTCAGAGACGGTTTGAAACAATTGTTACAAAAATCAGAGATTGTGAAAAATTAGAGTGAAATTGCTTCAAATAAGCGAATCATCGCGAAACAACACCTGCTTGAATCCAACAAAAACTGTGCCCTGCTGTCTCTACGGAGCCTCAGAGACGCTTTGAGACAAGTGTTACAAAAATCAGAGAATGTCATAAATTGGAGTGAAATTGCTTCAAACAAGCTAATTATCGCGAAACAACACCTGCTCGAATCCGACAAAAACTGTGCCCTGCCGCATTTATTTAGCCTCAGAGACGGTTTGAAACAATTGTTACAGAAATCAGACAATGTCAAAAATTAGAGTGAAATTGCTTCAAACAAGCGAATTATTGCGAAGCAACACCTGCTCGAATCCAACAAAAACTGCGCCCTGCTGTCTCTACTGACCCTCAGAGACGCTTTGAGACAAGTGTTACAAAAATCAAAGAATGTCGTAAACTAGAGTGAAATTGCTTGAAACAAGCGAATTATCGCGAAACAACACCTGCTCGAATCCAACAAAAACTGTGCCCTGCCGTCTCTACTGAGCCTCAGAGACGCTTTGAGACAAGTGTTATAAAAAATCAGAGAATGTCAAAAATTAAAGTGAAATTGCTTCAAACAAGCGAATTATCGCAAAACAACACCTGCTCGAATCCAACAAAAACTGTGCCCTGCCGTCTCTACTGAGCCTCAGAGACGCTTTTAAACAAGTGTTACAAAAATCAGATAATGTAAATTAGAGTGAAATTGCTTCAAACAAGCGAATTATCGCGAAACAACACCTGTTCGAATACAACAAAAACTGTGCCCTGCCGTCTCTACTGAGCCTCAGAGACGCTTTGAGACAAGTGTTACAAAAATGAGAGAATGTCAAAAATTAGAGTGAAATTGCTTGAAACAAGCGAATTATCGCGAAACAACACCTTCTCGCATCCGACAAAAACTATATCCTGCCGACTCTATTTAGCCTCTGAGACGGTTTGAAACAATTGTTACAAAAATCAGAGAATGTGAAAAATTAGAGTGAAATTGCTTCAAACAAGCGAATTATCGCGAAACAACACCTGCTCGAACCCGACAAAAACTGTGCCCTGCCGTCTCTACTGATCCTCAGAGACGCTTTGAGACAAGTGTTAAAAATACAGAGAATGTCAAAAATTATGGTGAAATTGCTTCAAACTTGCGAATTATCGCGAAACAACAACTTCTCGAATCCGACAAAAACTATGCCCTGCCGACTCTATTTAGCCTCAGAGATGGTTTGAAACAATTGCTACAAAAATCAGAGAATGTGAAAAATTAGAGTGAAATTGCTTCAAACAAGCGAATTATCGCGAAACAACACCTGCTCGAATCCAACAAAAACTGTGCCCTGCCGTCTCTACTGAACCTCAGAGACGCTTTGAGACAAATGTTACAAAAATCAGAGAATGTGACAAATTAGATTGAAATTGCTTCAAACAAGCGAATTATCGCGAAACAACACCTGCTCGAATCCGACAAAAACTGTGCCCTGCCGCATTTATTTAGCCTCAGAGACGGTTTGAAACAATTGTTACAGAAATCAGACAGTGTCAAAAATTAGAGGGAAATTGCTTCAAACAAGCGAATTATCGCGAAACAACACCTGCTCGAATCCAACAAAAACTGTGCCCTGCCTTCTCCACTAAGCCTCACAGACGCTTTTAAACGAGTGTTACAAAAATCAGAGAATGTCGTAAATTAGAGTGTAATTGCTTCAAACAAGCGAATTATCGCGAAACAACACCTGCTCGAATCCAACAAAAACTGTGCCCTGCCGTCTCTACTGAACCTCAGAGACGCTTTGAGACAAGTGTTACAAAAATCAGAGAATGTGAGAAATTAGATTGAAATTGCTTCAAACAAGCGAATTATCGCGAAACAACACCTGCTCGAATCCGACAAAAACTGTGCCCTGCCGCATTTATTTAGCCTCAGAGACGGTTTGAAACAATTGTTATAGAAATCAGACAATGTCAAAAATTAGAGGGAAATTGCTTCAAACAAGCGAATTATCGCGCAACAACACCTGCTCGAATCCAACAAAAACTGCGCCCTGCCGTCTCTACTGAGCCTCGGAGACTCTTTGAGACAAGTGTTACAAAAATCAGAGAATGTCAAAAATTAGAGTGAAATTGCTTCAAACAAGCGAATTATCGCGAAACAACACCTGCTGGGATCCAACAAAAACTGTGCCCCGCTGTATCTACTGAGCCTCAGAGACGCTTTGAGACAAGTGTTACAAAAATCAAAGAATGTCGTAAATTGGAGTGAAATTGCTTCAAACAAGCGAATTATCACGAAACAACACCTGCTCGAATCCAACAAAAACTGTGCCCTGCCGTCTCTACTGAGCCTCAGAGACGCTTTGAGACAAGTGTTAAAAAAACAGAGAATGTCCAAAATTATTGTGAAATTGCTTCAAACTTGCGAATTATCGCGAAACAACAACTTCTCGAATCCGACAAAAACTATGCCCTGCCGACTCTATTTAGCCTCAGAGACGGTTTGAAACAATTGTTACAAAAATCAGAGAATGTGAAAAATTAGAGTGAAATTGCTTCAAACAAGCGAATTATCGCGAAACAACACCTGCTCGAATCCAACAAAAACTGTGCCCTGCTGTCTCTACTGAGCCTCAGAGACGCTTTGAGACAAGTGTTACAAAAATCAGAGAATGTCATAAATTAGGGTGAAATTGCTTCAAACAAGCGAATTATCGCGAAACAACACCTGCTCGAATCCGACAAAAACTGTGCCCTGCCGCATTTATTTAGCCTCAGAGACGGTTTGAAACAATTGTTAAAAAAATCAGAGAATGTCATAAATTAGAGTGAACTTGCTTCAAACAAGCGAATTATCGAAAAAACAACACCTGCTCGAATCCGACAGAAACTGTGCTCTGCCGCATTTATTTAGCCTCAGAGACGGTTTGAAACAATTGTAACAGGTATCAGACAATGTCAAAAATTAGAGTGAAATTGCTTCAAACAAGCGAATTATCGCGAAACAACACCTGCTCGAATCCGACAAAAAATATGCCCTGCCGACTCTATTTAGCCTCAGAGACGGTTTGAAACAATTGTTACAAAAATCAGAGAATGTGAAAAATTAGACTGAAATTGCTTCAAACAAGCGAATTATCGCGAAACAACACCTGCTCGAATCCGACATAAACTGTGCCCTGCCGCATTTATTTAGCCTCAGATACGGTTTGAAACAATTGTTACAAAAATCAGAGATTGTGAAAAATTAGAGTGAAATTGCTTCAAATAAGCGAATCATCGCGAAACAACACCTGCTTGAATCCTACAAAAACTGTGCCCTGCCGTCTCTACTGAGCCTCAGAGACGCTTTTAAACAAGTGTTACAAAAATCAGAGAATGTCGTAAATTAGAGTGAAATTGCTTCAAACAAGCGAATTATCGCGAAACAACACCTGTTCGAATCCAACAAAAACTGTGCCCTGCCGTCTCTACTGAGCCTCAGAGACGCTTTGAGACAAGTGTTACAAAAATCGGAGAATGTCAAATTAGAGTGAAATTGCTTCAAACAAGCGAATTATCGCGAAACAACACCTTAAATCCGACAAAAACTATGCCCTGCCGACCCTATTTAGCCTCAGAGACGGTTTGAAACAATTGTTACAAAAATAAGAGAATGTGAAAAATTAGAGTGAAATTGCTTCAAACAAGCGAATTATCGCGAAACAACACCTGCTCGAATCCGACAAAAACTGTGCCCTGCCGACTCCATTTAGCCTCAGAGACGGTTTGAAACAATTGTTACAAAAATCAGAGAATGTGAAAAATTAGAGTGAACTTGCTTTAAATAAGCGAATTATCGCGAAACAACACCTGCTCGAATCCAACAAAAACTGTGCCCTGCCGTCTCTACTGAGCCTCAGAGACGCTTTTAAACAAGTGTTACAAAAATCAGAGAATGTCGTAAATTAGAGTGAAATTGCTTCAAACAAGCGAATTATCGCGAAACAACACCTGTTCGAATCCAACAAAAACTGTGCCCTGCCGTCTCTACTGAGCCTCAGAGACGCTTTGAGACAAGTGTTACAAAAATCAGAGAATGTCAAAAATTAGAGTGAAATTGCTTCAAACAAGCGAATTATCGCGAAACAACACCTGCTCGAATCCGACAAAAACTGTGCCCTGCCGCATTTATTTAGCCTCAGAGACGGTTTGAAGCAATTGTTACAGAAATCAGACAATGTCAAAAATTAGAGTGAAATTGCTTCAAACAAGCGAATTATCGCGAAACAACACCTGCTCGTATCCGACAGAAACTGCGCCCTGCCGCATTTATTTAGCCTCAGAGACGGTTTGAAACAATTGTTACAGATATCAGACAATGTCAAAAATTAGAGTGAAATTGCTTCAAACAAGCGAATTATCGCGAAACAACACCTGCTCGAATCCGACAAAAAATATGCCTTGCCGACTCTATTTAGCCTCAGAGACGGTTTGAAACAATTGTTACAAAAATCAGAGAATGTGAAAAATTAGAGTGAAATTGCTTCAAACAAGCGAATTATCACGAAACAACACATTCTCGAATCTGACAAAAACTATGCCCTGCCGACTCTATTTAGCCTCAGTGACGGTTTGAAACAATTGTTACAAAAATCAGAGAATGTGAAAAATTAGAGTGAAATTGCTTCAAACAAGCGAATTATTGCGAAACAACACCTGCTCGAATCCAACAAAAACTGTGCCCTGCTGCCTCCACTGAGCCTCAGAGACGCTTTGAGGCAAGTGTTACAAAAATCAAAGAATGTCGTAAATCAGAGTGAAATTGCTTCAAACAAGCGAATTATCGCGAAACAACACCTGCTCGAATCCGACAAAAACTGTGCCCTGCCGCATTTATTTAGCCTCAGAGACGGTTTGAAACAATTGTTACAGAAATCAGACAATGTCAAAAATTAGAGTGAAATTGCTTCAAACAAGCGAATTATCGCGAAACAACACCTGCTCGAATCCAACAAAAACTGCGCCCTGCCGTCTCTACTGAGCCTCAGAGACGCCTTGAGACAAGTGTTACAAAAATCAGAGAATGTCAAAAATTAGAAATTGCTTCAAACAAGCGAATTATCGCGAAACAACACCTGCTCGAATCCAACAATAACTGTGCCCTGCCGTCTCTATTGAGGCTCAGTGTCGCTTTGAGACAAGTGTTTTAAGAATCAGAGAATGTCATAAATGAGAGAGAAATTGCATCAAACAAGCGAATTATCGCGAAACAACACCTGCTCGAATCCAACAAAAACTGTGCCCTGCTGTCTCTACTGAGCCTCAGAGACGGTTTGAAACAATTGTTACAAAAATCAGAGAATGTGAAAAATTAGAGTGAAATTGCTTCAAATAAGCGAATTATCAGAAACAACACCTGCTTGAATCCAACAAAAACTGTGCCCTGCTGTCTTTACCGAGCCTCAGAGACGGTTTGAAACAATTGTTACAAAAATCTGAGAATGT
The DNA here is from genome assembly GCA_030765045.1 of Tenodera sinensis. Taxonomy (NCBI): domain Eukaryota; kingdom Metazoa; phylum Arthropoda; class Insecta; order Mantodea; family Mantidae; genus Tenodera; species Tenodera sinensis. The sequence goes on along the minus strand of CM060964.1, from coordinate 215,990,099 downwards.
GAAAAATTAGAGTGAAATTGCTTCAAATAAGCGAATTATCGCGAAAGAACACCTGCTTGAATCCAACAAAAATTGCGCCCTGCCGTCTCTACTGAGCCTCAGAGACGCCTTGAGACAAGTGTTACAAAAATCAGAGAATGTCAAAAATTAGAGTGAAATTGCTTCAAACAAGCGAATTATCGCGAAACAACACCTGCTCGAATCCGACAAAAACTGTGCCCTGCCGCATTTATTTAGCCTCAGAGACGGTTTGAAGCAATTGTTACAGAAATCAGACAATGTCAAAAATTAGAGTGAAATTGCTTCAAACAAGCGAATTATCGCGAAACAACACCTGCTCGAATCCAACAATAACTGTGCCCTGCCGTCTCTATTGAGGCTCAGAGTCGCTTTGAGACAAGTGTTTTAAGAATCAGAGAATGTCATAAATGAGAGTGAAATTGCTTCAAACAAGCGAATTATCGCGAAACAACACCTTCTCGAATCTGACAAAAACTATGCCCTGCCGACTCTATTTAGCCTCAGTGACGGTTTGAAACAATTGTTACAAAAATCAGAGAATGTGAAAAATTAGAGTGAAATTGCTTCAAACAAGCGAATTATTGCGAAACAACACCTGCTCGAATCCAACAAAAACTGTGCCCTGCTGCCTCCACTGAGCCTCAGAGACGCTTTGAGGCAAGTGTTACAAAAATCAAAGAATGTCGTAAATCAGAGTGAAATTGCTTCAAACAAGCGAATTATCGCGAAACAACACCTGCTCGAATCCGACAAAAACTGTGCCCTGCCGCATTTATTTAGCCTCAGAGACGGTTTGAAACAATTGTTACAGAAATCAGACAATGTCAAAAATTAGAGTGAAATTGCTTCAAACAAGCGAATTATCGCGAAACAACACCTGCTCGAATCCAACAAAAACTGCGCCCTGCCGTCTCTACTGAGCCTCAGAGACGCCTTGAGACAAGTGTTACAAAAATCAGAGAATGTCAAAAATTAGAAATTGCTTCAAACAAGCGAATTATCGCGAAACAACACCTGCTCGAATCCAACAATAACTGTGCCCTGCCGTCTCTATTGAGGCTCAGTGTCGCTTTGAGACAAGTGTTTTAAGAATCAGAGAATGTCATAAATGAGAGAGAAATTGCATCAAACAAGCGAATTATCGCGAAACAACACCTGCTCGAATCCAACAAAAACTGTGCCCTGCTGTCTCTACTGAGCCTCAGAGACGGTTTGAAACAATTGTTACAAAAATCAGAGAATGTGAAAAATTAGAGTGAAATTGCTTCAAATAAGCGAATTATCAGAAACAACACCTGCTTGAATCCAACAAAAACTGTGCCCTGCTGTCTTTACCGAGCCTCAGAGACGGTTTGAAACAATTGTTACAAAAATCTGAGAATGTGAAAAATTAGAGTGAAATTGCTTCAAATAAGCGAATTATCGCGAAAGAACACCTGCTTGAATCCAACAAAAATTGCGCCCTGCCGTCTCTACTGAGCCTCAGAGACGCCTTGAGACAAGTGTTACAAAAATCAGAGAATGTCAAAAATTAGAGTGAAATTGCTTCAAACAAGCGAATTATCGCGAAACAACACCTGCTCGAATCCGACAAAAACTGTGCCCTGCCGCATTTATTTAGCCTCAGAGACGGTTTGAAACAATTGTTACAGAAATCAGACAATGTCAAAAATTAGAGTGAAATTGCTTCAAACAAGCGAATTATCGCGAAACAACACCTGCTCGAATCCAACAATAACTGTGCCCTGCCGTCTCTATTGAGGCTCAGAGTCGCTTTGAGACAAGTGTTTTAAGAATCAGAGAATGTCATAAATGAGAGTGAAATTGCTTCAAACAAGCGAATTATCGCGAAACAACACCTGCTCGAATCCGACAAAAACTGTGCCCTGCCGCATTTATTTAGCCTCAGAGACGGTTTGAAACAATTGTTACAGAAATCAGACAATGTCAAAAATTAGAGTGAAATTGCTTCAAACAAGCGAATTATCGCGAAACAACACCTGCTCGAATCCAACAAAAACTGCGCCCTGCCGTCTCTACTGAGCCTCAGAGACGCCTTGAGACAAGTGTTACAAAAATCAGAGAATGTCATAAATTAGAGTGAAATTGCTTCAAACAAGCGAATTATCGCGAAACAACACCTGCTCGAATCCGACAAAAAATATGCCTTGCCGACTCTATTTAGCCCCAGAGACGGTTTGAAACAATTATTACAAAAATCAGAGACTGTGAAAAATTAGAGTGAAATTGCTTCAAATAAGCGAATTATCGCGAAACAACACCTGCTTGAATCCAACAAAAACTGTGCCCTGCTGTCTTTACCGAGCCTCAGAGACGCTTTGAGACAAGTGTTACAAAAATCAGAGAATGTCATAAATTAGAGTGAAATTGCTTCAAACAAGCGAATTATCGCGAAACAACACCTGCTCGAATCCGACAAAAAATATGCCTTGCCGACTCTATTTAGCCTCAGAGACGGTTTGAAACAATTGTTACAAAAATCAGAGAATGTGAAAAATTAGAGTGAAATTGCTTCAAACAAGCGAATTATCACGAAACAACACCTTCTCGAATCTGACAAAAACTATGCCCTGCCGACTCTATTTAGCCTCAGTGACGGTTTGAAACAATTGTTACAAAAATCAGAGAATGTGGAAAATTAGAGTGAAATTGCTTCAAAGAAGCAAATTATCGCGAAACAACACCTGCTCGAATCCAACAAAAACTGTGCCCTGCTGTCTTTACCGAGCCTCAGAGACGCTTTGAGACAAGTGTTACAAAAATCAGAGAATGTCATAAATTAGAGTGAAATTGCTTCAAACAAGCGAATTATCGCGAAACAATACCTGCTCGTATCCGACAGAAACTGTGCCCTGCCGCATTTATTTAGCCTCAGAGACGGTTTGAAACAATTGTTACAGATATCAGACAATGTCAAAAATTAGAGTGAAATTGCTTCAAACAAGCGAATTATCGCGAAACACCTTCTCGAATCCGACAAAAAATATGCCTTGCCGACTCTATTTAGCCTCAGAGACGGTTTGAAACAATTGTTACAAAAATCAGAGAATGTGAAAAATTAGAGTGAAATTGCTTCAAACAAGCGAATTATCACGAAACAACACCTTCTCGAATCTGACAAAAACTATGCCCTGCCGACTCTATTTAGCCTCAGTGACGGTTTGAAACAATTGTTACAAAAATCAGAGAATGTGAAAAATTAGAGTGAAATTGCTTCAAACAAGCGAATTATTGCGAAACAACACCTACTCGAATCCAACAAAAACTGTGCCCTGCTGCCTCCACTGAGCCTCAGAGACGCTTTGAGACAAGTGTTACAAAAATCAAAGAATGTCGTAAATCAGAGTGAAATTGCTTCAAACAAGCGAATTATCGCGAAACAACACCTGCTCGAATCCAACAAAAACTGTGCCCTGCTGTCTTTACCGAGCCTCAGAGACGCTTTGAGACAAGTGTTACAAAAATCAGAGAATGTCATAAATTAGAGTGAAATTGCTTCAAACAAGCGAATTATCGCGAAACAACACCTGCTCGAATCTGACAAAAACTGTGCCCTGCCGCATTTATTTAGCCTCAGAGACGGTTTGAAACAATTGTTACAGAAATCAGACAATGTCAAAAATTAGAGTGAAATTGCTTCAAACAAGCGAATTATCGCGAAACAACACCTGCTCGAATCCAACAAAAACTGCGCCCTGCCGTCTCTACTGAGCCTCAGAGACGCCTTGAGACAAGTGTTACAAAAATCAGAGAATGTCAAAAATTAGAAATTGCTTCAAACAAGCGAATTATCGCGAAACAACACCTGCTCGAATCCAACAATAACTGTGCCGTGCCGTCTCTATTGAGGCTCAGAGTCGCTTTGAGACAAGTGTTTTAAGAATCAGAGAATGTCATAAATGAGAGAGAAATTGCTTCAAACAAGCGAATTATCGCGAAACAACACCTGCTCGAATCCAACAAAAACTGTGCCCTGCTGTCTCTACCGAGCCTCAGAGACGGTTTGAAACAATTGTTACAAAAATCAGAGAATGTGAAAAATTAGAGTGAAATTGCTTCAAACATGCGAATTATCGCGAAACAACACCTGCTCGAATCCAACAAAAACTGTGCCCTGCTGTCTTTACCGAGCCTCAGAGACGCTTTGAGACAAGTGTTACAAAAATCAGAGAATGTCATAAATTAGAGTGAAATTGCTTCAAACAAGCGAATTATCGCGAAACAACACCTGCTCGAATCCAACAAAAACTGCGCCCTGCCGTCTCTACTGAGCCTCAGAGACGCCTTGAGACAAGTGTTACAAAAATCAGAGAATGTCAAAAATTAGAAATTGCTTCAAACAAGCGAATTATCGCGAAACAAAACCTGCTCGAATCCAACAATAACTGTGCCCTGCCGTCTCTATTGAGGCTCAGAGTCGCTTTGAGACAAGTGTTTTAAGAATCAGAGAATGTCATAAATGAGAGAGAAATTGCTTCAAACAAGCGAATTATCGCGAAACAACACCTGCTCGAATCCAACAAAAACTGTGCCCTGCTGTCTACTGAGCCTCAGAGACGGTTTGAAACAATTGTTACAAAAATCAGAGAATGTGAAAAATTAGAGTGAAATTGCTTCAAATAAGCGAATTATCGCGAAACAACACCTGCTTGAATCCAACAAAAACTGTGCCCTGCTGTCTTTACCGAGCCTCAGAGACGCTTTGAGACAAGTGTTACAAAAATCAGAGAATGTCATAAATTAGAGTGAAATTGCTTCAAACAAGCGAATTATCGCGAAACAACACCTGCTCGAATCCGACAGAAACTGTGCCCTGCCGCATTTATTTAGCCTCAGAAACGGTTTGAAACAATTGTTACAGATATCAGACAATGTCAAAAATTAAAGTGAAATTGCTTCAAACAAGCGAATTATCGCGAAACAACACCTGCTCGAATCCGACAAAAAATATGCCCTGCCGACTCTATTTAGCCTCAGAGACGGTTTGAAACAATTGTTACAAAAATCAGAGAATGTGAAAAATTAGACTGAAATTGCTTCAAACAAGCGAATTATCGCGAAACAACACCTGCTCGAATCCGACAAAAACTGTGCCCTGCCGCATTTATTTAGCCTCAGAGACGGTTTGAAACAATTGTTACAAAAATCAGAGATTGTGAAAAATTAGAGTGAAATTGCTTCAAATAAGCGAATCATCGCGAAACAACACCTGCTTGAATCCTACAAAAATGTGCCCTGCTGTCTACCGAGCCTCAGAGACGCTTTGAGACAAGTGTTACAAAAATCAGAGAATGTCATAAATTAGAGTGAAATTGCTTCAAACAAGCGAATTATCGCGAAACAACCCCTGCTCGAATCCGACAAAAACTGTGCCCTGCCGCATTTATTTAGCCTCAGAGACGGTTTGAAACAATTGTTACAGAAATCAGACAATGTCAAAAATTAGAGTGAAATTGCTTCAAACAAGCGAATTATCGCGAAACAACACCTGCTCGAATCCAACAAAAACTGCGCCCTGCCGTCTCTACTGAGCCTCAGAGACGCCTTGAGACAAGTGTTACAAAAATCAGAGAATGTCAAAAATTAGAAATTGCTTCAAACAAGCGAATTATCGCGAAACAACACCTGCTCGAGTCCAACAATAACTGTGCCCTGCCGTCTCTATTGAGGCTCAGAGTCGCTTTGAGACAAGTGTTTTAAGAATCAGAGAATGGCATAAATGAGAGAGAAATTGCTTCAAACAAGGGAATTATCGCGAAACAACACCTGCTCGAATCCAACAAAAACTGTGCCCTGCTGTCTCTACTGAGCCTCAGAGACGGTTTGAAACAATTGTTACAAAAATCAGAGAATGTGAAAAATTAGAGTGAAATTGCTTCAAATAAGCGAATTATCGCGAAACAACACCTGCTTGAATCCCACAAAAACTGTGCCCTGCTGTCTTTACCGAGCCTCAGAGACGGTTTGAAACAATTGTTACAAAAATCTGAGAATGTGAAAAATTAGAGTGAAATTGCTTCAAATAAGCGAATTATCGCGAAAGAACACCTGCTTGAATCCAACAAAAATTGCGCCCTGCCGTCTCTACTGAGCCTCAGAGACGCCTTGAGACAAGTGTTACAAAAATCAGAGAATGTCAAAAATTAAAGAGAAATTGCTTCAAACAAGCGAATTATCGCGAAACAACACCTGCTCGAATCCAACAATAAGTGTGCCCTGCCGTCTCTATTGAGGCTCAGAGTCGCTTTGAGACAAGTGTTTTAAGAATCAGAGAATGTCATAAATGAGAGTGAAATTGCTTCAAACAAGCGAATTATCGCGAAACAACACCTGCTCGAATCCAACAAAAACTGTGCCCTGCTGTCTCTACTGAGCCTCAGAGACGGTTTGAAACAATTGTTACAAAAATCAGAGAATGTGAAAAATTAGAGTGAAATTGCTTCAAATAAGCGAATTATCGCGAAACAACACCTGCTTGAATCCAACAAAAACTGTGCCCTGCTGTCTTTACCGAGCCTCAGAGACGCTTTGAGACAAGTGTTACAAAAATCAGAGAATGTCATAAATTAGAGTGAAATTGCTTCAAACAAGCGAATTATCGCGAAACAACACCTGCTCGTATCCGACAGAAACTGTGCGCTGCCGCATTTATTTAGCCTCAGAGACGGTTTGAAACAATTGTTACAGATATTAGACAATGTCAAAAATTAGAGTGAAATTGCTTCAAACAAGCGAATTATCGCGAAACAACACCTGCTCGAATCCGACAAAAAATATGCCTTGCCGACTCTATTTAGCCTCAGAGACGGTTTGAAACAATTGTTACAAAAATCAGAGAATGTGAAAAATTAGAGTGAAATTGCTTCAAACAAGCGAATTATCACGAAACAACACCTTCTCGAATCTCGACCCTGCCGACTCTATTTAGCCTCAGTGACGGTTTGAAACAATTGTTACAAAAATCAGAGAATGTAAAAAATTAGAGTGAAATTGCTTCAAACAAGCGAATTATTGCGAAACAACACCTGCTTGAATCCTACAAAAACTGTGCCCTGCTGTCTCTACCGAGCCTCAGAGACGCTTTGAGACAAGTGTTACAAAAATCAGAGAATGTCATAAATTAGAGTGAAATTGCTTCAAACAAGCGAATTATCGCGAAACAACCCCTGCTCGAATCCGACAAAAACTGTGCCCTGCCGCATTTATTTAGCCTCAGAGACGGTTTGAAACAATTGTTACAGAAATCAGACGTCAAAAATTAGAGTGAAATTGCTTCAAAGAAGCGAATTATCGCGAAACAACACCTGCTCGAATCCAACAAAAACTGCGCCCTGCCGTCTCTACTGAGCCTCAGAGACGCCTTGAGACAAGTGTTACAAAAATCAGAGAATGTCAAAAATTAGAAATTGCTTCAAACAAGCGAATTATCGCGAAACAACACCTGCTCGAGTCCAACAATAACTGTGCCCTGCCGTCTCTATTGAGGCTCAGAGTCGCTTTGAGACAAGTGTTTTAAGAATCAGAGAATGGCATAAATGAGAGAGAAATTGCTTCAAACAAGGGAATTATCGCGAAACAACAGCTGCTCGAATCCAACAAAAACTGTGCCCTGCTGTCTCACTGAGCCTCAGAGACGGTTTGAAACAATTGTTACAAAAATCAGAGAATGTGAAAAATTAGAGTGAAATTGCTTCAAATAAGCGAATTATCGCGAAACAACACCTGCTTGAATCCCACAAAAACTGTGCCCTGCTGTCTTTACCGAGCCTCAGAGACGGTTTGAAACAATTGTTACAAAAATCTGAGAATGTGAAAAATTAGAGTGAAATTGCTTCAAATAAGCGAATTATCGCGAAAGAACACCTGCTTGAATCCAACAAAAATTGCGCCCTGCCGTCTCTACTGAGCCTCAGAGACGGTTTGAAACAATTGTTACAAAAATCAGAGAATGTGAAAAATTAGAGTGAAATTGCTTCAAATAAGCGAATTATCGCGAAACAACACCTGCTTGAATCCAACAAAAACTGTGCCCTGCTGTCTTTACCGAGCCTCAGAGACGCTTTGAGACAAGTGTTACAAAAATCAGAGAATGTCATAAATTAGAGTGAAATTGCTTCAAACAAGCGAATTATCGCGAAACAACACCTGCTCGTATCCGACAGAAACTGTGCGCTGCCGCATTTATTTAGCCTCAGAGACGGTTTGAAACAATTGTTACAGATATCAGACAATGTCAAAAATTAGAGTGAAATTGCTTCAAACAAGCGAATTATCGCGAAACAACACCTGCTCGAATCCGACAAAAAATATGCCTTGCCGACTCTATTTAGCCTCAGAGACGGTTTGAAACAATTGTTACAAAAATCAGAGAATGTGAAAAATTAGAGTGAAATTGCTTCAAACAAGCGAATTATCAAGAAACAACACCTTCTCGAATCTGACAAAAACTATGCCCTGCCGACTCTATTTAGCCTCAGTGACGGTTTGAAACAATTGTTACAAAAATCAGAGAATGTGAAAAATTAGAGTGAAATTGCTTCAAACAAGCGAATTATTGCGAAACAACACCTGCTCGAATCCAACAAAAACTGTGCCCTGCTGCCTCCACTGAGCCTCAGAGACGCTTTGAGACAAGTGTTACAAAAATCAAAGAATGTCGTAAATCAGAGTGAAATTGCTTCAAACAAGCGAATTATCGCGAAACAACACCTGCTCGAATCCAACAAAAACTGTGCCCTGCTGTCTTTACCGAGCCTCAGAGACGCTTTGAGACAAGTGTTACAAAAATCAGAGAATGTCATAAATTAGAGTGAAATTGCTTCAAACAAGCGAATTATCGCGAAACACCTCCTCGAATCCGACAAAAACTGTGCCCTGCCGCATTTATTTAGCCTCAGAGACGGTTTGAAACAATTGTTACAGAAATCAGACAATGTCAAAAATTAGAGTGATATTGCTTCAAACAAGCGAATTATCGCGAAACAACACCTGCTCGAATCCAACAAAAACTGCGCCCTGCCGTCTCTACTGAGCCTCAGAGACGCCTTGAGACAAGTGTTACAAAAATCAGAGAATGTCAAAAATTAGAAATTGCTTCAAACAAGCGAATTATCGCGAAACAACACCTGCTCGAATCCAACAATAACTGTGCCCTGCCGTCTCTATTGAGGCTCAGAGTCGCTTTGAGACAAGTGTTTTAAGAATCAGAGAATGTCATAAATGAGAGAGAAATTGCTTCAAACAAGCGAATTATCGCGAAACAACACCTGCTCGAATCCAACAAAAACTGTGCCCTGCTGTCTCTACTGAGCCTCAGAGACGGTTTGAAACAATTGTTACAAAAATCAGAGAATGTGAAAAATTAGAGTGAAATTGCTTCAAATAAGCGAATTATCGCGAAACAACACCTGCTTGAATCCAACAAAAACTGTGCCCTGCTGTCTTTACCGAGCCTCAGAGACGCTTTGAGACAAGTGTTACAAAAATCAGAGAAGGTCATAAATTAGAGTGAAATTGCTTCAAACAAGCGAATTATCGCGAAACAACACCTGCTCGAATCCGACAAAAAATATGCCTTGCCGACTCTATTTAGCCTCAGAGACGGTTTGAAACAATTGTTACAAAAATCAGAGAATGTGAAAAATTAGAGTGAAATTGCTTCAAACAAGCGAATTATCACGAAACAACACCTTCTCGAATCTGACAAAAACTATGCCCTGCCGACTCTATTTAGCCTCAGTGACGGTTTGAAACAATTGTTACAAAAATCAGAGAATGTGGAAAATTAGAGTGAAATTGCTTCAAAGAAGCAAATTATCGCGAAACAACACCTGCTCGAATCCAACAAAAACTGTGCCCTGCTGTCTCTACTGAGCCTCAGAGACGCTTTGAGACAAGTGTTACAAAAATCAAAGAACGTCGTAAATCAGAGTGAAATTGCTTCAAACAAGCGAATTATCGCGAAACAACACCTGCTCGAATCCAACAAAAACTGTGCCCTGCTGTCTTTACCGAGCCTCAGAGACGCTTTGAGACAAGTGTTACAAAAATCAGAGAATGTCATAAATTAGAGTGAAATTGCTTCAAACAAGCGAATTATCGCGAAACAACACCTGCTCGAATCCAACAAAAACTGTGCCCTGCTGTCTCTACTGAGCCTCAGAGACGGTTTGAAACAATTGTTACAAAAATCAGAGAATGTGAAAAATTAGAGTGAAATTGCTTCAAATAAGCGAATTATCGCGAAACAACACCTGCTAGAATCCAACAAAAACTGTGCCCTGCTGTCTCTACTGAGCCTCAGAGACGCTTTGAGACAAGTGTTACAAAAATCAAAGAATGTCGTAAATCAGAGTGAAATTGCTTCTTACAAGCGAATTATCGCGAAACAACACTTGCTCGAATCCAACAAAAACTGTGCCCTGCCGTCTCTACTGAGCCTCAGAGACGCTTTGAGACAAGTGTTTCAAAAATCAGAGAATGTGAGAAATTAGATTGAAATTGCTTCAAACAAGCGAATTATCGCGAAACAACAGCTGCTCGAATCCAGCAAAAACTGTGCCCTGCCGTCTCTACTGAGCCTCAAAGACGCTTTGAGACAAGTGTTACAAAAATCAGAGAATGTGAAAAATTAGAGAGAAATTGCTTCAAACAAGCGAATTATCGCGAAACAACACCTGCTCGAATCCAACAATAACTGTGCCCTGCCGTCTCTATTGAGGCTCAGAGTCGCTTTGAGACAAGTGTTTTAAGAATCAGAGAATGTCATAAATGAGAGTGAAATTGCTTCAAACAAGCGAATTATCGCAAAACAACACCTGCTCGAATCCAACAAAAACTGCGCCCTGCCGTCTCTACTGAGCCTCAGAGACGCCTTGAGACAAGTGTTACAAAAATCAGAGAATGTCAAAAATTAGAGAGAAATTGCTTCAAACAAGCGAATTATTGCGAAACACCTGCTCGAATCCAACAATAACTGTGCACTGCCGTCTCTATTGAGGCTCAGAGTCGCTGTGAGACAAGTGCTTTAAGAATCAGAGAATGTCATAAATGAGAGTGAAATTGCTTCAAACAAGCGAATTATCGCGAAACAACACCTGCTGGAATCCAACAAAAACTGTGCCCTGCTGTCTCTACTGAGCCTCAGAGACGGTTTGAAACAATTGTTACAAAAATCAGAGAATGTGAAAAATTAGAGTGAAATTGCTTCAAATAAGCGAATTATCGCGAAACAACACCTGCAACAAAACTGTGCCCTGCTGTCTTTACCGAGCCTCAGAGACGCTTTGAGACAAGTGTTACAAAAATCAGAGAATGTCATAAATTAGAGTGAAATTGCTTCAAACAAGCGAATTATCGCGAAACAACACCTGCTCGAATCCGACAAAAACTTTGCCCTGCCGCATTTATTTAGCCTCAGAGAGGGTTTGAAACAATTGTTACAGAAATCAGACAATGTCAAAAATTAGAGTGAAATTGCTTCAAACAAGCGAATTATCGCGAAACAACACCTGCTCGAATCCAACAAAAACTGTTCCCCCCCGTCTCTACTGAGCCTCAGAGACGCTTTGAGACAAGTGTTACAAAAATCAGAGAATGTCAAAAATTAGAGTGAAATTCCTTCAAACAAGCGAATTATCGCGAAACAACACCTTCTCGAATCCGACAAAAACTATGCCCTGCCGACCCTATTTAGCCTCAGAGACGCTTTGAGACAAGTGTTACAAAAATCAGAGAATGTCGTAAATTAGAGTGAAATTGCTTCAAACAAGCGAATTCTCGCGAAACAACACCTGATCGAATCCAACAAAAACTGTTCCCTGCCGTCTCTACTGAGCCTCAGAGACGCTTTTAAACAAGTGTTACAAAAATCAGATAATGTCGTAAATTAGAGTGAAATTGCTTCAAACAAGCGAATTATCGCGAAACAACACCTTCTCGAATCCGACAAAATATCCTGCCGACTCTACTTAGCCTCAAGACGGTTTGAAACAATTGTTACAAAAATCAGAGAATGTGAAAAATTAGAGTGAAATTGCTTCAAACAAGCGAATTATCGCGAAACAACACCTGCTCGAATCCGACAAAAACTGTGCCCTGCCGAGTCCATTTTGCCTCAGAGACGGTTTGAAACAATTGTTACAAAAATCAGAGAATGTGAAAAATTAGAGTGAAATTGCTTCAAATAAGCGAATTATCGCGAAAGAAAACCTTCTCGAATCCGACAAAAACTATGCCCTGCCGACCCTATTTAGCCTCAGAGACGCTTTGAGACAAGTGTTACAAAAATCAGAGAATGTCGTTAATTAGAGTGAAATTGCTTCAAACAAGCGAATTATCGCGTAACAACACATTCTCGAATCCGACAAAAACTATATCCTGCCGACTCTATTTAGCCTCAGAGATGGTTTGAAACAATTGTTACAAAAATCACAGAATGTGAAAAATTAGAGTGAAATTGCTTCAAACAAGCGAATTATCGCGAAACAACACCTGCTCGAATCCGACAAAAACTGTGCCCTGCCGAGTCCATTTAGCCTCAGAGACGGTTTGAAACAATTGTTACAAAAATCAGAGAATGTGAAAAATTAGAGTGAAATTGCATCAAATAAGCGAATTATCGCGAAACAACACCTGCTCGAATCCAACAAAAACTGTGCCCTGCCGCATTTAATTAGCCTCAGAGACGGTTTGAAACAATTGTTACAGAAATCAGACAATGTCAAAAATTAGAGTGAAATTGCTTCAAACAAGCGAATTATCGCAAAACAACACCTGCTCGAATCCAACAAAAACTGCGCCCTGCCGTCTCTACTGAGCCTCAGAGACGCTTTGAGACAAGTGTTACAAAAATCAGAGAATGTGAAAAATTAGAGTGAAATTGCTTCAAACAAGGGAATTATCGCGAAACAACACCTGCTCGAATCCGACAAAAACTGTGCCCTGCCGCATTTATTTAGCCTCAGAGACGGTTTGTAACAACTGTTACAAAAATCAGAGAATGTCATAAATTAGAGTGAAATTGCTTCAAACAAGCGAATTATCGCGAAACAACAGCTGCTCGAATCCAGCAAAAACTGTGCCCTGCCGTCTCTACTGAGCCTCAAAGACGCTTTGAGACAAGTGTTACAAAAATCAGAGAATGTGAAAAATTAGAGAGAAATTGCTTCAAACAAGCGAATTATCGCGAAACAACACCTGCTCGAATCCAACAATAACTGTGCCCTGCCGTCTCTATTGAGGCTCAGAGTCGCTTTGAGACAAGTGTTTTAAGAATCAGAGAATGTCATAAATGAGAGTGAAATTGCTTCAAACAAGCGAATTATCGCAAAACAACACCTGCTCGAATCCAACAAAAACTGCGCCCTGCCGTCTCTACTGAGCCTCAGAGACGCCTTGAGACAAGTGTTACAAAAATCAGAGAATGTCAAAAATTAGAGAGAAATTGCTTCAAACAAGCGAATTATTGCGAAACACCTGCTCGAATCCAACAATAACTGTGCACTGCCGTCTCTATTGAGGCTCAGAGTCGCTGTGAGACAAGTGCTTTAAGAATCAGAGAATGTCATAAATGAGAGTGAAATTGCTTCAAACAAGCGAATTATCGCGAAACAACACCTGCTGGAATCCAACAAAAACTGTGCCCTGCTGTCTCTACTGAGCCTCAGAGACGGTTTGAAACAATTGTTACAAAAATCAGAGAATGTGAAAAATTAGAGTGAAATTGCTTCAAATAAGCGAATTATCGCGAAACAACACCTGCAACAAAACTGTGCCCTGCTGTCTTTACCGAGCCTCAGAGACGCTTTGAGACAAGTGTTACAAAAATCAGAGAATGTCATAAATTAGAGTGAAATTGCTTCAAACAAGCGAATTATCGCGAAACAACACCTGCTCGAATCCGACAAAAACTTTGCCCTGCCGCATTTATTTAGCCTCAGAGAGGGTTTGAAACAATTGTTACAGAAATCAGACAATGTCAAAAATTAGAGTGAAATTGCTTCAAACAAGCGAATTATCGCGAAACAACACCTGCTCGAATCCAACAAAAACTGTTCCCCCCCGTCTCTACTGAGCCTCAGAGACGCTTTGAGACAAGTGTTACAAAAATCAGAGAATGTCAAAAATTAGAGTGAAATTCCTTCAAACAAGCGAATTATCGCGAAACAACACCTTCTCGAATCCGACAAAAACTATGCCCTGCCGACCCTATTTAGCCTCAGAGACGCTTTGAGACAAGTGTTACAAAAATCAGAGAATGTCGTAAATTAGAGTGAAATTGCTTCAAACAAGCGAATTCTCGCGAAACAACACCTGATCGAATCCAACAAAAACTGTTCCCTGCCGTCTCTACTGAGCCTCAGAGACGCTTTTAAACAAGTGTTACAAAAATCAGATAATGTCGTAAATTAGAGTGAAATTGCTTCAAACAAGCGAATTATCGCGAAACAACACCTTCTCGAATCCGACAAAATATCCTGCCGACTCTACTTAGCCTCAAGACGGTTTGAAACAATTGTTACAAAAATCAGAGAATGTGAAAAATTAGAGTGAAATTGCTTCAAACAAGCGAATTATCGCGAAACAACACCTGCTCGAATCCGACAAAAACTGTGCCCTGCCGAGTCCATTTTGCCTCAGAGACGGTTTGAAACAATTGTTACAAAAATCAGAGAATGTGAAAAATTAGAGTGAAATTGCTTCAAATAAGCGAATTATCGCGAAAGAAAACCTTCTCGAATCCGACAAAAACTATGCCCTGCCGACCCTATTTAGCCTCAGAGACGCTTTGAGACAAGTGTTACAAAAATCAGAGAATGTCGTTAATTAGAGTGAAATTGCTTCAAACAAGCGAATTATCGCGTAACAACACATTCTCGAATCCGACAAAAACTATATCCTGCCGACTCTATTTAGCCTCAGAGATGGTTTGAAACAATTGTTACAAAAATCACAGAATGTGAAAAATTAGAGTGAAATTGCTTCAAACAAGCGAATTATCGCGAAACAACACCTGCTCGAATCCGACAAAAACTGTGCCCTGCCGAGTCCATTTAGCCTCAGAGACGGTTTGAAACAATTGTTACAAAAATCAGAGAATGTGAAAAATTAGAGTGAAATTGCATCAAATAAGCGAATTATCGCGAAACAACACCTGCTCGAATCCAACAAAAACTGTGCCCTGCCGCATTTAATTAGCCTCAGAGACGGTTTGAAACAATTGTTACAGAAATCAGACAATGTCAAAAATTAGAGTGAAATTGCTTCAAACAAGCGAATTATCGCAAAACAACACCTGCTCGAATCCAACAAAAACTGCGCCCTGCCGTCTCTACTGAGCCTCAGAGACGCTTTGAGACAAGTGTTACAAAAATCAGAGAATGTGAAAAATTAGAGTGAAATTGCTTCAAACAAGGGAATTATCGCGAAACAACACCTGCTCGAATCCGACAAAAACTGTGCCCTGCCGCATTTATTTAGCCTCAGAGACGGTTTGTAACAACTGTTACAAAAATCAGAGAATGTCATAAATTAGAGTGAAATTGCTTCAAACAAGCGAATTATCGCGAAACAACACCTGCTCGAATCCGACAAAAACTGTGCCCTGCCGCATTTATTTAGCCTCAGAGACGGTTTGAAACAATTGTTACAAAAATCAGATAATGTCGTAAATTAGAGTGAAATTTCTTCAAACAAGCGAATTATCGCGAAACAACACCTTCTCGAATCCGACAAAATATCCTGCCGACTCTATTTAGCCTCAAGACGGTTTGAAACAATTGTTACAAAAATCAGAGAATGTGAAAAATTAGAGTGAAATTGCTTCAAACAAGCGAATTATCGCGAAACAACACCTGCTCGAATCCGACAAAAACTGTGCCCTGCCGAGTCCATTTTGCCTCAGAGACGGTTTGAAACAATTGTTACAAAAATCAGAGAATGTGAAAAATTAGAGTGAAATTGCTTCAAATAAGCGAATTATCGCGAAAGAAAACCTTCTCGAATCCGACAAAAACTATGCCCTGCCGACCCTATTTAGCCTCAGTGACGCTTTGAGACAAGTGTTACAAAAATCAGAGAATGTCGTAAATTAGAGTGAAATTGCTTCAAACAAGCGAATTATCGCGAAACAACACCTGCTCGAATCCAACAAAAACTGTGCCCTGCCGTCTCTACTGAGCCTCAGAGACGCTTTTAAACAAGTGTTTCAAAAATCAGATAATGTCGTAAATTAGAGTGAAATTGCTTCAACCAAGCGAATTATCGCGAAACAACACCTGCTCGAATCCAACAAAAACTGTTCCCTGCCGTCTCTACTGAGCCTCAGAGACGCTTTGAGACAAGTGTTACAAAAATCAGAGAATGTGAAAAATTAGAGTGAAATTGCTTCAAACAAGCGAATTATCGCGAAACAACACCTGCTCGAATCCAACAAAAACTGTGCCCTGCCGTCTCTACTGAGCCTCAGAGACGCTTTTAAACAAGTGTTACAAAAATCAGATAATGTCGTAAATTAGAGTGAAATTGCTTCAGACAAGCGAATTATCGCGAAACAACACCTCGAATCCGACAAAAACTATGCCCTGCCGACCCTATTTAGCCTCAGAGACGCTTTGAGACAAGTGTTACAAAAATCAGAGAATGTCGTAAATTAGAGTGAAATTGCTTCAAACAAGCGAATTATCGCGTAACAACACATTCTCGAATCCGACAAAAACTATATCCTGCCGACTCTATTTAGCCTCAGAGATGGTTTGAAACAATTGTTACAAAAATCACAGAATGTGAAAAATTAGAGTGAAATTGCTTCAAACAAGCGAATTATCGCGAAACAACACCTGCTCGAATCCAACAAAAACTGTGCCCTGCCGTCTCTACTGAGCCTCAGAGACGCTTTTAAACAAGTGTTACAAAAATCAGATAATGTCGTAAATTAGAGTGAAATTGCTTCAGACAAGCGAATTATCGCGAAACAACACCTCGAATCCGACAAAAGCTATGCCCTGCCGACCCTATTTAGCCTCAGAGACGCTTTGAGACAAGTGTTACAAAAATCAGAGAATGTCGTAAATTAGAGTGAAATTGCTTCAAACAAGCGAATTATCGCGTAACAACACATTCTCGAATCCGACAAAAACTATATCCTGCCGACTCTATTTAGCCTCAGAGATGGTTTGAAACAATTGTTACAAAAATCACAGAATGTGAAAAATTAGAGTGAAATTGCTTCAAACAAGCGAATTATCGCGAAACAACACCTGCTCGAATCCGACAAAAACTGTGCCCTGCCGAGTCCATTTAGCCTCAGAGACGTTTTGAAACAATTTTTACAAAAATCAGAGAATGTGAAAAATTAGAGTGAAATTGCATCAAATAAGCGAATTATCGCGAAACAACACCTGCTCGAATCCAACAAAAACTGTGCCCTGCCGCATTTAATTAGCCTCAGAGACGGTTTGAAACAATTGTTACAGAAATCAGACAATGTCAAAAATTAGAGTGAAATTGCTTCAAACAAGCGAATTATCGCAAAACAACACCTGCTCGCATCCAACAAAAACTGCGCCCTGCCGTCTCTACTGAGCCTCAGAGACGCTTTGAGACAAGTGTTACAAAAATCAGAGAATGTGAAAAATTAGAGTGAAATTGCTTCAAACAAGGGAATTATCGCGAAACAACACCTGCTCGAATCCGACAAAAACTGTGCCCTGCCGCATTTATTTAGCCTCAGAGACGGTTTGAAACAACTGTTACAAAAATCAGAGAATGTCATAAATTAGAGTGAAATTGCTTCAAACAAGCGAATTATCGCGAAACAACACCTGCTCGAATCCGACAAAAACTGTGCCCTGCCGCATTTATTTAGCCTCAGAGACGGTTTGAAACAATTGTTACAAAAATCAGAGATTGTGAAAAATTAGAGTGAAATTGCTTCAAATAAGCGAATCATCGCGAAACAACACCTGCTTGAATCCTACAAAAACTGTGCCCTGCTGTCTCTACCGAGCCTCAGAGACGCTTTGAGACAAGTGTTACAAAAATCAGATAATGTCGTAAATTAGAGTGAAATTGCTTCAAACAAGCGAATTATCGCGAAACAACACCTTCTCGAATCCGACAAAATATCCTGCCGACTCTATTTAGCCTCAAGACGGTTTGAAACAATTGTTACAAAAATCAGAGAATGTGAAAAATTAGAGTGAAATTGCTTCAAACAAGCGAATTATCGCGAAACAACACCTGCTCGAATCCGACAAAAACTGTGCCCTGCCGAGTCCATTTTGCCTCAGAGACGGTTTGAAACAATTGTTACAAAAATCAGAGAATGTGAAAAATTAGAGTGAAATTGCTTCAAATAAGCGAATTATCGCGAAAGAAAACCTTCTCGAATCCGACAAAAACTATGCCCTGCCGACCCTATTTAGCCTCAGTGACGCTTTGAGACAAGTGTTACAAAAATCAGAGAATGTCGTAAATTAGAGTGAAATTGCTTCAAACAAGCGAATTATCGCGAAACAACACCTGCTCGAATCCAACAAAAACTGTTCCCTGCCGTCTCTACTGAGCCTCAGAGACGCTTTGAGACAAGTGTTACAAAAATCAGAGAATGTGAAAAATTAGAGTGAAATTGCTTCAAACAAGCGAATTATCGCGAAACAACACCTGCTCGAATCCAACAAAAACTGTGCCCTGCCGTCTCTACTGAGCCTCAGAGACGCTTTTAAACAAGTGTTTCAAAAATCAGATAATGTCGTAAATTAGAGTGAAATTGCTTCAACCAAGCGAATTATCGCGAAACAACACCTGCTCGAATCCAACAAAAACTGTTCCCTGCCGTCTCTACTGAGCCTCAGAGACGCTTTGAGACAAGTGTTACAAAAATCAGAGAATGTGAAAAATTAGAGTGAAATTGCTTCAAACAAGCGAATTATCGCGAAACAACACCTGCTCGAATCCAACAAAAACTGTGCCCTGCCGTCTCTACTGAGCCTCAGAGACGCTTTTAAACAAGTGTTACAAAAATCAGATAATGTCGTAAATTAGAGTGAAATTGCTTCAGACAAGCGAATTATCGCGAAACAACACCTCGAATCCGACAAAAACTATGCCCTGCCGACCCTATTTAGCCTCAGAGACGCTTTGAGACAAGTGTTACAAAAATCAGAGAATGTCGTAAATTAGAGTGAAATTGCTTCAAACAAGCGAATTATCGCGTAACAACACATTCTCGAATCCGACAAAAACTATATCCTGCCGACTCTATTTAGCCTCAGAGATGGTTTGAAACAATTGTTACAAAAATCACAGAATGTGAAAAATTAGAGTGAAATTGCTTCAAACAAGCGAATTATCGCGAAACAACACCTGCTCGAATCCAACAAAAACTGTGCCCTGCCGTCTCTACTGAGCCTCAGAGACGCTTTTAAACAAGTGTTACAAAAATCAGATAATGTCGTAAATTAGAGTGAAATTGCTTCAGACAAGTGAATTATCGCGAAACAACACCTCGAATCCGACAAAAACTATTCCCTGCCGACCCTATTTAGCCTCAGAGACGCTTTGAGACAAGTGTTACAAAAATCAGAGAATGTCGTAAATTAGAGTGAAATTGCTTCAAACAAGCGAATTATCGCGTAACAACACATTCTCGAATCCGACAAAAACTATATCCTGCCGACTCTATTTAGCCTCAGAGATGGTTTGAAACAATTGTTACAAAAATCACAGAATGTGAAAAATTAGAGTGAAATTGCTTCAAACAAGCGAATTATCGCGAAACAACACCTGCTCGAATCCGACAAAAACTGTGCCCTGCCGAGTCCATTTAGCCTCAGAGACGGTTTGAAACAATTGTTACAAAAATCAGAGAATGTGAAAAATTAGAGTGAAATTGCATCAAATAAGCGAATTATCGCGAAACAACACCTGCTCAAATCCAACAAAAACTGTGCCCTGCCGCATTTAATTAGCCTCAGAGACGGTTTGAAACAATTGTTACAGAAATCAGACAATGTCAAAAATTAGAGTGAAATTGCTTCAAACAAGCGAATTATCGCAAAACAACACCTGCTCGAATCCGACAAAAACTGTGCCCTGCCGCATTTATTTAGCCTCAGAGACGGTTTGAAACAACTGTTACAAAAATCAGAGAATGTCATAAATTAGAGTGAAATTGCTTCAAACAAGCGAATTATCGCGAAACAACACCTGCTCGAATCCGACAAAAACTGTGCCCTGCCGTCTCTACTGAGCCTCAGAGACGCTTTGAGACAAGTGTTACAAAAATCAGAGAATGTGAAAAATTAGAGTGAAATTGCTTCAAACAAGGGAATTATCGCGAAACAACACCTGCTCGAATCCGACAAAAACTGTGCCCTGCCGCATTTATTTAGCCTCGGAGACGGTTTGAAACAACTGTTACAAAAATCAGAGAATGTCATAAATTAGAGTGAAATTGCTTCAAACAAGCGAATTATCGCGAAACAACACCTGCTCGAATCCGACAAAAACTGTGCCCTGCCGCATTTATTTAGCCTCAGAGACGGTTTGAAACAATTGTTACAAAAATCAGAGATTGTGAAAAATTAGAGTGAAATTGCTTCAAATAAGCGAATCATCGCGAAACAACACCTGCTTGAATCCTACAAAAACTGTGCCCTGCTGTCTCTACCGAGCCTCAGAGACGCTTTGAGACAAGTGTTACAAAAATCAGAGAATGTCATAAATTAGAGTGAAATTGCTTCAAACAAGCGAATTATCGCGAAACAACACCTGCTCGAATCCGACAAAAACTGTGCCCTGCCGCATTTATTTAGCCTCAGAGACGGTTTGAAACAATTGTTACAGAAATCAGACAATGTCAAAAATTAGAGTGAAATTGCTTCAAACAAACGAATTATCGCGAAACAACACCTGCTCGAATCCAACAAAAACTGCGCCCCGCCGTCTCTACTGAGCCTCAGAGACGCCTTGAGACAAGTGTTACAAAAATCAGAGAATGTCAAAAATTAGAAATTGCTTCAAACAAGCGAATTATCGCGAAACAACACCTGCTCGAATCCAACAATAACTGTGCCGTGCCGTCTCTATTGAGGCTCAGAGTCGCTTTGAGACAAGTGTTTTAAGAATCAGAGAATGTCATAAATGAGAGAGAAATTGCTTCAAACAAGCGAATTATCGCGAATCAACACCTGCTCGAATCCAACAATAACTGTACCGTGCCGTCTCTATTGAGGCTCAGAGTCGCTTTGAGACAAGTGTTTTAAGAATCAGAGAATGTCATAAATGAGAGAGAAATTGCTTCAAACAAGCGAATTATCGCGAAACAACACCTGCTCGAATCCAACAAAAACTGTGCCCTGCTGTCTTTACCGAGCCTCAGAGACGCTTTGAGACAAGTGTTACAAAAATCAGAGAATGTCATAAATTAGAGTGAAATTGCTTCAAACATGCGAATTATCGCGAAACAACACCTGCTCGAATCCAACAAAAACTGTGCCCTGCTGTCTTTACCGAGCCTCAGAGACGCTTTGAGACAAGTGTTACAAAAATCAGAGAATGTCATAAATTAGAGTGAAATTGCTTCAAACAAGCGAATTATCGCGAAACAACACCTGCTCGAATCCAACAAAAACTGCGCCCTGCCGTCTCTACTGAGCCTCAGAGACGCCTTGAGACAAGTGTTACAAAAATCAGAGAATGTCAAAAATTAGAAATTGCTTCAAACAAGCGAATTATCGCGAAACAACACCTGCTCGAATCCAACAATAACTGTGCCCTGCCGTCTCTATTGAGGCTCAGAGTTGCTTTGAGACAAGTGTTTTAAGAATCAGAGAATGTCATAAATGAGAGAGAAATTGCTTCAAACAAGCGAATTATCGCGAAACAACACCTGCTCGAATCCAACAAAAACTGTGCCCTGCTGTCTACTGAGCCTCAGAGACGGTTTGAAACAATTGTTACAAAAATCAGAGAATGTGAAAAATTAGAGTGAAATTGCTTCAAATAAGCGAATTATCGCGAAACAACACCTGCTTGAATCCAACAAAAACTGTGCCCTGCTGTCTTTACCGAGCCTCAGAGACGCTTTGAGACAAGTGTTACAAAAATCAGAGAATGTCATAAATTAGAGTGAAATTGCTTCAAACAAGCGAATTATCGCGAAACAACACCTGCTCGAATCCGACAGAAACTGTGCCCTGCCGCATTTATTTAGCCTCAGAAACGGTTTGAAACAATTGTTACAGATATCAGACAATGTCAAAAATTAGAGTGAAATTGCTTCAAACAAGCGAATTATCGCGAAACAACACCTGCTCGAATCCGACAAAAAATATGCCCTGCCGACTCTATTTAGCCTCAGAGACGGTTTGAAACAATTGTTACAAAAATCAGAGAATGTGAAAAATTAGACTGAAATTGCTTCAAACAAGCGAATTATCGCGAAACAACACCTGCTCAAATCCGACAAAAACTGTGCCCTGCCGCATTTATTTAGCCTCAGAGACGGTTTGAAACAATTGTTACAAAAATCAGAGATTGTGAAAAATTAGAGTGAAATTGCTTCAAATAAGCGAATCATCGCGAAACAACACCTGCTTGAATCCTACAAAAACTGTGCCCTGCTGTCTCTACCGAGCCTCAGAGACGCTTTGAGACAAGTGTTTCAAAAATCAGAGAATGTCATAAATTAGAGTGAAATTGCTTCAAACAAGCGAATAATCGCGAAACAACCCCTGCTCGAATCCGACAAAAACTGTGCCCTGCCGCATTTATTTAGCCTCAGAGACGGTTTGAAACAATTGTTACAGAAATCAGACAATGTCAAAATTTAGAGTGAAATTGCTTCAAACAAGCGAATTATCGCGAAACAACACCTGCTCGAATCCAACAAAAACTGCGCCCTGCCGTCTCTACTGAGCCTCAGAGACGCCTTGAGACAAGTGTTACAAAAATCAGAGAATGTCAAAAATTAGAAATTGCTTCAAACAAGCGAATTATCGCGAAACAACACCTGCTCGAGTCCAACAATAACTGTGCCCTGCCGTCTCTATTGAGGCTCAGAGTCGCTTTGAGACAAGTGTTTTAAGAATCAGAGAATGTCATAAATGAGAGAGAAATTGCTTCAAACAAGCGAATTATCGCGAAACAACACCTGCTCGAATCCAACAAAAACTGTGCCCTGCTGTCTCTACTGAGCCTCAGAGACGGTTTGAAACAATTGTTACAAAAATCAGAGAATGTGAAAAATTAGAGTGAAATTGCTTCAAATAAGCGAATTATCGCGAAACAACACCTGCTTGAATCCCACAAAAACTGTGCCCTGCTGTCTTTACCGAGCCTCAGAGACGGTTTGAAACAATTGTTACAAAAATCAGAGAATGTGAAAAATTAGAGTGAAATTGCTTCAAACAAGGGAATTATCGCGAAACAACACCTGCTCGAATCCGACAAAAACTGTGCCCTGCCGCATTTATTTAGCCTCAGAAACGGTTTGAAACAATTGTTACAGATATCAGACAATGTCAAAAATTAGAGTGAAATTGCTTCAAACAAGCGAATTATCGCGAAACAACACCTGCTCGAATCCAACAAAAACTGTGCCCTGCCGTCTCTACTGAGCCTCAGAGACGCCTTGAGACAAGTGTTACAAAAATCAGAGAATGTCAAAAATTAGAAATTGCTTCAAAAGAGCGAATTATCGCGAAACAACACCTGCTCGAATCCAACAATAACTGTGCCGTGCCGTCTCTATTGAGGCTCAGAGTCGCTTTGAGACAAGTGTTTTAAGAATCAGAGAATGTCATAAATGAGAGAGAAATTGCTTCAAACAAGCGAATTATCGCGAAACAACACCTGCTCGAATCCAACAAAAACTGTGCCCTGCTGTCTCTACCGAGCCTCAGAGACGGTTTGAAACAATTGTTACAAAAATCAGAGAATGTGAAAAATTAGAGTGAAATTGCTTCAAACATGCGAATTATCGCGAAACAACACCTGCTCGAATCCAACAAAAACTGTGCCCTGCTGTCTTTACCGAGCCTCAGAGACGCTTTGAGACAAGTGTTACAAAAATCAGAGAATGTCATAAATTAGAGTGAAATTGCTTCAAACAAGCGAATTATCGCGAAACAACACCTGCTCGAATCCAACAAAAACTGCGCCCTGCCGTCTCTACTGAGCCTCAGAGACGCCTTGAGACAAGTGTTACAAAAATCAGAGAATGTCAAAAATTAGAAATTGCTTCAAACAAGCGAATTATCGCGAAACAAAACCTGCTCGAATCCAACAATAACTGTGCCCTGCCGTCTCTATTGAGGCTCAGAGTCGCTTTGAGACAAGTGTTTTAAGAATCAGAGAATGTCATAAATGAGAGAGAAATTGCTTCAAACAAGCGAATTATCGCGAAACAACACCTGCTCGAATCCAACAAAAACTGTGCCCTGCTGTCTACTGAGCCTCAGAGACGGTTTGAAACAATTGTTACAAAAATCAGAGAATGTGAAAAATCAGAGTGAAATTGCTTCAAACAAGCGAATTATCGCGAAACAACACCTGCTCGAATCCAACAAAAACTGTGCCCTGCTGTCTTTACCGAGCCTCAGAGACGCTTTGAGACAAGTGTTACAAAAATCAGAGAATGTCATAAATTAGAGTGAAATTGCTTCAAACAAGCGAATTATCGCGAAACAACACCTGCTCGAATCCGACAGAAACTGTGCCCTGCCGCATTTATTTAGCCTCAGAAACGGTTTGAAACAATTGTTACAGATATCAGACAATGTCAAAAATTAAAGTGAAATTGCTTCAAACAAGCGAATTATCGCGAAACAACACCTGCTCGAATCCGACAAAAAATATGCCCTGCCGACTCTATTTAGCCTCAGAGACGGTTTGAAACAATTGTTACAAAAATCAGAGAATGTGAAAAATTAGACTGAAATTGCTTCAAACAAGCGAATTATCGCGAAACAACACCTGCTCGAATCCGACAAAAACTGTGCCCTGCCGCATTTATTTAGCCTCAGAGACGGTTTGAAACAATTGTTACAAAAATCAGAGATTGTGAAAAATTAGAGTGAAATTGCTTCAAATAAGCGAATCATCGCGAAACAACACCTGCTTGAATCCTACAAAAACTGTGCCCTGCTGTCTCTACCGAGCCTCAGAGACGCTTTGAGACAAGTGTTACAAAAATCAGAGAATGTCATAAATTAGAGTGAAATTGCTTCAAACAAGCGAATTATCGCGAAACAACCCCTGCTCGAATCCGACAAAAACTGTGCCCTGCCGCATTTATTTAGCCTCAGAGACGGTTTGAAACAATTGTTACAGAAATCAGACAATGTCAAAAATTAGAGTGAAATTGCTTCAAAAAAGCGAATTATCGCGAAACAACACCTGCTCGAATCCAACAATAAGTGTGCCCTGCCGTCTCTATTGAGGCTCAGAGTCGCTTTGAGACAAGTGTTTTAAGAATCAGAGAATGTCATAAATGTGAGTGAAATTGCTTCAAACAAGCGAATTATCGCGAAACAACACCTGCTCGAATCCAGCAAAAACTGTGCCCTGCTGTCTCTACTGAGCCTCAGAGACGGTTTGAAACAATTGTTACAAAAATCAGAGAATGTGAAAAATTAGAGTGAAATTGCTTCAAATAAGCGAATTATCGCGAAACAACACCTGCTTCAATCCAACAAAAACTGTGCCCTGCTGTCTTTACCGAGCCTCAGAAACGCTTTGAGACAAGTGTTACAAAAATTAGAGAATGTCATAAATTAGAGTGAAATTGCTTCAAACAAGCGAATTATCGCGAAACAACACCTGCTCGTATCCGACAGAAACTGTGCGCTGCCGTCATTATTGAGGCTCAGAGTCGCTTTGAGACAAGTGTTTTAAGAATCAGAGAATGTCATAAATGAGAGAGAAATTGCTTCAAACAAGCGAATTATCGCGAAACAACACCTGCTCGAATCCAACAAAAACTGTGCCCTGCTGTCTCTA
Organism: Tenodera sinensis; assembly: GCA_030765045.1. Taxonomy (NCBI): domain Eukaryota; kingdom Metazoa; phylum Arthropoda; class Insecta; order Mantodea; family Mantidae; genus Tenodera; species Tenodera sinensis. Next base: position 215,964,053 of record CM060964.1, on the reverse strand, counting down.
CTGAGCCTCAGAGACGGTTTGAAACAATTGTTACAAAAATCAGAGAATGTGAAAAATTAGAGTGAAATTGCTTCAAATAAGCGAATTATCGCGAAACAACACCTGCTTGAATCCCACAAAAACTGTGCCCTGCTGTCTTTACCGAGCCTCAGAGACGGTTTGAAACAATTGTTACAAAAATCTGAGAATGTGAAAAATTAGAGTGAAATTGCTTCAAATAAGCGAATTATCGCGAAAGAACACCTGCTTGAATCCAACAAAAATTGCGCCATGCCGTCTCTACTGAGCCTCAGAGACGCCTTGAGACAAGTGTTACAAAAATCAGAGAATGTCAAAAATTAAAGAGAAATTGCTTCATACAAGCGAATTATCGCGAAACAACACCTGCTCGAATCCAACAATAAGTGTGCCCTGCCGTCTCTATTGAGGCTCAGAGTCGCTTTGAGACAAGTGTTTTAAGAATCAGAGAATGTCATAAATGAGAGTGAAATTGCTTCAAACAAGCGAATTATCGCGAAACAACACCTGCTCGAATCCAGCAAAAACTGTGCCCTGCTGTCTCTACTGAGCCTCAGAGACGGTTTGAAACAATTGTTACAAAAATCAGAGAATGTGAAAAATTAGAGTGAAATTGCTTCAAATAAGCGAATTATCGCGAAACAACACCTGCTTGAATCCAACAAAAACTGTGCCCTGCTGTCTTTACCGAGCCTCAGAGACGCTTTGAGACAAGTGTTACAAAAATCAGAGAATGTCATAAATTAGAGTGAAATTGCTTCAAACAAGCGAATTATCGCGAAACAACACCTGCTCGTATCCGACAGAAACTGTGCCCTGCCGCATTTATTTAGCCTCAGAGACGGTTTGAAACAATTGTTACAGATATCAGACAATGTCAAAAATTAGAGTGAAATTGCTTCAAACAAGCGAATTATCGCGAAACAACACCTGCTCGAATCCGACAAAAAATATGCCTTGCCGACTCTATTTAGCCTCAGAGACGGTTTGAAACAATTGTTACAAAAATCAGAGAATGTGAAAAATTAGAGTGAAATTGCTTCAAACAAGCGAATTATCACGAAACAACACCTTCTCGAATCTGACAAAAACTATGCCCTGCCGACTCTATTTAGCCTCAGTGACGGTTTGAAACAATTGTTACAAAAATCAGAGAATGTGAAAAATTAGAGTGAAATTGCTTCAAACAAGCGAATTATTGCGAAACAACACCTGCTCGAATCCAACAAAAACTGTGCCCTGCTGCCTCCACTGAGCCTCAGAGACGCTTTGAGACAAGTGTTACAAAAATCAAAGAATGTCGTAAATCAGAGTGAAATTGCTTCAAACAAGCGAATTATCGCGAAACAACACCTGCTCGAATCCGACAAAAACTGTGCCCTGCCGCATTTATTTAGCCTCAGAGACGGTTTGAAACAATTGTTACAGAAATCAGACAATGTCAAAAATTAGAAATTGCTTCAAACAAGCGAATTATCGCGAAACAACACCTGCTCGAATCCATCAATAACTGTGCCCTGCCGTCTCTATTGAGGCTCAGAGTCGCTTTGAGACAAGTGTTTTAAGAATCAGAGAATGTCATAAATGAGAGAGAAATTGCTTCAAACAAGCGAATTATCGCGAAACAACACCTGCTCGAATCCAACAAAAACTGTGCCCTGCTGTCTCTACTGAGCCTCAGAGACGGTTTGAAACAATTGTTACAAAAATCAGAGAATGTGAAAAATTAGAGTGAAATTGCTTCAAATAAGCGAATTATCGCGAAACAACACCTGCTTGAATCCAACAAAAACTGTGCCCTGCTGTCTTTACCGAGCCTCAGAGACGGTTTGAAACAATTGTTACAAAAATCTGAGAATGTGAATAATTAGAGTGAAATTGCTTCAAATAAGCGAATTATCGCGAAAGAACACCTGCTTTAATCCAACAAAAATTGCGCCCTGCCGTCTCTACTGAGCCTCAGAGTCGCTTTGAGACAAGTGTTACAAAAATCAGAGAATGTCAAAAATTAGAGTGAAATTGCTTCAAACAAGCGAATTATCGCGAAACAACACCTGCTCGAATCCGACAAAAACTGTGCCCTGCCGCATTTATTTAGCCTCAGAGACGGTTTGAAACAATTGTTACAGAAATCAGACAATGTCAAAAATTAGAGTGAAATTGCTTCAAACAAGCGAATTATCGCGAAACAACACCTGCTCGAATCCGACAAAAAATATGCCTTGCCGACTCTATTTAGCCTCAGAGACGGTTTGAAACAATTATTACAAAAATCAGAGAATGTGAAAAATTAGAGTGAAATTGCTTGAAATAAGCGAATTATCGCGAAACAACACCTGCTTGAATCCAACAAAAACTGTGCCCTGCTGTCTTTACCGAGCCTCAGAGACGCTTTGAGACAAGTGTTACAAAAATCAGAGAATGTCATAAATTAGAGTGAAATTGCTTCAAACAAGCGAATTATCGCGAAACAACACCTGCTCGAATCCGACAAAAAATATGCCTTGCCGACTCTATTTAGCCTCAGAGACGGTTTGAAACAATTGTTACAAAAATCAGAGAATGTGAAAAATTAGAGTGAAATTGCTTCAAACAAGCGAATTATCACGAAACAACACCTCGAATCTGACAAAAACTATGCCCTGCCGACTCTATTTAGCCTCAGTGACGGTTTGAAACAATTGTTACAAAAATCAGAGAATGTGGAAAATTAGAGTGAAATTGCTTCAAAGAAGCAAATTATCGCGAAACAACACCTGCTCGAATCCAACAAAAACTGTGCCCTGCTGTCTCTACTGAGCCTCAGAGACGCTTTGAGACAAGTGTTACAAAAATCAAAGAATGTCGTAAATCAGAGTGAAATTGCTTCAAACAAGCGAATTATCGCGAAACAACACCTGCTCGAATCCAACAAAAACTGTGCCCTGCTGTCTTTACCGAGCCTCAGAGACGCTTTGAGACAAGTGTTACAAAAATCAGAGAATGTCATAAATTAGAGTGAAATTGCTTCAAACAAGCGAATTATCGAAAAAACAACACCTGCTCGAATCCGACAAAAACTGTGCCCTGCCGCATTTATTTAGCCTCAGAGACGGTTTGAAACAATTGTTACAAAAATCAGAGATTGTGAAAAATTAGAGTGAAATTGCTTCAAATAAGCGAATCATCGCGAAACAACACCTGCTTGAATCCTAAAAAAACTGTGCCCTGCTGTCTCTACCGAGCCTCAGAGACGCTTTGAGACAAGTGTTACAAAAATCAGAGAATGTCATAAATTAGAGTGAAATTGCTTCAAACAAGCGAATTATCGCGAAACAACACCTGCTCGAATCCGACAAAAACTGTGCCCTGCCGCATTTATTTAGCCTCAGAGACGGTTTGAAACAATTGTTACAGAAATCAGACAATGTCAAAAATTAGAGTGAAATTGCTTCAAACAAGCGAATTATCGCGAAACAACACCTGCTCGAATCCAACAAAAACTGCGCCCTGCCGTCTCTACTGAGCCTCAGAGACGCCTTGAGACAAGTGTTACAAAAATCAGAGAATGCCAAAAATTAGAAATTGCTTCAAACAAGCGAATTATCGCGAAACAACACCTGCTCGAATCCAACAAAAACTGTGCCCTGCTGTCTCTACTGAGCCTCAGAGACGCTTTGAGACAAATGTTACAAAAATCAAAGAATGTCGTAAATCAGAGTGAAATTGCTTCTTACAAGCGAATTATCGCGAAACAACACCTGCTCGAATCCAACAAAAACTGTGCCCTGCTGTCTACTGAGCCTCAGAGACGGTTTGAAACAATTGTTACAAAAATCAGAGAATGTGAAAAATTAGAGTGAAATTGCTTCAAATAAGCGAATTATCGCGAAACAACACCTGCTTGAATCCAACAAAAACTGTGCCCTGCTGTCTTTACCGAGCCTCAGAGACGCTTTGAGACAAGTGTTACAAAAATCAGAGAATGTCATAAATTAGAGTGAAATTGCTTCAAACAAGGAATTATCGCGAAACAACACCTCCTCGAATCCGACAAAAACTGTGCCCTGCCGTCTCTACTGAGCCTCAGAGACGCTTTGAGACAAGTGTTTCAAAAATCAGAGAATGTGAAAAATTAGAGAGAAATTGCTTCAAACAAGCGAATTATCGCGAAACAACAGCTGCTCGAATCCAGCAAAAACTGTGCCCTGCCGTCTCTACTGAGCCTCAAAGACGCTTTGAGACAAGTGTTACAAAAATCAGAGAATGTGAAAAATTAGAGAGAAATTGCTTCAAACAAGCGAATTATCGCGAAACAACACCTGCTCGAATCCAACAATAACTGTGCCCTGCCGTCTCTATTGAGGCTCAGAGTCGCTTTGAGACAAGTGTTACAAAAATCAGAGAATGTCATAAATTAGAGTGAAATTGCTTCAAATAAGCGAATTATCGCGAAACAACACCTGCTTGAATCCAACAAAAACTGTGCCCTGCTGTCTTTACCGAGCCTCAGAGACGCTTTGAGACAAGTGTTACAAAAATCAGAGAATGTCATAAATTAGAGTGAAATTGCTTCAAACAAGCGAATTATCGCGAAACAACACCTCCTCGAATCCGACAAAAAATATGCCCTGCCGACTCTATTTAGCCTCAGAGACGGTTTGAAACAATTGTTACAAAAATCAGAGAATGTGAAAAATTAGACTGAAATTGCTTCAAACAAGCGAATTATCGCGAAACAACACCTGCTCGAATCCGACAAAAACTGTGCCCTGGCGCATTTATTTAGCCTCAGAGACGGTTTGAAACAATTGTTACAAAAATCAGAGATTGTGAAAAATTAGAGTGAAATTGCTTCAAATAAGCGAATCATCGCGAAACAACACCTGCTTGAATCCTACAAAAACTGTGCCCTGCTGTCTCTACCGAGCCTCAGAGACGCTTTGAGACAAGTGTTACAAAAATCAGAGAATGTCATAAATTAGAGTGAAATTGCTTCAAACAAGCGAATTATCGCGAAACAACACCTGCTCGAATCCAACAAAAACTGCGCCCTGCCGTCTGTACTGAGCCTCAGAGACGCCTTGAGACAAGTGTTACAAAAATCAGAGAATGTCAAAAATTAGAAATTGCTTCAAACAAGCGAATTATCGCGAAACAACACCTGCTCGAGTCCAACAATAACTGTGCCCTGCCGTCTCTATTGAGGCTCAGAGTCGCTTTGAGACAAGTGTTTTAAGAATCAGAGAATGTCATAAATGAGAGAGAAATTGCTTCAAACAAGCGAATTATCGCGAAACAACACCTGCTCGAATCCAACAATAACTGTGCCCTGCTGTCTCTACTGAGCCTCAGAGACGGTTTGAAACAATTGTTACAAAAATCAGAGAATGTGAAAAATTAGAGTGAAATTGCTTCAAATAAGCGAATTATCGCGAAACAACACCTGCTTGAATCCCACAAAAACTGTGCCCTGCTGTCTTTACCGAGCCTCAGAGACGGTTTGAAACAATTGTTACAAAAATCTGAGAATGTGAAAAATTAGAGTGAAATTGCTTCAAATAAGCGAATTATCGCGAAAGAACACCTGCTTGAATCCAAAAAAAATTGCGCCCTGCCGTCTCTACTGAGCCTCAGAGACGCCTTGAGACAAGTGTTACAAAAATCAGAGAATGTCAAAAATTAAAGAGAAATTGCTTCAAACAAGCGAATTATCGCGAAACAACACCTGCTCGAATCCAACAATAAGTGTGCCCTGCCGTCTCTATTAAAGCTCATAGTCGCTTTGAGACAAGTGTTTTAAGAATCAGAGAATGTCAAAAATTAGAGTGAAATTGCTTCAAACAAGCGAATTATCGCGAAACAACACCTGCTCGAATCCGACAAAAAATATGCCTTGCCGACTCTATTTAGCCTCAGAGACGGTTTGAAACAATTGTTACAAAAATCAGAGAATGTGAAAAATTAGAGTGAAATTGCTTCAAACAAGCGAATTATCACGAAACAACACCTTCTCGAATCTGACAAAAACTATGCCCTGCCGACTCTATTTAGCCTCAGAGACGGTTTGAAAACATTGTTATAAAAATCAGAGAATGTGAAAAATTAGAGTGAAATTGCTTCAAACAAGCGAATTATTGCGAAACAACACCTGCTCGAATCCAACAAAAACTGTGCCCTGCTGCCTCCACTGAGCCTCAGAGACGCTTTGAGACAAGTGTTACAAAAATCAAAGAATGTCGTAAATCAGAGTGAAATTGCTTCAAACAAGCGAATTATCGCGAAACAACACCTGCTCGAATCCAACAAAAACTGTGCCCTGCTGTCTTTACCGAGCCTCAGAGACGCTTTGAGACAAGTGTTACAAAAATCAGAGAATGTCATAAATTAGAGTGAAATTGCTTCAAACAAGCGAATTATCGCGAAACAACACCTGCTCGAATCCGACAAAAACTGTGCCCTGCCGCATTTATTTAGCCTCAGAGACGGTTTGAAACAATTGTTACAGAAATCAGACAATGTCAAAAATTAGAGTGAAATTGCTTCAAACAAGCGAATTATCGCGAAACAACACCTGCTCGAATCCAACAAAAACTGCGCCCTGCCGTCTCTACTGAGCCTCAGAGACGCCTTGAGACAAGTGTTACAAAAATCAGAGAATGTCAAAAATTAGAAATTGCTTCAAACAAGCGAATTATCGCGAAACAACACCTGCTCGAATCCAACAATAACTGTGCCCTGCCGTCTCTATTGAGGCTCAGAGTCGCTTTGAGACAAGTGTTTTAAGAATCAGAGAATGTCATAAATGAGAGAGAAATTGCTTCAAACAAGCGAATTATCGCGAAACAACACCTGCTTGAATCCAACAAAAACTGTGCCCTGCTGTCTTTACCGAGCCTCAGAGACGGTTTGAAACAATTGTTACAAAAATCTGAGAATGTGAAAAATTAGAGTGAAATTGCTTCAAATAAGCGAATTATCGCGAAAGAACACCTGCTTGAATCCAACAAAAATTGCGCCCTGCCGTCTCTACTGAGCCTCAGAGACGCCTTGAGACAAGTGTTACAAAAATCAGAGAATGTCAAAAATTAGAGAGAAGTTGCTTCAAACAAGCGAATTATCGCGAAACAACACCTGCTCGAATCCAACAATAACTGTGCCCTGCCGTCTCTATTGAGGCTCAGAGTCGCTTTGAGACAAGTGTTTTAAGAATCAGAGAATGTCATAAATGAGAGTGAAATTGCTTCAAACAAGCGAATTATCGCGAAACAACACCTGCTCGAATCCGACAAAAACTGTGCCCTGCCGCATTTATTTAGCCTCAGAGACGGTTTGAAACAATTGTTACAGAAATCAGACAATGTCAAAAATTAGAGTGAAATTGCTTCAAACAAGCGAATTATCGCGAAACAACACCTGCTCGAATCCAACAAAAACTGCGCCTTGCCGTCTCTACTGAGCCTCAGAGACGCCTTGAGACAAGTGTTACAAAAATCAGAGAATGTCATAAATTAGAGTGAAATTGCTTCAAACAAGCGAATTATCGCGAAACAACACCTGCTCGAATCCGACGAAAAATATGCCTTGCCGACTCTATTTAGCCTCAGAGACGGTTTGAAACAATTATTACAAAAATCAGAGAATGTGAAAAATTAGAGTGAAATTGCTTCAAATAAGCGAATTATCGCGAAACAACACCTGCTTGAATCCAACAAAAACTGTGCCCTGCTGTCTTTAACGAGCCTCAGAGACGCTTTGAGACAAGTGTTACAAAAATCAGAGAATGTCATAAATTAGAGTGAAATTGCTTCAAACAAGCGAATCATCGCGAAACAACACCTGCTCGAATCCGACAAAAAATATGCCTTGCCGACTCTATTTAGCCTCAGAGACGGTTTGAAACAATTGTTACAAAAATCAGAGAATGTGAAAAATTAGAGTGAAATTGCTTCAAACAAGCGAATTATCACGAAACAACACCTTCTCGAATCTGACAAAAACTATGCCCTGCCGACTCTATTTAGCCTCAGTGACGGTTTGAAACAATTGTTACAAAAATCAGAGAATGTGGAAAACTAGAGTGAAATTGCTTCAAAGAAGCAAATTATCGCGAAACAACACCTGCTCGAATCCAACAAAAACTGTGCCCTGCTGTCTCTACTGAGCCTCAGAGACGCTTTGAGACAAGTGTTACAAAAATCAAAGAATGTCGTAAATCAGAGTGAAATTGCTTCAAACAAGCGAATTATCGCGAAACAACACCTGCTCGAATCCAACAAAAACTGTGCCCTGCTGTCTTTACCGAGCCTCAGAGACGCTTTGAGACAAGTGTTACAAAAATCAGAGAATGTCATAAATTAGAGTGAAATTGCTTCAAACAAGCGAATTATCGAAAAAACAACACCTGCTCGAATCCGACAAAAACTGTGCCCTGCCGCATTTATTTAGCCTCAGAGACGGTTTGAAACAATTGTTACAAAAATCAGAGATTGTGAAAAATTAGAGTGAAATTGCTTCAAATAAGCGAATCATCGCGAAACAACACCTGCTTGAATCCTACAAAAACTGTGCCCTGCTGTCTCTACCGAGCCTCAGAGACGCTTTGAGACAAGTGTTACAAAAATCAGAGAATGTTATAAATTAGAGTGAAATTGCTTCAAACAAGCGAATTATCGCGAAACAACACCTGCTCGAATCCGACAAAAACTGTGCCCTGCCGCATTTATTTAGCCTCAGAGACGGTTTGAAACAATTGTTACAGAAATCAGACAATGTCAAAAATTAGAGTGAAATTGCTTCAAACAAGCGAATTATCGCGAAACAACACCTGCTCGAATCCAACAAAAACTGCGCCCTGCCGTCTCTACTGAGCCTCAGAGACGCCTTGAGACAAGTGTTACAAAAATCAGAGAATGCCAAAAATTAGAAATTGCTTCAAATAAGCGAATTATCGCGAAACAACAGCTGCTCGAATCCAGCAAAAACTGTGCCCTGCCGTCTCTACTGAGCCTCAAAGACGCTTTGAGACAAGTGTTACAAAAATCAGAGAATGTGAAAAATTAGAGAGAAATTGCTTCAAACAAGCGAATTATCGCGAAACAACACCTGCTCGAATCCAACAATAACTGTGCCCTGCCGTCTCTATTGAGGCTCAGAGTCGCTTTGAGACAAGTGTTTTAAGAATCAGAGAATGTCATAAATGAGAGTGAAATTGCTTCAAACAAGCGAATTATCGCGAAACAACACCTGCTCGAATCCAACAAAAACTGCGCCCTGTCGTCTCTACTGAGCCTCAGAGACGCCTTGAGACAAGTGTTACAAAAATCAGAGAATGTCGTAAATTAGAGTGAAATTGCTTCAGACAAGCGAATTATCGCGAAACAACACCTCGAATCCGACAAAAACTATGCCCTGCCGACCCTATTTAGCCTCAGAGACGCTTTGAGACAAGTGTTACAAAAATCAGAGAATGTCGTAAATTAGAGTGAAATTGCTTCAAACAAGCGAATTATCGCGTAACAACACATTCTCGAATCCGACAAAAACTATATCCTGCCGACTCTATTTAGCCTCAGAGATGGTTTGAAACAATTGTTACAAAAATCAGAGAATGTGAAAAATTAGAGTGAAATTGCTTCAAACAAGCGAATTATCGCGAAACAACACCTGCTCGAATCCGACAAAAACTGTGCCCTGCCGAGTCCATTTAGCCTCAGAGACGGTTTGAAACAATTGTTACAAAAATCAGAGAATGTGAAAAATTAGAGTGAAATTGCATCAAATAAGCGAATTATCGCGAAACAACACCTGCTCTAATCCAACAAAAACTGTGCCCTGCCGCATTTAATTAGCCTCAGAGACGGTTTGAAACAATTGTTACAGAAATCAGACAATGTCAAAAATTAGAGTGAAATTGCTTCAAACAAGCGAATTATCGCAAAACAACACCTGCTCGAATCCAACAAAAACTGCGCCCTTTCGTCTCTACTGAGCCTCAGAGACGCTTTGAGACAAGTGTTTCAAAAATCAGAGAATGTGAGAAATTAGATTGAAATTGCTTCAAACAAGCGAATTATCGCGAAACAACAGCTGCTCGAATCCAGCAAAAATTGTGCCCTGCCGTCTCTACTGAGCCTCAAAGACGCTTTGAGACAAGTGTTACAAAAATCAGAGAATGTGAAAAATTAGAGAGAAATTGCTTCAAACAAGCGAATTATCCCGAAACAATACCTGCTCGAATCCAACAATAACTGTGCCCTGCCGTCTCTATTGAGGCTCAGAGTCGCTTTGAGACAAGTGTTTTAAGAATCAGAGAATGTCATAAATGAGAGTGAAATTGCTTCAAACAAGCGAATTATCGCGAAACAACACCTGCTCGAATCCAACAAAAACTGCGCCCTGCCGTCTCTACTGAGCCTCAGAGACGCCTTGAGACAAGTGTTACAAAAATCAGAGAATGTCAAAAATTAGAGAGAAATTGCTTCAAACAAGCGAATTATTGCGAAACACCTGCTCGAATCCAACAATAACTGTGCACTGCCGTCTCTATTGAGGCTCAGAGTCGCTGTGAGACAAGTGCTTTAAGAATCAGAGAATGTCATAAATGAGAGTGAAATTGCTTCAAACAAGCGAATTATCGCGAAACAACACCTGCTCGAATCCAACAAAAACTGTGCCCTGCTGTCTCTACTGAGCCTCAGAGACGGTTTGAAACAATTGTTACAAAAATCAGAGAATGTGAAAAATTAGAGTGAAATTGCTTCAAATAAGCGAATTATCGCGAAACAACACCTGCTTGAATCCAACAAAAACTGTGCCCTGCTGTCTTTACCGAGCCTCAGAGACGCTTTGAGACAAGTGTTACAAAAATCAGAGAATGTCATAAATTAGAGTGAAATTGCTTCAAACAAGCGAATTATCGCGAAACAACACCTGCTCGAATCCGACAAAAACTTTGCCCTGCCGCATTTATTTAGCCTCAGAGAGGGTTTGAAACAATTGTTACAGAAATCAGACAATGTCAAAAATTAGAGTGAAATTGCTTCAAACAAGCGAATTATCGCGAAACAACACCTGCTCGAATCCAACAAAAACTGTTCCCCCCCGTCTCTACTGAGCCTCAGAGACGCTTTGAGACAAGTGTTACAAAAATCAGAGAATGTCAAAAATTAGAGTGAAATTGCTTCAAACAAGCGAATTATCGCGAAACAACACCTTCTTGAATCCGACAAAAACTATGCCCTGCCGACCCTATTTAGCCTCAGAGACGCTTTGAGACAAGTGTTACAAAAATCAGAGAATGTCGTAAATTAGAGTGAAATTGCTTCAAACAAGCGAATTCTCGCGAAACAACACCTGCTCGAATCCAACAAAAACTCTTCCCTGCCGTCTCTACTGAGCCTCAGAGACGCTTTTAAACAAGTGTTACAAAAATCAGATAATGTCGTAAATTAGAGTGAAATTGCTTCAAAAAAGCGAATTATCGCGAAACAACACCTCGAATCCGACAAAATATCCTGCCGACTCTATTTAGCCTCAAGACGGTTTGAAACAATTGTTACAAAAATCAGAGAATGTGAAAAATTAGAGTGAAATTGCTTCAAACAAGCGAATTATCGCGAAAGAACACCTGCTCGAATCCGACAAAAACTGTGCCCTGCCGAGTCCATTTTGCCTCAGAGACGGTTTGAAACAATTGTTACAAAAATCAGAGAATGTGAAAAATTAGAGTGAAATTGCTTCAAATAAGCGAATTATCGCGAAACAAAACCTTCTCGAATCCGACAAAAACTATGCCCTGCCGACCCTATTTAGCCTCAGAGACGCTTTGAGACAAGTGTTACAAAAATCAGAGAATGTCGTAAATTAGAGTGAAATTGCTTCAAACAAGCGAATTATCGCGAAACAACACATGCTCGAATCCAACAAAAACTGTTCCCTGCCGTCTCTACTGAGCCTCAGAGACGCTTTGAGACAAGTGTTACAAAAATCAGATAATGTCGTAAATTAGAGTGAAATTGCTTCAAACAAGCGAATTATCGCGAAACAACACCTGCTCGAATCCAACAAAAACTGTTCCCTGCCGTCTCTACTGAGCCTCAGAGACGCTTTGAGACAAGTGTTACAAAAATCAGAGAATGTGAAAAATTAGAGCGAAATTGCTTCAAACAAGCGAATTATCGCGAAACAACACCTGCTCGAATCCAACAAAAACTGTGCCCTGCCGTCTCTACTGAGCCTCAGAGACGCTTTTAAACAAGTGTTACAAAAATCAGATAATGTCGTAAATTAGAGTGAAATTGCTTCAGACAAGCGAATTATCGCGAAACAACACCTCGAATCCGACAAAAACTATGCCCTGCCGACCCTATTTAGCCTCAGAGACGCTTTGAGACAAGTGTTACAAAAATCAGAGAATGTCGTAAATTAGAGTGAAATTGCTTCAAACAAGCGAATTATCGCGTAACAACACATTCTCGAATCCGACAAAAACTATATCCTGCCGACTCTATTTAGCCTCAGAGATGGTTTGAAACAATTGTTACAAAAATCAGAGAATGTGAAAAATTAGAGTGAAATTGCTTCAAACAAGCGAATTATCGCGAAACAACACCTGCTCGAATCCGACAAAAACTGTGCCCTGCCGAGTCCATTTAGCCTCAGAGACGGTTTGAAACAATTGTTACAAAAATCAGAGAATGTGAAAAATTAGAGTGAAATTGCATCAAATAAGCGAATTATCGCGAAACAACACCTGCTCGAATCCAACAAAAACTGTGCCCTGCCGCATTTAATTAGCCTCAGAGACGCTTTGAGACAAGTGTTACAAAAATCAGAGAATGTCGTAAATTAGAGTGAAATTGCTTCAAACAAGCGAATTATCGCGAAACAACACAGGCTCGAATCCAACAAAAACTGTTCCCTGCCGTCTCTACTGAGCCTCAGAGACGCTTTGAGACAAGTGTTACAAAAATCAGAGAATGTGAAAAATTAGAGTGAAATTGCTTCAAACAAGCGAATTATCGCGAAACAACACCTCCTCGAATCCAACAAAAACTGTGCCCTGCCGTCTCTACTGAGCCTCAGAGACGCTTTTAAACAAGTGTTTCAAAAATCAGATAATGTCGTAAATTAGAGTGAAATTGCTTCAAACAAGCGAATTATCGCGAAACAACACCTCCTCGAATCCAACAAAAACTGTTCCCTGCCGTCTCTACTGAGCCTCAGAGACGCTTTGAGACAAGTGTTACAAAAATCAGAGAATGTGAAAAATTAGAGCGAAATTGCTTCAAACAAGCGAATTATCGCGAAACAACACCTGCTCGAATCCAACAAAAACTGTGCCCTGCCGTCTCTACTGAGCCTCAGAGACGCTTTTAAACAAGTGTTACAAAAATCACATAATGTCGTAAATTAGAGTGAAATTGCTTCAGACAAGCGAATTATCGCGAAACAACACCTCGAATCCGACAAAAACTATGCCCTGCCGACCCTATTTAGCCTCAGAGACGCTTTGAGACAAGTGTTACAAAAATCAGAGAATGTCGTAAATTAGAGTGAAATTGCTTCAAACAAGCGAATTATCGCGTAACAACACATTCTCGAATCCGACAAAAACTATATCCTGCCGACTCTATTTAGCCTCAGAGATGGTTTGAAACAATTGTTACAAAAATCAGAGAATGTGAAAAATTAGAGTGAAATTGCTTCAAACAAGCGAATTATCGCGAAACAACACCTGCTCGAATCCGACAAAAACTGTGCCCTGCCGAGTCCATTTAGCCTCAGAGACGGTTTGAAACAATTGTTACAGAAATCAGACAATGTCAAAAATTAGAGTGAAATTGCTTCAAACATGCGAATTATCGCGAAACAACACCTGCTCGAATCCAACAAAAACTGCGCCCTGCCGTCTCTACTGAGCCTCAGAGACGCCTTGAGACAAGTGTTACAAAAATCAGAGAATGTGAAAAATTAGAGTGAAATTGCTTCAAATAAGCGAATTATCGCGAAACAACACCTGCTCGAATCCAACAAAAACTGTGACCTGCTGTCTCTACTGAGCCTCAGAGACGCTTTGAGACAAGTGTTACAAAAATCAAAGAATGTCGTAAATCAGAGTGAAATTGCTTCTTACAAGCGAATTATCGCGAAACAACACCTGCTCGAATCCAACAAAAACTGTGCCCTGCCGTCTCTACTGAGCCTCAGAGACGCTTTGAGACAAGTGTTTCAAAAATCAGAGAATGTGAGAAATTAGATTGAAATTGCTTCAAACAAGCGAATTATCGCGAAACAACAGCTGCTCGAATCCAGCAAAAACTGTGCCCTGCCGTCTCTACTGAGCCTCAAAGACGCTTTGAGACAAGTGTTACAAAAATCAGAGAATGTGAAAAATTAGAGAGAAATTGCTTCAAACAAGCGAATTATCGCGAAACAACACCTGCTCGAATCCAACAATAACTGTGCCCTGCCGTCTCTATTGAGGCTCAGAGTCGCTTTGAGACAAGTGTTTTAAGAATCAGAGAATGTCATAAATGAGAGTGAAATTGCTTCAAACAAGCGAATTATCGCGAAACAACACCTGCTCGAATCCAACAAAAACTGCGCCCTGTCGTCTCTACTGAGCCTCAGAGACGCCTTGAGACAAGTGTTACAAAAATCAGAGAATGTCGTAAATTAGAGTGAAATTGCTTCAGACAAGCGAATTATCGCGAAACAACACCTCGAATCCGACAAAAACTATGCCCTGCCGACCCTATTTAGCCTCAGAGACGCTTTGAGACAAGTGTTACAAAAATCAGAGAATGTCGTAAATTAGAGTGAAATTGCTTCAAACAAGCGAATTATCGCGTAACAACACATTCTCGAATCCGACAAAAACTATATCCTGCCGACTCTATTTAGCCTCAGAGATGGTTTGAAACAATTGTTACAAAAATCAGAGAATGTGAAAAATTAGAGTGAAATTGCTTCAAACAAGCGAATTATCGCGAAACAACACCTGCTCGAATCCGACAAAAACTGTGCCCTGCCGAGTCCATTTAGCCTCAGAGACGGTTTGAAACAATTGTTACAAAAATCAGAGAATGTGAAAAATTAGAGTGAAATTGCATCAAATAAGCGAATTATCGCGAAACAACACCTGCTCGAATCCAACAAAAACTGTGCCCTGCCGCATTTAATTAGCCTCAGAGACGGTTTGAAACAATTGTTACAGAAATCAGACAATGTCAAAAATTAGAGTGAAATTGCTTCAAACAAGCGAATTATCGCAAAACAACACCTGCTCGAATCCAACAAAAACTGCGCCCTTTCGTCTCTACTGAGCCTCAGAGACGCTTTGAGACAAGTGTTTCAAAAATCAGAGAATGTGAGAAATTAGATTGAAATTGCTTCAAACAAGCGAATTATCGCGAAACAACAGCTGCTCGAATCCAGCAAAAATTGTGCCCTGCCGTCTCTACTGAGCCTCAAAGACGCTTTGAGACAAGTGTTACAAAAATCAGAGAATGTGAAAAATTAGAGAGAAATTGCTTCAAACAAGCGAATTATCCCGAAACAATACCTGCTCGAATCCAACAATAACTGTGCCCTGACGTCTCTATTGAGGCTCAGAGTCGCTTTGAGACAAGTGTTTTAAGAATCAGAGAATGTCATAAATGAGAGTGAAATTGCTTCAAACAAGCGAATTATCGCGAAACAACACCTGCTCGAATCCAACAAAAACTGCGCCCTGCCGTCTCTACTGAGCCTCAGAGACGCCTTGAGACAAGTGTTACAAAAATCAGAGAATGTCAAAAATTAGAGAGAAATTGCTTCAAACAAGCGAATTATTGCGAAACACCTGCTCGAATCCAACAATAACTGTGCACTGCCGTCTCTATTGAGGCTCAGAGTCGCTGTGAGACAAGTGCTTTAAGAATCAGAGAATGTCATAAATGAGAGTGAAATTGCTTCAAACAAGCGAATTATCGCGAAACAACACCTGCTCGAATCCAACAAAAACTGTGCCCTGCTGTCTCTACTGAGCCTCAGAGACGGTTTGAAACAATTGTTACAAAAATCAGAGAATGTGAAAAATTAGAGTGAAATTGCTTCAAATAAGCGAATTATCGCGAAACAACACCTGCTTGAATCCAACAAAAACTGTGCCCTGCTGTCTTTACCGAGCCTCAGAGACGCTTTGAGACAAGTGTTACAAAAATCAGAGAATGTCATAAATTAGAGTGAAATTGCTTCAAACAAGCGAATTATCGCGAAACAACACCTGCTCGAATCCGACAAAAACTTTGCCCTGCCGCATTTATTTAGCCTCAGAGAGGGTTTGAAACAATTGTTACAGAAATCAGACAATGTCAAAAATTAGAGTGAAATTGCTTCAAACAAGCGAATTATCGCGAAACAACACCTGCTCGAATCCAACAAAAACTGTTCCCCCCCGTCTCTACTGAGCCTCAGAGACGCTTTGAGACAAGTGTTACAAAAATCAGAGAATGTCAAAAATTAGAGTGAAATTGCTTCAAACAAGCGAATTATCGCGAAACAACACCTTCTTGAATCCGACAAAAACTATGCCCTGCCGACCCTATTTAGCCTCAGAGACGCTTTGAGACAAGTGTTACAAAAATCAGAGAATGTCGTAAATTAGAGTGAAATTGCTTCAAACAAGCGAATTATCGCGAAACAACACCTCGAATCCGACAAAAACTATGCCCTGCCGACCCTATTTAGCCTCAGAGACGCTTTGAGACAAGTGTTACAAAAATCAGAGAATGTCGTAAATTAGAGTGAAATTGCTTCAAACAAGCGAATTATCGCGTAACAACACATTCTCGAATCCGACAAAAACTATATCCTGCCGACTCTATTTAGCCTCAGAGATGGTTTGAAACAATTGTTACAAAAATCAGAGAATGTGAAAAATTAGAGTGAAATTGCTTCAAACAAGCGAATTATCGCGAAACAACACCTGCTCGAATCCGACAAAAACTGTGCCCTGCCGAGTCCATTTAGCCTCAGAGACGGTTTGAAACAATTGTTACAAAAATCAGAGAATGTGAAAAATTAGAGTGAAATTGCATCAAATAAGCGAATTATCGCGAAACAACACCTGCTCGAATCCAACAAAAACTGTGCCCTGCCGCATTTAATTAGCCTCAGAGACGCTTTGAGACAAGTGTTACAAAAATCAGAGAATGTCGTAAATTAGAGTGAAATTGCTTCAAACAAGCGAATTATCGCGAAACAACACAGGCTCGAATCCAACAAAAACTGTTCCCTGCCGTCTCTACTGAGCCTCAGAGACGCTTTGAGACAAGTGTTACAAAAATCAGAGAATGTGAAAAATTAGAGTGAAATTGCTTCAAACAAGCGAATTATCGCGAAACAACACCTCCTCGAATCCAACAAAAACTGTGCCCTGCCGTCTCTACTGAGCCTCAGAGACGCTTTTAAACAAGTGTTTCAAAAATCAGATAATGTCGTAAATTAGAGTGAAATTGCTTCAAACAAGCGAATTATCGCGAAACAACACCTCCTCGAATCCAACAAAAACTGTTCCCTGCCGTCTCTACTGAGCCTCAGAGACGCTTTGAGACAAGTGTTACAAAAATCAGAGAATGTGAAAAATTAGAGCGAAATTGCTTCAAACAAGCGAATTATCGCGAAACAACACCTGCTCGAATCCAACAAAAACTGTGCCCTGCCGTCTCTACTGAGCCTCAGAGACGCTTTTAAACAAGTGTTACAAAAATCACATAATGTCGTAAATTAGAGTGAAATTGCTTCAGACAAGCGAATTATCGCGAAACAACACCTCGAATCCGACAAAAACTATGCCCTGCCGACCCTATTTAGCCTCAGAGACGCTTTGAGACAAGTGTTACAAAAATCAGAGAATGTCGTAAATTAGAGTGAAATTGCTTCAAACAAGCGAATTATCGCGTAACAACACATTCTCGAATCCGACAAAAACTATATCCTGCCGACTCTATTTAGCCTCAGAGATGGTTTGAAACAATTGTTACAAAAATCAGAGAATGTGAAAAATTAGAGTGAAATTGCTTCAAACAAGCGAATTATCGCGAAACAACACCTGCTCGAATCCGACAAAAACTGTGCCCTGCCGAGTCCATTTAGCCTCAGAGACGGTTTGAAACAATTGTTACAGAAATCAGACAATGTCAAAAATTAGAGTGAAATTGCTTCAAACATGCGAATTATCGCGAAACAACACCTGCTCGAATCCAACAAAAACTGCGCCCTGCCGTCTCTACTGAGCCTCAGAGACGCCTTGAGACAAGTGTTACAAAAATCAGAGAATGTGAAAAATTAGAGTGAAATTGCTTCAAATAAGCGAATTATCGCGAAACAACACCTGCTCGAATCCAACAAAAACTGTGACCTGCTGTCTCTACTGAGCCTCAGAGACGCTTTGAGACAAGTGTTACAAAAATCAAAGAATGTCGTAAATCAGAGTGAAATTGCTTCTTACAAGCGAATTATCGCGAAACAACACCTGCTCGAATCCAACAAAAACTGTGCCCTGCCGTCTCTACTGAGCCTCAGAGACGCTTTGAGACAAGTGTTTCAAAAATCAGAGAATGTGAGAAATTAGATTGAAATTGCTTCAAACAAGCGAATTATCGCGAAACAACAGCTGCTCGAATCCAGCAAAAACTGTGCCCTGCCGTCTCTACTGAGCCTCAAAGACGCTTTGAGACAAGTGTTACAAAAATCAGAGAATGTGAAAAATTAGAGAGAAATTGCTTCAAACAAGCGAATTATCGCGAAACAACACCTGCTCGAATCCAACAATAACTGTGCCCTGCCGTCTCTATTGAGGCTCAGAGTCGCTTTGAGACAAGTGTTTTAAGAATCAGAGAATGTCATAAATGAGAGTGAAATTGCTTCAAACAAGCGAATTATCGCGAAACAACACCTGCTCGAATCCAACAAAAACTGCGCCCTGTCGTCTCTACTGAGCCTCAGAGACGCCTTGAGACAAGTGTTACAAAAATCAGAGAATGTCGTAAATTAGAGTGAAATTGCTTCAGACAAGCGAATTATCGCGAAACAACACCTCGAATCCGACAAAAACTATGCCCTGCCGACCCTATTTAGCCTCAGAGACGCTTTGAGACAAGTGTTACAAAAATCAGAGAATGTCGTAAATTAGAGTGAAATTGCTTCAAACAAGCGAATTATCGCGTAACAACACATTCTCGAATCCGACAAAAACTATATCCTGCCGACTCTATTTAGCCTCAGAGATGGTTTGAAACAATTGTTACAAAAATCAGAGAATGTGAAAAATTAGAGTGAAATTGCTTCAAACAAGCGAATTATCGCGAAACAACACCTGCTCGAATCCGACAAAAACTGTGCCCTGCCGAGTCCATTTAGCCTCAGAGACGGTTTGAAACAATTGTTACAAAAATCAGAGAATGTGAAAAATTAGAGTGAAATTGCATCAAATAAGCGAATTATCGCGAAACAACACCTGCTCGAATCCAACAAAAACTGTGCCCTGCCGCATTTAATTAGCCTCAGAGACGGTTTGAAACAATTGTTACAGAAATCAGACAATGTCAAAAATTAGAGTGAAATTGCTTCAAACAAGCGAATTATCGCAAAACAACACCTGCTCGAATCCAACAAAAACTGCGCCCTTTCGTCTCTACTGAGCCTCAGAGACGCTTTGAGACAAGTGTTTCAAAAATCAGAGAATGTGAGAAATTAGATTGAAATTGCTTCAAACAAGCGAATTATCGCGAAACAACAGCTGCTCGAATCCAGCAAAAATTGTGCCCTGCCGTCTCTACTGAGCCTCAAAGACGCTTTGAGACAAGTGTTACAAAAATCAGAGAATGTGAAAAATTAGAGAGAAATTGCTTCAAACAAGCGAATTATCCCGAAACAATACCTGCTCGAATCCAACAATAACTGTGCCCTGACGTCTCTATTGAGGCTCAGAGTCGCTTTGAGACAAGTGTTTTAAGAATCAGAGAATGTCATAAATGAGAGTGAAATTGCTTCAAACAAGCGAATTATCGCGAAACAACACCTGCTCGAATCCAACAAAAACTGCGCCCTGCCGTCTCTACTGAGCCTCAGAGACGCCTTGAGACAAGTGTTACAAAAATCAGAGAATGTCAAAAATTAGAGAGAAATTGCTTCAAACAAGCGAATTATTGCGAAACACCTGCTCGAATCCAACAATAACTGTGCACTGCCGTCTCTATTGAGGCTCAGAGTCGCTGTGAGACAAGTGCTTTAAGAATCAGAGAATGTCATAAATGAGAGTGAAATTGCTTCAAACAAGCGAATTATCGCGAAACAACACCTGCTCGAATCCAACAAAAACTGTGCCCTGCTGTCTCTACTGAGCCTCAGAGACGGTTTGAAACAATTGTTACAAAAATCAGAGAATGTGAAAAATTAGAGTGAAATTGCTTCAAATAAGCGAATTATCGCGAAACAACACCTGCTTGAATCCAACAAAAACTGTGCCCTGCTGTCTTTACCGAGCCTCAGAGACGCTTTGAGACAAGTGTTACAAAAATCAGAGAATGTCATAAATTAGAGTGAAATTGCTTCAAACAAGCGAATTATCGCGAAACAACACCTGCTCGAATCCGACAAAAACTTTGCCCTGCCGCATTTATTTAGCCTCAGAGAGGGTTTGAAACAATTGTTACAGAAATCAGACAATGTCAAAAATTAGAGTGAAATTGCTTCAAACAAGCGAATTATCGCGAAACAACACCTGCTCGAATCCAACAAAAACTGTTCCCCCCCGTCTCTACTGAGCCTCAGAGACGCTTTGAGACAAGTGTTACAAAAATCAGAGAATGTCAAAAATTAGAGTGAAATTGCTTCAAACAAGCGAATTATCGCGAAACAACACCTTCTTGAATCCGACAAAAACTATGCCCTGCCGACCCTATTTAGCCTCAGAGACGCTTTGAGACAAGTGTTACAAAAATCAGAGAATGTCGTAAATTAGAGTGAAATTGCTTCAAACAAGCGAATTCTCGCGAAACAACACCTGCTCGAATCCAACAAAAACTCTTCCCTGCCGTCTCTACTGAGCCTCAGAGACGCTTTTAAACAAGTGTTACAAAAATCAGATAATGTTGTAAATTAGAGTGAAATTGCTTCAAAAAAGCGAATTATCGCGAAACAACACCTTCTCGAATCCGACAAAATATCCTGCCGACTCTCTTTAGCCTCAAGACGGTTTGAAACAATTGTTACAAAAATCAGAGAATGTGAAAAATTAGAGTGAAATTGCTTCAAACAAGCGAATTATCGCGAAAGAACACCTGCTCGAATCCGACAAAAACTGTGCCCTGCCGAGTCCATTTTGCCTCAGAGACGGTTTGAAACAATTGTTACAAAAATCAGAGAATGTGAAAAATTAGAGTGAAATTGCTTCAAATAAGCGAATTATCGCGAAACAAAACCTTCTCGAATCCGACAAAAACTATGCCCTGCCGACCCTATTTAGCCTCAGAGACGCTTTGAGACAAGTGTTACAAAAATCAGAGAATGTCGTAAATTAGAGTGAAATTGCTTCAAACAAGCGAATTATCGCGAAACAACACATGCTCGAATCCAACAAAAACTGTTCCCTGCCGTCTCTACTGAGCCTCAGAGACGCTTTGAGACAAGTGTTACAAAAATCAGATAATGTCGTAAATTAGAGTGAAATTGCTTCAAACAAGCGAATTATCGCGAAACAACACCTGCTCGAATCCAACAAAAACTGTTCCCTGCCGTCTCTACTGAGCCTCAGAGACGCTTTGAGACAAGTGTTACAAAAATCAGAGAATGTGAAAAATTAGAGCGAAATTGCTTCAAACAAGCGAATTATCGCGAAACAACACCTGCTCGAATCCAACAAAAACTGTGCCCTGCCGTCTCTACTGAGCCTCAGAGACGCTTTTAAACAAGTGTTACAAAAATCAGATAATGTCGTAAATTAGAGTGAAATTGCCTCAGACAAGCGAATTATCGCGAAACAACACCTCGAATCCGACAAAAACTATGCCCTGCCGACCCTATTTAGCCTCAGAGACGCTTTGAGACAAGTGTTACAAAAATCAGAGAATGTCGTAAATTAGAGTGAAATTGCTTCAAACAAGCGAATTATCGCGTAACAACACATTCTCGAATCCGACAAAAACTATATCCTGCCGACTCTATTTAGCCTCAGAGATGGTTTGAAACAATTGTTACAAAAATCAGAGAATGTGAAAAATTAGAGTGAAATTGCTTCAAACAAGCGAATTATCGCGAAACAACACCTGCTCGAATCCGACAAAAACTGTGCCCTGCCGACCCTATTTAGCCTCAGAGACGCTTTGAGACAAGTGTTACAAAAATCAGAGAATGTCGTAAATTAGAGTGAAATTGCTTCAAACAAGCGAATTATCGCGAAACAACACATGCTCGAATCCAACAAAAACTGTTCCCTGCCGTCTCTACTGAGCCTCAGAGACGCTTTGAGACAAGTGTTACAAAAATCAGAGAATGTCGTAAATTAGAGTGAAATTGCTTCAAACAAGCGAATTATCGCGAAACAACACAGGCTCGAATCCAACAAAAACTGTTCCCTGCCGTCTCTACTGAGCCTCAGAGACGCTTTGAGACAAGTGTTACAAAAATCAGAGAATGTGAAAAATTAGAGTGAAATTGCTTCAAACAAGCGAATTATCGCGAAACAACACCTCCTCGAATCCAACAAAAACTGTGCCCTGCCGTCTCTACTGAGCCTCAGAGACGCTTTTAAACAAGTGTTTCAAAAATCAGATAATGTCGTAAATTAGAGTGAAATTGCTTCAAACAAGCGAATTATCGCGAAACAACACCTCCTCGAATCCAACAAAAACTGTTCCCTGCCGTCTCTACTGAGCCTCAGAGACGCTTTGAGACAAGTGTTACAAAAATCAGAGAATGTGAAAAATTAGAGCGAAATTGCTTCAAACAAGCGAATTATCGCGAAACAACACCTGCTCGAATCCAACAAAAACTGTGCCCTGCCGTCTCTACTGAGCCTCAGAGACGCTTTTAAACAAGTGTTACAAAAATCAGATAATGTCGTAAATTAGAGTGAAATTGCTTCAGACAAGCGAATTATCGCGAAACAACACCTCGAATCCGACAAAAACTATGCCCTGCCGACCCTATTTAGCCTCAGAGACGCTTTGAGACAAGTGTTACAAAAATCAGAGAATGTCGTAAATTAGAGTGAAATTGCTTCAAACAAGCGAATTATCGCGTAACAACACATTCTCGAATCCGACAAAAACTATATCCTGCCGACTCTATTTAGCCTCAGAGATGGTTTGAAACAATTGTTACAAAAATCAGAGAATGTGAAAAATTAGAGTGAAATTGCTTCAAACAAGCGAATTATCGCGAAACAACACCTGCTCGAATCCGACAAAAACTGTGCCCTGCCGAGTCCATTTAGCCTCAGAGACGGTTTGAAACAATTGTTACAGAAATCAGACAATGTCAAAAATTAGAGTGAAATTGCTTCAAACATGCGAATTATCGCGAAACAACACCTGCTCGAATCCAACAAAAACTGCGCCCTGCCGTCTCTACTGAGCCTCAGAGACGCCTTGAGACAAGTGTTACAAAAATCAGAGAATGCCAAAAATTAGAAATTGCTTCAAACAAGCGAATTATCGCGAAACAACACCTGCTCGAATCCAACAAAAACTGTGCCCTGCTGTCTCTACTGAGCCTCAGAGACGGTTTGAAACAATTGTTACAAAAATCAGAGAATGTGAAAAATTAGAGTGAAATTGCTTCAAATAAGCGAATTATCGCGAAACAACACCTGCTCGAATCCAACAAAAACTGTGACCTGCTGTCTCTACTGAGCCTCAGAGACGCTTTGAGACAAGTGTTACAAAAATCAAAGAATGTCGTAAATCAGAGTGAAATTGCTTCTTACAAGCGAATTATCGCGAAACAACACCTGCTCGAATCCAACAAAAACTGTGCCCTGCCGTCTCTACTGAGCCTCAGAGACGCTTTGAGACAAGTGTTTCAAAAATCAGAGAATGTGAGAAATTAGATTGAAATTGCTTCAAACAAGCGAATTATCGCGAAACAACAGCTGCTCGAATCCAGCAAAAACTGTGCCCTGCCGTCTCTACTGAGCCTCAAAGACGCTTTGAGACAAGTGTTACAAAAATCAGAGAATGTGAAAAATTAGAGAGAAATTGCTTCAAACAAGCGAATTATCGCGAAACAACACCTGCTCGAATCCAACAATAACTGTGCCCTGCCGTCTCTATTGAGGCTCAGAGTCGCTTTGAGACAAGTGTTTTAAGAATCAGAGAATGTCATAAATGAGAGTGAAATTGCTTCAAACAAGCGAATTATCGCGAAACAACACCTGCTCGAATCCAACAAAAACTGCGCCCTGTCGTCTCTACTGAGCCTCAGAGACGCCTTGAGACAAGTGTTACAAAAATCAGAGAATGTCGTAAATTAGAGTGAAATTGCTTCAGACAAGCGAATTATCGCGAAACAACACCTCGAATCCGACAAAAACTATGCCCTGCCGACCCTATTTAGCCTCAGAGACGCTTTGAGACAAGTGTTACAAAAATCAGAGAATGTCGTAAATTAGAGTGAAATTGCTTCAAACAAGCGAATTATCGCGTAACAACACATTCTCGAATCCGACAAAAACTATATCCTGCCGACTCTATTTAGCCTCAGAGATGGTTTGAAACAATTGTTACAAAAATCAGAGAATGTGAAAAATTAGAGTGAAATTGCTTCAAACAAGCGAATTATCGCGAAACAACACCTGCTCGAATCCGACAAAAACTGTGCCCTGCCGAGTCCATTTAGCCTCAGAGACGGTTTGAAACAATTGTTACAAAAATCAGAGAATGTGAAAAATTAGAGTGAAATTGCATCAAATAAGCGAATTATCGCGAAACAACACCTGCTCGAATCCAACAAAAACTGTGCCCTGCCGCATTTAATTAGCCTCAGAGACGGTTTGAAACAATTGTTACAGAAATCAGACAATGTCAAAAATTAGAGTGAAATTGCTTCAAACAAGCGAATTATCGCAAAACAACACCTGCTCGAATCCAACAAAAACTGCGCCCTTTCGTCTCTACTGAGCCTCAGAGACGCTTTGAGACAAGTGTTTCAAAAATCAGAGAATGTGAGAAATTAGATTGAAATTGCTTCAAACAAGCGAATTATCGCGAAACAACAGCTGCTCGAATCCAGCAAAAATTGTGCCCTGCCGTCTCTACTGAGCCTCAAAGACGCTTTGAGACAAGTGTTACAAAAATCAGAGAATGTGAAAAATTAGAGAGAAATTGCTTCAAACAAGCGAATTATCCCGAAACAATACCTGCTCGAATCCAACAATAACTGTGCCCTGCCGTCTCTATTGAGGCTCAGAGTCGCTTTGAGACAAGTGTTTTAAGAATCAGAGAATGTCATAAATGAGAGTGAAATTGCTTCAAACAAGCGAATTATCGCGAAACAACACCTGCTCGAATCCAACAAAAACTGCGCCCTGCCGTCTCTACTGAGCCTCAGAGACGCCTTGAGACAAGTGTTACAAAAATCAGAGAATGTCAAAAATTAGAGAGAAATTGCTTCAAACAAGCGAATTATTGCGAAACACCTGCTCGAATCCAACAATAACTGTGCACTGCCGTCTCTATTGAGGCTCAGAGTCGCTGTGAGACAAGTGCTTTAAGAATCAGAGAATGTCATAAATGAGAGTGAAATTGCTTCAAACAAGCGAATTATCGCGAAACAACACCTGCTCGAATCCAACAAAAACTGTGCCCTGCTGTCTCTACTGAGCCTCAGAGACGGTTTGAAACAATTGTTACAAAAATCAGAGAATGTGAAAAATTAGAGTGAAATTGCTTCAAATAAGCGAATTATCGCGAAACAACACCTGCTTGAATCCAACAAAAACTGTGCCCTGCTGTCTTTACCGAGCCTCAGAGACGCTTTGAGACAAGTGTTACAAAAATCAGAGAATGTCATAAATTAGAGTGAAATTGCTTCAAACAAGCGAATTATCGCGAAACAACACCTGCTCGAATCCGACAAAAACTTTGCCCTGCCGCATTTATTTAGCCTCAGAGAGGGTTTGAAACAATTGTTACAGAAATCAGACAATGTCAAAAATTAGAGTGAAATTGCTTCAAACAAGCGAATTATCGCGAAACAACACCTGCTCGAATCCAACAAAAACTGTTCCCCCCCGTCTCTACTGAGCCTCAGAGACGCTTTGAGACAAGTGTTACAAAAATCAGAGAATGTCAAAAATTAGAGTGAAATTGCTTCAAACAAGCGAATTATCGCGAAACAACACCTTCTTGAATCCGACAAAAACTATGCCCTGCCGACCCTATTTAGCCTCAGAGACGCTTTGAGACAAGTGTTACAAAAATCAGAGAATGTCGTAAATTAGAGTGAAATTGCTTCAAACAAGCGAATTCTCGCGAAACAACACCTGCTCGAATCCAACAAAAACTCTTCCCTGCCGTCTCTACTGAGCCTCAGAGACGCTTTTAAACAAGTGTTACAAAAATCAGATAATGTTGTAAATTAGAGTGAAATTGCTTCAAAAAAGCGAATTATCGCGAAACAACACCTTCTCGAATCCGACAAAATATCCTGCCGACTCTCTTTAGCCTCAAGACGGTTTGAAACAATTGTTACAAAAATCAGAGAATGTGAAAAATTAGAGTGAAATTGCTTCAAACAAGCGAATTATCGCGAAAGAACACCTGCTCGAATCCGACAAAAACTGTGCCCTGCCGAGTCCATTTTGCCTCAGAGACGGTTTGAAACAATTGTTACAAAAATCAGAGAATGTGAAAAATTAGAGTGAAATTGCTTCAAATAAGCGAATTATCGCGAAACAAAACCTTCTCGAATCCGACAAAAACTATGCCCTGCCGACCCTATTTAGCCTCAGAGACGCTTTGAGACAAGTGTTACAAAAATCAGAGAATGTCGTAAATTAGAGTGAAATTGCTTCAAACAAGCGAATTATCGCGAAACAACACATGCTCGAATCCAACAAAAACTGTTCCCTGCCGTCTCTACTGAGCCTCAGAGACGCTTTGAGACAAGTGTTACAAAAATCAGATAATGTCGTAAATTAGAGTGAAATTGCTTCAAACAAGCGAATTATCGCGAAACAACACCTGCTCGAATCCAACAAAAACTGTTCCCTGCCGTCTCTACTGAGCCTCAGAGACGCTTTGAGACAAGTGTTACAAAAATCAGAGAATGTGAAAAATTAGAGCGAAATTGCTTCAAACAAGCGAATTATCGCGAAACAACACCTGCTCGAATCCAACAAAAACTGTGCCCTGCCGTCTCTACTGAGCCTCAGAGACGCTTTTAAACAAGTGTTACAAAAATCAGATAATGTCGTAAATTAGAGTGAAATTGCCTCAGACAAGCGAATTATCGCGAAACAACACCTCGAATCCGACAAAAACTATGCCCTGCCGACCCTATTTAGCCTCAGAGACGCTTTGAGACAAGTGTTACAAAAATCAGAGAATGTCGTAAATTAGAGTGAAATTGCTTCAAACAAGCGAATTATCGCGTAACAACACATTCTCGAATCCGACAAAAACTATATCCTGCCGACTCTATTTAGCCTCAGAGATGGTTTGAAACAATTGTTACAAAAATCAGAGAATGTGAAAAATTAGAGTGAAATTGCTTCAAACAAGCGAATTATCGCGAAACAACACCTGCTCGAATCCGACAAAAACTGTGCCCTGCCGAGTCCATTTAGCCTCAGAGACGGTTTGAAACAATTGTTACAAAAATCAGAGAATGTGAAAAATTAGAGTGAAATTGCATCAAATAAGCGAATTATCGCGAAACAACACCTGCTCGAATCCAACAAAAACTGTGCCCTGCCGCATTTAATTAGCCTCAGAGACGGTTTGAAACAATTGTTACAGAAATCAGACAATGTAAAAATTAGAGTGAAATTGTTTCAAACAAGCGAATTATCGCAAAACAACACCTGCTCGAATCCAACAAAAACTGCGCCCTGCCGTCTCTACTGAGCCTCAGAGACGCTTTGAGACAAGTGTTACAAAAATCAGAGAATGTGAAAAATTAGAGTGAAATTGCTTCAAACAAGGGAATTATCGCGAAACAACACCTTCTCGAATCCGACAAAAACTATGCCCTGCCGACTCTATTTCGCCTCAGTGACGGTTTCAAACAATTGTTACAAAAATCAGAGAATGTGAAAAATTAGAGTGAAATTGCTTCAAACAAGCGAATTATCGCGAAACAAACCCTGCTCCAATCCAACAAAAACTGTGCCATGCTGTCTCTACTGAGCCTCAGAGACGCTTTGAGACAAGTGTTACAAAAATCAAAGAATGTCATAAATTAGAGTGAAATTGCTTCAAACAAGCGAATTATCGCGAAACAACACCTGCTCGAATCCAACAAAAACTGCGCCCTGCCGTGTCTACTGAGCCTCAGAGACCCTTTGAGACAAGTGTTACAAAAACCAGAGAATGTCAAAAATTAGAGTGAAATTGCTTCACACAAGCGAATTATCGCGAAACCACACCTGCTCGAATCCGACAAAAAATATGCCCTGCCGACTCTATTTAGCCTCAGACACGGTTTGAAACAATTGTTACAAAAATCAGAGAATGTGAAAAATTAGAGTGAAATTGCTTGAAATAAGCGAATTATCGCGAGACAACACCTGCTTGAATCCAACAAAACCCGCGCCCTGCCGTCTCTACTGAGCCTCAGAGACCCTTTGAGACCAGTGTTACAAAAATCAGAGAATGTCAAAAATTAGAGTGAAATTGCTTCACACAAGCGAATTATCGCGAAACCACACCTGCTCGAATCCGACAAAAAATATGCCCTGCCGACTCTATTTAGCCTCAGAGACGGTTTGAAACAATTGTTACAAAAATCAGAGAATGTGAAAAATTAGAGTGAAATTGCTTCAAACAAGCGAATTATCGCGAAACAACACCTTCTCGAATCCGACAAAAACTATATCCTGCCGACTCTATTTAGCCTCAGAGACGGTTTGAAACAATTGTTACAAAAATCAGAGAATGTGAAAAATTAGAGTGAAATTGCTTCAAACAAGCGAATTATCGCGAAACAGCACCTTCTCGAATCCGACAAAAACTATGCCCTGCCGACTCTATTTAGCCTCAGTGACGGTTTGAAACAATTGTTACAAAAATCAGAGAATGTGAAAAATTAGAGTGATATTGCTTCAAACAAGCGAATTATCGCGAAACAACACCTGCTCGAATCCAACAAAAACTGTGCCCTGCCGCATTTAATTAGCCTCAGAGACGGTTTGAAACAATTGTTACAGAAATCAGACAATGTAAAAATTAGAGTGAAATTGTTTCAAACAAGCGAATTATCGCAAAACAACACCTGCTCGAATCCAACAAAAACTGCGCCCTGCCGTCTCTACTGAGCCTCAGAGACGCTTTGAGACAAGTGTTAAAAAAACAGAGAATGTCAAAAATTATTGTGAAATTGCTTCAAACTTGGGAATTATCGCGAAACA
Source organism: Tenodera sinensis (assembly GCA_030765045.1). Classification (NCBI taxonomy): domain Eukaryota; kingdom Metazoa; phylum Arthropoda; class Insecta; order Mantodea; family Mantidae; genus Tenodera; species Tenodera sinensis. The sequence continues at coordinate 215,934,439 of CM060964.1, read as the reverse complement.
ACAACTTCTCGAATCCAACAAAAACTGTTCCCTGCCGTCTCTACTGAGCCTCAGAGACGCTTTGAGACAAGTGTTACAAAAATCAGAGAATGTCAAAAATTAGAGTGAAATTGCTTCAAACAAGCGAATTATCGCGAAACAACACCTGCTCGAATCCAACAAAAACTGCGCGCTGCCGTCTCTACTGAGCCTCAGAGACGCTTTGAGACAAGTGTTACAAAAACCAAACAATGTCGTAAATTAGAGTGAAATTGCTTCAAACAAGCGAATTATCGCGAAACAACACCTGCTCGAATCCAACAAAAACTGTTCCCTGCCGTCTCTACTGAGCCTCAGAGACGCTTTGAGACAAGTGTTACAAAAATCAGAGAATGTCAAAAATTAGAGTGAAATTGTATCAGACAAGCGAATTATCGCGAAACAACACCTTCTCGAATCCGACAAAAACTATGCCCTGCCGACCCTAATTAGCCTCAGAGACGCTTTGAGACAAGTGTTACAAAAATCAGAGAATGTCGTAAATTAGAGTGAAATTGCTTCAAACAAGCGAATTATCGCGAAACAACACCTGCTCGAATCCGACAAAAACTGTGCCCTGCCGAGTCCATTTAGCCTCAGAGACGGTTTGAAACAATTGTTACAAAAATCAGAGAATGTGAAAAATTAGAGTGAAATTGCTTCAAATAAGCGAATTATCGCGAAACAACACCTGCTCGAATCCAACAAAAACTGTGCCCTGCCGCATTTATTTAGCCTCAGAGACGGTTTGAAACAATTGTTACAGAAATCAGACGTCAAAAATTAGAGTGAAATTGCTTCAAACAAGCGAATTATCGCAAAACAACACCTGCTCGAATCCAACAAAAACTGCGCCCTGCCGTCTCTACTGAGCCTCAGAGACGCTTTGAGACAAGTGTTTCAAAAATCAGAGAATGTGAGAAATTAGATTGAAATTGCTTCAAACAAGCGAATTATCGCGAAACAACAGCTGCTCGAATCCAGCAAAAACTGTGCCCTGCCGTCTCTACTGAGCCTCAAAGACGCTTTGAGACAAGTGTTACAAAAATCAGAGAATGTGAAAAATTAGAGAGAAATTGCTTCAAACAAGCGAATTATCGCGAAACAACACCTGCTCGAATCCAACAATAACTGTGCCCTGCCGTCTCTATTGAGGCTCAGAGTCGCTTTGAGACAAGTGTTTTAAGAATCAGAGAATGTCATAAATGAGAGTGAAATTGCTTCAAACAAGCGAATTATCGCGAAACAACACCTGCTCGAATCCAACAAAAACTGCGCCCTGCCGTCTCTACTGAGCCTCAGAGACGCCTTGAGACAAGTGTTACAAAAATCAGAGAATGTCAAAAATTAGAGAGAAATTGCTTCAAACAAGCGAATTATTGCGAAACACCTGCTCGAATCCAACAATAACTGTGCACTGCCGTCTCTATTGAGGCTCAGAGTCGCTGTGAGACAAGTGCTTTAAGAATCAGAGAATGTCATAAATGAGAGTGAAATTGCTTCAAACAAGCGAATTATCGCGAAACAACACCTGCTCGAATCCAACAAAAACTGTGCCCTGCTGTCTCTACTGAGCCTCAGAGACGGTTTGAAACAATTGTTACAAAAATCAGAGAATGTGAAAAATTAGAGTGAAATTGCTTCAAATAAGCGAATTATCGCGAAACAACACCTGCTTGAATCCAACAAAAACTGTGCCCTGCTGTCTTTACAGAGCCTCAGAGACGCTTTGAGACAAGTGTTACAAAAATCAGAGAATGTCATAAATTAGAGTGAAATTGCTTCAAACAAGCGAATTATCGCGAAACAACACCTGCTCGAATCCGACAAAAACTTTGCCCTGCCGCATTTATTTAGCCTCAGAGAGGGTTTGAAACAATTGTTACAGAAATCAGACAATGTTAAAAATTAGAGTGAAATTGCTTCAAACAAGCGAATTATCGCGAAACACACCTGCTCGAATCCAACAAAAACTGTTCCCCCCCGTCTCTACTGAGCCTCAGAGACGCTTTGAGACAAGTGTTACAAAAATCAGAGAATGTCAAAAATTAGAGTGAAATTGCTTCAAACAAGCGAATTATCGCGAAACAACACCTTCTCGAATCCGAAGAAAACTATGCCCTGCCGACCCTATTTAGCCTCAAGGACGCTTTGAGACAAGTGTTACAAAAATCAGAGAATGTCGTAAATTAGAGTGAAATTGCTTCAAACAAGCGAATTCTCGCGAAACAACACCTGCTCGAATCCAACAAAAACTGTTCCCTGCCGTCTCTACTGAGCCTCAGAGACGCTTTTAAACAAGTGTTACAAAAATCAGATAATGTCGTAAATTAGAGTGAAATTGCTTCAAACAAGCGAATTATCGCGAAACAACACCTTCTCGAATCCGACAAAATATCCTGCCGACTCTATTTAGCCTCAAGACGGTTTGAAACAATTGTTACAAAAATCAGAGAATGTGAAAAATTAGAGTGATATTGCTTCAAACAAGCGAATTATCGCGAAACAACACCTCGAATCCGACAAAAACTATGCCCTGCCGACCCTATTTAGCCTCAGAGACGCTTTGAGACAAGTGTTACAAAAATCAGAGAATGTCGTAAATTAGAGTGAAATTGCTTCAAACAAGCGAATTATCGCGTAACAACACATTCTCGAATCCGACAAAAACTATATCCTGCCGACTCTATTTAGCCTCAGAGATGGTTTGAAACAATTGTTACAAAAATCAGAGAATGTGAAAAATTAGAGTGAAATTGCTTCAAACAAGCGAATTATCGCGAAACAACACCTGCTCGAATCCGACAAAAACTGTGCCCTGCCGAGTCCATTTAGCCTCAGAGACGGTTTGAAACAATTGTTACAGAAATCAGACAATGTCAAAAATTAGAGTGAAATTGCTTCAAACAAGCGAATTATCGCGAAACAACACCTGCTCGAATCCAACAAAAACTGCGCCCTGCCGTCTCTACTGAGCCTCAGAGACGCCTTGAGACAAGTGTTACAAAAATCAGAGAATGCCAAAAATTAGAAATTGCTTCAAACAAGCGAATTATCGCGAAACAACACCTGCTCGAATCCAACAAAAACTGTGCCCTGCTGTCTCTACTGAGCCTCAGAGACGGTTTGAAACAATTAGTACAAAAATCAGAGAATGTGAAAAATTAGAGTGAAATTGCTTCAAATAAGCGAATTATCGCGAAACAACACCTGCTCGAATCCAACAAAAACTGTGACCTGCTGTCTCTACTGAGCCTCAGAGACGCTTTGAGACAAGTGTTACAAAAATCAAAGAATGTCGTAAATCAGAGTGAAATTGCTTCTTACAAGCGAATTATCGCGAAACAACACCTGCTCGAATCCAACAAAAACTGTGCCCTGCCGTCTCTACTGAGCCTCAGAGACGCTTTGAGACAAGTGTTTCAAAAATCAGAGAATGTGAGAAATTAGATTGAAATTGCTTCAAACAAGCGAATTATCGCGAAACAACAGCTGCTCGAATCCAGCAAAAACTGTGCCCTGCCGTCTCTACTGAGCCTCAAAGACGCTTTGAGACAAGTGTTACAAAAATCAGAGAATGTGAAAAATTAGAGAGAAATTGCTTCAAACAAGCGAATTATCGCGAAACAACACCTGCTCGAATCCAACAATAACTGTGCCCTGCCGTCTCTATTGAGGCTCAGAGTCGCTTTGAGACAAGTGTTTTAAGAATCAGAGAATGTCATAAATGAGAGTGAAATTGCTTCAAACAAGCGAATTATCGCGAAACAACACCTGCTCGAATCCAACAAAAACTGCGCCCTGTCGTCTCTACTGAGCCTCAGAGACGCCTTGAGACAAGTGTTACAAAAATCAGAGAATGTCGTAAATTAGAGTGAAATTGCTTCAGACAAGCGAATTATCGCGAAACAACACCTCGAATCCGACAAAAACTATGCCCTGCCGACCCTATTTAGCCTCAGAGACGCTTTGAGACAAGTGTTACAAAAATCAGAGAATGTCGTAAATTAGAGTGAAATTGCTTCAAACAAGCGAATTATCGCGTAACAACACATTCTCGAATCCGACAAAAACTATATCCTGCCGACTCTATTTAGCCTCAGAGATGGTTTGAAACAATTGTTACAAAAATCAGAGAATGTGAAAAATTAGAGTGAAATTGCTACAAACAAGCGAATTATCGCGAAACAACACCTGCTCGAATCCGACAAAAACTGTGCCCTGCCGAGTCCATTTAGCCTCAGAGACGGTTTGAAACAATTGTTACAAAAATCAGAGAATGTGAAAAATTAGAGTGAAATTGCATCAAATAAGCGAATTATCGCGAAACAACACCTGCTCGAATCCAACAAAAACTGTGCCCTGCCGCATTTAATTAGCCTCAGAGACGGTTTGAAACAATTGTTACAGAAATCAGACAATGTCAAAAATTAGAGTGAAATTGCTTCAAACAAGCGAATTATCGCAAAACAACACCTGCTCGAATCCAACAAAAACTGCGCCCTTTCGTCTCTACTGAGCCTCAGAGACGCTTTGAGACAAGTGTTTCAAAAATCAGAGAATGTGAGAAATTAGATTGAAATTGCTTCAAACAAGCGAATTATCGCGAAACAACAGCTGCTCGAATCCAGCAAAAATTGTGCCCTGCCGTCTCTACTGAGCCTCAAAGACGCTTTGAGACAAGTGTTACAAAAATCAGAGAATGTGAAAAATTAGAGAGAAATTGCTTCAAACAAGCGAATTATCCCGAAACAATACCTGCTCGAATCCAACAATAACTGTGCCCTGCCGTCTCTATTGAGGCTCAGAGTCGCTTTGAGACAAGTGTTTTAAGAATCAGAGAATGTCATAAATGAGAGTGAAATTGCTTCAAACAAGCGAATTATCGCGAAACAACACCTGCTCGAATCCAACAAAAACTGCGACCTGCCGTCTCTACTGAGCCTCAGAGACGCCTTGAGACAAGTGTTACAAAAATCAGAGAATGTCAAAAATTAGAGAGAAATTGCTTCAAACAAGCGAATTATTGCGAAACACCTGCTCGAATCCAACAATAACTGTGCACTGCCGTCTCTATTGAGGCTCAGAGTCGCTGTGAGACAAGTGCTTTAAGAATCAGAGAATGTCATAAATTAGAGTGAAATTGCTTCAAACAAGCGAATTATCGCGAAACAAACCCTGCTCCAATCCAACAAAAACTGTGCCATGCTGTCTCTACTGAGCCTCAGAGACGCTTTGAGACAAGTGTTACAAAAATCAAAGAATGTCATAAATTAGAGTGAAATTGCTTCAAACAAGCGAATTATCGCGAAACAACACCTGCTCGAATCCAACAAAAACTGCGCCCTGCCGTGTCTACTGAGCCTCAGAGACCCTTTGAGACAAGTGTTACAAAAACCAGAGAATGTCAAAAATTAGAGTGAAATTGCTTCACACAAGCGAATTATCGCGAAACCACACCTGCTCGAATCCGACAAAAAATATGCCCTGCCGACTCTATTTAGCCTCAGACACGGTTTGAAACAATTGTTACAAAAATCAGAGAATGTGAAAAATTAGAGTGAAATTGCTTGAAATAAGCGAATTATCGCGAGACAACACCTGCTTGAATCCAACAAAACCCGCGCCCTGCCGTCTCTACTGAGCCTCAGAGACCCTTTGAGACCAGTGTTACAAAAATCAGAGAATGTCAAAAATTAGAGTGAAATTGCTTCACACAAGCGAATTATCGCGAAACCACACCTGCTCGAATCCGACAAAAAATATGCCCTGCCGACTCTATTTAGCCTCAGAGACGGTTTGAAACAATTGTTACAAAAATCAGAGAATGTGAAAAATTAGAGTGAAATTGCTTCAAACAAGCGAATTATCGCGAAACAACACCTTCTCGAATCCGACAAAAACTATATCCTGCCGACTCTATTTAGCCTCAGAGACGGTTTGAAACAATTGTTACAAAAATCAGAGAATGTGAAAAATTAGAGTGAAATTGCTTCAAACAAGCGAATTATCGCGAAACAGCACCTTCTCGAATCCGACAAAAACTATGCCCTGCCGACTCTATTTAGCCTCAGTGACGGTTTGAAACAATTGTTACAAAAATCAGAGAATGTGAAAAATTAGAGTGATATTGCTTCAAACAAGCGAATTATCGCGAAACAACACCTGCTCGAATCCAACAAAAACTGTGCCCTGCCGCATTTAATTAGCCTCAGAGACGGTTTGAAACAATTGTTACAGAAATCAGACAATGTAAAAATTAGAGTGAAATTGTTTCAAACAAGCGAATTATCGCAAAACAACACCTGCTCGAATCCAAAAAAACTGCGCCCTGCCGTCTCTACTGAGCCTCAGAGACGCTTTGAGACAAGTGTTAAAAAAACAGAGAATGTCAAAAATTATTGTGAAATTGCTTCAAACTTGGGAATTATCGCGAAACAACAACTTCTCGAATCCGACAAAAACTATGCCCTGCCGACTCTATTTAGCCTCAGAGACGGTTTGAAACAAGTGTTACAAAAATCAGAGAATGTCAAAAATTAGAGTGAAATTGCTTCAAACAAGCGAATTATCGCGAAACAACACCTGCTCGAATCCAACAAAAACTGCGCGCTGCCGTCTCTACTGAGCCTCAGAGACGCTTTGAGACAAGTGTTACAAAAACCAAACAATGTCGTAAATTAGAGTGAAATTGCTTCAAACAAGCGAATTATCGCGAAACAACACCTGCTCGAATCCAACAAAAACTGTTCCCTGCCGTCTCTACTGAGCCTCAGAGACGCTTTGAGACAAGTGTTACAAAAATCAGAGAATGTCAAAAATTAGAGTGAAATTGTATCAGACAAGCGAATTATCGCGAAACAACACCTTCTCGAATCCGACAAAAACTATGCCCTGCCGACCCTAATTAGCCTCAGAGACGCTTTGAGACAAGTGTTACAAAAATCAGAGAATGTCGTAAATTAGAGTGAAATTGCTTCAAACAAGCGAATTATCGCGAAACAACACCTGCTCGAATCCGACAAAAACTGTGCCCTGCCGAGTCCATTTAGCCTCAGAGACGGTTTGAAACAATTGTTACAAAAATCAGAGAATGTGAAAAATTAGAGTGAAATTGCTTCAAATAAGCGAATTATCGCGAAACAACACCTGCTCGAATCCAACAAAAACTGTGCCCTGCCGCATTTATTTAGCCTCAGAGACGGTTTGAAACAATTGTTACAGAAATCAGACGTCAAAAATTAGAGTGAAATTGCTTCAAACAAGCGAATTATCGCAAAACAACACCTGCTCGAATCCAACAAAAACTGCGCCCTGCCGTCTCTACTGAGCCTCAGAGACGCTTTGAGACAAGTGTTTCAAAAATCAGAGAATGTGAGAAATTAGATTGAAATTGCTTCAAACAAGCGAATTATCGCGAAACAACAGCTGCTCGAATCCAGCAAAAACTGTGCCCTGCCGTCTCTACTGAGCCTCAAAGACGCTTTGAGACAAGTGTTACAAAAATCAGAGAATGTGAAAAATTAGAGAGAAATTGCTTCAAACAAGCGAATTATCGCGAAACAACACCTGCTCGAATCCAACAATAACTGTGCCCTGCCGTCTCTATTGAGGCTCAGAGTCGCTTTGAGACAAGTGTTTTAAGAATCAGAGAATGTCATAAATGAGAGTGAAATTGCTTCAAACAAGCGAATTATCGCGAAACAACACCTGCTCGAATCCAACAAAAACTGCGCCCTGCCGTCTCTACTGAGCCTCAGAGACGCCTTGAGACAAGTGTTACAAAAATCAGAGAATGTCAAAAATTAGAGAGAAATTGCTTCAAACAAGCGAATTATTGCGAAACACCTGCTCGAATCCAACAATAACTGTGCACTGCCGTCTCTATTGAGGCTCAGAGTCGCTGTGAGACAAGTGCTTTAAGAATCAGAGAATGTCATAAATGAGAGTGAAATTGCTTCAAACAAGCGAATTATCGCGAAACAACACCTGCTCGAATCCAACAAAAACTGTGCCCTGCTGTCTCTACTGAACCTCAGAGACGGTTTGAAACAATTGTTACAAAAATCAGAGAATGTGAAAAATTAGAGTGAAATTGCTTCAAATAAGCGAATTATCGCGAAACAACACCTGCTTGAATCCAACAAAAACTGTGCCCTGCTGTCTTTACAGAGCCTCAGAGACGCTTTGAGACAAGTGTTACAAAAATCAGAGAATGTCATAAATTAGAGTGAAATTGCTTCAAACAAGCGAATTATCGCGAAACAACACCTGCTCGAATCCGACAAAAACTTTGCCCTGCCGCATTTATTTAGCCTCAGAGAGGGTTTGAAACAATTGTTACAGAAATCAGACAATGTTAAAAATTAGAGTGAAATTGCTTCAAACAAGCGAATTATCGCGAAACACACCTGCTCGAATCCAACAAAAACTGTTCCCCCCCGTCTCTACTGAGCCTCAGAGACGCTTTGAGACAAGTGTTACAAAAATCAGAGAATGTCAAAAATTAGAGTGAAATTGCTTCAAACAAGCGAATTATCGCGAAACAACACCTTCTCGAATCCGAAGAAAACTATGCCCTGCCGACCCTATTTAGCCTCAAGGACGCTTTGAGACAAGTGTTACAAAAATCAGAGAATGTCGTAAATTAGAGTGAAATTGCTTCAAACAAGCGAATTCTCGCGAAACAACACCTGCTCGAATCCAACAAAAACTGTTCCCTGCCGTCTCTACTGAGCCTCAGAGACGCTTTTAAACAAGTGTTACAAAAATCAGATAATGTCGTAAATTAGAGTGAAATTGCTTCAAACAAGCGAATTATCGCGAAACAACACCTTCTCGAATCCGACAAAATATCCTGCCGACTCTATTTAGCCTCAAGACGGTTTGAAACAATTGTTACAAAAATCAGAGAATGTGAAAAATTAGAGTGATATTGCTTCAAACAAGCGAATTATCGCGAAACAACACCTCGAATCCGACAAAAACTATGCCCTGCCGACCCTATTTAGCCTCAGAGACGCTTTGAGACAAGTGTTACAAAAATCAGAGAATGTCGTAAATTAGAGTGAAATTGCTTCAAACAAGCGAATTATCGCGTAACAACACATTCTCGAATCCGACAAAAACTATATCCTGCCGACTCTATTTAGCCTCAGAGATGGTTTGAAACAATTGTTACAAAAATCAGAGAATGTGAAAAATTAGAGTGAAATTGCTTCAAACAAGCGAATTATCGCGAAACAACACCTGCTCGAATCCGACAAAAACTGTGCCCTGCCGAGTCCATTTAGCCTCAGAGACGGTTTGAAACAATTGTTACAGAAATCAGACAATGTCAAAAATTAGAGTGAAATTGCTTCAAACAAGCGAATTATCGCGAAACAACACCTGCTCGAATCCAACAAAAACTGCGCCCTGCCGTCTCTACTGAGCCTCAGAGACGCCTTGAGACAAGTGTTACAAAAATCAGAGAATGCCAAAAATTAGAAATTGCTTCAAACAAGCGAATTATCGCGAAACAACACCTGCTCGAATCCAACAAAAACTGTGCCCTGCTGTCTCTACTGAGCCTCAGAGACGGTTTGAAACAATTGTTACAAAAATCAGAGAATGTGAAAAATTAGAGTGAAATTGCTTCAAATAAGCGAATTATCGCGAAACAACACCTGCTCGAATCCAACAAAAACTGTGACCTGCTGTCTCTACTGAGCCTCAGAGACGCTTTGAGACAAGTGTTACAAAAATCAAAGAATGTCGTAAATCAGAGTGAAATTGCTTCTTACAAGCGAATTATCGCGAAACAACACCTGCTCGAATCCAACAAAAACTGTGCCCTGCCGTCTCTACTGAGCCTCAGAGACGCTTTGAGACAAGTGTTTCAAAAATCAGAGAATGTGAGAAATTAGATTGAAATTGCTTCAAACAAGCGAATTATCGCGAAACAACAGCTGCTCGAATCCAGCAAAAACTGTGCCCTGCCGTCTCTACTGAGCCTCAAAGACGCTTTGAGACAAGTGTTACAAAAATCAGAGAATGTGAAAAATTAGAGAGAAATTGCTTCAAACAAGCGAATTATCGCGAAACAACACCTGCTCGAATCCAACAATAACTGTGCCCTGCCGTCTCTATTGAGGCTCAGAGTCGCTTTGAGACAAGTGTTTTAAGAATCAGAGAATGTCATAAATGAGAGTGAAATTGCTTCAAACAAGCGAATTATCGCGAAACAACACCTGCTCGAATCCAACAAAAACTGCGCCCTGTCGTCTCTACTGAGCCTCAGAGACGCCTTGAGACAAGTGTTACAAAAATCAGAGAATGTCGTAAATTAGAGTGAAATTGCTTCAGACAAGCGAATTATCGCGAAACAACACCTCGAATCCGACAAAAACTATGCCCTGCCGACCCTATTTAGCCTCAGAGACGCTTTGAGACAAGTGTTACAAAAATCAGAGAATGTCGTAAATTAGAGTGAAATTGCTTCAAACAAGCGAATTATCGCGTAACAACACATTCTCGAATCCGACAAAAACTATATCCTGCCGACTCTATTTAGCCTCAGAGATGGTTTGAAACAATTGTTACAAAAATCAGAGAATGTGAAAAATTAGAGTGAAATTGCTACAAACAAGCGAATTATCGCGAAACAACACCTGCTCGAATCCGACAAAAACTGTGCCCTGCCGAGTCCATTTAGCCTCAGAGACGGTTTGAAACAATTGTTACAAAAATCAGAGAATGTGAAAAATTAGAGTGAAATTGCATCAAATAAGCGAATTATCGCGAAACAACACCTGCTCGAATCCAACAAAAACTGTGCCCTGCCGCATTTAATTAGCCTCAGAGACGGTTTGAAACAATTGTTACAGAAATCAGACAATGTCAAAAATTAGAGTAAATTGCTTCAAACAAGCGAATTATCGCAAAACAACACCTGCTCGAATCCAACAAAAACTGCGCCCTTTCGTCTCTACTGAGCCTCAGAGACGCTTTGAGACAAGTGTTTCAAAAATCAGAGAATGTGAGAAATTAGATTGAAATTGCTTCAAACAAGCGAATTATCGCGAAACAACAGCTGCTCGAATCCAGCAAAAATTGTGCCCTGCCGTCTCTACTGAGCCTCAAAGACGCTTTGAGACAAGTGTTACAAAAATCAGAGAATGTGAAAAATTAGAGAGAAATTGCTTCAAACAAGCGAATTATCCCGAAACAATACCTGCTCGAATCCAACAATAACTGTGCCCTGCCGTCTCTATTGAGGCTCAGAGTCGCTTTGAGACAAGTGTTTTAAGAATCAGAGAATGTCATAAATGAGAGTGAAATTGCTTCAAACAAGCGAATTATCGCGAAACAACACCTGCTCGAATCCAACAAAAACTGCGACCTGCCGTCTCTACTGAGCCTCAGAGACGCCTTGAGACAAGTGTTACAAAAATCAGAGAATGTCAAAAATTAGAGAGAAATTGCTTCAAACAAGCGAATTATTGCGAAACACCTGCTCGAATCCAACAATAACTGTGCACTGCCGTCTCTATTGAGGCTCAGAGTCGCTGTGAGACAAGTGCTTTAAGAATCAGAGAATGTCATAAATGAGAGTGAAATTGCTTCAAACAAGCGAATTATCGCGAAACAACACCTGCTCGAATCCAACAAAAACTGTGCCCTGCTGTCTCTACTGAGCCTCAGAGACGGTTTGAAACAATTGTTACAAAAATCAGAGAATGTGAAAAATTAGAGTGAAATTGCTTCAAATAAGCGAATTATCGCGAAACAACACCTGCTTGAATCCAACAAAAACTGTGCCCTGCTGTCTTTACCGAGCCTCAGAGACGCTTTGAGACAAGTGTTACAAAAATCAGAGAATGTCATAAATTAGAGTGAAATTGCTTCAAACAAGCGAATTATCGCGAAACAACACCTGCTCGAATCCGACAAAAACTTTGCCCTGCCGCATTTATTTAGCCTCAGAGAGGGTTTGAAACAATTGTTACAGAAATCAGACAATGTCAAAAATTAGAGTGAAATTGCTTCAAACAAGCGAATTATCGCGAAACAACACCTGCTCGAATCCAACAAAAACTGTTCCCCCCCGTCTCTACTGAGCCTCAGAGACGCTTTGAGACAAGTGTTACAAAAATCAGAGAATGTCAAAAATTAGAGTGAAATTGCTTCAAACAAGCGAATTATCGCGAAACAACACCTTCTTGAATCCGACAAAAACTATGCCCTGCCGACCCTATTTAGCCTCAGAGACGCTTTGAGACAAGTGTTACAAAAATCAGAGAATGTCGTAAATTAGAGTGAAATTGCTTCAAACAAGCGAATTCTCGCGAAACAACACCTGCTCGAATCCAACAAAAACTCTTCCCTGCCGTCTCTACTGAGCCTCAGAGACGCTTTTAAACAAGTGTTACAAAAATCAGATAATGTCGTAAATTAGACTGAAATTGCTTCAAAAAAGCGAATTATCGCGAAACAACACCTTCTCGAATCCGACAAAATATCCTGCCGACTCTCTTTAGCCTCAAGACGGTTTGAAACAATTGTTACAAAAATCAGAGAATGTGAAAAATTAGAGTGAAATTGCTTCAATCAAGCGAATTATCGCGAAAGAACACCTGCTCGAATCCGACAAAAACTGTGCCCTGCCGAGTCCATTTTGCCTCAGAGACGGTTTGAAACAATTGTTACAAAAATCAGAGAATGTGAAAAATTAGAGTGAAATTGCTTCAAATAAGCGAATTATCGCGAAACAAAACCTTCTCGAATCCGACAAAAACTATGCCCTGCCGACCCTATTTAGCCTCAGAGACGCTTTGAGACAAGTGTTACAAAAATCAGAGAATGTCGTAAATTAGAGTGAAATTGCTTCAAACAAGCGAATTATCGCGAAACAACACATGCTCGAATCCAAAAAAAACTGTTCCCTGCCGTCTCTACTGAGCCTCAGAGACGCTTTGAGACAAGTGTTACAAAAATCAGATAATGTCGTAAATTAGAGTGAAATTGCTTCAAACAAGCGAATTATCGCGAAACAACACCTGCTCGAATCCAACAAAAACTGTTCCCTGCCGTCTCTACTGAGCCTCAGAGACGCTTTGAGACAAGTGTTACAAAAATCAGAGAATGTGAAAAATTAGAGCGAAATTGCTTCAAACAAGCGAATTATCGCGAAACAACACCTGCTCGAATCCAACAAAAACTGTGCCCTGCCGTCTCTACTGAGCCTCAGAGACGCTTTTAAACAAGTGTTACAAAAATCAGATAATGTCGTAAATTAGAGTGAAATTGCTTCAGACAAGCGAATTATCGCGAAACAACACCTCGAATCCGACAAAAACTATGCCCTGCCGACCCTATTTAGCCTCAGAGACGCTTTGAGACAAGTGTTACAAAAATCAGAGAATGTCGTAAATTAGAGTGAAATTGCTTCAAACAAGCGAATTATCGCGTAACAACACATTCTCGAATCCGACAAAAACTATATCCTGCCGACTCTATTTAGCCTCAGAGATGGTTTGAAACAATTGTTACAAAAATCAGAGAATGTGAAAAATTAGAGTGAAATTGCTTCAAACAAGCGAATTATCGCGAAACAACACCTGCTCGAATCCGACAAAAACTGTGCCCTGCCGAGTCCATTTAGCCTCAGAGACGGTTTGAAACAATTGTTACAAAAATCAGAGAATGTGAAAAATTAGAGTGAAATTGCATCAAATAAGCGAATTATCGCGAAACAACACCTGCTCGAATCCAACAAAAACTGTTCCCCCCCGTCTCTACTGAGCCTCAGAGACGCTTTGAGACAAGTGTTACAAAAATCAGAGAATGTCAAAAATTAGAGTGAAATTGCTTCAAACAAGCGAATTATCGCGAAACAACACCTTCTCGAATCCGAAGAAAACTATGCCCTGCCGACCCTATTTAGCCTCAAGGACGCTTTGAGACAAGTGTTACAAAAATCAGAGAATGTCGTAAATTAGAGTGAAATTGCTTCAAACAAGCGAATTCTCGCGAAACAACACCTGCTCGAATCCAACAAAAACTGTTCCCTGCCGTCTCTACTGAGCCTCAGAGACGCTTTTAAACAAGTGTTACAAAAATCAGATAATGTCGTAAATTAGAGTGAAATTGCTTCAAACAAGCGAATTATCGCGAAACAACACCTTCTCGAATCCGACAAAATATCCTGCCGACTCTATTTAGCCTCAAGACGGTTTGAAACAATTGTTACAAAAATCAGAGAATGTGAAAAATTAGAGTGATATTGCTTCAAACAAGCGAATTATCGCGAAACAACACCTCGAATCCGACAAAAACTATGCCCTGCCGACCCTATTTAGCCTCAGAGACGCTTTGAGACAAGTGTTACAAAAATCAGAGAATGTCGTAAATTAGAGTGAAATTGCTTCAAACAAGCGAATTATCGCGTAACAACACATTCTCGAATCCGACAAAAACTATATCCTGCCGACTCTATTTAGCCTCAGAGATGGTTTGAAACAATTGTTACAAAAATCAGAGAATGTGAAAAATTAGAGTGAAATTGCTTCAAACAAGCGAATTATCGCGAAACAACACCTGCTCGAATCCGACAAAAACTGTGCCCTGCCGAGTCCATTTAGCCTCAGAGACGGTTTGAAACAATTGTTACAGAAATCAGACAATGTCAAAAATTAGAGTGAAATTGCTTCAAACAAGCGAATTATCGCGAAACAACACCTGCTCGAATCCAACAAAAACTGCGCCCTGCCGTCTCTACTGAGCCTCAGAGACGCCTTGAGACAAGTGTTACAAAAATCAGAGAATGCCAAAAATTAGAAATTGCTTCAAACAAGCGAATTATCGCGAAACAACACCTGCTCGAATCCAACAAAAACTGTGCCCTGCTGTCTCTACTGAGCCTCAGAGACGGTTTGAAACAATTGTTACAAAAATCAGAGAATGTGAAAAATTAGAGTGAAATTGCTTCAAATAAGCGAATTATCGCGAAACAACACCTGCTCGAATCCAACAAAAACTGTGACCTGCTGTCTCTACTGAGCCTCAGAGACGCTTTGAGACAAGTGTTACAAAAATCAAAGAATGTCGTAAATCAGAGTGAAATTGCTTCTTACAAGCGAATTATCGCGAAACAACACCTGCTCGAATCCAACAAAAACTGTGCCCTGCCGTCTCTACTGAGCCTCAGAGACGCTTTGAGACAAGTGTTTCAAAAATCAGAGAATGTGAGAAATTAGATTGAAATTGCTTCAAACAAGCGAATTATCGCGAAACAACAGCTGCTCGAATCCAGCAAAAACTGTGCCCTGCCGTCTCTACTGAGCCTCAAAGACGCTTTGAGACAAGTGTTACAAAAATCAGAGAATGTGAAAAATTAGAGAGAAATTGCTTCAAACAAGCGAATTATCGCGAAACAACACCTGCTCGAATCCAACAATAACTGTGCCCTGCCGTCTCTATTGAGGCTCAGAGTCGCTTTGAGACAAGTGTTTTAAGAATCAGAGAATGTCATAAATGAGAGTGAAATTGCTTCAAACAAGCGAATTATCGCGAAACAACACCTGCTCGAATCCAACAAAAACTGCGCCCTGTCGTCTCTACTGAGCCTCAGAGACGCCTTGAGACAAGTGTTACAAAAATCAGAGAATGTCGTAAATTAGAGTGAAATTGCTTCAGACAAGCGAATTATCGCGAAACAACACCTCGAATCCGACAAAAACTATGCCCTGCCGACCCTATTTAGCCTCAGAGACGCTTTGAGACAAGTGTTACAAAAATCAGAGAATGTCGTAAATTAGAGTGAAATTATTTCAAACAAGCGAATTATCGCGTAACAACACATTCTCGAATCCGACAAAAACTATATCCTGCCGACTCTATTTAGCCTCAGAGATGGTTTGAAACAATTGTTACAAAAATCAGAGAATGTGAAAAATTAGAGTGAAATTGCTACAAACAAGCGAATTATCGCGAAACAACACCTGCTCGAATCCGACAAAAACTGTGCCCTGCCGAGTCCATTTAGCCTCAGAGACGGTTTGAAACAATTGTTACAAAAATCAGAGAATGTGAAAAATTAGAGTGAAATTGCATCAAATAAGCGAATTATCGCGAAACAACACCTGCTCGAATCCAACAAAAACTGTGCCCTGCCGCATTTAATTAGCCTCAGAGACGGTTTGAAACAATTGTTACAGAAATCAGACAATGTCAAAAATTAGAGTGAAATTGCTTCAAACAAGCGAATTATCGCAAAACAACACCTGCTCGAATCCAACAAAAACTGCGCCCTTTCGTCTCTACTGAGCCTCAGAGACGCTTTGAGACAAGTGTTTCAAAAATCAGAGAATGTGAGAAATTAGATTGAAATTGCTTCAAACAAGCGAATTATCGCGAAACAACAGCTGCTCGAATCCAGCAAAAATTGTGCCCTGCCGTCTCTACTGAGCCTCAAAGACGCTTTGAGACAAGTGTTACAAAAATCAGAGAATGTGAAAAATTAGAGAGAAATTGCTTCAAACAAGCGAATTATCCCGAAACAATACCTGCTCGAATCCAACAATAACTGTGCCCTGCCGTCTCTATTGAGGCTCAGAGTCGCTTTGAGACAAGTGTTTTAAGAATCAGAGAATGTCATAAATGAGAGTGAAATTGCTTCAAACAAGCGAATTATCGCGAAACAACACCTGCTCGAATCCAACAAAAACTGCGACCTGCCGTCTCTACTGAGCCTCAGAGACGCCTTGAGACAAGTGTTACAAAAATCAGAGAATGTCAAAAATTAGAGAGAAATTGCTTCAAACAAGCGAATTATTGCGAAACACCTGCTCGAATCCAACAATAACTGTGCACTGCCGTCTCTATTGAGGCTCAGAGTCGCTGTGAGACAAGTGCTTTAAGAATCAGAGAATGTCATAAATGAGAGTGAAATTGCTTCAAACAAGCGAATTATCGCGAAACAACACCTGCTCGAATCCAACAAAAACTGTGCCCTGCTGTCTCTACTGAGCCTCAGAGACGGTTTGAAACAATTGTTACAAAAATCAGAGAATGTGAAAAATTAGAGTGAAATTGCTTCAAATAAGCGAATTATCGCGAAACAACACCTGCTTGAATCCAACAAAAACTGTGCCCTGCTGTCTTTACCGAGCCTCAGAGACGCTTTGAGACAAGTGTTACAAAAATCAGAGAATGTCATAAATTAGAGTGAAATTGCTTCAAACAAGCGAATTATCGCGAAACAACACCTGCTCGAATCCGACAAAAACTTTGCCCTGCCGCATTTATTTAGCCTCAGAGAGGGTTTGAAACAATTGTTACAGAAATCAGACAATGTCAAAAATTAGAGTGAAATTGCTTCAAACAAGCGAATTATCGCGAAACAACACCTGCTCGAATCCAACAAAAACTGTTCCCCCCCGTCTCTACTGAGCCTCAGAGACGCTTTGAGACAAGTGTTACAAAAATCAGAGAATGTCAAAAATTAGAGTGAAATTGCTTCAAACAAGCGAATTATCGCGAAACAACACCTTCTTGAATCCGACAAAAACTATGCCCTGCCGACCCTATTTAGCCTCAGAGACGCTTTGAGACAAGTGTTACAAAAATCAGAGAATGTCGTAAATTAGAGTGAAATTGCTTCAAACAAGCGAATTCTCGCGAAACAACACCTGCTCGAATCCAACAAAAACTCTTCCCTGCCGTCTCTACTGAGCCTCAGAGACGCTTTTAAACAAGTGTTACAAAAATCAGATAATGTCGTAAATTAGACTGAAATTGCTTCAAAAAAGCGAATTATCGCGAAACAACACCTTCTCGAATCCGACAAAATATCCTGCCGACTCTCTTTAGCCTCAAGACGGTTTGAAACAATTGTTACAAAAATCAGAGAATGTGAAAAATTAGAGTGAAATTGCTTCAAACAAGCGAATTATCGCGAAAGAACACCTGCTCGAATCCGACAAAAACTGTGCCCTGCCGAGTCCATTTTGCCTCAGAGACGGTTTGAAACAATTGTTACAAAAATCAGAGAATGTGAAAAATTAGAGTGAAATTGCTTCAAATAAGCGAATTATCGCGAAACAAAACCTTCTCGAATCCGACAAAAACTATGCCCTGCCGACCCTATTTAGCCTCAGAGACGCTTTGAGACAAGTGTTACAAAAATCAGAGAATGTCGTAAATTAGAGTGAAATTGCTTCAAACAAGCGAATTATCGCGAAACAACACATGCTCGAATCCAAAAAAAACTGTTCCCTGCCGTCTCTACTGAGCCTCAGAGACGCTTTGAGACAAGTGTTACAAAAATCAGATAATGTCGTAAATTAGAGTGAAATTGCTTCAAACAAGCGAATTATCGCGAAACAACACCTGCTCGAATCCAACAAAAACTGTTCCCTGCCGTCTCTACTGAGCCTCAGAGACGCTTTGAGACAAGTGTTACAAAAATCAGAGAATGTGAAAAATTAGAGCGAAATTGCTTCAAACAAGCGAATTATCGCGAAACAACACCTGCTCGAATCCAACAAAAACTGTGCCCTGCCGTCTCTACTGAGCCTCAGAGACGCTTTTAAACAAGTGTTACAAAAATCAGATAATGTCGTAAATTAGAGTGAAATTGCTTCAGACAAGCGAATTATCGCGAAACAACACCTCGAATCCGACAAAAACTATGCCCTGCCGACCCTATTTAGCCTCAGAGACGCTTTGAGACAAGTGTTACAAAAATCAGAGAATGTCGTAAATTAGAGTGAAATTGCTTCAAACAAGCGAATTATCGCGTAACAACACATTCTCGAATCCGACAAAAACTATATCCTGCCGACTCTATTTAGCCTCAGAGATGGTTTGAAACAATTGTTACAAAAATCAGAGAATGTGAAAAATTAGAGTGAAATTGCTTCAAACAAGCGAATTATCGCGAAACAACACCTGCTCGAATCCGACAAAAACTGTGCCCTGCCGAGTCCATTTAGCCTCAGAGACGGTTTGAAACAATTGTTACAAAAATCAGAGAATGTGAAAAATTAGAGTGAAATTGCATCAAATAAGCGAATTATCGCGAAACAACACCTGCTCGAATCCAACAAAAACTGTGCCCTGCCGCATTTAATTAGCCTCAGAGACGCTTTGAGACAAGTGTTACAAAAATCAGAGAATGTCGTAAATTAGAGTGAAATTGCTTCAAACAAGCGAATTATCGCGAAACAACACAGGCTCGAATCCAACAAAAACTGTTCCCTGCCGTCTCTACTGAGCCTCAGAGACGCTTTGAGACAAGTGTTACAAAAATCAGAGAATGTGAAAAATTAGAGTGAAATTGCTTCAAACAAGCGAATTATCGCGAAACAACACCTGCTCGAATCCAACAAAAACTGTGCCCTGCCGTCTCTACTGAGCCTCAGAGACGCTTTTAAACAAGTGTTTCAAAAATCAGATAATGTCGTAAATTAGAGTGAAATTGCTTCAAACAAGCGAATTATCGCGAAACAACACCTCCTCGAATCCAACAAAAACTGTTCCCTGCCGTCTCTACTGAGCCTCAGAGACGCTTTGAGACAAGTGTTACAAAAATCAGAGAATGTGAAAAATTAGAGCGAAATTGCTTCAAACAAGCGAATTATCGCGAAACAACACCTGCTCGAATCCAACAAAAACTGTGCCCTGCCGTCTCTACTGAGCCTCAGAGACGCTTTTAAACAAGTGTTACAAAAATCAGATAATGTCGTAAATTAGAGTGAAATTGCTTCAGACAAGCGAATTATCGCGAAACAACACCTCGAATCCGACAAAAACTATGCCCTGCCGACCCTATTTAGCCTCAGAGACGCTTTGAGACAAGTGTTACAAAAATCAGAGAATGTCGTAAATTAGAGTGAAATTGCTTCAAACAAGCGAATTATCGCGTAACAACACATTCTCGAATCCGACAAAAACTATATCCTGCCGACTCTATTTAGCCTCAGAGATGGTTTGAAACAATTGTTACAAAAATCAGAGAATGTGAAAAATTAGAGTGAAATTGCTTCAAACAAGCGAATTATCGCGAAACAACACCTGCTCGAATCCGACAAAAACTGTGCCCTGCCGAGTCCATTTAGCCTCAGAGACGGTTTGAAACAATTGTTACAAAAATCAGAGAATGTGAAAAATTAGAGTGAAATTGCATCAAATAAGCGAATTATCGCGAAACAACACCTGCTCGAATCCAACAAAAACTGTGCCCTGCCGCATTTAATTAGCCTCAGAGACGGTTTGAAACAATTGTTACAGAAATCAGACAATGTAAAAATTAGAGTGAAATTGTTTGAAACAAGCGAATTATCGCAAAACAACACCTGCTCGAATCCAACAAAAACTGCGCCCTGCCGTCTCTACTGAGCCTCAGAGACGCTTTGAGACAAGTGTTACAAAAATCAGAGAATGTGAAAAATTAGAGTGAAATTGCTTCAAACAAGGGAATTATCGCGAAACAACACCTTCTCGAATCCGACAAAAACTATGCCCTGCCGACTCTATTTCGCCTCAGTGACGGTTTCAAACAATTGTTACAAAAATCAGAGAATGTGAAAAATTAGAGTGAAATTGCTTCAAACAAGCGAATTATCGCGAAACAAACCCTGCTCCAATCCAACAAAAACTGTGCCATGCTGTCTCTACTGAGCCTCAGAGACGCTTTGAGACAAGTGTTACAAAAATCAAAGAATGTCATAAATTAGAGTGAAATTGCTTCAAACAAGCGAATTATCGCGAAACAACACCTGCTCGAATCCAACAAAAACTGCGCCCTGCCGTGTCTACTGAGCCTCAGAGACCCTTTGAGACAAGTGTTACAAAAACCAGAGAATGTCAAAAATTAGAGTGAAATTGCTTCACACAAGCGAATTATCGCGAAACCACACCTGCTCGAATCCGACAAAAAATATGCCCTGCCGACTCTATTTAGCCTCAGACACGGTTTGAAACAATTGTTACAAAAATCAGAGAATGTGAAAAATTAGAGTGAAATTGCTTGAAATAAGCGAATTATCGCGAGACAACACCTGCTTGAATCCAACAAAACCCGCGCCCTGCCGTCTCTACTGAGCCTCAGAGACCCTTTGAGACCAGTGTTACAAAAATCAGAGAATGTCAAAACTTAGAGTGAAATTGCTTCACACAAGCGAATTATCGCGAAACCACACCTGCTCGAATCCGACAAAAAATATGCCCTGCCGACTCTATTTAGCCTCAGAGACGGTTTGAAACAATTGTTACAAAAATCAGAGAATGTGAAAAATTAGAGTGAAATTGCTTCAAACAAGCGAATTATCGCGAAACAACACCTTCTCGAATCCGACAAAAACTATATCCTGCCGACTCTATTTAGCCTCAGAGACGGTTTGAAACAATTGTTACAAAAATCAGAGAATGTGAAAAATTAGAGTGAAATTGCTTCAAACAAGCGAATTATCGCGAAACAGCACCTTCTCGAATCCGACAAAAACTATGCCCTGCCGACTCTATTTAGCCTCAGTGACGGTTTGAAACAATTGTTACAAAAATCAGAGAATGTGAAAAATTAGAGTGATATTGCTTCAAACAAGCGAATTATCGCGAAACAACACCTGCTCGAATCCAACAAAAACTGTGCCCTGCCGTCTCTACTGAGCCTCAGAGACGCTTTGAGACAAGTGTTACAAAAATCAAAGAATGTCGTAAATTAGAGTGAAATTGCTTCAAACAAGCGAATTATCGCGAAACAACACCTGCTCGAATCCAACAAAAACTGTGCCCTGCCGTCTCTACTGAGCCTCAGAGACGCTTTGAGACAAGTGTTAAAAAAACAGAGAATGTCAAAAATTATTGTGAAATTGCTTCAAACTTGGGAATTATCGCGAAACAACAACTTCTCGAATCCGACAAAAACTATGCCCTGCCGACTCTATTTAGCCTCAGAGACGGTTTGAAACAAGTGTTACAAAAATCAGAGAATGTCAAAAATTAGAGTGAAATTGCTTCAAACAAGCGAATTATCGCGAAACAACACCTGCTCGAATCCAACAAAAACTGCGCGCTGCCGTCTCTACTGAGCCTCAGAGACGCTTTGAGACAAGTGTTACAAAAACCAAACAATGTCGTAAATTAGAGTGAAATTGCTTCAAACAAGCGAATTATCGCGAAACAACACCTGCTCGAATCCAACAAAAACTGTTCCCTGCCGTCTCTACTGAGCCTCAGAGACGCTTTGAGACAAGTGTTACAAAAATCAGAGAATGTCAAAAATTAGAGTGAAATTGTATCAGACAAGCGAATTATCGCGAAACAACACCTTCTCGAATCCGACAAAAACTATGCCCTGCCGACCCTAATTAGCCTCAGAGACGCTTTGAGACAAGTGTTACAAAAATCAGAGAATGTCGTAAATTAGAGTGAAATTGCTTCAAACAAGCGAATTATCGCGAAACAACACCTGCTCGAATCCGACAAAAACTGTGCCCTGCCGAGTCCATTTAGCCTCAGAGACGGTTTGAAACAATTGTTACAAAAATCAGAGAATGTGAAAAATTAGGGTGAAATTGCTTCAAATAAGCGAATTATCGCGAAACAACACCTGCTCGAATCCAACAAAAACTGTGCCCTGCCGCATTTATTTAGCCTCAGAGACGGTTTGAAACAATTGTTACAGAAATCAGACGTCAAAAATTAGAGTGAAATTGCTTCAAACAAGCGAATTATCGCAAAACAACACCTGCTCGAATCCAACAAAAACTGCGCCCTGCCGTCTCTACTGAGCCTCAGAGACGCTTTGAGACAAGTGTTTCAAAAATCAGAGAATGTGAGAAATTAGATTGAAATTGCTTCAAACAAGCGAATTATCGCGAAACAACAGCTGCTCGAATCCAGCAAAAACTGTGCCCTGCCGTCTCTACTGAGCCTCAAAGACGCTTTGAGACAAGTGTTACAAAAATCAGAGAATGTGAAAAATTAGAGAGAAATTGCTTCAAACAAGCGAATTATCGCGAAACAACACCTGCTCGAATCCAACAATAACTGTGCCCTGCCGTCTCTATTGAGGCTCAGAGTCGCTTTGAGACAAGTGTTTTAAGAATCAGAGAATGTCATAAATGAGAGTGAAATTGCTTCAAACAAGCGAATTATCGCGAAACAACACCTGCTCGAATCCAACAAAAACTGCGCCCTGCCGTCTCTACTGAGCCTCAGAGACGCCTTGAGACAAGTGTTACAAAAATCAGAGAATGTCAAAAATTAGAGAGAAATTGCTTCAAACAAGCGAATTATTGCGAAACACCTGCTCGAATCCAACAATAACTGTGCACTGCCGTCTCTATTGAGGCTCAGAGTCGCTGTGAGACAAGTGCTTTAAGAATCAGAGAATGTCATAAATGAGAGTGAAATTGCTTCAAACAAGCGAATTATCGCGAAACAACACCTGCTCGAATCCAACAAAAACTGTGCCCTGCTGTCTCTACTGAGCCTCAGAGACGGTTTGAAACAATTGTTACAAAAATCAGAGAATGTGAAAAATTAGAGTGAAATTGCTTCAAATAAGCGAATTATCGCGAAACAACACCTGCGTGAATCCAACAAAAACTGTGCCCTGCTGTCTTTACCGAGCCTCAGAGACGCTTTGAGACAAGTGTTACAAAAATCAGAGAATGTCATAAATTAGAGTGAAATTGCTTCAAACAAGCGAATTATCGCGAAACAACACCTGCTCGAATCCGACAAAAACTTTGCCCTGCCGCATTTATTTAGCCTCAGAGAGGGTTTGAAACAATTGTTACAGAAATCAGACAATGTCAAAAATTAGAGTGAAATTGCTTCAAACAAGCGAATTATCGCGAAACACACCTGCTCGAATCCAACAAAAACTGTTCCCCCCCGTCTCTACTGAGCCTCAGAGACGCTTTGAGACAAGTGTTACAAAAATCAGAGAATGTCAAAAATTAGAGTGAAATTGCTTCAAACAAGCGAATTATCGCGAAACAACACCTTCTCGAATCCGACAAAAACTATGCCCTGCCGACCCTATTTAGCCTCAGAGACGCTTTGAGACAAGTGTTACAAAAATCAGAGAATGTCGTAAATTAGAGTGAAATTGCTTCAAACAAGCGAATTCTCGCGAAACAACACCTGCTCGAATCCAACAAAAACTGTTCCCTGCCGTCTCTACTGAGCCTCAGAGACGCTTTTAAACAAGTGTTACAAAAATCAGATAATGTCGTAAATTAGAGTGAAATTGCTTCAAACAAGCGAATTATCGCGAAACAACACCTTCTCGAATCCGACAAAATATCCTGCCGACTCTATTTAGCCTCAAGACGGTTTGAAACAATTGTTACAAAAATCAGAGAATGTGAAAAATTAGAGTGATATTGCTTCAAACAAGCGAATTATCGCGAAACAACACCTGCTCGAATCCAACAAAAACTGTGCCCTGCCGTCTCTACTGAGCCTCAGAGACGCTTTGAGACAAGTGTTACAAAAATCAAAGAATGTCGTAAATTAGAGTGAAATTGCTTCAAACAAGCGAATTATCGCGAAACAACACCTGCTCGAATCCAACAAAAACTGTGCCCTGCCGTCTCTACTGAGCCTCAGAGACGCTTTGAGACAAGTGTTAAAAAAACAGAGAATGTCAAAAATTGTTGTGAAATTGCTTCAAACTTGGGAATTATCGCGAAACAACAACTTCTCGAATCCGACAAAAACTATGCCCTGCCGACTCTATTTAGCCTCAGAGACGGTTTGAAACAAGTGTTACAAAAATCAGAGAATGTCAAAAATTAGAGTGAAATTGCTTCAAACAAGCGAATTATCGCGAAACAACACCTTCTCGAATCCGACAAAAACTATGCCCTTCCGACCCTATTTAGCCTCAGAGACGCTTTGAGACAAGTGTTACAAAAATCAGAGAATGTCGTAAATTAGAGTGAAATTGCTTCAAACAAGCGAATTCTCGCGAAACAACACCTGCTCGAATCCAACAAAAACTGTTCCCTGCCGTCTCTACTGAGCCTCAGAGACGCTTTTAAACAAGTGTTACAAAAATCAGAGAATGTCAAAACTTAGAGTGAAATTGCTTCACACAAGCGAATTATCGCGAAACCACACCTGCTCGAATCCGACAAAAAATATGCCCTGCCGACTCTATTTAGCCTCAGAGACGGTTTGAAACAATTGTTACAAAAATCAGAGAATGTGAAAAATTAGAGTGAAATTGCTTCAAACAAGCGAATTATCGCGAAACAACACCTTCTCGAATCCGACAAAAACTATATCCTGCCGACTGTATTTAGCCTCAGAGACGGTTTGAAACAATTGTTACAAAAATCAGAGAATGTGAAAAATTAGAGTGAAATTGCTTCAAACAAGCGAATTATCGCGAAACAGCACCTTCTCGAATCCGACAAAAACTATGCCCTGCCGACTCTATTTAGCCTCAGTGACGGTTTGAAACAATTGTTACAAAAATCAGAGAATGTGAAAAATTAGAGTGATATTGCTTCAAACAAGCGAATTATCGCGAAACAACACCTGCTCGAATCCAACAAAAACTGTGCCCTGCCGTCTCTACTGAGCCTCAGAGACGCTTTGAGACAAGTGTTACAAAAATCAAAGAATGTCGTAAATTAGAGTGAAATTGCTTCAAACAAGCGAATTATCGCGAAACAACACCTGCTCGAATCCAACAAAAACTGTGCCCTGCCGTCTCTACTGAGCCTCAGAGACGCTTTGAGACAAGTGTTAAAAAAACAGAGAATGTCAAAAATTATTGTGAAATTGCTTCAAACTTGGGAATTATCGCGAAACAACAACTTCTCGAATCCGACAAAAACTATGCCCTGCCGACTCTATTTAGCCTCAGAGACGGTTTGAAACAAGTGTTACAAAAATCAGAGAATGTCAAAAATTAGAGTGAAATTGCTTCAAACAAGCGAATTATCGCGAAACAACACCTGCTCGAATCCAACAAAAACTGCGCGCTGCCGTCTCTACTGAGCCTCAGAGACGCTTTGAGACAAGTGTTACAAAAACCAAACAATGTCGTAAATTAGAGTGAAATTGCTTCAAACAAGCGAATTATCGCGAAACAACACCTGCTCGAATCCAACAAAAACTGTTCCCTGCCGTCTCTACTGAGCCTCAGAGACGCTTTGAGACAAGTGTTACAAAAATCAGAGAATGTCAAAAATTAGAGTGAAATTGTATCAGACAAGCGAATTATCGCGAAACAACACCTTCTCGAATCCGACAAAAACTATGCCCTGCCGACCCTAATTAGCCTCAGAGACGCTTTGAGACAAGTGTTACAAAAATCAGAGAATGTCGTAAATTAGAGTGAAATTGCTTCAAACAAGCGAATTATCGCGAAACAACACCTGCTCGAATCCGACAAAAACTGTGCCCTGCCGAGTCCATTTAGCCTCAGAGACGGTTTGAAACAATTGTTACAAAAATCAGAGAATG
The DNA here is from genome assembly GCA_030765045.1 of Tenodera sinensis. Classification (NCBI taxonomy): domain Eukaryota; kingdom Metazoa; phylum Arthropoda; class Insecta; order Mantodea; family Mantidae; genus Tenodera; species Tenodera sinensis. The sequence goes on along the minus strand of CM060964.1, from coordinate 215,907,946 downwards.
TGAAAAATTAGAGTGAAATTGCTTCAAATAAGCGAATTATCGCGAAACAACACCTGCTCGAATCCAACAAAAACTGTGCCCTGCCGCATTTATTTAGCCTCAGAGACGGTTTGAAACAATTGTTACAGAAATCAGACGTCAAAAATTAGAGTGAAATTGCTTCAAACAAGCGAATTATCGCAAAACAACACCTGCTCGAATCCAACAAAAACTGCGCCCTGCCGTCTCTACTGAGCCTCAGAGACGCTTTGAGACAAGTGTTTCAAAAATCAGAGAATGTGAGAAATTAGATTGAAATTGCTTCAAACAAGCGAATTATCGCGAAACAACAGCTGCTCGAATCCAGCAAAAACTGTGCCCTGCCGTCTCTACTGAGCCTCAAAGACGCTTTGAGACAAGTGTTACAAAAATCAGAGAATGTGAAAAATTAGAGAGAAATTGCTTCAAACAAGCGAATTATCGCGAAACAACACCTGCTCGAATCCAACAATAACTGTGCCCTGCCGTCTCTATTGAGGCTCAGAGTCGCTTTGAGACAAGTGTTTTAAGAATCAGAGAATGTCATAAATGAGAGTGAAATTGCTTCAAACAAGCGAATTATCGCGAAACAACACCTGCTCGAATCCAACAAAAACTGCGCCCTGCCGTCTCTACTGAGCCTCAGAGACGCCTTGAGACAAGTGTTACAAAAATCAGAGAATGTCAAAAATTAGAGAGAAATTGCTTCAAACAAGCGAATTATTGCGAAACACCTGCTCGAATCCAACAATAACTGTGCACTGCCGTCTCTATTGAGGCTCAGAGTCGCTGTGAGACAAGTGCTTTAAGAATCAGAGAATGTCATAAATGAGAGTGAAATTGCTTCAAACAAGCGAATTATCGCGAAACAACACCTGCTCGAATCCAACAAAAACTGTGCCCTGCTGTCTCTACTGAGCCTCAGAGACGGTTTGAAACAATTGTTACAAAAATCAGAGAATGTGAAAAATTAGAGTGAAATTGCTTCAAATAAGCGAATTATCGCGAAACAACACCTGCGTGAATCCAACAAAAACTGTGCCCTGCTGTCTTTACCGAGCCTCAGAGACGCTTTGAGACAAGTGTTACAAAAATCAGAGAATGTCATAAATTAGAGTGAAATTGCTTCAAACAAGCGAATTATCGCGAAACAACACCTGCTCGAATCCGACAAAAACTTTGCCCTGCCGCATTTATTTAGCCTCAGAGAGGGTTTGAAACAATTGTTACAGAAATCAGACAATGTCAAAAATTAGAGTGAAATTGCTTCAAACAAGCGAATTATCGCGAAACACACCTGCTCGAATCCAACAAAAACTGTTCCCCCCCGTCTCTACTGAGCCTCAGAGACGCTTTGAGACAAGTGTTACAAAAATCAGAGAATGTCAAAAATTAGAGTGAAATTGCTTCAAACAAGCGAATTATCGCGAAACAACACCTGCTCGAATCCAACAAAAACTGTGCCCTGCCGTCTCTACTGAGCCTCAGAGACGCTTTGAGACAAGTGTTTCAAAAATCAAAGAATGTCGTAAATTAGAGTGAAATTGCTTCAAACAAGCGAATTATCGCGAAACAACACCTGCTCGAATCCAACAAAAACTGTGCCCTGCCGTCTCTACTGAGCCTCAGAGACGCTTTGAGACAAGTGTTAAAAAAACAGAGAATGTCAAAAATTATTGTGAAATTGCTTCAAACTTGGGAATTATCGCGAAACAACAACTTCTCGAATCCGACAAAAACTATGCCCTGCCGACTCTATTTAGCCTCAGAGACGGTTTGAAACAAGTGTTACAAAAATCAGAGAATGTCAAAAATTAGAGTGAAATTGCTTCAAACAAGCGAATTATCGCGAAACAACACCTGCTCGAATCCAACAAAAACTGCGCGCTGCCGTCTCTACTGAGCCTCAGAGACGCTTTGAGACAAGTGTTACAAAAACCAAACAATGTCGTAAATTAGAGTGAAATTGCTTCAAACAAGCGAATTATCGCGAAACAACACCTGCTCGAATCCAACAAAAACTGTTCCCTGCCGTCTCTACTGAGCCTCAGAGACGCTTTGAGACAAGTGTTACAAAAATCAGAGAATGTCAAAAATTAGAGTGAAATTGTATCAGACAAGCGAATTATCGCGAAACAACACCTTCTCGAATCCGACAAAAACTATGCCCTGCCGACCCTAATTAGCCTCAGAGACGCTTTGAGACAAGTGTTACAAAAATCAGAGAATGTCGTAAATTAGAGTGAAATTGCTTCAAACAAGCGAATTATCGCGAAACAACACCTGCTCGAATCCGACAAAAACTGTGCCCTGCCGAGTCCATTTAGCCTCAGAGACGGTTTGAAACAATTGTTACAAAAATCAGAGAATGTGAAAAATTAGAGTGAAATTGCTTCAAATAAGCGAATTATCGCGAAACAACACCTGCTCGAATCCAACAAAAACTGTGCCCTGCCGCATTTATTTAGCCTCAGAGACGGTTTGAAACAATTGTTACAGAAATCAGACGTCAAAAATTAGAGTGAAATTGCTTCAAACAAGCGAATTATCGCAAAACAACACCTGCTCGAATCCAACAAAAACTGCGCCCTGCCGTCTCTACTGAGCCTCAGAGACGCTTTGAGACAAGTGTTTCAAAAATCAGAGAATGTGAGAAATTAGATTGAAATTGCTTCAAACAAGCGAATTATCGCGAAACAACAGCTGCTCGAATCCAGCAAAAACTGTGCCCTGCCGTCTCTACTGAGCCTCAAAGACGCTTTGAGACAAGTGTTACAAAAATCAGAGAATGTGAAAAATTAGAGAGAAATTGCTTCAAACAAGCGAATTATCGCGAAACAACACCTGCTCGAATCCAACAATAACTGTGCCCTGCCGTCTCTATTGAGGCTCAGAGTCGCTTTGAGACAAGTGTTTTAAGAATCAGAGAATGTCATAAATGAGAGTGAAATTGCTTCAAACAAGCGAATTATCGCGAAACAACACCTGCTCGAATCCAACAAAAACTGCGCCCTGCCGTCTCTACTGAGCCTCAGAGACGCCTTGAGACAAGTGTTACAAAAATCAGAGAATGTCAAAAATTAGAGAGAAATTGCTTCAAACAAGCGAATTATTGCGAAACACCTGCTCGAATCCAACAATAACTGTGCACTGCCGTCTCTATTGAGGCTCAGAGTCGCTGTGAGACAAGTGCTTTAAGAATCAGAGAATGTCATAAATGAGAGTGAAATTGCTTCAAACAAGCGAATTATCGCGAAACAACACCTGCTCGAATCCAACAAAAACTGTGCCCTGCTGTCTCTACTGAGCCTCAGAGACGGTTTGAAACAATTGTTACAAAAATCAGAGAATGTGAAAAATTAGAGTGAAATTGCTTCAAATAAGCGAATTATCGCGAAACAACACCTGCGTGAATCCAACAAAAACTGTGCCCTGCTGTCTTTACCGAGCCTCAGAGACGCTTTGAGACAAGTGTTACAAAAATCAGAGAATGTCATAAATTAGAGTGAAATTGCTTCAAACAAGCGAATTATCGCGAAACAACACCTGCTCGAATCCGACAAAAACTTTGCCCTGCCGCATTTATTTAGCCTCAGAGAGGGTTTGAAACAATTGTTACAGAAATCAGACAATGTCAAAAATTAGAGTGAAATTGCTTCAAACAAGCGAATTATCGCGAAACACACCTGCTCGAATCCAACAAAAACTGTTCCCCCCCGTCTCTACTGAGCCTCAGAGACGCTTTGAGACAAGTGTTACAAAAATCAGAGAATGTCAAAAATTAGAGTGAAATTGCTTCAAACAAGCGAATTATCGCGAAACAACACCTTCTCGAATCCGACAAAAACTATGCCCTGCCGACCCTATTTAGCCTCAGAGACGCTTTGAGACAAGTGTTACAAAAATCAGAGAATGTCGTAAATTAGAGTGAAATTGCTTCAAACAAGCGAATTCTCGCGAAACAACACCTGCTCGAATCCAACAAAAACTGTTCCCTGCCGTCTCTACTGAGCCTCAGAGACGCTTTTAAACAAGTGTTACAAAAATCAGATAATGTCGTAAATTAGAGTGAAATTGCTTCAAACAAGCGAATTATCGCGAAACAACACCTTCTCGAATCCGACAAAATATCCTGCCGACTCTATTTAGCCTCAAGACGGTTTGAAACAATTGTTACAAAAATCAGAGAATGTGAAAAATTAGAGTGATATTGCTTCAAACAAGCGAATTATCGCGAAACAACACCTGCTCGAATCCAACAAAAACTGTGCCCTGCCGTCTCTACTGAGCCTCAGAGACGCTTTGAGACAAGTGTTACAAAAATCAAAGAATGTCGTAAATTAGAGTGAAATTGCTTCAAACAAGCGAATTATCGCGAAACAACACCTGCTCGAATCCAACAAAAACTGTGCCCTGCCGTCTCTACTGAGCCTCAGAGACGCTTTGAGACAAGTGTTAAAAAAACAGAGAATGTCAAAAATTATTGTGAAATTGCTTCAAACTTGGGAATTATCGCGAAACAACAACTTCTCGAATCCGACAAAAACTATGCCCTGCCGACTCTATTTAGCCTCAGAGACGGTTTGAAACAAGTGTTACAAAAATCAGAGAATGTCAAAAATTAGAGTGAAATTGCTTCAAACAAGCGAATTATCGCGAAACAACACCTTCTCGAATCCGACAAAAACTATGCCCTTCCGACCCTATTTAGCCTCAGAGACGCTTTGAGACAAGTGTTACAAAAATCAGAGAATGTCGTAAATTAGAGTGAAATTGCTTCAAACAAGCGAATTCTCGCGAAACAACACCTGCTCGAATCCAACAAAAACTGTTCCCTGCCGTCTCTACTGAGCCTCAGAGACGCTTTTAAACAAGTGTTACAAAAATCAGATAATGTCGTAAATTAGAGTGAAATTGCTTCAAACAAGCGAATTATCGCGAAACAACACCTTCTCGAATCCGACAAAATATCCTGCCGACTCTATTTAGCCTCAAGACGGTTTGAAACAATTGTTACAAAAATCAGAGAATGTGAAAAATTAGAGTGATATTGCTTCAAACAAGCGAATTATCGCGAAACAACACCTGCTCGAATCCAACAAAAACTGTGCCCTGCCGTCTCTACTGAGCCTCAGAGACGCTTTGAGACAAGTGTTACAAAAATCAAAGAATGTCGTAAATTAGAGTGAAATTGCTTCAAACAAGCGAATTATCGCGAAACAACACCTGCTCGAATCCAACAAAAACTGTGCCCTGCCGTCTCTACTGAGCCTCAGAGACGCTTTGAGACAAGTGTTAAAAAAACAGAGAATGTCAAAAATTATTGTGAAATTGCTTCAAACTTGGGAATTATCGCGAAACAACAACTTCTCGAATCCGACAAAAACTATGCCCTGCCGACTCTATTTAGCCTCAGAGACGGTTTGAAACAAGTGTTACAAAAATCAGAGAATGTCATAAATTAGGGTGAAATTGCTTCAAACAAGCGAATTATCGCGAAACAACACCTGCTTGAATCCAACCAAAACTGTGCCCTGCTGTCTCTACCGAGCCTCAGAGACGCTTTGAGGCAAGTGTTACAAAAATCAGAGAATGTCATAAATTAGAGTGAAATTGCTTCAAACAAGCGAATTATCGCGAAACAACACCTCGAATCCGACAAAAACTATGCCCTGCCGACCCTAATTAGCCTCAGAGACGCTTTGAGACAAGTGTTACAAAAATCAGAGAATGTCGTAAATTAGAGTGAAATTGCTTCAAACAAGCGAATTATCGCGAAACAACACCTTCTCGAATCCGACAAAAACTATATCCTGCCGACTCTATTTAGCCTCAGAGACGGTTTGAAACAATTGTTACAAAAATCAGAGAATGTGAAAAATTAGAGTGAAATTGCTTCAAACAAGCGAATTATCGCGAAACAACACCTGCTCGAATCCGACAAAAACTGTGCCCTGCCGAGTCCATTTAGCCTCAGAGACGGTTTGAAACAATTGTTACAGAAATCAGAGAATGTCAAAAATTAGAGTGAAATTGTATCAGACAAGCGAATTATCGCGAAACAACACCTTCTCGAATCCGACAAAAACTATGCCCTGCCGACCCTAATTAGCCTCAGAGACGCTTTGAGACAAGTGTTACAAAAATCAGAGAATGTCGTAAATTAGAGTGAAATTGCTTCAAACAAGCGAATTATCGCGAAACAACACCTGCTCGAATCCGACAAAAACTGTGCCCTGCCGAGTCCATTTAGCCTCAGAGACGGTTTGAAACAATTGTTACAAAAATCAGAGAATGTGAAAAATTAGAGTGAAATTGCTTCAAATAAGCGAATTATCGCGAAACAACACCTGCTCGAATCCAACAAAAACTGTGCCCTGCCGCATTTATTTAGCCTCAGAGACGGTTTGAAACAATTGTTACAGAAATCAGACGTCAAAAATTAGAGTGAAATTGCTTCAAACAAGCGAATTATCGCAAAACAACACCTGCTCGAATCCAACAAAAACTGCGCCCTGCCGTCTCTACTGAGCCTCAGAGACGCTTTGAGACAAGTGTTTCAAAAATCAGAGAATGTGAGAAATTAGATTGAAATTGCTTCAAACAAGCGAATTATCGCGAAACAACAGCTGCTCGAATCCAGCAAAAACTGTGCCCTGCCGTCTCTACTGAGCCTCAAAGACGCTTTGAGACAAGTGTTACAAAAATCAGAGAATGTGAAAAATTAGAGAGAAATTGCTTCAAACAAGCGAATTATCGCGAAACAACACCTGCTCGAATCCAACAATAACTGTGCCCTGCCGTCTCTATTGAGGCTCAGAGTCGCTTTGAGACAAGTGTTTTAAGAATCAGAGAATGTCATAAATGAGAGTGAAATTGCTTCAAACAAGCGAATTATCGCGAAACAACACCTGCTCGAATCCAACAAAAACTGCGCCCTGCCGTCTCTACTGAGCCTCAGAGACGCCTTGAGACAAGTGTTACAAAAATCAGAGAATGTCAAAAATTAGAGAGAAATTGCTTCAAACAAGCGAATTATTGCGAAACACCTGCTCGAATCCAACAATAACTGTGCACTGCCGTCTCTATTGAGGCTCAGAGTCGCTGTGAGACAAGTGCTTTAAGAATCAGAGAATGTCATAAATGAGAGTGAAATTGCTTCAAACAAGCGAATTATCGCGAAACAACACCTGCTCGAATCCAACAAAAACTGTGCCCTGCTGTCTCTACTGAGCCTCAGAGACGGTTTGAAACAATTGTTACAAAAATCAGAGAATGTGAAAAATTAGAGTGAAATTGCTTCAAATAAGCGAATTATCGCGAAACAACACCTGCGTGAATCCAACAAAAACTGTGCCCTGCTGTCTTTACCGAGCCTCAGAGACGCTTTGAGACAAGTGTTACAAAAATCAGAGAATGTCATAAATTAGAGTGAAATTGCTTCAAACAAGCGAATTATCGCGAAACAACACCTGCTCGAATCCGACAAAAACTTTGCCCTGCCGCATTTATTTAGCCTCAGAGAGGGTTTGAAACAATTGTTACAGAAATCAGACAATGTCAAAAATTAGAGTGAAATTGCTTCAAACAAGCGAATTATCGCGAAACACACCTGCTCGAATCCAACAAAAACTGTTCCCCCCCGTCTCTACTGAGCCTCAGAGACGCTTTGAGACAAGTGTTACAAAAATCAGAGAATGTCAAAAATTAGAGTGAAATTGCTTCAAACAAGCGAATTATCGCGAAACAACACCTTCTCGAATCCGACAAAAACTATGCCCTGCCGACCCTATTTAGCCTCAGAGACGCTTTGAGACAAGTGTTACAAAAATCAGAGAATGTCGTAAATTAGAGTGAAATTGCTTCAAACAAGCGAATTCGCGCGAAACAACACCTGCTCGAATCCAACAAAAACTGTTCCCTGCCGTCTCTACTGAGCCTCAGAGACGCTTTTAAACAAGTGTTACAAAAATCAGATAATGTCGTAAATTAGAGTGAAATTGCTTCAAACAAGCGAATTATCGCGAAACAACACCTTCTCGAATCCGACAAAATATCCTGCCGACTCTATTTAGCCTCAAGACGGTTTGAAACAATTGTTACAAAAATCAGAGAATGTGAAAAATTAGAGTGATATTGCTTCAAACAAGCGAATTATCGCGAAACAACACCTGCTCGAATCCAACAAAAACTGTGCCCTGCCGTCTCTACTGAGCCTCAGAGACGCTTTGAGACAAGTGTTACAAAAATCAAAGAATGTCGTAAATTAGAGTGAAATTGCTTCAAACAAGCGAATTATCGCGAAACAACACCTGCTCGAATCCAACAAAAACTGTGCCCTGCCGTCTCTACTGAGCCTCAGAGACGCTTTGAGACAAGTGTTAAAAAAACAGAGAATGTCAAAAATTATTGTGAAATTGCTTCAAACTTGGGAATTATCGCGAAACAACAACTTCTCGAATCCGACAAAAACTATGCCCTGCCGACTCTATTTAGCCTCAGAGACGGTTTGAAACAAGTGTTACAAAAATCAGAGAATGTCAAAAATTAGAGTGAAATTGCTTCAAACAAGCGAATTATCGCGAAACAACACCTTCTCGAATCCGACAAAAACTATGCCCTTCCGACCCTATTTAGCCTCAGAGACGCTTTGAGACAAGTGTTACAAAAATCAGAGAATGTCGTAAATTAGAGTGAAATTGCTTCAAACAAGCGAATTCTCGCGAAACAACACCTGCTCGAATCCAACAAAAACTGTTCCCTGCCGTCTCTACTGAGCCTCAGAGACGCTTTTAAACAAGTGTTACAAAAATCAGATAATGTCGTAAATTAGAGTGAAATTGCTTCAAACAAGCGAATTATCGCGAAACAACACCTTCTCGAATCCGACAAAATATCCTGCCGACTCTATTTAGCCTCAAGACGGTTTGAAACAATTGTTACAAAAATCAGAGAATGTGAAAAATTAGAGTGATATTGCTTCAAACAAGCGAATTATCGCGAAACAACACCTGCTCGAATCCAACAAAAACTGTGCCCTGCCGTCTCTACTGAGCCTCAGAGACGCTTTGAGACAAGTGTTACAAAAATCAAAGAATGTCGTAAATTAGAGTGAAATTGCTTCAAACAAGCGAATTATCGCGAAACAACACCTGCTCGAATCCAACAAAAACTGTGCCCTGCCGTCTCTACTGAGCCTCAGAGACGCTTTGAGACAAGTGTTAAAAAAACAGAGAATGTCAAAAATTATTGTGAAATTGCTTCAAACTTGGGAATTATCGCGAAACAACAACTTCTCGAATCCGACAAAAACTATGCCCTGCCGACTCTATTTAGCCTCAGAGACGGTTTGAAACAAGTGTTACAAAAATCAGAGAATGTCATAAATTAGGGTGAAATTGCTTCAAACAAGCGAATTATCGCGAAACAACACCTGCTTGAATCCAACCAAAACTGTGCCCTGCTGTCTCTACCGAGCCTCAGAGACGCTTTGAGGCAAGTGTTACAAAAATCAGAGAATGTCATAAATTAGAGTGAAATTGCTTCAAACAAGCGAATTATCGCGAAACAACACCTCGAATCCGACAAAAACTATGCCCTGCCGACCCTAATTAGCCTCAGAGACGCTTTGAGACAAGTGTTACAAAAATCAGAGAATGTCGTAAATTAGAGTGAAATTGCTTCAAACAAGCGAATTATCGCGAAACAACACCTTCTCGAATCCGACAAAAACTATATCCTGCCGACTCTATTTAGCCTCAGAGACGGTTTGAAACAATTGTTACAAAAATCAGAGAATGTGAAAAATTAGAGTGAAATTGCTTCAAACAAGCGAATTATCGCGAAACAACACCTGCTCGAATCCGACAAAAACTGTGCCCTGCCGAGTCCATTTAGCCTCAGAGACGGTTTGAAACAATTGTTACAGAAATCAGAGAATGTCAAAAATTAGAGTGAAATTGTATCAGACAAGCGAATTATCGCGAAACAACACCTTCTCGAATCCGACAAAAACTATGCCCTGCCGACCCTAATTAGCCTCAGAGACGCTTTGAGACAAGTGTTACAAAAATCAGAGAATGTCGTAAATTAGAGTGAAATTGCTTCAAACAAGCGAATTATCGCGAAACAACACCTGCTCGAATCCGACAAAAACTGTGCCCTGCCGAGTCCATTTAGCCTCAGAGACGGTTTGAAACAATTGTTACAAAAATCAGAGAATGTGAAAAATTAGAGTGAAATTGCTTCAAATAAGCGAATTATCGCGAAACAACACCTGCTCGAATCCAACAAAAACTGTGCCCTGCCGCATTTATTTAGCCTCAGAGACGGTTTGAAACAATTGTTACAGAAATCAGACGTCAAAAATTAGAGTGAAATTGCTTCAAACAAGCGAATTATCGCAAAACAACACCTGCTCGAATCCAACAAAAACTGCGCCCTGCCGTCTCTACTGAGCCTCAGAGACGCTTTGAGACAAGTGTTTCAAAAATCAGAGAATGTGAGAAATTAGATTGAAATTGCTTCAAACAAGCGAATTATCGCGAAACAACAGCTGCTCGAATCCAGCAAAAACTGTGCCCTGCCGTCTCTACTGAGCCTCAAAGACGCTTTGAGACAAGTGTTACAAAAATCAGAGAATGTGAAAAATTAGAGAGAAATTGCTTCAAACAAGCGAATTATCGCGAAACAACACCTGCTCGAATCCAACAATAACTGTGCCCTGCCGTCTCTATTGAGGCTCAGAGTCGCTTTGAGACAAGTGTTTTAAGAATCAGAGAATGTCATAAATGAGAGTGAAATTGCTTCAAACAAGCGAATTATCGCGAAACAACACCTGCTCGAATCCAACAAAAACTGCGCCCTGCCGTCTCTACTGAGCCTCAGAGACGCCTTGAGACAAGTGTTACAAAAATCAGAGAATGTCAAAAATTAGAGAGAAATTGCTTCAAACAAGCGAATTATTGCGAAACACCTGCTCGAATCCAACAATAACTGTGCACTGCCGTCTCTATTGAGGCTCAGAGTCGCTGTGAGACAAGTGCTTTAAGAATCAGAGAATGTCATAAATGAGAGTGAAATTGCTTCAAACAAGCGAATTATCGCGAAACAACACCTGCTCGAATCCAACAAAAACTGTGCCCTGCTGTCTCTACTGAGCCTCAGAGACGGTTTGAAACAATTGTTACAAAAATCAGAGAATGTGAAAAATTAGAGTGAAATTGCTTCAAATAAGCGAATTATCGCGAAACAACACCTGCGTGAATCCAACAAAAACTGTGCCCTGCTGTCTTTACCGAGCCTCAGAGACGCTTTGAGACAAGTGTTACAAAAATCAGAGAATGTCATAAATTAGAGTGAAATTGCTTCAAACAAGCGAATTATCGCGAAACAACACCTGCTCGAATCCGACAAAAACTTTGCCCTGCCGCATTTATTTAGCCTCAGAGAGGGTTTGAAACAATTGTTACAGAAATCAGACAATGTCAAAAATTAGAGTGAAATTGCTTCAAACAAGCGAATTATCGCGAAACACACCTGCTCGAATCCAACAAAAACTGTTCCCCCCCGTCTCTACTGAGCCTCAGAGACGCTTTGAGACAAGTGTTACAAAAATCAGAGAATGTCAAAAATTAGAGTGAAATTGCTTCAAACAAGCGAATTATCGCGAAACAACACCTTCTCGAATCCGACAAAAACTATGCCCTGCCGACCCTATTTAGCCTCAGAGACGCTTTGAGACAAGTGTTACAAAAATCAGAGAATGTCGTAAATTAGAGTGAAATTGCTTCAAACAAGCGAATTCTCGCGAAACAACACCTGCTCGAATCCAACAAAAACTGTTCCCTGCCGTCTCTACTGAGCATCAGAGACGCTTTTAAACAAGTGTTACAAAAATCAGATAATGTCGTAAATTAGAGTGAAATTGCTTCAAACAAGCGAATTATCGCGAAACAACACCTTCTCGAATCCGACAAAATATCCTGCCGACTCTATTTAGCCTCAAGACGGTTTGAAACAATTGTTACAAAAATCAGAGAATGTGAAAAATTAGAGTGATATTGCTTCAAACAAGCGAATTATCGCGAAACAACACCTGCTCGAATCCAACAAAAACTGTGCCCTGCCGTCTCTACTGAGCCTCAGAGACGCTTTGAGACAAGTGTTACAAAAATCAAAGAATGTCGTAAATTAGAGTGAAATTGCTTCAAACAAGCGAATTATCGCGAAACAACACCTGCTCGAATCCAACAAAAACTGTGCCCTGCCGTCTCTACTGAGCCTCAGAGACGCTTTGAGACAAGTGTTAAAAAAACAGAGAATGTCAAAAATTATTGTGAAATTGCTTCAAACTTGGGAATTATCGCGAAACAACAACTTCTCGAATCCGACAAAAACTATGCCCTGCCGACTCTATTTAGCCTCAGAGACGGTTTGAAACAAGTGTTACAAAAATCAGAGAATGTCAAAAATTAGAGTGAAATTGCTTCAAACAAGCGAATTATCGCGAAACAACACCTTCTCGAATCCGACAAAAACTATGCCCTTCCGACCCTATTTAGCCTCAGAGACGCTTTGAGACAAGTGTTACAAAAATCAGAGAATGTCGTAAATTAGAGTGAAATTGCTTCAAACAAGCGAATTCTCGCGAAACAACACCTGCTCGAATCCAACAAAAACTGTTCCCTGCCGTCTCTACTGAGCCTCAGAGACGCTTTTAAACAAGTGTTACAAAAATCAGAGAATGTCAAAACTTAGAGTGAAATTGCTTCACACAAGCGAATTATCGCGAAACCACACCTGCTCGAATCCGACAAAAAATATGCCCTGCCGACTCTATTTAGCCTCAGAGACGGTTTGAAACAATTGTTACAAAAATCAGAGAATGTGAAAAATTAGAGTGAAATTGCTTCAAACAAGCGAATTATCGCGAAACAACACCTTCTCGAATCCGACAAAAACTATATCCTGCCGACTCTATTTAGCCTCAGAGACGGTTTGAAACAATTGTTACAAAAATCAGAGAATGTGAAAAATTAGAGTGAAATTGCTTCAAACAAGCGAATTATCGCGAAACAGCACCTTCTCGAATCCGACAAAAACTATGCCCTGCCGACTCTATTTAGCCTCAGTGACGGTTTGAAACAATTGTTACAAAAATCAGAGAATGTGAAAAATTAGAGTGATATTGCTTCAAACAAGCGAATTATCGCGAAACAACACCTGCTCGAATCCAACAAAAACTGTGCCCTGCCGTCTCTACTGAGCCTCAGAGACGCTTTGAGACAAGTGTTACAAAAATCAAAGAATGTCGTAAATTAGAGTGAAATTGCTTCAAACAAGCGAATTATCGCGAAACAACACCTGCTCGAATCCAACAAAAACTGTGCCCTGCCGTCTCTACTGAGCCTCAGAGACGCTTTGAGACAAGTGTTAAAAAAACAGAGAATGTCAAAAATTATTGTGAAATTGCTTCAAACTTGGGAATTATCGCGAAACAACAACTTCTCGAATCCGACAAAAACTATGCCCTGCCGACTCTATTTAGCCTCAGAGACGGTTTGAAACAAGTGTTACAAAAATCAGAGAATGTCAAAAATTAGAGTGAAATTGCTTCAAACAAGCGAATTATCGCGAAACAACACCTGCTCGAATCCAACAAAAACTGCGCGCTGCCGTCTCTACTGAGCCTCAGAGACGCTTTGAGACAAGTGTTACAAAAACCAAACAATGTCGTAAATTAGAGTGAAATTGCTTCAAACAAGCGAATTATCGCGAAACAACACCTGCTCGAATCCAACAAAAACTGTTCCCTGCCGTCTCTACTGAGCCTCAGAGACGCTTTGAGACAAGTGTTACAAAAATCAGAGAATGTCAAAAATTAGAGTGAAATTGTATCAGACAAGCGAATTATCGCGAAACAACACCTTCTCGAATCCGACAAAAACTATGCCCTGCCGACCCTAATTAGCCTCAGAGACGCTTTGAGACAAGTGTTACAAAAATCAGAGAATGTCGTAAATTAGAGTGAAATTGCTTCAAACAAGCGAATTATCGCGAAACAACACCTGCTCGAATCCGACAAAAACTGTGCCCTGCCGAGTCCATTTAGCCTCAGAGACGGTTTGAAACAATTGTTACAAAAATCAGAGAATGTGAAAAATTAGAGTGAAATTGCTTCAAATAAGCGAATTATCGCGAAACAACACCTGCTCGAATCCAACAAAAACTGTGCCCTGCCGCATTTATTTAGCCTCAGAGACGGTTTGAAACAATTGTTACAGAAATCAGACGTCAAAAATTAGAGTGAAATTGCTTCAAACAAGCGAATTATCGCAAAACAACACCTGCTCGAATCCAACAAAAACTGCGCCCTGCCGTCTCTACTGAGCCTCAGAGACGCTTTGAGACAAGTGTTTCAAAAATCAGAGAATGTGAGAAATTAGATTGAAATTGCTTCAAACAAGCGAATTATCGCGAAACAACAGCTGCTCGAATCCAGCAAAAACTGTGCCCTGCCGTCTCTACTGAGCCTCAAAGACGCTTTGAGACAAGTGTTACAAAAATCAGAGAATGTGAAAAATTAGAGAGAAATTGCTTCAAACAAGCGAATTATCGCGAAACAACACCTGCTCGAATCCAACAATAACTGTGCCCTGCCGTCTCTATTGAGGCTCAGAGTCGCTTTGAGACAAGTGTTTTAAGAATCAGAGAATGTCATAAATGAGAGTGAAATTGCTTCAAACAAGCGAATTATCGCGAAACAACACCTGCTCGAATCCAACAAAAACTGCGCCCTGCCGTCTCTACTGAGCCTCAGAGACGCCTTGAGACAAGTGTTACAAAAATCAGAGAATGTCAAAAATTAGAGAGAAATTGCTTCAAACAAGCGAATTATTGCGAAACACCTGCTCGAATCCAACAATAACTGTGCACTGCCGTCTCTATTGAGGCTCAGAGTCGCTGTGAGACAAGTGCTTTAAGAATCAGAGAATGTCATAAATGAGAGTGAAATTGCTTCAAACAAGCGAATTATCGCGAAACAACACCTGCTCGAATCCAACAAAAACTGTGCCCTGCTGTCTCTACTGAGCCTCAGAGACGGTTTGAAACAATTGTTACAAAAATCAGAGAATGTGAAAAATTAGAGTGAAATTGCTTCAAATAAGCGAATTATCGCGAAACAACACCTGCGTGAATCCAACAAAAACTGTGCCCTGCTGTCTTTACCGAGCCTCAGAGACGCTTTGAGACAAGTGTTACAAAAATCAGAGAATGTCATAAATTAGAGTGAAATTGCTTCAAACAAGCGAATTATCGCGAAACAACACCTGCTCGAATCCGACAAAAACTTTGCCCTGCCGCATTTATTTAGCCTCAGAGAGGGTTTGAAACAATTGTTACAGAAATCAGACAATGTCAAAAATTAGAGTGAAATTGCTTCAAACAAGCGAATTATCGCGAAACACACCTGCTCGAATCCAACAAAAACTGTTCCCCCCCGTCTCTACTGAGCCTCAGAGACGCTTTGAGACAAGTGTTACAAAAATCAGAGAATGTCAAAAATTAGAGTGAAATTGCTTCAAACAAGCGAATTATCGCGAAACAACACCTTCTCGAATCCGACAAAAACTATGCCCTGCCGACCCTATTTAGCCTCAGAGACGCTTTGAGACAAGTGTTACAAAAATCAGAGAATGTCGTAAATTAGAGTGAAATTGCTTCAAACAAGCGAATTCTCGCGAAACAACACCTGCTCGAATCCAACAAAAACTGTTCCCTGCCGTCTCTACTGAGCCTCAGAGACGCTTTTAAACAAGTGTTACAAAAATCAGATAATGTCGTAAATTAGAGTGAAATTGCTTCAAACAAGCGAATTATCGCGAAACAACACCTTCTCGAATCCGACAAAATATCCTGCCGACTCTATTTAGCCTCAAGACGGTTTGAAACAATTGTTACAAAAATCAGAGAATGTGAAAAATTAGAGTGATATTGCTTCAAACAAGCGAATTATCGCGAAACAACACCTGCTCGAATCCAACAAAAACTGTGCCCTGCCGTCTCTACTGAGCCTCAGAGACGCTTTGAGACAAGTGTTACAAAAATCAAAGAATGTCGTAAATTAGAGTGAAATTGCTTCAAACAAGCGAATTATCGCGAAACAACACCTGCTCGAATCCAACAAAAACTGTGCCCTGCCGTCTCTACTGAGCCTCAGAGACGCTTTGAGACAAGTGTTAAAAAAACAGAGAATGTCAAAAATTATTGTGAAATTGCTTCAAACTTGGGAATTATCGCGAAACAACAACTTCTCGAATCCGACAAAAACTATGCCCTGCCGACTCTATTTAGCCTCAGAGACGGTTTGAAACAAGTGTTACAAAAATCAGAGAATGTCAAAAATTAGAGTGAAATTGCTTCAAACAAGCGAATTATCGCGAAACAACACCTTCTCGAATCCGACAAAAACTATGCCCTTCCGACCCTATTTAGCCTCAGAGACGCTTTGAGACAAGTGTTACAAAAATCAGAGAATGTCGTAAATTAGAGTGAAATTGCTTCAAACAAGCGAATTCTCGCGAAACAACACCTGCTCGAATCCAACAAAAACTGTTCCCTGCCGTCTCTACTGAGCCTCAGAGACGCTTTTAAACAAGTGTTACAAAAATCAGAGAATGTCAAAACTTAGAGTGAAATTGCTTCACACAAGCGAATTATCGCGAAACCACACCTGCTCGAATCCGACAAAAAATATGCCCTGCCGACTCTATTTAGCCTCAGAGACGGTTTGAAACAATTGTTACAAAAATCAGAGAATGTGAAAAATTAGAGTGAAATTGCTTCAAACAAGCGAATTATCGCGAAACAACACCTTCTCGAATCCGACAAAAACTATATCCTGCCGACTCTATTTAGCCTCAGAGACGGTTTGAAACAATTGTTACAAAAATCAGAGAATGTGAAAAATTAGAGTGAAATTGCTTCAAACAAGCGAATTATCGCGAAACAGCACCTTCTCGAATCCGACAAAAACTATGCCCTGCCGACTCTATTTAGCCTCAGTGACGGTTTGAAACAATTGTTACAAAAATCAGAGAATGTGAAAAATTAGAGTGATATTGCTTCAAACAAGCGAATTATCGCGAAACAACACCTGCTCGAATCCAACAAAAACTGTGCCCTGCCGTCTCTACTGAGCCTCAGAGACGCTTTGAGACAAGTGTTACAAAAATCAAAGAATGTCGTAAATTAGAGTGAAATTGCTTCAAACAAGCGAATTATCGCGAAACAACACCTGCTCGAATCCAACAAAAACTGTGCCCTGCCGTCTCTACTGAGCCTCAGAGACGCTTTGAGACAAGTGTTAAAAAAACAGAGAATGTCAAAAATTATTGTGAAATTGCTTCAAACTTGGGAATTATCGCGAAACAACAACTTCTCGAATCCGACAAAAACTATGCCCTGCCGACTCTATTTAGCCTCAGAGACGGTTTGAAACAAGTGTTACAAAAATCAGAGAATGTCAAAAATTAGAGTGAAATTGCTTCAAACAAGCGAATTATCGCGAAACAACACCTGCTCGAATCCAACAAAAACTGCGCGCTGCCGTCTCTACTGAGCCTCAGAGACGCTTTGAGACAAGTGTTACAAAAACCAAACAATGTCGTAAATTAGAGTGAAATTGCTTCAAACAAGCGAATTATCGCGAAACAACACCTGCTCGAATCCAACAAAAACTGTTCCCTGCCGTCTCTACTGAGCCTCAGAGACGCTTTGAGACAAGTGTTACAAAAATCAGAGAATGTCAAAAATTAGAGTGAAATTGTATCAGACAAGCGAATTATCGCGAAACAACACCTTCTCGAATCCGACAAAAACTATGCCCTGCCGACCCTAATTAGCCTCAGAGACGCTTTGAGACAAGTGTTACAAAAATCAGAGAATGTCGTAAATTAGAGTGAAATTGCTTCAAACAAGCGAATTATCGCGAAACAACACCTGCTCGAATCCGACAAAAACTGTGCCCTGCCGAGTCCATTTAGCCTCAGAGACGGTTTGAAACAATTGTTACAGAAATCAGACGTCAAAAATTAGAGTGAAATTGCTTCAAACAAGCGAATTATCGCAAAACAACACCTGCTCGAATCCAACAAAAACTGCGCCCTGCCGTCTCTACTGAGCCTCAGAGACGCTTTGAGACAAGTGTTTCAAAAATCAGAGAATGTGAGAAATTAGATTGAAATTGCTTCAAACAAGCGAATTATCGCGAAACAACAGCTGCTCGAATCCAGCAAAAACTGTGCCCTGCCGTCTCTACTGAGCCTCAAAGACGCTTTGAGACAAGTGTTACAAAAATCAGAGAATGTGAAAAATTAGAGAGAAATTGCTTCAAACAAGCGAATTATCGCGAAACAACACCTGCTCGAATCCAACAATAACTGTGCCCTGCCGTCTCTATTGAGGCTCAGAGTCGCTTTGAGACAAGTGTTTTAAGAATCAGAGAATGTCATAAATGAGAGTGAAATTGCTTCAAACAAGCGAATTATCGCGAAACAACACCTGCTCGAATCCAACAAAAACTGCGCCCTGCCGTCTCTACTGAGCCTCAGAGACGCCTTGAGACAAGTGTTACAAAAATCAGAGAATGTCAAAAATTAGAGAGAAATTGCTTCAAACAAGCGAATTATTGCGAAACACCTGCTCGAATCCAACAATAACTGTGCACTGCCGTCTCTATTGAGGCTCAGAGTCGCTGTGAGACAAGTGCTTTAAGAATCAGAGAATGTCATAAATGAGAGTGAAATTGCTTCAAACAAGCGAATTATCGCGAAACAACACCTGCTCGAATCCAACAAAAACTGTGCCCTGCTGTCTCTACTGAGCCTCAGAGACGGTTTGAAACAATTGTTACAAAAATCAGAGAATGTGAAAAATTAGAGTGAAATTGCTTCAAATAAGCGAATTATCGCGAAACAACACCTGCGTGAATCCAACAAAAACTGTGCCCTGCTGTCTTTACCGAGCCTCAGAGACGCTTTGAGACAAGTGTTACAAAAATCAGAGAATGTCATAAATTAGAGTGAAATTGCTTCAAACAAGCGAATTATCGCGAAACAACACCTGCTCGAATCCGACAAAAACTTTGCCCTGCCGCATTTATTTAGCCTCAGAGAGGGTTTGAAACAATTGTTACAGAAATCAGACAATGTCAAAAATTAGAGTGAAATTGCTTCAAACAAGCGAATTATCGCGAAAGACACCTGCTCGAATCCAACAAAAACTGTTCCCCCCCGTCTCTACTGAGCCTCAGAGACGCTTTGAGACAAGTGTTACAAAAATCAGAGAATGTCAAAAATTAGAGTGAAATTGCTTCAAACAAGCGAATTATCGCGAAACAACACCTTCTCGAATCCGACAAAAACTATGCCCTGCCGACCCTATTTAGCCTCAGAGACGCTTTGAGACAAGTGTTACAAAAATCAGAGAATGTCGTAAATTAGAGTGAAATTGCTTCAAACAAGCGAATTCTCGCGAAACAACACCTGCTCGAATCCAACAAAAACTGTTCCCTGCCGTCTCTACTGAGCCTCAGAGACGCTTTTAAACAAGTGTTACAAAAATCAGATAATGTCGTAAATTAGAGTGAAATTGCTTCAAACAAGCGAATTATCGCGAAACAACACCTTCTCGAATCCGACAAAATATCCTGCCGACTCTATTTAGCCTCAAGACGGTTTGAAACAATTGTTACAAAAATCAGAGAATGTGAAAAATTAGAGTGATATTGCTTCAAACAAGCGAATTATCGCGAAACAACACCTGCTCGAATCCAACAAAAACTGTGCCCTGCCGTCTCTACTGAGCCTCAGAGACGCTTTGAGACAAGTGTTACAAAAATCAAAGAATGTCGTAAATTAGAGTGAAATTGCTTCAAACAAGCGAATTATCGCGAAACAACACCTGCTCGAATCCAACAAAAACTGTGCCCTGCCGTCTCTACTGAGCCTCAGAGACGCTTTGAGACAAGTGTTAAAAAAACAGAGAATGTCAAAAATTATTGTGAAATTGCTTCAAACTTGGGAATTATCGCGAAACAACAACTTCTCGAATCCGACAAAAACTATGCCCTGCCGACTCTATTTAGCCTCAGAGACGGTTTGAAACAAGTGTTACAAAAATCAGAGAATGTCAAAAATTAGAGTGAAATTGCTTCAAACAAGCGAATTATCGCGAAACAACACCTTCTCGAATCCGACAAAAACTATGCCCTTCCGACCCTATTTAGCCTCAGAGACGCTTTGAGACAAGTGTTACAAAAATCAGAGAATGTCGTAAATTAGAGTGAAATTGCTTCAAACAAGCGAATTCTCGCGAAACAACACCTGCTCGAATCCAACAAAAACTGTTCCCTGCCGTCTCTACTGAGCCTCAGAGACGCTTTTAAACAAGTGTTACAAAAATCAGATAATGTCGTAAATTAGAGTGAAATTGCTTCAAACAAGCGAATTATCGCGAAACAACACCTTCTCGAATCCGACAAAATATCCTGCCGACTCTATTTAGCCTCAAGACGGTTTGAAACAATTGTTACAAAAATCAGAGAATGTGAAAAATTAGAGTGATATTGCTTCAAACAAGCGAATTATCGCGAAACAACACCTGCTCGAATCCAACAAAAACTGTGCCCTGCCGTCTCTACTGAGCCTCAGAGACGCTTTGAGACAAGTGTTACAAAAATCAAAGAATGTCGTAAATTAGAGTGAAATTGCTTCAAACAAGCGAATTATCGCGAAACAACACCTGCTCGAATCCAACAAAAACTGTGCCCTGCCGTCTCTACTGAGCCTCAGAGACGCTTTGAGACAAGTGTTAAAAAAACAGAGAATGTCAAAAATTATTGTGAAATTGCTTCAAACTTGGGAATTATCGCGAAACAACAACTTCTCGAATCCGACAAAAACTATGCCCTGCCGACTCTATTTAGCCTCAGAGACGGTTTGAAACAAGTGTTACAAAAATCAGAGAATGTCATAAATTAGGGTGAAATTGCTTCAAACAAGCGAATTATCGCGAAACAACACCTGCTTGAATCCAACCAAAACTGTGCCCTGCTGTCTCTACCGAGCCTCAGAGACGCTTTGAGGCAAGTGTTACAAAAATCAGAGAATGTCATAAATTAGAGTGAAATTGCTTCAAACAAGCGAATTATCGCGAAACAACACCTCGAATCCGACAAAAACTATGCCCTGCCGACCCTAATTAGCCTCAGAGACGCTTTGAGACAAGTGTTACAAAAATCAGAGAATGTCGTAAATTAGAGTGAAATTGCTTCAAACAAGCGAATTATCGCGAAACAACACCTTCTCGAATCCGACAAAAACTATATCCTGCCGACTCTATTTAGCCTCAGAGACGGTTTGAAACAATTGTTACAAAAATCAGAGAATGTGAAAAATTAGAGTGAAATTGCTTCAAACAAGCGAATTATCGCGAAACAACACCTGCTCGAATCCGACAAAAACTGTGCCCTGCCGAGTCCATTTAGCCTCAGAGACGGTTTGAAACAATTGTTACAGAAATCAGAGAATGTCAAAAATTAGAGTGAAATTGTATCAGACAAGCGAATTATCGCGAAACAACACCTTCTCGAATCCGACAAAAACTATGCCCTGCCGACCCTAATTAGCCTCAGAGACGCTTTGAGACAAGTGTTACAAAAATCAGAGAATGTCGTAAATTAGAGTGAAATTGCTTCAAACAAGCGAATTATCGCGAAACAACACCTGCTCGAATCCGACAAAAACTGTGCCCTGCCGAGTCCATTTAGCCTCAGAGACGGTTTGAAACAATTGTTACAAAAATCAGAGAATGTGAAAAATTAGAGTGAAATTGCTTCAAATAAGCGAATTATCGCGAAACAACACCTGCTCGAATCCAACAAAAACTGTGCCCTGCCGCATTTATTTAGCCTCAGAGACGGTTTGAAACAATTGTTACAGAAATCAGACGTCAAAAATTAGAGTGAAATTGCTTCAAACAAGCGAATTATCGCAAAACAACACCTGCTCGAATCCAACAAAAACTGCGCCCTGCCGTCTCTACTGAGCCTCAGAGACGCTTTGAGACAAGTGTTTCAAAAATCAGAGAATGTGAGAAATTAGATTGAAATTGCTTCAAACAAGCGAATTATCGCGAAACAACAGCTGCTCGAATCCAGCAAAAACTGTGCCCTGCCGTCTCTACTGAGCCTCAAAGACGCTTTGAGACAAGTGTTACAAAAATCAGAGAATGTGAAAAATTAGAGAGAAATTGCTTCAAACAAGCGAATTATCGCGAAACAACACCTGCTCGAATCCAACAATAACTGTGCCCTGCCGTCTCTATTGAGGCTCAGAGTCGCTTTGAGACAAGTGTTTTAAGAATCAGAGAATGTCATAAATGAGAGTGAAATTGCTTCAAACAAGCGAATTATCGCGAAACAACACCTGCTCGAATCCAACAAAAACTGCGCCCTGCCGTCTCTACTGAGCCTCAGAGACGCCTTGAGACAAGTGTTACAAAAATCAGAGAATGTCAAAAATTAGAGAGAAATTGCTTCAAACAAGCGAATTATTGCGAAACACCTGCTCGAATCCAACAATAACTGTGCACTGCCGTCTCTATTGAGGCTCAGAGTCGCTGTGAGACAAGTGCTTTAAGAATCAGAGAATGTCATAAATGAGAGTGAAATTGCTTCAAACAAGCGAATTATCGCGAAACAACACCTGCTCGAATCCAACAAAAACTGTGCCCTGCTGTCTCTACTGAGCCTCAGAGACGGTTTGAAACAATTGTTACAAAAATCAGAGAATGTGAAAAATTAGAGTGAAATTGCTTCAAATAAGCGAATTATCGCGAAACAACACCTGCGTGAATCCAACAAAAACTGTGCCCTGCTGTCTTTACCGAGCCTCAGAGACGCTTTGAGACAAGTGTTACAAAAATCAGAGAATGTCATAAATTAGAGTGAAATTGCTTCAAACAAGCGAATTATCGCGAAACAACACCTGCTCGAATCCGACAAAAACTTTGCCCTGCCGCATTTATTTAGCCTCAGAGAGGGTTTGAAACAATTGTTACAGAAATCAGACAATGTCAAAAATTAGAGTGAAATTGCTTCAAACAAGCGAATTATCGCGAAACACACCTGCTCGAATCCAACAAAAACTGTTCCCCCCCGTCTCTACTGAGCCTCAGAGACGCTTTGAGACAAGTGTTACAAAAATCAGAGAATGTCAAAAATTAGAGTGAAATTGCTTCAAACAAGCGAATTATCGCGAAACAACACCTTCTCGAATCCGACAAAAACTATGCCCTGCCGACCCTATTTAGCCTCAGAGACGCTTTGAGACAAGTGTTACAAAAATCAGAGAATGTCGTAAATTAGAGTGAAATTGCTTCAAACAAGCGAATTCTCGCGAAACAACACCTGCTCGAATCCAACAAAAACTGTTCCCTGCCGTCTCTACTGAGCCTCAGAGACGCTTTTAAACAAGTGTTACAAAAATCAGATAATGTCGTAAATTAGAGTGAAATTGCTTCAAACAAGCGAATTATCGCGAAACAACACCTTCTCGAATCCGACAAAATATCCTGCCGACTCTATTTAGCCTCAAGACGGTTTGAAACAATTGTTACAAAAATCAGAGAATGTGAAAAATTAGAGTGATATTGCTTCAAACAAGCGAATTATCGCGAAACAACACCTGCTCGAATCCAACAAAAACTGTGCCCTGCCGTCTCTACTGAGCCTCAGAGACGCTTTGAGACAAGTGTTACAAAAATCAAAGAATGTCGTAAATTAGAGTGAAATTGCTTCAAACAAGCGAATTATCGCGAAACAACACCTGCTCGAATCCAACAAAAACTGTGCCCTGCCGTCTCTACTGAGCCTCAGAGACGCTTTGAGACAAGTGTTAAAAAAACAGAGAATGTCAAAAATTATTGTGAAATTGCTTCAAACTTGGGAATTATCGCGAAACAACAACTTCTCGAATCCGACAAAAACTATGCCCTGCCGACTCTATTTAGCCTCAGAGACGGTTTGAAACAAGTGTTACAAAAATCAGAGAATGTCAAAAATTAGAGTGAAATTGCTTCAAACAAGCGAATTATCGCGAAACAACACCTTCTCGAATCCGACAAAAACTATGCCCTTCCGACCCTATTTAGCCTCAGAGACGCTTTGAGACAAGTGTTACAAAAATCAGAGAATGTCGTAAATTAGAGTGAAATTGCTTCAAACAAGCGAATTCTCGCGAAACAACACCTGCTCGAATCCAACAAAAACTGTTCCCTGCCGTCTCTACTGAGCCTCAGAGACGCTTTTAAACAAGTGTTACAAAAATCAGAGAATGTCAAAACTTAGAGTGAAATTGCTTCACACAAGCGAATTATCGCGAAACCACACCTGCTCGAATCCGACAAAAAATATGCCCTGCCGACTCTATTTAGCCTCAGAGACGGTTTGAAACAATTGTTACAAAAATCAGAGAATGTGAAAAATTAGAGTGAAATTGCTTCAAACAAGCGAATTATCGCGAAACAACACCTTCTCGAATCCGACAAAAACTATATCCTGCCGACTCTATTTAGCCTCAGAGACGGTTTGAAACAATTGTTACAAAAATCAGAGAATGTGAAAAATTAGAGTGAAATTGCTTCAAACAAGCGAATTATCGCGAAACAGCACCTTCTCGAATCCGACAAAAACTATGCCCTGCCGACTCTATTTAGCCTCAGTGACGGTTTGAAACAATTGTTACAAAAATCAGAGAATGTGAAAAATTAGAGTGATATTGCTTCAAACAAGCGAATTATCGCGAAACAACACCTGCTCGAATCCAACAAAAACTGTGCCCTGCCGTCTCTACTGAGCCTCAGAGACGCTTTGAGACAAGTGTTACAAAAATCAAAGAATGTCGTAAATTAGAGTGAAATTGCTTCAAACAAGCGAATTATCGCGAAACAACACCTGCTCGAATCCAACAAAAACTGTGCCCTGCCGTCTCTACTGAGCCTCAGAGACGCTTTGAGACAAGTGTTAAAAAAACAGAGAATGTCAAAAATTATTGTGAAATTGCTTCAAACTTGGGAATTATCGCGAAACAACAACTTCTCGAATCCGACAAAAACTATGCCCTGCCGACTCTATTTAGCCTCAGAGACGGTTTGAAACAAGTGTTACAAAAATCAGAGAATGTCAAAAATTAGAGTGAAATTGCTTCAAACAAGCGAATTATCGCGAAACAACACCTGCTCGAATCCAACAAAAACTGCGCGCTGCCGTCTCTACTGAGCCTCAGAGACGCTTTGAGACAAGTGTTACAAAAACCAAACAATGTCGTAAATTAGAGTGAAATTGCTTCAAACAAGCGAATTATCGCGAAACAACACCTGCTCGAATCCAACAAAAACTGTTCCCTGCCGTCTCTACTGAGCCTCAGAGACGCTTTGAGACAAGTGTTACAAAAATCAGAGAATGTCAAAAATTAGAGTGAAATTGTATCAGACAAGCGAATTATCGCGAAACAACACCTTCTCGAATCCGACAAAAACTATGCCCTGCCGACCCTAATTAGCCTCAGAGACGCTTTGAGACAAGTGTTACAAAAATCAGAGAATGTCGTAAATTAGAGTGAAATTGCTTCAAACAAGCGAATTATCGCGAAACAACACCTGCTCGAATCCAACAAAAACTGTGCCCTGCCGTCTCTACTGAGCCTCAGAGACGCTTTGAGACAAGTGTTAAAAAAACAGAGAATGTCAAAAATTATTGTGAAATTGCTTCAAACTTGGGAATTATCGCGAAACAACAACTTCTCGAATCCGACAAAAACTATGCCCTGCCGACTCTATTTAGCCTCAGAGACGGTTTGAAACAAGTGTTACAAAAATCAGAGAATGTCAAAAATTAGAGTGAAATTGCTTCAAACAAGCGAATTATCGCGAAACAACACCTTCTCGAATCCGACAAAAACTATGCCCTTCCGACCCTATTTAGCCTCAGAGACGCTTTGAGACAAGTGTTACAAAAATCAGAGAATGTCGTAAATTAGAGTGAAATTGCTTCAAACAAGCGAATTCTCGCGAAACAACACCTGCTCGAATCCAACAAAAACTGTTCCCTGCCGTCTCTACTGAGCCTCAGAGACGCTTTTAAACAAGTGTTACAAAAATCAGAGAATGTCAAAACTTAGAGTGAAATTGCTTCACACAAGCGAATTATCGCGAAACCACACCTGCTCGAATCCGACAAAAAATATGCCCTGCCGACTCTATTTAGCCTCAGAGACGGTTTGAAACAATTGTTACAAAAATCAGAGAATGTGAAAAATTAGAGTGAAATTGCTTCAAACAAGCGAATTATCGCGAAACAACACCTTCTCGAATCCGACAAAAACTATATCCTGCCGACTCTATTTAGCCTCAGAGACGGTTTGAAACAATTGTTACAAAAATCAGAGAATGTGAAAAATTAGAGTGAAATTGCTTCAAACAAGCGAATTATCGCGAAACAGCACCTTCTCGAATCCGACAAAAACTATGCCCTGCCGACTCTATTTAGCCTCAGTGACGGTTTGAAACAATTGTTACAAAAATCAGAGAATGTGAAAAATTAGAGTGATATTGCTTCAAACAAGCGAATTATCGCGAAACAACACCTGCTCGAATCCAACAAAAACTGTGCCCTGCCGTCTCTACTGAGCCTCAGAGACGCTTTGAGACAAGTGTTACAAAAATCAGAGAATGTGAAAAATTAGAGAGAAATTGCTTCAAACAAGCGAATTATCGCGAAACAACACCTGCTCGAATCCAACAATAACTGTGCCCTGCCGTCTCTATTGAGGCTCAGAGTCGCTTTGAGACAAGTGTTTTAAGAATCAGAGAATGTCATAAATGAGAGTGAAATTGCTTCAAACAAGCGAATTATCGCGAAACAACACCTGCTCGAATCCAACAAAAACTGCGCCCTGCCGTCTCTACTGAGCCTCAGAGACGCCTTGAGACAAGTGTTACAAAAATCAGAGAATGTCAAAAATTAGAGAGAAATTGCTTCAAACAAGCGAATTATTGCGAAACACCTGCTCGAATCCAACAATAACTGTGCACTGCCGTCTCTATTGAGGCTCAGAGTCGCTGTGAGACAAGTGCTTTAAGAATCAGAGAATGTCATAAATGAGAGTGAAATTGCTTCAAACAAGCGAATTATCGCGAAACAACACCTGCTCGAATCCAACAAAAACTGTGCCCTGCTGTCTCTACTGAGCCTCAGAGACGGTTTGAAACAATTGTTACAAAAATCAGAGAATGTGAAAAATTAGAGTGAAATTGCTTCAAATAAGCGAATTATCGCGAAACAACACCTGCGTGAATCCAACAAAAACTGTGCCCTGCTGTCTTTACCGAGCCTCAGAGACGCTTTGAGACAAGTGTTACAAAAATCAGAGAATGTCATAAATTAGAGTGAAATTGCTTCAAACAAGCGAATTATCGCGAAACAACACCTGCTCGAATCCGACAAAAACTTTGCCCTGCCGCATTTATTTAGCCTCAGAGAGGGTTTGAAACAATTGTTACAGAAATCAGACAATGTCAAAAATTAGAGTGAAATTGCTTCAAAGAAGCGAATTATCGCGAAACACACCTGCTCGAATCCAACAAAAACTGTTCCCCCCCGTCTCTACTGAGCCTCAGAGACGCTTTGAGACAAGTGTTACAAAAATCAGAGAATGTCAAAAATTAGAGTGAAATTGCTTCAAACAAGCGAATTATCGCGAAACAACACCTTCTCGAATCCGACAAAAACTATGCCCTGCCGACCCTATTTAGCCTCAGAGACGCTTTGAGACAAGTGTTACAAAAATCAGAGAATGTCGTAAATTAGAGTGAAATTGCTTCAAACAAGCGAATTCTCGCGAAACAACACCTGCTCGAATCCAACAAAAACTGTTCCCTGCCGTCTCTACTGAGCCTCAGAGACGCTTTTAAACAAGTGTTACAAAAATCAGATAATGTCGTAAATTAGAGTGAAATTGCTTCAAACAAGCGAATTATCGCGAAACAACACCTTCTCGAATCCGACAAAATATCCTGCCGACTCTATTTAGCCTCAAGACGGTTTGAAACAATTGTTACAAAAATCAGAGAATGTGAAAAATTAGAGTGATATTGCTTCAAACAAGCGAATTATCGCGAAACAACACCTGCTCGAATCCAACAAAAACTGTGCCCTGCCGTCTCTACTGAGCCTCAGAGACGCTTTGAGACAAGTGTTACAAAAATCAAAGAATGTCGTAAATTAGAGTGAAATTGCTTCAAACAAGCGAATTATCGCGAAACAACACCTGCTCGAATCCAACAAAAACTGTGCCCTGCCGTCTCTACTGAGCCTCAGAGACGCTTTGAGACAAGTGTTAAAAAAACAGAGAATGTCAAAAATTATTGTGAAATTGCTTCAAACTTGGGAATTATCGCGAAACAACAACTTCTCGAATCCGACAAAAACTATGCCCTGCCGACTCTATTTAGCCTCAGAGACGGTTTGAAACAAGTGTTACAAAAATCAGAGAATGTCAAAAATTAGAGTGAAATTGCTTCAAACAAGCGAATTATCGCGAAACAACACCTTCTCGAATCCGACAAAAACTATGCCCTTCCGACCCTATTTAGCCTCAGAGACGCTTTGAGACAAGTGTTACAAAAATCAGAGAATGTCGTAAATTAGAGTGAAATTGCTTCAAACAAGCGAATTCTCGCGAAACAACACCTGCTCGAATCCAACAAAAACTGTGCCCTGCCGTCTCTACTGAGCCTCAGAGACGCTTTGAGACAAGTGTTACAAAAATCAAAGAATGTCGTAAATTAGAGTGAAATTGCTTCAAACAAGCGAATTATCGCGAAACAACACCTGCTCGAATCCAACAAAAACTGTGCCCTGCCGTCTCTACTGAGCCTCAGAGACGCTTTGAGACAAGTGTTAAAAAAACAGAGAATGTCAAAAATTATTGTGAAATTGCTTCAAACTTGGGAATTATCGCGAAACAACAACTTCTCGAATCCGACAAAAACTATGCCCTGCCGACTCTATTAAGCCTCAGAGACGGTTTGAAACAAGTGTTACAAAAATCAGAGAATGTCATAAATTAGGGTGAAATTGCTTCAAACAAGCGAATTATCGCGAAACAACACCTGCTTGAATCCAACCAAAACTGTGCCCTGCTGTCTCTACCGAGCCTCAGAGACGCTTTGAGGCAAGTGTTACAAAAATCAGAGAATGTCATAAATTAGAGTGAAATTGCTTCAAACAAGCGAATTATCGCGAAACAACACCTCGAATCCGACAAAAACTATGCCCTGCCGACCCTAATTAGCCTCAGAGACGCTTTGAGACAAGTGTTACAAAAATCAGAGAATGTCGTAAATTAGAGTGAAATTGCTTCAAACAAGCGAATTATCGCGAAACAACACCTTCTCGAATCCGACAAAAACTATATCCTGCCGACTCTATTTAGCCTCAGAGACGGTTTGAAACAATTGTTACAAAAATCAGAGAATGTGAAAAATTAGAGTGAAATTGCTTCAAACAAGCGAATTATCGCGAAACAACACCTGCTCGAATCCGACAAAAACTGTGCCCTGCCGAGTCCATTTAGCCTCAGAGACGGTTTGAAACAATTGTTACAGAAATCAGAGAATGTCAAAAATTAGAGTGAAATTGTATCAGACAAGCGAATTATCGCGAAACAACACCTTCTCGAATCCGACAAAAACTATGCCCTGCCGACCCTAATTAGCCTCAGAGACGCTTTGAGACAAGTGTTACAAAAATCAGAGAATGTCGTAAATTAGAGTGAAATTGCTTCAAACAAGCGAATTATCGCGAAACAACACCTTCTCGAATCCGACAAAAACTATATCCTGCCGACTCTATTTAGCCTCAGAGACGGTTTGAAACAATTGTTACAAAAATCAGAGAATGTGAAAAATTAGAGTGAAATTGCTTCAAACAAGCGAATTATCGCGAAACAACACCTGCTCGAATCCGACAAAAACTGTGCCCTGCCGAGTCCATTTAGCCTCAGAGACGGTTTGAAACAATTGTTACAAAAATCAGAGAATGTGAAAAATTAGAGTGAAATTGCTTCAAATAAGCGAATTATCGCGAAACAACACCTGCTCGAATCCAACAAAAACTGTGCCCTGCCGCATTTATTTAGCCTCAGAGACGGTTTGAAACAATTGTTACAGAAATCAGACAATGTCAAAAATTAGAGTGAAATTGCTTCAAACAAGCGAATTCTCGCGAAACAACGCCTGCTCGAATCCAACAAAAACTGCGTCCTGGTGTCTCTACTGATCCTCAGAGACGCTTTGAGACAAGCGTTACAAAAATCAGAGAATGTCAAAAATTAGAGTGAAATTCCTTCAAACAAGCGAATTATCGCGAAACAACACCTGCTCGAATCCAACAAAAACTGCGCCCTGCCGTCTCTCCTGGGCCTCAGAGACGCTTTGAGACAATTGTTACAAAAATCAGAGAATGTGAAAAATTAGAGTGAAATTGCTTGAAATAAGCGAATTATCGCGAGACAACACCTGCTTGAATCCAACAAAACCCGCGCCCTGCCGTCTCTACTGAGCCTCAGAGACCCTTTGAGACCAGTGTTACAAAAATCAGAGAATGTCAAAAATTAGAGTGAAATTGCTTCACACAAGCGAATTATCGCGAAACCACACCTGCTCGAATCCGACAAAAAATATGCCCTGCCGACTCTATTTAGCCTCAGAGACGGTTTGAAACAATTGTTACAAAAATCAGAGAATGTGAAAAATTAGAGTGAAATTGCTTCAAACAAGCGAATTATCGCGAAACAACACCTTCTCGAATCCGACAAAAACTATATCCTGCCGACTCTATTTAGCCTCAGAGACGGTTTGAAACAATTGTTACAAAAATCAGAGAATGTGAAAAATTAGAGTGAAATTGCTTCAAATAAAAGAATTATCGCGAAACAACACCTGCTTGAATCCAAATAAAAACTGTGCCCTGCTGTCTCTACCGAGCCTCAGAGACGCTTTAGACAAGTGTTACAAAAATCAGAGAATGTCATAAATTAGAGTGAAATTGCTTCAAACAAGCGAATTATCGCGAAACAACACCTGCTCGAATCCGACAGAAACTGTGCCCTGCCGCATTTATTTAGCCTCAGAGACGGTTTGAAACAATTGTTACAGATATCAGACAATGTCAAAAATTAGAGTGAAATTGCTTCAAATAAAAGAATTATCGCGAAACAACACCTGCTCGAATCCAACAAAACTTGCCGTCTGCCGTCTCTACTGAGCCTCAGAGACGCTTTGAGACAAGTGTTACAAAAATCAGAGAATGTCAAAAATTAGAGTGAAATTGCTTCAAACAAGCGAATTATCGCGAAACAACACCTTCTCGAATCCGACAAAAACTATGCCCTGCCGACTCTATTTAGCCTCAGTGAAACCTCAGTGACGGTTTCAAACAATTGTTACAAAAATCAGAGGATGTCAAAAATTAGAGTGAAATTCCTTCAAACAAGCGAATTATCGCGAAATAACACCTGCTCGAATCCAACAAAAACTGTGCCCTGCTGTCGCTACTGAGCCTCAGAGACGCTTTGAGACAAGTGTTACAAAAATCAGAGAATGTGAAGAATTAGAGTCAAATTGCTTCAAATAAGCGAAATATCGCGAGACAACACCTGCTTGAATCCAACAAAAACTGCGCCCTGCCATCTCTACTGAGCCTCAGAGACCCTTTGAGACAAGTGTTACAAAAATCAGAGAATGTGAAAAATTAGAGTGAAATTGCTTCAAACAAGCGAATTATCGCGAAACAACACCTCGAATCCGACAAAAACTATGCCATGCCGACTCTATTTCGCCTCAGTGACGGTTTCAAACAATTGTTACAAAAATCAGAGAATGTGAAAAATTAGAGTGAAATTGCTTCAAACAAGCGAATTATCGCGAAACAAACCCTGCTCGAATCCAACAAAAACTGTGCCCTGCTGCCTCTACTGAGCCTCAGAGACGCTTTGAGACAAGTGTTACAAAAATCAAAGAATGTCGTAAATTAGAGTGAAATTGCTTCAAACAAGCGAATTATCGCGAAACAACACCTGCTCGAATCCAACAAAAACTGCGCCCTGCCGTCTCTACTGAGCCTCAGTGACCCTTTGAGACAAGTGTTACAAAAACCAGAGAATGTCAAAAATTAGAGTGAAATTGCTTCACACAAGCGAATTATCGCGAAAACACACCTGCTCGAATCCGAGAAAAAATATGCCCTGCCGACTATATTTAGCCTCAGAGACGGTTTGAAACAATTGTTACAAAAATCAGAGAATGTGAAAAATTAGAGTGAAATTGCTTCAAATAAACGAATTATCGCGAGACAACACCTGCTTGAATCCAACAAAAACTGCGCCCTGCCGTCTCTACTGAGCCTCAGAGACCCTTTGAGACAAGTGTTACAAAAATCAGAGAATGTCAAAAATTAGAGTGAAATTGCTTCACACAAGCGAATTATCGCGAAACCACACCTGCTCGAATCCGACAAAAAATATGCCCTGCCGACTCTATTTAGCCTCAGAGACGGTTTGAAACAATTGTTACAAAAATCAGAGAATGTGAAAAATTAGAGTGAAATTGCTTCAAACAAGCGAATTATCGCGAAACAACACCTCGAATCCGACAAAAACTATATCCTGCCGACTCTATTTAGCCTCAGAGACGGTTTGAAACAATTGTTACAAAAATCAGAGAATGTGAAAAATTAGAGTGAAATTGCTTCAAACAAGCGAATTATCGCGAAACAACACCTTCTCGAATCCGACAAAAACTATGCCCTGCCGACTCTATTTAGACTCAGAGTCGCTTTGAGACAAGTGTTACAAAAATCAAAGAATGTCGTAAATTAGAGTGAAATTGCTTCAAACAAGCGAATTATCGCGAAACAACACCTGCTCGAATCCAACAAAAACTGTGCCCTGCCGTCTCTACTGAGCCTCAGAGACGCTTTAAGACAAGTGTTACAAAAATCAAAGAATGTCGTAAATTAGACTGAAATTGCTTCCTACAAGCGAATTATCGCGAAACAACACCTGCTCGAATCCAAAAAAACTGTTCCCTGCCGTCTCTACTGAGCCTCAGAGACGCTTTGAGACAAGTGTTACAAAAATCAGAGAATGTGAAAAATTAGAGTGAAATTCCTTCAAACAAGCGAATTATCGCGAAACAACACCTGCTCGAATCCAACAAAAACTGCGCGCTGCCGTCTCTACTGAGCCTCAGAGACGCTTTGAGGCAAGTGTTACAAAAACCATAGAATGTCGTAAATTAGAGTGAAATTGCTTCAAACAAGCGAATTATCGCGGAACAACAACTTCTCGAATCCGACAAAAACTATGCCCTGCCGACTCTATTTAGCCTCAGAGACGGTTTGAAACAATTGTTACAAAAATCAGAGAATGTGAAAAATTAGAGTGAAATTGCTTCAAACAAGCGAATTATCGCGAAACAACACCTGCTCGAATCCAACAAAAACTGCGCGCTGCCGTCTCTACTGAGCCTCAGAGACGCTTTGAGACAAGTGTTACAAAAATCAGAGAATGTGAAAAATTAGAGTGAAATTCCTTCAAACAAGCGAATTATCGCGAAACAACACCTGCTCGAATCCAACAAAAACTGCGCGCTGCCGTCTCTACTGAGCCTCAGAGACGCTTTGAGGCAAGTGTTACAAAAACCATAGAATGTCGTAAATTAGAGTGAAATTGCTTCAAACAAGCGAATTATCGCGAAACAACACCTGCTCGAAACCAACAAAAACTGTTCCCTGCCGTCTCTACTGAGCCTCAGAGACGCTTTGAGACAAGTGTTACAAAAATCAGAGAATGTCAAAAATTAGAGTGAAATTGCTTCAGACAAGCGAATTATCGCGAAACAACACCTGCTTGAATCCAACAAAAACTGTGCCCTGCTGTCTCTACCGAGCCTCAGAGACGCTTTGAGACAAGTGTTAAAAAAATCAAAGAATGTCGTAAATTAGAGTGAAATTGCTTCAAACAAGCGATTTATCGCGAAACAACACCTGCTTGAATCCAACAAAAACTGTGCCCTGCTGTCTCTACCGAGCCTCAGAGACGCTTTGAGACAAGTGTTACAAAAATCAAAGAATGTCGTAAATTAGAGTGAAATTGCTTCAAACAAGCGAATTATCGCGAAACAACACCTGCTCGAATCCAACAAAAACTGTGCCCTGCCGTCTCTACTGAGCCTCAGAGACGCTTTGAGACAAGTGTTACAAAAATCAAAGAATGTCGTAAATTAGACTGAAATTGCTTCAAACAAGCGAATTATCGCGAAACAACACCTGCTCGAATCCAAAAAAACTGTGCCCTGCCGTCTCTACTGAGCCTCAGAGACGCTTTGAGACAAGTGTTAAAAAAACAGAGAATGTCAAAAATTATTGTGAAATTGCTTCAAACTTGCGAATTATCGCGAAACAACAACGTCTCGAATCCGACAAAAACTATGCCCTGCCGACTCTATTTAGCCTCAGAGACGGTTTGAAACAATTACAAAAATCAGAGAATGTGAAAAATTAGAGTGAAATTGCTTCAAACAAGCGAATTATCGCGAAACAACACCTGCTCGAATCCAACAAAAACTGCGCGCTGCCGTCTCTACTGAGCCTCAGAGACGCTTTGAGACAAGTGTTACAAAAATCAGAGAATGTGAAAAATTAGAGTAAAATTCCTTCAAACAAGCGAATTATCGCGAAACAACACCTGCTCGAATCCAACAAAAACTGCGCGCTGCCGTCTCTACTGAGCCTCAGAGACGCTTTGAGACAAGTGTTACAAAAACCAAAGAATGTCGTAAATTAGAGTGAAATTGCTTCAAACAAGCGAATTATCGCGAAACAACACCTGCTCGAATCCAACAAAAACTGTTCCCTGCCGTCTCTACTGAGCCTCAGAGACGCTTTGAGACAAGTGTTACAAAAATCAGAGAATGTCAAAAATTAGAATGAAATTGCTTCAGACAAGCGAATTATCGCGAAACAACACCTTCCTGAATCCGACAAAAACTATGCCCTGCCGACCCTATTTAGCCTCACAGACGCTTTGAGACAAGTGTTACAAAGATCAGAGAATGTCGTAAATTAGAGTGAAATTGCTTCAAACAAGCGAATTATCGCGAAACAACACCTGCTTGAATCCAACAAAAACTGTGCCCTGCTGTCTCTACCGAGCCTCAGAGACGCTTTGAGACAAGTGTTACAAAAATCAAAGAATGTCGTAAATTAGAGTGAAATTGTATCAGACAAGCGAATTATCGCGAAACAACACCTGCTCGAATCCAACAAAAACTGTGCCCTGCCGTCTCTACTGAGCCTCAGAGACGCTTTGAGACAAGTGTTACAAAAATCAAAGAATGTCGTAAATTAGACTGAAATTGCTTCAAACAAGCGAATTATCGCGAAACAACACCTGCTCGAATCCAAAAAAACTGTGCCCTGCCGTCTCTATTTAGCCTCAGAGACGGTTTGAAACAATTGTTACAAAAATCAGAGAATGTGAAGAATTAGAGTGAAATTGCTTCAAATAAGCGAATTATCGCGAGACAACACCTGCTCGAATCCAACAAAAACTGCGCCCTGCCATCTCTACTGAGCCTCAGAGACGCTTTGAGACAAGTGTTACAAAAATCAGAGAATGTCAAAAATTAGAGTGAAATTGCTTCACACAAGCGAATTATCGCGAAACCACACCTGCTCGAATCCGACAAAAACTATGCCCTGCCGACTCTATTTAGCCTCAGAGACGGTTTGAAACAATTGTTACAAAAATCAGAGAATGTGAAAAATTAGAGTGAAATTGCTTCAAATAAGCGAATCATCGCGAAACAACACCTGCTCGAATCCGACAGAAACTGTGCCCTGCCGCATTTATTTAGCCTCAGAGACGGTTTGAAACAATTGTTACAGATATCAGACAATGTCAAAAATTGGAGTGAAATTGCTTCAAACAAGCGAATTATCGCGAAACAACACCTGCTCGAATCCAAAAAAAAACTGCGCCCTGCCGTCTCTACTGAGCCTCAGAGACGTTTTGAGACAAGTGTTACAAAAATCAGAGAATGTCAAAAATTAGAGTGAAATGGCTTCAAACAAGCGAATTATCGCGAAACAACACCTGCTGGAATCCAACAAAAACTGTGCCCTGCTGTCTCTACTGAGCCTCAGAGACGCTTTGAGACAAGTGTTACAAAAATCAAAGAATGTCGTAAATTAGAGTGAAATTGCTTCAAACAAGCGAATTATTGCGAAACAACACCTGCTCGAATCCAACAAAAACTGTGCCCTGCCGCATTTATTTAGCCTCAGAGACGGTTTGAAACAATTGTTACAAAAATCAGAGATTGTGAAAAATTAGAGTGAAATTGCTTCAAATAAGCGAATCATCGCGAAACAACACCTGCTTGAATCCAACAAAAACTGTGCCCTGCTGTCTCTACCGAGCCTCAGAGACGCTTTGAGACAAGTGTTACAAGTGTCAAAAATTATTGTGAAATTGCTTCAAACTTGCGAATTATCGCGAAACAACAACTTCTCGAATCCGACAAAAACTATGCCCTGCCGACTCTATTTAGCCTCAGAGACGGTTTGAAACAATTGTTACAAACATCAGAGAACGTGAAAAATTAGAGTGAAATTGCTTCAAACAAGCGAATTATCGCGAAACAACACCTTCTCGAATCCGACAAAAACTATGCCCTGCCGACTCTATTTCGCCTCAGTGACGGTTTCAAACAATTGTTACAAAAATCAGAGAATGTGAAAAATTAGAGTGAAATTGCTTCAAACAAGTGAATTATCGCGAAACAAACCCTGCTCGAATCCAACAAAAACTGTGCCCTGCTGCCTCTACTGAGCCTCAGAGACGCTTTGAGACAAGTGTTACAAAAATCAAAGAATGTCGTAAATTAGAGTGAAATTGTTTCAAACAAGCGAATTATCGCGAAACAACACCTGCTCGAATCCAACAAAAACTGCGCCCTGCCGTCTCTACTGAGCCTCAGTGACCCTTTGAGACAAGTGTTACAAAAACCAGAGAATGTCAAAAATTAGAGTGAATTTGCTTCACACAAGCGAATTATCGCGAAAACACACCTGCTCGAATCCGACAAAAAATATGCCCTGCCGACTATATTTAGCCTCAGAGACAGTTTGAAACAATTGTTACAAAAATCAGAGAATGTGAAAAATTAGAGTGAAATTGCTTCAAATAAGCGAATTATCGCGAGACAACACCTGCTTGAATCCAACAAAAACTGCGCCCTGCCGTCTCTACTGAGCCTCAGAGACCCTTTGAGACAAGTGTTACAAAAATCAGAGAATGTCAAAAATTAGAGTGAAATTGCTTCACACAAGCGAATTATCGCGAAACCACACCTGCTCGAATCCGACAAAAAATATGCCCTGCCGACTCTATTTAGCCTCAGAGACGGTTTGAAACAATTGTTACAAAAATCAGAGAATGTGAAAAATTAGAGTGAAATTGCTTCAAACAAGCGAATTATCGCGAAACAACACCTCGAATCCGACAAAAACTATATCCTGCCGACTCTATTTAGCCTCAGAGACGGTTTGAAACAATTGTTACAAAAATCAGAGAATGTGAAAAATTAGAGTGAAATTGCTTCAAACAAGCGAATTATCGCGAAACAACACCTTCTCGAATCCGACAAAAACTATGGCCTGCCGACTCTATTTAGCCTCAGAGACGCTTTGAGACAAGTGTTACAAAAATCAAAGAATGTCGCAAATTAGAGTGAAATTGCTTCAAACAAGCGAATTATCGCGAAACAACACCTGCTCGAATCCAACAAAAACTGTGCCCTGCCGTCTCTACTGAGCCTCAGAGACGCTTTAAGACAAGTGTTACAAAAATCAAAGAATGTCGTAAATTAGACTGAAATTGCTTCAAACAAGCGAATTATCGCGAAACAACACCTGCTCGAATCCAAAAAAACTGTGCCCTGCCGTCTCTACTGAGCCTCAGAGACGCTTTGAGACAAGTGATAAAAAAAACAGAGAATGTCGTAAATTACAGTGAAATTGCTTCAAACAAGCGAATTATCGCGAAACAACTTCTCGAATCCGACAAAAACTATGCCCTGCCGACTGTATTTAGCCTCAGAGACGGTTTGAAACAATTGTTACAAAAATCAGAGAATGTGAAAAATTAGAGTGAAATTGCTTCAAACAAGCGAATTATCGCGAAACAACACCTGCTCGAATCCAACAAAAACTGCGCGCTGCCGTCTCTACTGAGCCTCAGAGACGCTTTGAGACAAGTGTTACAAAAATCAGAGAATGTGAAAAATTAGAGTGAAATTCCTTCAAACAAGCGAATTATCGCGAAACAACACCTGCTCGAATCCAACAAAAACTGCGCGCTGCCGTCTCTACTGAGCCTCAGAGACGCTTTGAGGCAGTGTTACAAAAACCAAAGAATGTCGTAAATTAGAGTGAAATTGCTTCAAACAAGCGAATTATCGCGAAACAACACCTGCTCGAATCCAACAAAAACTGTTCCCTGCCGTCTCTACTGAGCCTCAGAGACGCTTTGAGACAAGTGTTACAAAAATCAGAGAATGTCAAAAATTAGAGTGAAATTGCTTCAGACAAGCGAATTATCGTGAAACAACACCTTCTCGAATCCGACAAAAACTATGCCCTGCCGACCCTATTTAGCCTCACAGACGCTTTGAGACAAGTGTTACAAAAATCAGAGAATGTCGTAAATTAGAGTGAAATTGCTTCAAACAAGCGAATTATCGCGAAACAACACCTGCTGGAATCCAACAAATACTGTGCCCTGCTGTCTCTACCGAGCCTCAGAGACGCTTTGAGGCAAGTGTTACAAAAATCAGAGAATGTCATAAATTAGAGTGAAATTGCTTCAAACAAGCGAATTATCGCGAAACAACACCTGCTCGAATCCGACAAAAACTTTGCCCTGCCGCATTTATTTAGCCTCAGAGACGGTTTGAAACAATTGTTACAGAAATCAGACAATGTCAAAAATTAGAGTGAAATTGCTTCAAACAAGCGAATTATCGCGAAACAACACCTGCTCGAATCCAACAAAAACTGCGCGCTGCCGTCTCTACTGAGCCTCAGAGACGCTTTGAGACAAGTGTTACAAAAACCAAAGAATGTCGTAAATTAGAGTGAAATTGCTTCAAACAAGCGAATTATCGCGAAACAACACCTGCTCGAATCCAACAAAAACTGTTCCCTGCCGTCTCTACTGAGCCTCAGAGACGCTTTGAGACAAGTGTTACAAAAATCAGAGAATGTCAAAAATTAGAGTGAAATTGCTTCAGACAAGCGAATTATCGCGAAACAACACCTTCTCGAATCCGACAAAAACTATGCCCTGCCGACCCTATTTAGCCTCAGAGACGCTTTGAGACAAGTGTTACAAAAATCAGAGAATGTGAAAAATTAGAGTGAAATTGCTTCAAACAAGCGAATTATCGCGAAACAACACCTGCTCGAATCCGACAAAAACTGTGCCCTGCCGAGTCCATTTAGCCTCAGAGACGGTTTGAAACAATTGTTACAAAAATCAGAGAATGTGAAAAATTAGAGTGAAATTGCTTCAAATAAGCGAATTATCGCGAAACAACACCTGCTCGAATCCAACAAAAACTGTGCCCTGCCGCATTTATTTAGCCTCAGAGACGGTTTGAAACAATTGTTACAGAAATCAGACAATGTCAAAAATTAGAGTGAAATTGCTTCAAACAAGCGAATTATCGCGAAACAACACCTGCTCGAATCCAACAAAAACTGCGTCCTGGTGTCTCTACTGATCCTCAGAGACGCTTTGAGACAAGTGTTACAAAAATCAGAGAATGTCATAAATTAGGGTGAAATTGCTTCAAACAAGCGAATTATCGCGAAACAACACCTGCTCTAATCCAACAAAAACTGCGCGCTGCCGTCTCTACTGAGCCTCAGAGACGCTTTGAGACAATTGTTACAAAAATCAAAGAATGTCGTAAATTAGAGTGAAATTGCTTCAAACAAGCGATTTATCGCGAAACAACACCTGCTTGAATCCAACAAAAACTGTGCCCTGCTGTCTCTACCGAGCCTCAGAGACGCTTTGAGACAAGTGTTACAAAAATCAAAGAATGTCGTAAATTAGAGTGAAATTGCTTCAAACAAGCGAATTATCGCGAAACAACACCTGCTCGAATCCAACAAAAACTGTGCCCTGCCGTCTCTACTGAGCCTCAGAGACGCTTTGAGACAAGTGTTACAAAAATCAAAGAATGTCGTAAATTAGACTGAAATTGCTTCAAACAAGCGAATTATCGCGAAACAACACCTGCTCGAATCCAAAAAAACTGTGCCCTGCCGTCTCTACTGAGCCTCAGAGACGCTTTGAGACAAGTGTTAAATAAACAGAGAATGTCAAAAATTATTGTGAAATTGCTTCAAACTTGCGAATTATCGCGAAACAACAACGTCTCGAATCCGACAAAAACTATGCCCTGCCGACTCTATTTAGCCTCAGAGACGGTTTGAAACAATTGTTACAAAAATCAGAGAATGTGAAAAATTAGAGTGAAATTGCTTCAAACAAGCGAATTATCGCGAAACAACACCTGCTCGAATCCAACAAAAACTGCGCGCTGCCGTCTCTACTGAGCCTCAGAGACGCTTTGAGACAAGTGTTACAAAAATCAGAGAATGTGAAAAATTAGAGTGAAATTGCTTCAAACAAGCGAATTATCGCGAAACAACACCTGCTCGAATCCAACAAAAACTGTTCCCTGCCGTCTCTACTGAGCCTCAGAGACGCTTTGAGACAAGTGTTACAAAAATCAGAGAATGTCAAAAATTAGAGTGAAATTGCTTCAGACAAGCGAATTATCGCGAAACAACACCTTCTCGAATCCGACAAAAACAATGCCCTGCCGACCCTATTTAGCCTCACAGACGCTTTGAGACAAGTGTTACAAAAATCAGAGAATGTCGTAAATTAGAGTGAAATTGCTTCAAACAAGCGAATTATCGCGAAACAACACCTCGAATCCGACAAAAACTATGCCCTGCCGACCCTATTTAGCCTCAGAGACGCTTTGAGACAAGTGTTACAAAAATCAGAGAATGTCGTAAATTAGAGTGAAATGGCTTCAAACAAGCGAATTATCGCGAAACAACACCTGCTGGAATCCAACAAAAGCTGTGCCCTGCTGTCTCTACTGAGCCTCAGAGACGCTTTGAGACAAGTG
The DNA here is from genome assembly GCA_030765045.1 of Tenodera sinensis. Lineage (NCBI taxonomy): Eukaryota > Metazoa > Arthropoda > Insecta > Mantodea > Mantidae > Tenodera > Tenodera sinensis. The sequence goes on along the minus strand of CM060964.1, from coordinate 215,866,525 downwards.
TTACAAAAATCAGAGAATGTCAAAAATTAGAGTGAAATTGCTTCAGACAAGCGAATTATGGCGAAACAACACCTCGAATCCGACAAAAACTATGCCCTGCCGACCCTATTTAGCCTCAGAGACGCTTTGAGACAAGTGTTACAAAAATCAGAGAACGTCGTAAATTAGAGTGAAATTGCTTCAAACAAGCGAATTATCGCGAAACAACACCTTCTCGAATCCGACAAAAACTATATCCTGCCGACTCTATTTAGCCTCAGAGACGGTTTGAAACAATTGTTACAAAAATCAGAGAATGTGAAAAATTAGAGTGAAATTGCTTCAAACAAGCGAATTATCGCGAAACAACACCTGCTCGAACCCAACAAAAACTGCGCGCTGCCGTCTCTACTGAGCCTCAGAGACGCTTTGAGACAAGTGTTACAAAAATCAGAGAATGTGAAAAATTAGAGTGAAATTGCTTCAAACAAGCGAATTATCGCGAAACAACACCTGCTCGAATCCAACAAAAACTGCGCGCTGCCGTCTCTACTGAGCCTCAGAGACGCTTTGAGACAAGTGTTACAAAAATCAAAGAATGTCGTAAATTAGGGTGAAATTGCTTCAAACAAGCGAATTATCGCGAAACAACACCTGCTTGAATCCAACAAAAACTGTGCCCTGCTGTCTCTACCGAGCCTCAGAGACGCTTTGAGGCAAGTGTTACAAAAATCAGAGAATGTCATAAATTAGAGTGAAATTGCTTCAAACAAGCGAATTATCGCGAAACAACACCTGCTCGAATCCGACAAAAACTTTGCCCTGCCGCATTTATTTAGCCTCAGAGACGCTTTGAGACAAGTGTTACAAAAATCAGAGAATGTCGTAAATTAGAGTGAAATTGCTTCAAACAAGCAAATTATCGCGAAACAACACCTTCTCGAATCCGACAAAAACTATATCCTGCCGACTCTATTTAGCCTCAGAGACGGTTTGAAACAATTGTTACAATAATCAGAGAATGTGAAAAATTAGAGTGAAATTGCTTCAAACAAGCGAATTATCGCGAAACAACACCTGCTCGAATCCAAAAAAAACTGCGCCCTGCCGTCTCTACTGAGCGTCAGAGACGCTTTGAGACAAGTGTTACAAAAATCAGAGAATGTCAAAAATTAGAGTGAAATTCCTTCAAACAAGCGAATTATCGCGAAACAACACCTGCTCGAATCCAACAAAAACTGCCATCTGCCGTCTCTACTGAGCCTCAGAGACGCTTTGAGACAAGTGTTACAAAAATCAGAGAATGTCAAAAATTAGAGTGAAATTGCTTCAAACAAGCGAATTATCGCGAAACACCCTCTCGAATCCGACAAAAACTATGCCCTGCCGACTCTATTTAGCCTCAGTGACGGTTTCAAACAATTGTTACAAAAATCAGAGAATGTGAAAAATTAGAGTGAAATTGCTTCAAACAAGCGAATTATCGCGAAACAACACCTGCTCGAATCCAACAAAAACTGTGCCCTGCTGTCGCTACTGAGCCTCAGAGACGCTTTGAGACAAGTGTTACAAAAATCAAAGAATGTCGTAAATTAGAGTGAAATTGCTTCAAACAAGCGAATTATCGCGAAACAACACCTGCTCGAATCCAACAAAAACTGCGCCCTGCCGTCTCTACTGAGCCTCAGAGACCCTTTGAGACAAGTGTTACAAAAATCAGAGAATGTCAAAAATTAGAGTGAAATTGCTTCAAATAAGCGAATTATCGCGAAACCACACCTGCTCGAATCTGACAAAAAATATGCCCTGCCAACTCTATTTAGCCTCAGAGACGGTTTGAAACAATTGTTACAAATATCAGACAATGTCAAAAATTTGAGTGAAATTGCTTCAAACAAGCGAATTATCGCGAAACAACACCTGCTCGAATCCAAAAAAAACTGCGCCCTGCCGTCTCTACTGAGCCTCAGAGACGTTTTGAGACAAGTGTTACAAAAATCAGAGAATGTCAAAAATTAGAGTGAAATGGCTTCAAACAAGCGAATTATCGCGAAACAACACCTGCTGGAATCCAACAAAAGCTGTGCCCTGCTGTCTCTACTGAGCCTCAGAGACGCTTTGAGACAAGTGTTACAAAAATCAGAGAATGTCAAAAATTAGAGTGAAATTGCTTCAGACAAGCGAATTATCGCGAAACAACACCTCGAATCCGACAAAAACTATGCCCTGCCGACCCTATTTAGCCTCAGAGACGCTTTGAGACAAGTGTTACAAAAATCAGAGAATGTCGTAAATTAGAGTGAAATTGCTTCAAACAAGCGAATTATCGCGAAACAACACCTTCTCGAATCCGACAAAAACTATATCCTGCCGACTCTATTTAGCCTCAGAGACGGTTTGAAACAATTGTTACAAAAATCAGAGAATGTGAAAAATTAGAGTGAAATTGCTTCAAATAAGCGAATTATCGCGAAACAACACCTGCTCGAATCCAACAAAAACTGTGCCCTGCCGCATTTATTTAGCCTCAGAGACGGTTTGAAACAATTGTTACAGAAATCAGACAATGTCAAAAATTAGAGTGAAATTGCTTCAAACAAGCGAATTCTCGCGAAACAACACCTGCTCGAATCCAACAAAAACTGCGTCCTGGTGTCTCTACTGATCCTCAGAGACGCTTTTAGACAAGCGTTACAAAAATCAGAGAATGTCAAAAATTAGAGTGAAATTCCTTCAAACAAGCGAATTATCGCGAAACAACACCTGCTCGAATCCAAAAAAAACTGCGCCCTGCCGTCTCTACTGAGCCTCAGAGACGTTTTGAGACAATTGTTACAAAAATCAGAGAATGTCAAAAATTAGAGTGAAATGGCTTCAAACAAGCGAATTATCGCGAAACAACACCTGCTGGAATCCAACAAAAACTGTGCCCTGCTGTCTCTACTGAGCCTCAGAGACGCTTTGAGACAAGTGTTACAAAAATCAGAGAATGTCAAAAATTAGAGTGAAATTGCTTCAAACAAGCGAATTATCGCGAAACAACACCTGCTCGAATCCAACAAAAACTGTGCCCTGCCGTCTCTACTGAGCCTAAGAGACGCTTTGAGACAAGTGTTACAAAAATCAGAGAATGTCAAAAATTATTGTGAAATTGCTTCAAACTTGCGAATTATCCCGAAACAACTTCTCCAATCCGACAAAAACTATGCCCTGCCGACTCTATTTAGCCTCAGAGACGGTTTGAAACAATTGTTACAAAAATCAGAGAATGTGAAAAATTAGAGTGAAATTGCTTCAAACAAGCGAATTATCGCGAAACAACACCTGCTCGAACCCAACAAAAACTGCGCGCTGCCGTCTCTACTGAGCCTCAGAGACGCTTTGAGACAAGTGTTACAAAAATCAGAGAATGTGAAAAATTAGAGTGAAATTGCTTCAAACAAGCGAATTATCGCGAAACAACACCTGCTCGAATCCAACAAAAACTGCGCGCTGCCGTCTCTACTGAGCCTCAGAGACGCTTTGAGACAAGTGTTACAAAAATCAAAGAATGTCGTAAATTAGGGTGAAATTGCTTCAAACAAGCGAATTATCGCGAAACAACACCTGCTTGAATCCAACAAAAACTGTGCCCTGCTGTCTCTACCGAGCCTCAGAGACGCTTTGAGGCAAGTGTTACAAAAATCAGAGAATGTCATAAATTAGAGTGAAATTGCTTCAAACAAGCGAATTATCGCGAAACAACACCTGCTCGAATCCGACAAAAACTTTGCCCTGCCGCATTTATTTAGCCTCAGAGACGCTTTGAGACAAGTGTTACAAAAATCAGAGAATGTCGTAAATTAGAGTGAAATTGCTTCAAACAAGCAAATTATCGCGAAACAACACCTTCTCGAATCCGACAAAAACTATATCCTGCCGACTCTATTTAGCCTCAGAGACGGTTTGAAACAATTGTTACAATAATCAGAGAATGTGAAAAATTAGAGTGAAATTGCTTCAAACAAGCGAATTATCGCGAAACAACACCTGCTCGAATCCAACAAAAACTGCGCGCTGCCGTCTCTACTGAGCCTCAGAGACGCTTTGAGACAAGTGTTACAAAAACCAAAGAATGTCGTAAATTAGAGTGAAATTGCTTCAAACAAGCGAATTATCGCGAAACAACACCTGCTCGAATCCAACAAAAACTGTTCCCTGCCGTCTCTACTGAGCCTCAGAGACGCTTTGAGACAAGTGTTACAAAAATCAGAGAATGTCAAAAATTAGAGTGAAATTGCTTCAGACAAGCGAATTATCGCGAAACAACACCTTCTCGAATCCGACAAAAACTATGCCCTGCCGACCCTATTTAGCCTCAGAGACGCTTTGAGACAAGTGTTACAAAAATCAGAGAATGTGAAAAATTAGAGTGAAATTGCTTCAAACAAGCGAATTATCGCGAAACAACACCTGCTCGAATCCGACAAAAACTGTGCCCTGCCGAGTCCATTTAGCCTCAGAGACGGTTTGAAACAATTGTTACAAAAATCAGAGAATGTGAAAAATTAGAGTGAAATTGCTTCAAATAAGCGAATTATCGCGAAACAACACCTGCTCGAATCCAACAAAAACTGTGCCCTGCCGCATTTATTTAGCCTCAGAGACGGTTTGAAACAATTGTTACAGAAATCAGACAATGTCAAAAATTAGAGTGAAATTGCTTCAAACAAGCGAATTATCGCGAAACAACACCTGCTCGAATCCAACAAAAACTGCGTCCTGGTGTCTCTACTGATCCTCAGAGACGCTTTGAGACAAGTGTTACAAAAATCAGAGAATGTCATAAATTAGGGTGAAATTGCTTCAAACAAGCGAATTATCGCGAAACAACACCTGCTCTAATCCAACAAAAACTGCGCGCTGCCGTCTCTACTGAGCCTCAGAGACGCTTTGAGACAATTGTTACAAAAATCAAAGAATGTCGTAAATTAGAGTGAAATTGCTTCAAACAAGCGATTTATCGCGAAACAACACCTGCTTGAATCCAACAAAAACTGTGCCCTGCTGTCTCTACCGAGCCTCAGAGACGCTTTGAGACAAGTGTTACAAAAATCAAAGAATGTCGTAAATTAGAGTGAAATTGCTTCAAACAAGCGAATTATCGCGAAACAACACCTGCTCGAATCCAACAAAAACTGTGCCCTGCCGTCTCTACTGAGCCTCAGAGACGCTTTGAGACAAGTGTTACAAAAATCAAAGAATGTCGTAAATTAGACTGAAATTGCTTCAAACAAGCGAATTATCGCGAAACAACACCTGCTCGAATCCAAAAAAACTGTGCCCTGCCGTCTCTACTGAGCCTCAGAGACGCTTTGAGACAAGTGTTAAATAAACAGAGAATGTCAAAAATTATTGTGAAACTGCTTCAAACTTGCGAATTATCGCGAAACAACAACGTCTCGAATCCGACAAAAACTATGCCCTGCCGACTCTATTTAGCCTCAGAGACGGTTTGAAACAATTGTTACAAAAATCAGAGAATGTGAAAAATTAGAGTGAAATTGCTTCAAACAAGCGAATTATCGCGAAACAACACCTGCTCGAATCCAACAAAAACTGCGCGCTGCCGTCTCTACTGAGCCTCAGAGACGCTTTGAGACAAGTGTTACAAAAATCAGAGAATGTGAAAAATTAGAGTGAAATTGCTTCAAACAAGCGAATTATCGCGAAACAACACCTGCTCGAATCCAACAAAAACTGTTCCCTGCCGTCTCTACTGAGCCTCAGAGACGCTTTGAGACAAGTGTTACAAAAATCAGAGAATGTCAAAAATTAGAGTGAAATTGCTTCAGACAAGCGAATTATCGCGAAACAACACCTCGAATCCGACAAAAACAATGCCCTGCCGACCCTATTTAGCCTCACAGACGCTTTGAGACAAGTGTTACAAAAATCAGAGAATGTCGTAAATTAGAGTGAAATTGCTTCAAACAAGCGAATTATCGCGAAACAACACCTCGAATCCGACAAAAACTATGCCCTGCCGACCCTATTTAGCCTCAGAGACGCTTTGAGACAAGTGTTACAAAAATCAGAGAATGTCGTAAATTAGAGTGAAATGGCTTCAAACAAGCGAATTATCGCGAAACAACACCTGCTGGAATCCAACAAAAGCTGTGCCCTGCTGTCTCTACTGAGCCTCAGAGACGCTTTGAGACAAGTGTTACAAAAATCAGAGAATGTCAAAAATTAGAGTGAAATTGCTTCAGACAAGCGAATTATCGCGAAACAACACCTCGAATCCGACAAAAACTATGCCCTGCCGACCCTATTTAGCCTCAGAGACGCTTTGAGACAAGTGTTACAAAAATCAGAGAACGTCGTAAATTAGAGTGAAATTGCTTCAAACAAGCGAATTATCGCGAAACAACACCTTCTCGAATCCGACAAAAACTATATCCTGCCGACTCTATTTAGCCTCAGAGACGGTTTGAAACAATTGTTACAAAAATCAGAGAATGTGAAAAATTAGAGTGAAATTGCTTCAAACAAGCGAATTATCGCGAAACAACACCTGCTCGAACCCAACAAAAACTGCGCGCTGCCGTCTCTACTGAGCCTCAGAGACGCTTTGAGACAAGTGTTACAAAAATCAGAGAATGTGAAAAATTAGAGTGAAATTGCTTCAAACAAGCGAATTATCGCGAAACAACACCTGCTCGAATCCAACAAAAACTGCGCGCTGCCGTCTCTACTGAGCCTCAGAGACGCTTTGAGACAAGTGTTACAAAAATCAAAGAATGTCGTAAATTAGGGTGAAATTGCTTCAAACAAGCGAATTATCGCGAAACAACACCTGCTTGAATCCAACAAAAACTGTGCCCTGCTGTCTCTACCGAGCCTCAGAGACGCTTTGAGGCAAGTGTTACAAAAATCAGAGAATGTCATAAATTAGAGTGAAATTGCTTCAAACAAGCGAATTATCGCGAAACAACACCTGCTCGAATCCGACAAAAACTTTGCCCTGCCGCATTTATTTAGCCTCAGAGACGCTTTGAGACAAGTGTTACAAAAATCAGAGAATGTCGTAAATTAGAGTGAAATTGCTTCAAACAAGCAAATTATCGCGAAACAACACCTTCTCGAATCCGACAAAAACTATATCCTGCCGACTCTATTTAGCCTCAGAGACGGTTTGAAACAATTGTTACAATAATCAGAGAATGTGAAAAATTAGAGTGAAATTGCTTCAAACAAGCGAATTATCGCGAAACAACACCTGCTCGAATCCAAAAAAAACTGCGCCCTGCCGTCTCTACTGAGCGTCAGAGACGCTTTGAGACAAGTGTTACAAAAATCAGAGAATGTCAAAAATTAGAGTGAAATTCCTTCAAACAAGCGAATTATCGCGAAACAACACCTGCTCGAATCCAACAAAAACTGCCATCTGCCGTCTCTACTGAGCCTCAGAGACGCTTTGAGACAAGTGTTACAAAAATCAGAGAATGTCAAAAATTAGAGTGAAATTGCTTCAAACAAGCGAATTATCGCGAAACACCCTCTCGAATCCGACAAAAACTATGCCCTGCCGACTCTATTTAGCCTCAGTGACGGTTTCAAACAATTGTTACAAAAATCAGAGAATGTGAAAAATTAGAGTGAAATTGCTTCAAACAAGCGAATTATCGCGAAACAACACCTGCTCGAATCCAACAAAAACTGTGCCCTGCTGTCGCTACTGAGCCTCAGAGACGCTTTGAGACAAGTGTTACAAAAATCAAAGAATGTCGTAAATTAGAGTGAAATTGCTTCAAACAAGCGAATTATCGCGAAACAACACCTGCTCGAATCCAACAAAAACTGCGCCCTGCCGTCTCTACTGAGCCTCAGAGACCCTTTGAGACAAGTGTTACAAAAATCAGAGAATGTCAAAAATTAGAGTGAAATTGCTTCAAATAAGCGAATTATCGCGAAACCACACCTGCTCGAATCTGACAAAAAATATGCCCTGCCAACTCTATTTAGCCTCAGAGACGGTTTGAAACAATTGTTACAAATATCAGACAATGTCAAAAATTTGAGTGAAATTGCTTCAAACAAGCGAATTATCGCGAAACAACACCTGCTCGAATCCAAAAAAAACTGCGCCCTGCCGTCTCTACTGAGCCTCAGAGACGTTTTGAGACAAGTGTTACAAAAATCAGAGAATGTCAAAAATTAGAGTGAAATGGCTTCAAACAAGCGAATTATCGCGAAACAACACCTGCTGGAATCCAACAAAAGCTGTGCCCTGCTGTCTCTACTGAGCCTCAGAGACGCTTTGAGACAAGTGTTACAAAAATCAGAGAATGTCAAAAATTAGAGTGAAATTGCTTCAGACAAGCGAATTATCGCGAAACAACACCTCGAATCCGACAAAAACTATGCCCTGCCGACCCTATTTAGCCTCAGAGACGCTTTGAGACAAGTGTTACAAAAATCAGAGAATGTCGTAAATTAGAGTGAAATTGCTTCAAACAAGCGAATTATCGCGAAACAACACCTTCTCGAATCCGACAAAAACTATATCCTGCCGACTCTATTTAGCCTCAGAGACGGTTTGAAACAATTGTTACAAAAATCAGAGAATGTGAAAAATTAGAGTGAAATTGCTTCAAATAAGCGAATTATCGCGAAACAACACCTGCTCGAATCCAACAAAAACTGTGCCCTGCCGCATTTATTTAGCCTCAGAGACGGTTTGAAACAATTGTTACAGAAATCAGACAATGTCAAAAATTAGAGTGAAATTGCTTCAAACAAGCGAATTCTCGCGAAACAACACCTGCTCGAATCCAACAAAAACTGCGTCCTGGTGTCTCTACTGATCCTCAGAGACGCTTTTAGACAAGCGTTACAAAAATCAGAGAATGTCAAAAATTAGAGTGAAATTCCTTCAAACAAGCGAATTATCGCGAAACAACACCTGCTCGAATCCAAAAAAAACTGCGCCCTGCCGTCTCTACTGAGCCTCAGAGACGTTTTGAGACAATTGTTACAAAAATCAGAGAATGTCAAAAATTAGAGTGAAATGGCTTCAAACAAGCGAATTATCGCGAAACAACACCTGCTGGAATCCAACAAAAACTGTGCCCTGCTGTCTCTACTGAGCCTCAGAGACGCTTTGAGACAAGTGTTACAAAAATCAGAGAATGTCAAAAATTAGAGTGAAATTGCTTCAAACAAGCGAATTATCGCGAAACAACACCTGCTCGAATCCAACAAAAACTGTGCCCTGCCGTCTCTACTGAGCCTAAGAGACGCTTTGAGACAAGTGTTACAAAAATCAGAGAATGTCAAAAATTATTGTGAAATTGCTTCAAACTTGCGAATTATCCCGAAACAACTTCTCCAATCCGACAAAAACTATGCCCTGCCGACTCTATTTAGCCTCAGAGACGGTTTGAAACAATTGTTACAAAAATCAGAGAATGTGAAAAATTAGAGTGAAATTGCTTCAAACAAGCGAATTATCGCGAAACAACACCTGCTCGAACCCAACAAAAACTGCGCGCTGCCGTCTCTACTGAGCCTCAGAGACGCTTTGAGACAAGTGTTACAAAAATCAGAGAATGTGAAAAATTAGAGTGAAATTGCTTCAAACAAGCGAATTATCGCGAAACAACACCTGCTCGAATCCAACAAAAACTGCGCGCTGCCGTCTCTACTGAGCCTCAGAGACGCTTTGAGACAAGTGTTACAAAAATCAAAGAATGTCGTAAATTAGGGTGAAATTGCTTCAAACAAGCGAATTATCGCGAAACAACACCTGCTTGAATCCAACAAAAACTGTGCCCTGCTGTCTCTACCGAGCCTCAGAGACGCTTTGAGGCAAGTGTTACAAAAATCAGAGAATGTCATAAATTAGAGTGAAATTGCTTCAAACAAGCGAATTATCGCGAAACAACACCTGCTCGAATCCGACAAAAACTTTGCCCTGCCGCATTTATTTAGCCTCAGAGACGCTTTGAGACAAGTGTTACAAAAATCAGAGAATGTCGTAAATTAGAGTGAAATTGCTTCAAACAAGCAAATTATCGCGAAACAACACCTTCTCGAATCCGACAAAAACTATATCCTGCCGACTCTATTTAGCCTCAGAGACGGTTTGAAACAATTGTTACAATAATCAGAGAATGTGAAAAATTAGAGTGAAATTGCTTCAAACAAGCGAATTATCGCGAAACAACACCTGCTCGAATCCAAAAAAAACTGCGCCCTGCCGTCTCTACTGAGCCTCAGAGACGCTTTGAGACAAGTGTTACAAAAATCAGAGAATGTCAAAAATTAGAGTGAAATTCCTTCAAACAAGCGAATTATCGCGAAACAACACCTGCTCGAATCCAACAAAAACTGCCATCTGCCGTCTCTACTGAGCCTCAGAGACGCTTTGAGACAAGTGTTACAAAAATCAGAGAATGTCAAAAATTAGAGTGAAATTGCTTCAAACAAGCGAATTATCGCGAAACACCCTCTCGAATCCGACAAAAACTATGCCCTGCCGACTCTATTTAGCCTCAGTGACGGTTTCAAACAATTGTTACAAAAATCAGAGAATGTGAAAAATTAGAGTGAAATTGCTTCAAACAAGCGAATTATCGCGAAACAACACCTGCTCGAATCCAACAAAAACTGTGCCCTGCTGTCGCTACTGAGCCTCAGAGACGCTTTGAGACAAGTGTTACAAAAATCAAAGAATGTCGTAAATTAGAGTGAAATTGCTTCAAACAAGCGAATTATCGCGAAACAACACCTGCTCGAATCCAACAAAAACTGCGCCCTGCCGTCTCTACTGAGCCTCAGAGACCCTTTGAGACAAGTGTTACAAAAATCAGAGAATGTCAAAAATTAGAGTGAAATTGCTTCAAATAAGCGAATTATCGCGAAACCACACCTGCTCGAATCTGACAAAAAATATGCCCTGCCAACTCTATTTAGCCTCAGAGACGGTTTGAAACAATTGTTACAAATATCAGACAATGTCAAAAATTTGAGTGAAATTGCTTCAAACAAGCGAATTATCGCGAAACAACACCTGCTCGAATCCAAAAAAAACGGCGCCCTGCCGTCTCTACTGAGCCTCAGAGACGTTTTGAGACAAGTGTTACAAAAATCAGAGAATGTCAAAAATTAGAGTGAAATGGCTTCAAACAAGCGAATTATCGCGAAACAACACCTGCTGGAATCCAACAAAAGCTGTGCCCTGCTGTCTCTACTGAGCCTCAGAGACGCTTTGAGACAAGTGTTACAAAAATCAGAGAATGTCAAAAATTAGAGTGAAATTGCTTCAGACAAGCGAATTATCGCGAAACAACACCTCGAATCCGACAAAAACTATGCCCTGCCGACCCTATTTAGCCTCAGAGACGCTTTGAGACAAGTGTTACAAAAATCAGAGAATGTCGTAAATTAGAGTGAAATTGCTTCAAACAAGCGAATTATCGCGAAACAACACCTTCTCGAATCCGACAAAAACTATATCCTGCCGACTCTATTTAGCCTCAGAGACGGTTTGAAACAATTGTTACAAAAATCAGAGAATGTGAAAAATTAGAGTGAAATTGCTTCAAACAAGCGAATTATCGCGAAACAACACCTGCTCGAATCCGACAAAAACTGTGCCCTGCCGAGTCCATTTAGCCTCAGAGACGGTTTGAAACAATTGTTACAAAAATCAGAGAATGTGAAAAATTAGAGTGAAATTGCTTCAAATAAGCGAATTATCGCGAAACAACACCTGCTCGAATCCAACAAAAACTGTGCCCTGCCGCATTTATTTAGCCTCAGAGACGGTTTGAAACAATTGTTACAGAAATCAGACAATGTCAAAAATTAGAGTGAAATTGCTTCAAACAAGCGAATTCTCGCGAAACAACACCTGCTCGAATCCAACAAAAACTGCGTCCTGGTGTCTCTACTGATCCTCAGAGACGCTTTTAGACAAGCGTTACAAAAATCAGAGAATGTCAAAAATTAGAGTGAAATTCCTTCAAACAAGCGAATTATCGCGAAACAACACCTGCTCGAATCCAAAAAAAACTGCGCCCTGCCGTCTCTACTGAGCCTCAGAGACGTTTTGAGACAATTGTTACAAAAATCAGAGAATGTCAAAAATTAGAGTGAAATGGCTTCAAACAAGCGAATTATCGCGAAACAACACCTGCTGGAATCCAACAAAAACTGTGCCCTGCTGTCTCTACTGAGCCTCAGAGACGCTTTGAGACAAGTGTTACAAAAATCAGAGAATGTCAAAAATTAGAGTGAAATTGCTTCAAACAAGCGAATTATCGCGAAACAACACCTGCTCGAATCCAACAAAAACTGTGCCCTGCTGTCTCTACTGAGCCTCAGAGACGCTTTGAGACAAGTGTTACAAAAATCAAAGAATGTAAATGAGAGTGAAATTGCTTCAAACAAGCGAATTATCGCGAAACAACACCTGCTCGAATCCAACAAAAACTGTGCCCTGCCGTCTCTACTGAGCCTCAGAGACGCTTTGAGACAAGTGTTACAAAAATCAGAGAATGTCAAAAATTATTGTGAAATTGCTTCAAACTTGCGAATTGTCGCGAAACAACTTCTCCAATCCGACAAAAACTATGCCCTGCCGACTCTATTTAGCCTCAGAGACGGTTTGAAACAATTGTTACAAAAATCAGAGAATGTGAAAAATTAGAGTGAAATTGCTTCAAACAAGCGAATTATCGCGAAACAACACCTGCTCGAACCCAACAAAAACTGCGCGCTGCCGTCTCTACTGAGCCTCAGAGACGCTTTGAGACAAGTGTTACAAAAATCAGAGAATGTGAAAAATTAGAGTGAAATTGCTTCAAACAAGCGAATTATCGCGAAACAACACCTGCTCGAATCCAACAAAAACTGCGCGCTGCCGTCTCTACTGAGCCTCAGAGACGCTTTGAGACAATTGTTACAAAAATCAAAGAATGTCGTAAATTAGAGTGAAATTGCTTCAAACAAGCGAATTATCGCGAAACAACACCTGCTTGAATCCAACAAAAACTGTGCCCTGCTGTCTCTACCGAGCCTCAGAGACGCTTTGAGACAAGTGTTACAAAAATCAAAGAATGTCGTAAATTAGAGTGAAATTGCTTCAAACAAGCGAATTATCGCGAAACAACACCTGCTCGAATCCAACAAAAACTGTGCCCTGCCGTCTCTACTGAGCCTCAGAGACGCTTTGAGACAAGTGTTACAAAAATCAAAGAATGTCGTAAATTAGACTGAAATTGCTTCAAACAAGCGAATTATCGCGAAACAACACCTGCTCAAATCCAACAAAAACTGCGCGCTGCCGTCTCTACTGAGCCTCAGAGACGCTTTGAGACAAGTGTTACAAAAATCAAAGAATGTCGTAAATTAGGGTGAAATTGCTTCAAACAAGCGAATTATCGCGAAACAGCACCTGCTTGAATCCAACAAAAACTGTGCCCTGCTGTCTCTACCGAGCCTCAGAGACGCTTTGAGGCAAGTGTTACAAAAATCAGAGAATGTCATAAATTAGAGTGAAATTGCTTCAAACAAGCGAATTATCGCGAAACAACACTTTCTCGAATCCGACAAAAACTTTGCCCTGCCGCATTTATTTAGCCTCAGAGACGGTTTGAAACAATTGTTACAGAAATCAATGTCAAAAATTAGAGTGAAATTGCTTCAAACAAGCGAATTATCGCGAAACAACACCTGCTCGAATCCAACAAAAACTGCGCGCTGCCGTCTCTACTGAGCCTCAGAGACGCTTTGAGACAAGTGTTACAAAAACCAAAGAATGTCGTAAATTAGAGTGAAATTGCTTCTAACAAGCGAATTATCGCGAAACAACACCTGCTCGAATCCAACAAAAACTATGCCCTGCCGACCCTATTTAGCCTCAGAGACGCTTTGAGACAAGTGTTACAAAAATCAGAAAATGTAAATTAGAGTGAAATTGCTTCAAACAAGCGAATTATCGCGAAACAACACCTGCTCGAATCCGACAGAAACTGTGCCCTGCCGAGTCCATTTAGCCTCAGAGACGGTTTGAAACAATTGTTACAAAAATCAGAGAACGTGAAAAATTAGAGTGAAATTGCTTCAAATAAGCGAATTATCGCGAAACAACAACTGCTCGAATCCAACAAAAACTGCGCGCTGCCGTCTCTACTGAGCCTCAGAGACGCTTTGAGACAAGTGTTACAAAAATCAAAGAATGTCGTAAATTAGGGTGAAATTGCTTCAAACAGGCGAATTATCGCGAAACAACACCTGCTTGAATCCAACAAAAACTGTGCCCTGCTGTCTCTACCGAGCCTCAGAGACGCTTTGAGGCAAGTGTTACAAAAATCAGAGAATGTCATAAATTAGAGTGAAATTGCTTCAAACAAGCGAATTATCGCGAAACAACATCTGCTCGAATCCGACAAAAACTTTGCCCTGCCGCATTTATTTAGCCTCAGAGACGGTTTGAAACAATTGTTACAGAAATCAGACAATGTCAAAAATTAGAGTGAAATTGCTTCAAACAAGCGAATTATCGCGAAACAACACCTGCTCGAATCCAACAAAAACTGCGCGCTGCCGTCTCTACTGAGCCTCAGAGACGCTTTGAGACAAGTGTTACAAAAATCAGAGAATGTCAAAAATTGGAGTGAAATTGCTTCAGACAAGCGAATTATCGCGAAACAACACCTGCTCGAATCCGACATAAACTGTGCCCTGCCGAGTCAATTTAGCCTCAGAGACGGTTTGAAACAATTGTTACAAAAATCAGAGAATGTCAAAAATTAGAGTGAAATTGCTTCAAACAAGCGAATTATCGCGAAACAACACCTGCTCCAATCCGACAAAAACTGTGCCCTGCCGAGTCCATTTAGCCTCAGAGACGGTTTGAAACAATTGTTACAAAAATCAGAGAATGTGAAAAATTAGAGTGAAATTGCTTCAAATAAGCGAATTATTGCGAAACAACACCTGCTCGAATCCAACAAAAACTGTGCCCTGCCGCATTTATTTAGCCTCAGAGACGGTTTGAAACAATTGTTACAGAAATCAGACAATGTCAAAAGTTAGAGTGAAATTGATTCAAACAAGCGAATTATCGCGAAACAACACCTGCTCGAATCCAACAAAAACTGCGCGCTGCCGTCTATACTGAGCCTCAGAGACGCTTTGAGACAAGTGTTACAAAAACCAAAGAATGTCGTAAATTAGAGTGAAATTGCTTCAAACAAGCGAATTATCCCGAAACAACACCTGCTCGAATCCAACAAAAACTGTTCAATGCCGTCTCTACTGAGCCTCAGAGACGCTTTGAGACAAGTGTTACAAAAATCAGAGAATGTCAAAAATTAGAGTGAAATTGCTTCAGACAAGCGAATTATCGCGAAACAACACCTCGAATCCGACAAAAACTATGCCCTGCCGACCCTATTTAGCCTCAGAGACGCTTTGAGACAAGTGTTACAAAAATCAGAGAATGTCGTAAATTAGAGTGAAATTGCTTCAAACAAGCGAATTATCGCGAAACAACACCTTCTCGAATCCGACAAAAACTATATCCTGCCGACTCTATTTAGCCTCAGAGACGGTTTGAAACAATTGTTACAAAAATCAGAGAATGTGAAAAATTAGAGTGAAATTGCTTCAAACAAGCGAATTATCGCGAAACAACACCTGCTCGAATCCGACAAAAACTGTGCCCTGCCGAGTCCATTTAGCCTCAGAGACGGTTTGAAACAATTGTTACAAAAATCAGAGAATGTGAAAAATTAGAGTGAAATTGCTTCAAATAAGCGAATTATCGCGAAACAACACCTGCTCGAATCCAACAAAAACTGTGCCCTGCCGCATTTATTTAGCCTCAGAGACGGTTTGAAACAATTGTTACAGAAATCAGACAATGTCAAAAATTAGAGTGAAATTGCTTCAAACAAGCGAATTCTCGCGAAACAACACCTGCTCGAATCCAACAAAAACTGCGTCCTGGTGTCTCTACTGATCCTCAGAGACGCTTTGAGACAAGCGTTACAAAAATCAGAGAATGTCAAAAATTAGAGTGAAATTCCTTCAAACAAGCGAATTATCGCGAAACAACACCTGCTCGAATCCAAAAAAAACTGCGCCCTGCCGTCTCTACTGAGCCTCAGAGACGTTTTGAGACAATTGTTACAAAAATCAGAGAATGTCAAAAATTAGAGTGAAATGGCTTCAAACAAGCGAATTATCGCGAAACAACACCTGCCTGAATCCAACAAAAACTGTGCCCTGCTGTCTCTACTGAGCCTCAGAGACGCTTTGAGACAAGTGTTACAAAAATCAGAGAATGTCAAAAATTAGAGTGAAATTGCTTCAAACAAGCGAATTATCGCGAAACAACACCTGCTCGAATCCAACAAAAACTGTGCCCTGCTGTCTCTACTGAGCCTCAGAGACGCTTTGAGACAAGTGTTACAAAAATCAAAGAATGTAAATGAGAGTGAAATTGCTTCAAACAAGCGAATTATCGCGAAACAACACCTGCTCGAATCCAACAAAAACTGTGCCCTGCCGTCTCTACTGAGCCTCAGAGACGCTTTGAGACAAGTGTTACAAAAATCAAAGAATGTCGTTAATTAGACTGAAATTGCTTCAAACAAGCGAATTATCGCGAAACAACACCTGCTCGAATCCAAAAAAACTGTGCCCTGCCGTCTCTACTGAGCCTCAGAGACGCTTTGAGACAAGTGTTACAAAAATCAGAGAATGTCAAAAATTATTGTGAAATTGCTTCAAACTTGCGAATTATCGCGAAACAACTTCTCCAATCCGACAAAAACTATGCCCTGCCGACTCTATTTAGCCTCAGAGACGGTTTGAAACAATTGTTACAAAAATCAGAGAATGTGAAAAATTAGAGTGAAATTGCTTCAAACAAGCGAATTATCGCGAAACAACACCTGCTCGAACCCAACAAAAACTGCGCGCTGCCGTCTCTACTGAGCCTCAGAGACGCTTTGAGACAAGTGTTACAAAAATCAGAGAATGTGAAAAATTAGAGTGAAATTGCTTCAAACAAGCGAATTATCGCGAAACAACACCTGCTCGAATCCAACAAAAACTGCGCGCTGCCGTCTCTACTGAGCCTCAGAGACGCTTTGAGACAAGTGTTACAAAAATCAAAGAATGTCGTAAATTAGGGTGAAATTGCTTCAAACAAGCGAATTATCGCGAAACAACACCTGCTTGAATCCAACAAAAACTGTGCCCTGCTGTCTCTACCGAGCCTCAGAGACGCTTTGAGGCAAGTGTTACAAAAATCAGAGAATGTCATAAATTAGAGTGAAATTGCTTCAAACAAGCGAATTATCGCGAAACAACACCTGCTCGAATCCGACAAAAACTTTGCCCTGCCGCATTTATTTAGCCTCAGAGACGCTTTGAGACAAGTGTTACAAAAATCAGAGAATGTCGTAAATTAGAGTGAAATTGCTTCAAACAAGCAAATTATCGCGAAACAACACCTTCTCGAATCCGACAAAAACTATATCCTGCCGACTCTATTTAGCCTCAGAGACGGTTTGAAACAATTGTTACAATAATCAGAGAATGTGAAAAATTAGAGTGAAATTGCTTCAAACAAGCGAATTATCGCGAAACAACACCTGCTCGAATCCGACAAAAACTGTGCCCTGCCGAGTCCATTTAGCCTCAGAGACGGTTTGAAACAATTGTTACAAAAATCAGAGAATGTGAAAATTTAGAGTGAAATTGCTTCAAATAAGCGAATTATCGCGAAACAACACCTGCTCGAATCCAACAAAAACTGTGCCCTGCCGCATTTATTTAGCCTCAGAGACGGTTTGAAACAATTGTTACAGAAATCAGACAATGTCAAAAATTAGAGTGAAATTGCTTCAAACAAGCGAATTCTCGCGAAACAACACCTGCTCGAATCCAACAAAAACTGCGTCCTGGTGTCTCTACTGATCCTCAGAGACGCTTTGAGACAAGCGTTACAAAAATCAGAGAATGTCAAAAATTAGAGTGAAATTCCTTCAAACAAGCGAATTATCGCGAAACAACACCTGCTCGAATCCAACAAAAACTGCCGTCTGCCGTCTCTACTGAGCCTCAAAGACGCTTTGAGACAAGTGTTACAAAAATCAGAGAATGTCAAAAATTAGAGTGAAATTGCTTCAAACAAGCGAATTATCGCGAAACACCCTCTCGAATCCGACAAAAACTATGCCCTGCCGACTCTATTTAGCCTCAGTGACGGTTTCAAACAATTGTTACAAAAATCAGAGAATGTGAAAAATTAGAGTGAAATTGCTTCAAACAAGCGAATTATCGCGAAACAACACCTGCTCAAATCCAACAAAAACTGCCGTCTGCCGTCTCTACTGAGCCTCAGAGACGCTTTGAGACAAGTGTTACAAAAATCAGAGAATGTCAAAAATTAGAGTGAAATTGCTTCAAACAAGCGAATTATCGCGAAACAACACCTTCTCGAATCCGACAAAAACTATGCCCTGCCGACACTATTTAGCCTCAGTGAAACCTCAGTGACGGTTTCAAACAATTGTTACAAAAATCAGAGAATGTGAAAAATTAGAGTGAAATTGCTTCAAACAAGCGAATTATCGCGAAACAACACCTGCTCAAATCCAACAAAAACTGCCGTCTGCCGTCTCTACTGAGCCTCAGAGACGCTTTGAGACAAGTGTTACAAAAATCAGAGAATGTCAAAAATTAGAGTGAAATTCCTTCAAACAAGCGAATTATCGCGAAACAACACCTGCTCGAATCCAACAAAAACTGCCATCTGCCGTCTCTACTGAGCCTCAGAGACGCTTTGAGACAAGTGTTACAAAAATCAGAGAATGTCAAAAATTAGAGTGAAATTGCTTCAAAAGAGCGAATTATCGCGAAACACCCTCTCGAATCCGACAAAAACTATGCCCTGCCGACTCTATTTAGCCTCAGTGACGGTTTCAAACAATTGTTACAAAAATCAGAGAATGTGAAAAATTAGAGTGAAATTGCTTCAAACAAGCGAATTATCGCGAAACAACACCTGCTCGAATCCAACAAAAACTGTGCCCTGCTGTCGCTACTGAGCCTCAGAGACGCTTTGAGACAAGTGTTACAAAAATCAAAGAATGTCGTAAATTAGAGTGAAATTGCTTCAAACAAGCGAATTATCGCGAAACAACACCTGCTCGAATCCAACAAAAACTGCGCCCTGCCGTCTCTACTGAGCCTCAGAGACCCTTTGAGACAAGTGTTACAAAAATCAGAGAATGTCAAAAATTAGAGTGAAATTGCTTCAAATAAGCGAATTATCGCGAAACCACACCTGCTCGAATCTGACAAAAAATATGCCCTGCCAACTCTATTTAGCCTCAGAGACGGTTTGAAACAATTGTTACAAATATCAGACAATGTCAAAAATTTGAGTGAAATTGCTTCAAACAAGCGAATTATCGCGAAACAACACCTGCTCGAATCCAAAAAAAACTGCGCCCTGCCGTCTCTACTGAGCCTCAGAGACGTTTTGAGACAAGTGTTACAAAAATCAGAGAATGTCAAAAATTAGAGTGAAATGGCTTCAAACAAGCGAATTATCGCGAAACAACACCTGCTGGAATCCAACAAAAGCTGTGCCCTGCTGTCTCTACTGAGCCTCAGAGACGCTTTGAGACAAGTGTTACAAAAATCAAAGGATGTCGTAAATTACAGTGAAATTGCTTCAAACAAGCGAATTATCGCGAAACAACACCTGCTCGAATCCAACAAAAACTGTGCCCTGCCGTCTCTACTGAGCCTCAGAGACGCTTTGAGACAAGTGTTACAAAAAACAGAGAATGTCAAAAATTATTGTGAAATTGCTTCAAACTTGCGAATTATCGCGAAACAACAACTTCTCGAATCCGACAAAATCTATGCCCTGCCGACTCTATTTAGCCTCAGAGACGGTTTGAAACAATTGTTACAAAAATCAGAGAATGTGAAAAATTAGAGTGAAATTGCTTCAAACAAGCGAATTATCGCGAAACAACACCTGCTCGAATCCAACAAGAACTGTGCCCTGCTGTCTCTACTGAGCCTCAGAGACGCTTTGAGACAAGTGTTACAAAAATCAAAGAATGTCGTAAATTAGAGTGAAATTGCTTCAAACAAGCGAATTATCGCGAAACAACACCTGCTCGAATCCAACAAAAACTGTGCCCTGCTGTCTCTACTGAGCCTCAGAGACGCTTTGAGACAAGTGTTACAAAAATCAAAGAATGTCGTAAATTAGAGTGAAATTGCTTCAAACAAGCGAATTATCGCGAAACAACACCTGCTCGAATCCGACAAAAGCTGTGCCCTGCCGCATTTATTTAGCCTCAGAGACGGTTTGAAACAATTGTTACATAAATCAGAGATTGTGAAAAATTAGAGTGAAATTGCTTCAAATCAGCGAATCATCGCGAAACAACACCTGCTCGAATCCAACAAAAACTGTGCCCTGCTGTATCTACCGAGCCTCAGAGACGCTTTGAGACAAGTGTTACAAAAATCAGAGAATGTCATAAATTAGAGTGAAATTGCTTCAACAAGCGAATTATCGCGAAACAGCACCTGCTTGAATCCAACAAAAACTGTGCCCTGCCATCTCTACTGAGCCTCAGAGACCCTTTGAGACAAGTGTTAAAAAAATCAGAGAATGTCAAAAATTAGAGTGAAATTGCTTCAAATAAGCGAATTATCGCGAAACAACACCTGCTTGAATCCAACAAAAACTGTGCCCTGCTGTCTCTACCGAGCCTCAGAGACGCTTTAGACAAGTGTTACAAAAATCAGAGAATGTCATAAATTAGAGTGAAATTGCTTCAAACAAGCGAATTATCGCGAAACAACACCTGCACGAATCCGACAGAAACTTTGCCCTTCCGCATTTATTTAGCCTCAGAGACGGTTTGAAACAATTGTTACAAATATCAGACAACGTCAAAAATTTGAGTGAAATTGCTTCAAACAAGCGAATTATCGCGAAACAACACCTGCTCGAATCCAAAAAAAACTGCGCCCTGCCGTCTCTACTGAGCCTCAGAGACGTTTTGAGACAAGTGTTACAAAAATCAGAGAATGTCAAAAATTAGAGTGAAATGGCTTCAAACAAGCGAATTATCGCGAAACAACAACTTCTCGAATCCGACAAAATCTATGCCCTGCCGACTCTATTTAGCCTCAGAGACGGTTTGAAACAATTGTTACAAAAATCAGAGAATGTGAAAAATTAGAGTGAAATTGCTTCAAACAAGCGAATTATCGCGAAACAACACCTGCTCGAATCCAACAAAAACTGTGCCCTGCCGTCTCTACTGAGCCTCAGAGACGCTTTGAGACAAGTGTTACAAAAATCAAAGAATGTCGTAAATTAGAGTGAAATTGCTTCAAACAAGCGAATTATCGCGAAACAACACCTGCTCGAATCCAACAAAAACTGTGCCCTGCCGTCTCTACTGAGCCTCAGAGACGCTTTGAGACAAGTGTTACAAAAATCAGAGAATGTCCTAAATTAGGGTGAAATTGCTTCAAACAAGCGAATTATCGCGAAACAACACCTGCTCGAATCCGACAAAAGCTGTGCCCTGCCGCATTTATTTAGCCTCAGAGACGGTTTGAAACAATTGTTACATAAATCAGAGATTGTGAAAAATTAGAGTGAAATTGCTTCAAATCAGCGAATCATCGCGAAACAACACCTGCTTGAATCCAACAAAAACTGTGCCCTGCTGTCTCTACCGAGCCTCAGAGACGCTTTGAGACAAGTGTTACAAAAATCAGAGAATGTCATAAATTAGAGTGAAATTGCTTCAAACAAGCGAATTATCGCGAAATAACACCTGCTTGAATCCAACAAAAACTGTGCCCTGCTGTCTCTACCGAGCCTCAGAGACGCTTTGAGGCAAGTGTTACAAAAATCAGAGAATGTCATAAATTAGAGTGAAATTGCTTCAAACAAGCGAATTATCGCGAAACAACACCTGCTCGAATCCGACAAAAACTTTGCCCTGCCGCATTTATTTAGCCTCGGAGACGGTTTGAAACAATTGTTACAGAAATCAGACAATGTCAAAAATTAGAGTGAAATTGCTTCAAACAAGCGAATTATCGCGAAACAACACCTGCTCGAATCCAACAAAAACTGCGCGCTGCCGTCTATACTGAGCCTCAGAGACGCTTTGAGACAAGTGTTACAAAAACCAAAGAATGTCGTAAATTAGAGTGAAATTGCTTCAAACAAGCGAATTATCCCGAAACAACACCTGCTCGAATCAAACAAAAACTGTTCCCTGCCGTCTCTACTGAGCCTCAGAGACGCTTTGAGACAAGTGTTACAAAAATCAGAGAATGTCAAAAATTAGAGTGAAATTGCTTCAGACAAGCGAATTATCGCGAAACAACACCTTCTCGAATCCGACAAAAACTATGCCCTGCCGACCCTATTTAGCCTCAGACGCTTTGAGACAAGTGTTACAAAAATCAGAGAATGTCGTAAATTAGAGTGAAATTGCTTCAAACAAGCGAATTATCGCGAAACACCTTCTCGAATCCGACAAAAACTATATCCTGCCGACTCTATTTGGCCTCAGAGACGGTTTGAAACAATTGTTACAAAAATCAGAGAATGTGAAAAATTAGAGTGAAATTGCTTCAAACAAGCGAATTATCGCGAAATAACACCTGCTCGAATCCGACAAAAACTGTGCCCTGCCGAGTCCATTTAGCCTCAGAGACGGTTTGAAACAATTGTTACAAAAATCAGAGATTGTGAAAAATTAGAGTGAAATTGCTTCAAATAAGCGAATTATCGCGAAACAACACCTGCTCGAATCCAACAAAAACTGTGCCCTGCCGCATTTATTTAGCATCAGAGACGGTTTGAAACAATTGTTACAGAAATCAGACAATGTCAAAAATTAGAGTGAAATTGCTTCAAACAAGCGAATTATCGCGAAACACCCTCTCGAATCCGACAAAAACTATGCCCTGCCGACTCTATTTAGCCTCAGTGACGGTTTCAAACAATTGTTACAAAAATCAGAGAATGTGAAAAATTAGAGTGAAATTGCTTCAAACAAGCGAATTATCGCGAAACAACACCTGCTCGAATCCAACAAAAACTGTGCCCTGCTGTCGCTACTGAGCCTCAGAGACGCTTTGAGACAAGTGTTACAAAAATCAAAGAATGTCGTAAATTAGAGTGAAATTGCTTCAAACAAGCGAATTATCGCGAAACAACACCTGCTCGAATCCAACAAAAACTGCGCCCTGCCGTCTCTACTGAGCCTCAGAGACCCTTTGAGACAAGTGTTACAAAAATCAGAGAATGTCAAAAATTAGAGTGAAATTGCTTCACACAAGCGAATTATCGCGAAACCACACCTGCTCGAATCCGACAAAAAATATGCCCTGCCAACTCTATTTAGCCTCAGAGACGGTTTGAAACAATTGTTACAAAAATCAGAGAATGTAAAGAATTAGAGTGAAATTGCTTCAAATAAGCGAAATATCGCGAGACAACACCTGCTTTAATCCAACAAAAACTGCGCCCTGCCATCTCTACTGAGCCTCAGAGACCCTTTGAGACAAGTGTTACAAAAATCAGAGAATGTCAAAAATTAGAGTGAAATTGCTTCAAATAAGCGAATTATCGCGAAACAACACCTGCTTGAATCTCACAAAAACTGTGCCCTGCTGTCTCTACCGAGCCTCAGAGACGCTTTAGACAAGTGTTACAAAAATCAGAGAATGTCATAAATTAGAGTGAAATTGCTTCAAACAAGCGAATTATCGACAAACAACACCTGCACGAATCCGACAGAAACTTTGCCCTTCCGCATTTATTTAGCCTCAGAGACGGTTTGAAACAATTGTTACAAATATCAGACAATGTCAAAAATTTGAGTGAAATTGCTTCAAACAAGCGAATTATCGCGAAACAACACCTGCTCGAATCCAAAAAAAACTGCGCCCTGCCGTCTCTACTGAGCCTCAGAGACGTTTTGAGACAAGTGTTACAAAAATCAGAGAATGTCAAAAATTAGAGTGAAATGGCTTCAAACAAGCGAATTATCGCGAAACAACACCTGCTGGAATCCAACAAAAACTGTGCCCTGCTGTCTCTACTGAGCCTCAGAGACGCTTTGAGACAAGTGTTACAAAAATCAAAGGATGTCGTAAATTAGAGTGAAATTGCTTCAAACAAGCGAATTATCGCGAAACAACACCTGCTCGAATCCAACAAAAACTGTGCCCTGCCGTCTCTACTGAGCCTCAGAGACGCTTTGAGACAAGTGTTACAAAAATCAAAGAATGTTGTAAATTAGGGTGAAATTGATTCAAACAAGCGAATTATCGCGAAACAACACCTGCTCGAATCCGACAAAAGCTGTGCCCTGCCGCATTTATTTAGCCTCAGAGACGGTTTGAAACAATTGTTACATAAATCAGAGATTGTGAAAAATTAAAGTGAAATTGCTTCAAATCAGCGAATCATCGCGAAACAACACCTGCTTGAATCCAACAAAAACTGTGCCCTGCTGTATCTACCGAGCCTCAGAAACGCTTTGAGACAAGTGTTACAAAAATCAGAGAATGTCATAAATTAGAGTGAAATTGCTTCAACAAGCGAATTATCGCGAAACAACACCCGCTTGAATCCAACAAAAACTGTGCCCTGCTGTCTCTACCGAGCCTCAGAGACGCTTTGAGGCAAGTGTTACAAAAATCAGAGATTGTCATAAATTAGAGTGAAATTGCTTCAAACAAGCGAATTATCGCGAAACAACACCTGCTCGAATCCGACAAAAACTTTGCCCTGCCGCATTTATTTAGCCTCAGAGACGGTTTGAAACAATTGTTACAGAAATCAGACAATGTCAAAAATTAGAGTGAAATTGCTTCAAACAAGCGAATTATCGCGAAACAACACCTGCTCGAAACCAACAAAAAGTGTGCCCTGCCGTCTCTACTGAGCCTCAGAGACGCTTTGAGACAAGTGTTACAAAAATCAGAGAATGTCAAAAATTAGAGTGAAATTGCTTCAGACAAGCGAATTATCGCGAAACAACACCTTCTCGAATCCGACAAAAACTATGCCCTGCCGACCCTATTTAGCCTCAGAGACGCTTTAGACAAGTGTTACAAAAATCAGAGAATGTCGTAAATTGGAGTGAAATTGCTTCAAACAAGCGAATTATCGCGAAACAACACCTGCTCGAATCCGACAAAAGCTGTGCCCTGCCGCATTTATTTAGCCTCAGAGACGGTTTGAAACAATTGTTACATAAATCAGAGATTGTGAAAAATTAGAGTGAAATTGCTTCAAATCAGCGAATCATCGCGAAACAACACCTGCTCGAATCCAACAAAAACTGTGCCCTGCTGTATCTACCGAGCCTCAGAGACGCTTTGAGACAAGTGTTACAAAAATCAGAGAATGTCATAAATTAGAGTGAAATTGCTTCAACAAGCGAATTATCGCGAAACAACACCTGCTTGAATCCAACAAAAACTGTGCCCTGCCATCTCTACTGAGCCTCAGAGACCCTTTGAGACAAGTGTTACAAAAATCAGAGAATGTCAAAAATTAGAGTGAAATTGCTTCAAATAAGCGAATTATCGCGAAACAACACCTGCTTGAATCCAACAAAAACTGTGCCCTGCTGTCTCTACCGAGCCTCAGAGACGCTTTAGACAAGTGTTACAAAAATCAGAGAATGTCATAAATTAGAGTGAAATTGCTTCAAACAAGCGAATTATCGCGAAACAACACCTGCACGAATCCGACAGAAACTTTGCCCTTCCGCATTTATTTAGCCTCAGAGACGGTTTGAAACAATTGTTACAAATATCAGACAATGTCAAAAATTTGAGTGAAATTGCTTCAAACAAGCGAATTATCGCGAAACAACACCTGCTTGAATCCCACAAAAACTGTGCCCTGCTGTCTTTACCGAGCCTCAGAGACGGTTTGAAACAATTGTTACAAAAATCAGAGAATGTGAAAAATTAGAGTGAAATTGCTTCAAACAAGGGAATTATCGCGAAACAACACCTGCTCGAATCCGACAAAAACTGTGCCCTGCCGCATTTATTTAGCCTCGGAGACGGTTTGAAACAACTGTTACAAAAATCAGAGAATGTCATAAATTAGAGTGAAATTGCTTCAAACAAGCGAATTATCGCGAAACAACACCTGCTCGAATCCGACAAAAACTGTGCCCTGCCGCATTTATTTAGCCTCAGAGACGGTTTGAAACAATTGTTACAAAAATCAGAGATTGTGAAAAATTAGAGTGAAATTGCTTCAAATAAGCGAATCATCGCGAAACAACACCTGCTTGAATCCTACAAAAACTGTGCCCTGCTGTCTCTACCGAGCCTCAGAGACGCTTTGAGACAAGTGTTACAAAAATCAGAGAATGTCATAAATTAGAGTGAAATTGCTTCAAACAAGCGAATTATCGCGAAACAACACCTGCTCGAATCCGACAAAAACTGTGCCCTGCCGCATTTTTTAGCCTCAGAGACGGTTTGAAACAATTGTTACAGAAATCAGACAATGTCAAAAATTAGAGTGAAATTGCTTCAAACAAACGAATTATCGCGAAACAACACCTGCTCGAATCCAACAAAAACTGCGCCCCGCCGTCTCTACTGAGCCTCAGAGACGCCTTGAGACAAGTGTTACAAAAATCAGAGAATGTCAAAAATTAGAAATTGCTTCAAACAAGCGAATTATCGCGAAACAACACCTGCTCGAATCCAACAATAACTGTGCCGTGCCGTCTCTATTGAGGCTCAGAGTCGCTTTGAGACAAGTGTTTTAAGAATCAGAGAATGTCATAAATGAGAGAGAAATTGCTTCAAACAAGCGAATTATCGCGAAACAACACCTGCTCGAATCCAACAATAACTGTGCCGTGCCGTCTCTATTGAGGCTCAGAGTCGCTTTGAGACAAGTGTTTTAAGAATCAGAGAATGTCATAAATGAGAGTGAAATTGCTTCAAACAAGCGAATTATCGCGAAACAACACCTGCTTGAATCCCACAAAAACTGTGCCCTGCTGTCTTTACCGAGCCTCAGAGACGGTTTGAAACAATTGTTACAAAAATCAGAGAATGTGAAAAATTAGAGTGAAATTGCTTCAAACAAGGGAATTATCGCGAAACAACACCTGCTCGAATCCGACAAAAACTGTGCCCTGCCGCATTTATTTAGCCTCGGAGACGGTTTGAAACAACTGTTACAAAAATCAGAGAATGTCATAAATTAGAGTGAAATTGCTTCAAACAAGCGAATTATCGCGAAACAACACCTGCTCGAATCCGACAAAAACTGTGCCCTGCCGCATTTATTTAGCCTCAGAGACGGTTTGAAACAATTGTTACAAAAATCAGAGATTGTGAAAAATTAGAGTGAAATTGCTTCAAATAAGCGAATCATCGCGAAACAACACCTGCTTGAATCCTACAAAAACTGTGCCCTGCTGTCTCTACCGAGCCTCAGAGACGCTTTGAGACAAGTGTTACAAAAATCAGAGAATGTCATAAATTAGAGTGAAATTGCTTCAAACAAGCGAATTATCGCGAAACAACACCTGCTCGAATCCGACAAAAACTGTGCCCTGCCGCATTTATTTAGCCTCAGAGACGGTTTGAAACAATTGTTACAGAAATCAGACAATGTCAAAAATTAGAGTGAAATTGCTTCAAACAAACGAATTATCGCGAAACAACACCTGCTCGAATCCAACAAAAACTGCGCCCCGCCGTCTCTACTGAGCCTCAGAGACGCCTTGAGACAAGTGTTACAGAAATCAGAGAATGTCAAAAATTAGAAATTGCTTCAAACAAGCGAATTATCGCGAAACAACACCTGCTCGAATCCAACAATAACTGTGCCGTGCCGTCTCTATTGAGGCTCAGAGTCGCTTTGAGACAAGTGTTTTAAGAATCAGAGAATGTCATAAATGAGAGAGAAATTGCTTCAAACAAGCGAATTATCGCGAAACAACACCTGCTCGAATCCAACAATAACTGTGCCGTGCCGTCTCTATTGAGGCTCAGAGTCGCTTTGAGACAAGTGTTTTAAGAATCAGAGAATGTCATAAATGAGAGAGAAATTGCTTCAAACAAGCGAATTATCGCGAAACAACACCTGCTCGAATCCAACAAAAACTGTGCCCTGCTGTCTTTACCGAGCCTCAGAGACGCTTTGAGACAAGTGTTACAAAAATCAGAGAATGTCATAAATTAGAGTGAAATTGCTTCAAACATGGGAATTATCGCGAAAGAACACCTGCTCGAATCCAACAAAAACTGTGCCCTGCTGTCTTTACCGAGCCTCAGAGACGCTTTGAGACAAGTGTTACAAAAATCAGAGAATGCCATAAATTAGAGTGAAATTGCTTCAAACAAGCGAATTATCGCGAAACAACACCTGCTCGAATCCAACAAAAACTGCGCCCTGCCGTCTCTACTGAGCCTCAGAGACGCCTTGAGACAAGTGTTACAAAAATCAGAGAATGTCAAAAATTAGAAATTGCTTCAAACAAGCGAATTATCGCGAAACAACACCTGCTCGAATCCAACAATAACTGTGCCCTGCCGTCTCTATTGAGGCTCAGAGTCGCTTTGAGACAAGTGTTTTAAGAATCAGAGAATGTCATAAATGAGAGAGAAATTGCTTCAAACAAGCGAATTATCGCGAAACAACACCTGCTCGAATCCAACAAAAACTGTGCCCTGCTGTCTACTGAGCCTCAGAGACGGTTTGAAACAATTGTTACAAAAATCAGAGAATGTGAAAAATTAGAGTGAAATTGCTTCAAATAAGCGAATTATCGCGAAACAACACCTGCTTGAATCCAACAAAAACTGTGCCCTGCTGTCTTTACCGAGCCTCAGAGACGCTTTGAGACAAGTGTTACAAAAATCAGAGAATGTCATAAATTAGAGTGAAATTGCTTCAAACAAGCGAATTATCGCGAAACAACACCTGCTCGAATCCGACAGAAACTGTGCCCTGCCGCATTTATTTAGCCTCAGAAACGGTTTGAAACAATTGTTACAGGTATCAGACAATGTCAAAAATTAGAGTGAAATTGCTTCAAACAAGCGAATTATCGCGAAACAACACCTGCTCGAATCCGACAAAAAATATGCCCTGCCGACTCTATTTAGCCTCAGAGACGGTTTGAAACAATTGTTACAAAAATCAGAGAATGTGAAAAATTAGACTGAAATTGCTTCAAACAAGCGAATTATCGCGAAACAACACCTGCTCGAATCCGACAAAAACTGTGCCCTGCCGCATTTATTTAGCCTCAGAGACGGTTTGAAACAATTGTTACAGAAATCAGACAATGTCAAAAATTAGAGTGAAATTGCTTCAAACAAGCGAATTATCGCGAAACAACACCTGCTCGAATCCAACAAAAACTGCGCCCTGCCGTCTCTACTGAGCCTCAGAGACGCCTTGAGACAAGTGTTACAAAAATCAGAGAATGTCAAAAATTAGAAATTGCTTCAAACAAGCGAATTATCGCGAAACAACACCTGCTCGAGTCCAACAATAACTGTGCCCTGCCGTCTCTATTGAGGCTCAGAGTCGCTTTGAGACAAGTGTTTTAAGAATCAGAGAATGTCATAAATGAGAGAGAAATTGCTTCAAACAAGCGAATTATCGCGAAACAACACCTGCTCGAATCCAACAAAAACTGTGCCCTGCTGTCTCTACTGAGCCTCAGAGACGGTTTGAAACAATTGTTACAAAAATCAGAGAATGTGAAAAATTAGAGTGAAATTGCTTCAAATAAGCGAATTATCGCGAAACAACACCTGCTTGAATCCCACAAAAACTGTGCCCTGCTGTCTTTACCGAGCCTCAGAGACGGTTTGAAACAATTGTTACAAAAATCTGAGAATGTGAAAAATTAGAGTGAAATTGCTTCAAATAAGCGAATTATCGCGAAAGAACACCTGCTTGAATCCAACAAAAATTGCGCCCTGCCGTCTCTACTGAGCCTCAGAGACGCCTTGAGACAAGTGTTACAAAAATCAGAGAATGTCAAAAATTAAAGAGAAATTGCTTCAAACAAGCGAATTATCGCGAAACAACACCTGCTCGAATCCAACAATAAGTGTGCCCTGCCGTCTCTATTGAGGCTCAGAGTCGCTTTGAGACAAGTGTTTTAAGAATCAGAGAATGTCATAAATGAGAGTGAAATTGCTTCAAACAAGCGAATTATCGCGAAACAACACCTGCTCGAATCCAACAAAAACTGTGCCCTGCTGTCTCTACTGAGCCTCAGAGACGGTTTGAAACAATTGTTACAAAAATCAGAGAATGTGAAAAATTAGAGTGAAATTGCTTCAAATAAGCGAATTATCGCGAAACAACACCTGCTTGAATCCAACAAAAACTGTGCCCTGCTGTCTTTACCGAGCCTCAGAGACGCTTTGAGACAAGTGTTACAAAAATCAGAGAATGTCATAAATTAGAGTGAAATTGCTTCAAACAAGCGAATTATCGCGAAACAACACCTGCTCGTATCCGACAGAAACTGTGCGCTGCCGCATTTATTTAGCCTCAGAGACGGTTTGAAACAATTGTTACAGATATCAGACAATGTCAAAAATTAGAGTGAAATTGCTTCAAACAAGCGAATTATCGCGAAACAACACCTGCTCGAATCCGACAAAAAATATGCCTTGCCGACTCTATTTAGCCTCAGAGACGGTTTGAAACAATTGTTACAAAAATCAGAGAATGTGAAAAATTAGAGTGAAATTGCTTCAAACAAGCGAATTATCACGAAACAACACCTTCTCGAATCTGACAAAAACTATGCCCTGCCGACTCTATTTAGCCTCAGTGACGGTTTGAAACAATTGTTACAAAAATCAGAGAATGTGAAAAATTAGAGTGAAATTGCTTCAAACAAGCGAATTATTGCGAAACAACACCTGCTCGAATCCAACAAAAACTGTGCCCTGCTGCCTCCACTGAGCCTCAGAGACGCTTTGAGACAAGTGTTACAAAAATCAAAGAATGTCGTAAATCAGAGTGAAATTGCTTCAAACAAGCGAATTATCGCGAAACAACACCTGCTCGAATCCAACAAAAACTGTGCCCTGCTGTCTTTACCGAGCCTCAGAGACGCTTTGAGACAAGTGTTACAAAAATCAGAGAATGTCATAAATTAGAGTGAAATTGCTTCAAACAAGCGAATTATCGCGAAACAACACCTGCTCGAATCCGACAAAAACTGTGCCCTGCCGCATTTATTTAGCCTCAGAGACGGTTTGAAACAATTGTTACAGAAATCAGACAATGTCAAAAATTAGAGTGAAATTGCTTCAAACAAGCGAATTATCGCGAAACAACACCTGCTCGAATCCAACAAAAACTGCGCCCTTCCGTCTCTACTGAGCCTCAGAGACGCCTTGAGACAAGTGTTACAAAAATCAGAGAATGTCAAAAATTAGAATTTGCTTCAAACAAGCGAATTATCGCGAAACAACACCTGCTCGAATCCAACAATAACTGTGCCGTGCCGTCTCTATTGAGGCTCAGAGTCGCTTTGAGACAAGTGTTTTAAGAATCAGAGAATGTCATAAATGAGAGAGAAATTGCTTCAAACAAGCGAATTATCGCGAAACAACACCTGCTCGAATCCAACAAAAACTGTGCCCTGCTGTCTCTACTGAGCCTCAGAGACGGTTTGAAACAATTGTTACAAAAATCAGAGAATGTGAAAAATTAGAGTGAAATTGCTTCAAACATGCGAATTATCGCGAAACAACACCTGCTCGAATCCAACAAAAACTGTGCCCTGCTGTCTTTACCGAGCCTCAGAGACGCTTTGAGACAAGTGTTACAAAAATCAGAGAATGTCATAAATTAGAGTGAAATTGCTTCAAACAAGCGAATTATCGCGAAACAACACCTGCTCGAATCCAACAAAAACTGCGCCCTGCCGTCTCTACTGAGCCTCAGAGACGCCTTGAGACAAGTGTTACAAAAATCAGAGAATGTCAAAAATTAGAAATTGCTTCAAACAAGCGAATTATCGCGAAACAACACCTGCTCGAATCCGACAGAAACTGTGCCCTGCCGCATTTATTTAGCCTCAGAAACGGTTTGAAACAATTGTTACAGATATCAGACAATGTCAAAAATTAAAGTGAAATTGCTTCAAACAAGCGAATTATCGCGAAACAACACCTGCTCGAATCCGACAAAAAATATGCCCTGCCGATTCTATTTAGCCTCAGAGACGGTTTGAAACAATTGTTACAAAAATCAGAGAATGTGAAAAATTAGACTGAAATTGCTTCAAACAAGCGAATTATCGCGAAACAACACCTGCTCGAATCCGACAAAAACTGTGCCCTGCCGCATTTATTTAGCCTCAGAGACGGTTTGAAACAATTGTTACAAAAATCAGAGATTGTGAAAAATTAGAGTGAAATTGCTTCAAATAAGCGAATCATCGCGAAACAACACCTGCTTGAATCCTACAAAAACTGTGCCCTGCTGTCTCTACCGAGCCTCAGAGACGCTTTGAGACAAGTGTTACAAAAATCAGAGAATGTCATAAATTAGAGTGAAATTGCTTCAAACAAGCGAATTATCGCGAAACAACACCTGCTCGAATCCAACAAAAACTGCGCCCTGCCGTCTCTACTGAGCCTCAGAGACGCCTTGAGACAAGTGTTACAAAAATCAGAGAATGTCAAAAATTAGAAATTGCTTCAAACAAGCGAATTATCGCGAAACAACACCTGCTCGAGGCCAACAATAACTGTGCCCTGCCGTCTCTATTGAGGCTCAGAGTCGCTTTGAGACAAGTGTTTTAAGAATCAGAGAATGTCATAAATGAGAGAGAAATTGCTTCAAACAAGCGAATTATCGCGAAACAACACCTGCTCGAATCCAATAAAAACTGTGCCCTGCTGTCTCTACTGAGCCTCAGAGACGGTTTGAAACAATTGCTACAAAAATCAGAGAATGTGAAAAATTAGAGTGAAATCTCTTCAAATAAGCGAATTATCGCGAAACAACACCTGCTTGAATCCCACAAAAACTGTGCCCTGCTGTCTTTACCGAGCCTCAGAGACGGTTTGAAACAATTGTTACAAAAATCTGAGAATGTGAAAAATTAGAGTGAAATTGCTTCAAATAAGCGAATTATCGCGAAAGAACACCTGCTTGAATCCAACAAAAATTGCGCCATGCCGTCTCTACTGAGCCTCAGAGACGCCTTGAGACAAGTGTTACAAAAATCAGAGAATGTCAAAAATTAAAGAGAAATTGCTTCAAACAAGCGAATTATCGCGAAACAACACCTGCTCGAATCCAACAATAAGTGTGCCCTGCCGTCTCTATTGAGGCTCAGAGTCGCTTTGGGACAAGTGTTTTAAGAATCAGAGAATGTCATAAATGAGAGTGAAATTGCTTCAAACAAGCGAATTAGCGCGAAACAACACCTGCTCGAATCCAACAAAAACTGTGCCCTGCTGTCTACTGAGCCTCAGAGACGGTTTGAAACAATTGTTACAAAAATCAGAGAATGTGAAAAATTAGAGTGAAATTGCTTCAAATAAGCGAATTATCGCGAAACAACACCTGCTTGAATCCAACAAAAACTGTGCCCAGCTGTCTTTACCGAGCCTCAGAGACGCTTTGAGACAAGTGTTACAAAAATCAGAGAATGTCATAAATTAGAGTGAAATTGCTTCAAACAAGCGAATTATCGCGAAACAACACCTGCTCGAATCCGACAGAAACTGTGCCCTGCCGCATTTATTTAGCCTCAGAAACGGTTTGAAACAATTGTTACAGATATCAGACAATGTCAAAAATTAAAGTGAAATTGCTTCAAACAAGCGAATTATCGCGAAACAACACCTGCTCGAATCCGACAAAAAATATGCCCTGCCGACTCTATTTAGCCTCAGAGACGGTTTGAAACAATTGTTACAAAAATCAGAGAATGTGAAAAATTAGACTGAAATTGCTTCAAACAAGCGAATTATCGCGAAACAACACCTGCTCGAATCCGACAAAAACTGTGCCCTGCCGCATTTATTTAGCCTCAGAGACGGTTTGAAACAATTGTTACAAAAATCAGAGATTGTGAAAAATTAGAGTGAAATTGCTTCAAATAAGCGAATCATCGCGAAACAACACCTGCTCGAATCCAACAAAAACTGTGCCCTGCTGCCTCCACTGAGCCTCAGAGACGCTTTGAGACAAGTGTTACAAAAATCAAAGAATGTCGTAAATCAGAGTGAAATTGCTTCAAACAAGCGAATTATCGCGAAACAACACCTGCTCGAATCCAACAAAAACTGTGCCCTGCTGTCTTTACCGAGCCTCAGAGACGCTTTGAGACAAGTGTTACAAAAATCAGAGAATGTCATAAATTAGAGTGAAATTGCTTCAAATAAGCGAATTATCGCGAAAGAACACCTGCTTGAATCCAACAAAAATTGCGCCATGCCGTCTCTACTGAGCCTCAGAGACGCCTTGAGACAAGTGTTACAAAAATCAGAGAATGTCAAAAATTAAAGAGAAATTGCTTCAAACAAGCGAATTATCGCGAAACAACACCTGCTCGAATCCAACAATAAGTGTGCCCTGCCGTCTCTATTGAGGCTCAGAGTCGCTTTGAGACAAGTGTTTTAAGAATCAGAGAATGTCATAAATGAGAGTGAAATTGCTTCAAACAAGCGAATTAATTCGAAACAACACCTGCTCGAATCCAGCAAAAACTGTGCCCTGCTGTCTCTACTGAGCCTCAGAGACGGTTTGAAACAATTGTTACAAAAATCAGAGAATGTGAAAAATTAGAGTGAAATTGCTTCAAATAAGCGAATTATCGCGAAACAACACCTGCTTGAATCCAACAAAAACTGTGCCCTGCTGTCTTTACCGAGGCTCAGAGACGCTTTGAGACAAGTGTTACAAAAATCAGAGAATGTCATAAATTAGAGTGAAATTGCTTCAAACAAGCGAATTATCGCGAAACAACACCTGCTCGTATCCGACAGAAACTGTGCGCTGCCGCATTTATTTAGCCTCAGAGACGGTTTGAAACAATTGTTACAGATATCAGACAATGTCAAAAATTATAGTGAAATTGCTTCAAACAAGCGAATTATCGCGAAACAACACCTGCTCGAATCCAACAAAAACTGCGCCCTGCCGTCTCTACTGAGCCTCAGAGACGCCTTGAGACAAGTGTTACAAAAATCAGAGAATGTCAAAAATTAGAATTTGCTTCAAACAAGCGAATTATCGCGAAACAACACCTGCTCGAATCCAACAATAACTGTGCCGTGCCGTCTCTATTGAGGCTCAGAGTCGCTTTGAGACAAGTGTTTTAAGAATCAGAGAATGTCATAAATGAGAGAGAAATTGCTTCAAACAAGCGAATTATCGCGAAACAACACCTGCTCGAATCCAACAAAAACTGTGCCCTGCTGTCTCTACTGAGCCTCAGAGACGGTTTGAAACAATTGTTACAAAAATCAGAGAATGTGAAAAATTAGAGTGAAATTGCTTCAAACATGCGAATTATCGCGAAACAACACCTGCTCGAATCCAACAAAAACTGTGCCCTGCTGTCTTTACCGAGCCTCAGAGACGCTTTGAGACAAGTGTTACAAAAATCAGAGAATGTCATAAATTAGAGTGAAATTGCTTCAAACAAGCGAATTATCGCGAAACAACACCTGCTCGAATCCAACAAAAACTGCGCCCTGCCGCATTTATTTAGCCTCAGAGACGGTTTGAAACAATTGTTACAAAAATCAGAGATTGTGAAAAATTAGAGTGAAATTGCTTCAAATAAGCGAATCATCGCGAAACAACACCTGCTTGAATCCTACAAAAACTGCCCTGCTGTCTCTACCGAGCCTCAGAGACGCTTTGAGACAAGTGTTACAAAAATCAGAGAATGTCATAAATTAGAGTGAAATTGCTTCAAACAAGCGAATTATCGCGAAACAACCCCTGCTCGAATCCGACAAAAACTGTGCCCTGCCGCATTTATTTAGCCTCAGAGACGGTTTGAAACAATTGTTACAGAAATCAGACAATGTCAAAAATTAGAGTGAAATTGCTTCAAACAAGCGAATTATCGCGAAACAACACCTGCTCGAATCCAACAAAAACTGCGCCCTGCCGTCTCTACTGAGCCTCAGAGACGCCTTGAGACAAGTGTTACAAAAATCAGAGAATGTCAAAAATTAGAAATTGCTTCAAACAAGCGAATTATCGCGAAAATACACCTGCTCGAGTCCAACAATAACTGTGCCCTGCCGTCTCTATTGAGGCTCAGAGTCGCTTTGAGACAAGTGTTTTAAGAATCAGAGAATGTCATAAATGAGAGAGAAATTGCTTCAAACAAGCGAATTATCGCGAAACAACACCTGCTCGAATCCAACAAAAACTGTGCCCTGCTGTCTCTACTGAGCCTCAGAGACGGTTTGAAACAATTGTTACAAAAATCAGAGAATGTGAAAAATTAGAGTGAAATTGCTTCAAATAAGCGAATTATCGCGAAACAACACCTGCTTGAATCCAACAAAAACTGTGCCCTGCTGTCTTTACCGAGCCTCAGAGACGCTTTGAGACAAGTGTTACAAAAATCAGAGAATGTCATAAATTAGAGTGAAATTGCTTCAAACAAGCGAATTATCGCGAAACAACACCTGCTCGTATCCGACAGAAACTGTGCGCTGCCGCATTTATTTAGCCTCAGAGACGGTTTGAAACAATTGTTACAGATATCAGACAATGTCAAAAATTAGAGTGAAATTGCTTCAAACAAGCGAATTATCGCGAAACAACACCTGCTCGAATCCGACAAAAAATATGCCTTGCCGACTCTATTTAGCCTCAGAGACGGTTTGAAACAATTGTTACAAAAATCAGAGAATGTGAAAAATTAGAGTGAAATTGCTTCAAACAAGCGAATTATCACGAAACAACACCTTCTCGAATCTGACAAAAACTATGCCCTGCCGACTCTATTTAGCCTCAGTGACGGTTTGAAACAATTGTTACAAAAATCAGAGAATGTGAAAAATTAGAGTGAAATTGCTTCAAACAAGCGAATTATTGCGAAACAACACCTGCTCGAATCCAACAAAAACTGTGCCCTGCTGCCTCCACTGAGCCTCAGAGACGCTTTGAGACAAGTGTTACAAAAATCAAAGAATGTCGTAAATCAGAGTGAAATTGCTTCAAACAAGCGAATTATCGCGAAACAACACCTGCTCGAATCCAACAAAAACTGTGCCCTGCTGTCTTTACCGAGCCTCAGAGACGCTCTGAGACAAGTGTTACAAAAATCAGAGAATGTCATAAATTAGAGTGAAATTGCTTCAAACAAGCGAATTATCGCGAAACAACACCTGCTCGAATCCGACAAAAACTGTGCCCTGCCGCATTTATTTAGCCTCAGAGACGGTTTGAAACAATTGTTACAGAAATCAGACAATGTCAAAAATTAGAGTGAAATTGCTTCAAACAAGCGAATTATCGCGAAACAACACCTGCTCGAATCCAACAAAAACTGCGCCCTGCCGTCTCTACTGAGCCTCAGAGACGCCTTGAGACAAGTGTTACAAAAATCAGAGAATGTCAAAAATTAGAAATTGCTTCAAACAAGCGAATTATCGCGAAACAACACCTGCTCGAATCCAACAATAACTGTGCCCTGCCGTCTCTATTGAGGCTCAGAGTCGCTTTGAGACAAGTGTTTTAAGAATCAGAGAATGTCATAAATGAGAGA
This sequence comes from Tenodera sinensis, assembly GCA_030765045.1. NCBI lineage: Eukaryota > Metazoa > Arthropoda > Insecta > Mantodea > Mantidae > Tenodera > Tenodera sinensis. Next base: position 215,828,681 of record CM060964.1, on the reverse strand, counting down.
GAAATTGCTTCAAACAAGCGAATTATCGCGAAACAACACCTGCTCGAATCCAACAAAAACTGTGCCCTGCTGTCTCTACTGAGCCTCAGAGACGGTTTGAAACAATTGTTACAAAAATCAGAGAATGTGAAAAATTAGAGTGAAATTGCTTCAAATAAGCGAATTATCGCGAAACAACACCTGCTTGAATCCAACAAAAACTGTGCCCTGCTGTCTTTACCGAGCCTCAGAGACGGTTTGAAACAATTGTTACAAAAATCTGAGAATGTGAATAATTAGAGTGAAATTGCTTCAAATAAGCGAATTATCGCGAAAGAACACCTGCTTTAATCCAACAAAAATTGCACCCTGCCGTCTCTACTGAGCCTCAGAGTCGCTTTGAGACAAGTGTTTTAAGAATCAGAGAATGTCATAAATGAGAGTGAAATTGCTTCAAACAAGCGAATTATCGCGAAACAACACCTGCTCGAATCCGACAAAAACTGTGCCCTGCCGCATTTATTTAGCCTCAGAGACGGTTTGAAACAATTGTTACAGAAATCAGACAATGTCAAAAATTAGAGTGAAATTGCTTCAAACAAGCGAATTATCGCGAAACAACACCTGCTCGAATCCGACAAAAAATATGCCTTGCCGACTCTATTTAGCCTCAGAGACGGTTTGAAACAATTATTACAAAAATCAGAGAATGTGAAAAATTAGAGTGAAATTGCTTCAAATAAGCGAATTATCGCGAAACAACACCTGCTCGAATCCAACAAAAACTGCGCCCTGCCGTCTCTACTGAGCCTCAGAGACGCCTTGAGACAAGTGTTACAAAAATCAGAGAATGTCATAAATTAGAGTGAAATTGCTTCAAACAAGCGAATTATCGCGAAACAACACCTGCTCGAATCCGACAAAAAATATGCCTTGCCGACTCTATTTAGCCTCAGAGACGGTTTGAAACAATTGTTACAAAAATCAGAGAATGTGAAAAATTAGAGTGAAATTGCTTCAAACAAGCGAATTATCACGAAACAACACCTCGAATCTGACAAAAACTATGCCCTGCCGACTCTATTTAGCCTCAGTGACGGTTTGAAACAATTGTTACAAAAATCAGAGAATGTGGAAAATTAGAGTGAAATTGCTTCAAAGAAGCAAATTATCGCGAAACAACACCTGCTCGAATCCAACAAAAACTGTGCCCTGCTGTCTCTACTGAGCCTCAGAGACGCTTTGAGACAAGTGTTACAAAAATCAAAGAATGTCGTAAATCAGAGTGAAATTGCTTCAAACAAGCGAATTATCGCGAAACAACACCTGCTCGAATCCAACAAAAACTGTGCCCTGCTGTCTTTACCGAGCCTCAGAGACGCTTTGAGACAAGTGTTACAAAAATCAGAGAATGTCATAAATTAGAGTGAAATTGCTTCAAACAAGCGAATTATCGAAAAAACAACACCTGCTCGAATCCGACAAAAACTGTGCCCTGCCGCATTTATTTAGCCTCAGAGACGGTTTGAAACAATTGTTACAGAAATCAGACAATGTCAAAAATTAGAGTGAAATTGCTTCAAACAAGCGAATTATCGCGAAACAACACCTGCTCGAATCCAACAAAAACTGCGCCCTGCCGTCTCTACTGAGCCTCAGAGACGCCTTGAGACAAGTGTTACAAAAATCAGAGAATGCCAAAAATTAGAAATTGCTTCAAACAAGCGAATTATCGCGAAACAACACCTGCTCGAATCCAACAAAAACTGTGCCCTGCTGTCTCTACTGAGCCTCAGAGACGCTTTGAGACAAGTGTTACAAAAATCAAAGAATGTCGTAAATCAGAGTGAAATTGCTTCTTACAAGCGAATTATCGCGAAACAACACCTGCTCGAATCCAACAAAAACTGTGCCCTGCCGTCTCTACTGAGCCTCAGAGACGCTTTGAGACAAGTGTTTCAAAAATCAGAGAATGTGAGAAATTAGATTGAAATTGCTTCAAACAAGCGAATTATCGCGAAACAACAGCTGCTCGAATCCAGCAAAAACTGTGCCCTGCCGTCTCTACTGAGCCTCACAGACGCTTTGAGACAAGTGTTACAAAAATCAGAGAATGTGAAAAATTAGAGAGAAATTGCTTCAAACAAGCGAATTATCGCGAAACAACACCTGCTCGAATCCAACAATAACTGTGCCCTGCCGTCTCTATTGAGGCTCAGAGTCGCTTTGAGACAAGTGTTTTAAGAATCAGAGAATGTCATAAATGAGAGAGAAATTGCTTCAAACAAGCGAATTATCGCGAAACAACACCTGCTCGAATCCAACAAAAACTGTGCCCTGCTGTCTCTACTGAGCCTCAGAGACGGTTTGAAACAATTGTTACAATAATCAGAGAATGTGAAAAATTAGAGTGAAATTGCTTCAAACATGCGAATTATCGCGAAACAACACCTGCTCGAATCCAACAAAAACTGTGCCCTGCTGTCTTTACCGAGCCTCAGAGACGCTTTGAGACAAGTGTTACAAAAATCAGAGAATGTCATAAATTAGAGTGAAATTGCTTCAAACAAGCGAATTATCGCGAAACAACACCTGCTCGAATCCAACAAAAACTGCGCCCTGCCGTCTCTACTGAGCCTCAGAGACGCCTTGAGACAAGTGTTACAAAAATCAGAGAATGTCAAAAATTAGAAATTGCTTCAAACAAGCGAATTATCGCGAAACAAAACCTGCTCGAATCCAACAATAACTGTGCCCTGCCGTCTCTATTGAGGCTCAGAGTCGCTTTGAGACAAGTGTTTTAAGAATCAGAGAATGTCATAAATGAGAGAGAAATTGCTTCAAACAAGCGAATTATCGCGAAACAACACCTGCTCGAATCCAACAAAAACTGTGCCCTGCTGTCTACTGAGCCTCAGAGACGGTTTGAAACAATTGTTACAAAAATCAGAGAATGTGAAAAATTAGAGTGAAATTGCTTCAAATAAGCGAATTATCGCGAAACAACACCTGCTTGAATCCAACAAAACTGTGCCCTGCTGTCTTTACCGAGCCTCAGAGACGCTTTGAGACAAGTGTTACAAAAATCAGAGAATGTCATAAATTAGAGTGAAATTGCTTCAAACAAGCGAATTATCGCGAAACAACACCTGCTCGAATCCGACAAAAACTGTGCCCTGCCGCATTTATTTAGCCTCAGAGACGGTTTGAAACAATTGTTACAAAAATCAGAGAATGTGAAAAATTAGACTGAAATTGCTTCAAACAAGCGAATTATCGCGAAACAACACCTGCTCGAATCCGACAAAAACTGTGCCCTGCCGCATTTATTTAGCCTCAGAGACGGTTTGAAACAATTGTTACAAAAATCAGAGATTGTGAAAAATTAGAGTGAAATTGCTTCAAATAAGCGAATCATCGCGAAACAACACCTGCTTGAATCCTACAAAAACTGTGTCCTGCTGTCTCTACCGAGCCTCAGAGACGCTTTGAGACAAGTGTTACAAAAATCAGAGAATGTCATAAATTAGAGTGAAATTGCTTCAAACAAGCGAATTATCGCGAAACAACCCCTGCTCGAATCCGACAAAAACTGTGCCCTGCCGCATTTATTTAGCCTCAGAGACGGTTTGAAACAATTGTTACAGAAATCAGACAATGTCAAAAATTAGAGTGAAATTGCTTCAAACAAGCGAATTATCGCGAAACAACACCTGCTCGAATCCAACAATAAGTGTGCCCTGCCGTCTCTATTGAAGCTCAGAGTCGCTTTGAGACAAGTGTTTTAAGAATCAGAGAATGTCATAAATGAGAGTGAAATTGCTTCAAACAAGCGAATAATCGCGAAACAACACCTGCTCGAATCCAGCAAAAACTGTGCCCTGCTGTCTCTACTGAGCCTCAGAGACGGTTTGAAACAATTGTTACAAAAATCAGAGAATGTGAAAAATTAGAGTGAAATTGCTTCAAATAAGCGAATTATCGCGAAACAACACCTGCTTGAATCCAACAAAAACTGTGCCCTGCTGTCTTTACCGAGCCTCAGAGACGCTTTGAGACAAGTGTTACAAAAATCAGAGAATGTCATAAATTAGAGTGAAATTGCTTCAAACAAGCGAATTATCGCGAAACAACACCTGCTCGAATCCGACAAAAAATATGCCTTGCCGACTCTATTTAGCCTCAGAGACGGTTTGAAACAATTGTTACAAAAATCAGAGAATGTGAAAAATTAGAGTGAAATTGCTTCAAACAAGCGAATTATCACGAAACAACACCTTCTCGAATCTGACAAAAACTATGCCCTGCCGACTCTATTTAGCCTCAGTGACGGTTTGAAACAATTGTTACAAAAATCAGAGAATGTGGAAAATTAGAGTGAAATTGCTTCAAAGAAGCAAATTATCGCGAAACAACACCTGCTCGAATCCAACAAAAACTGTGCCCTGCTGTCTCTACTGAGCCTCAGAGACGCTTTGAGACAAGTGTTACAAAAATCAAAGAATGTCGTAAATCAGAGTGAAATTGCTTCAAACAAGCGAATTATCGCGAAACAACACCTGCTCGAATCCAACAAAAACTGTGCCCTGCTGTCTTTACCGAGCCTCAGAGACGCTTTGAGACAAGTGTTACAAAAATCAGAGAATGTCATAAATTAGAGTGAAATTGCTTCAAAAAAGCGAATTATCGAAAAAACAACACCTGCTCGAATCCGACAAAAACTGTGCCCTGCCGCATTTATTTAGCCTCAGAGACGGTTTGAAACAATTGTTACAAAAATCAGAGATTGTGAAAAATTAGAGTGAAATTGCTTCAAATAAGCGAATCATCGCGAAACAACACCTGCTTGAATCCTACAAAAACTGTGCCCTGCTGTCTCTACCGAGCCTCAGAGACGCTTTGAGACAAGTGTTACAAAAATCAGAGAATGTCATAAATTAGAGTGAAATTGCTTCAAACAAGCGAATTATCGCGAAACAACACCTGCTCGAATCCGACAAAAACTGTGCCCTGCCGCATTTATTTAGCCTCAGAGACGGTTTGAAACAATTGTTACAAAAATCAGAGAATGTGAAAAATTAGAGTGAAATTGCTTCAAATAAGCGAATTATCGCGAAACAACACCTGCTCGAATCCAACAAAAACTGTGCCCTGCTGTCTCTACTGAGCCTCAGAGACGCTTTGAGACAAGTGTTACAAAAATCAAAGAATGTCGTAAATCAGAGTGAAATTGCTTCTTACAAGCGAATTATCGCGAAACAACACCTGCTCGAATCCAACAAAAACTGTGCCCTGCCGTCTCTACTGAGCCTCAGAGACGCTTTGAGACAAGTGTTTCAAAAATCAGAGAATGTGAGAAATTAGATTGAAATTGCTTCAAACAAGCGAATTATCGCGAAACAACAGCTGCTCGAATCCAGCAAAAACTGTGCCCTGCCGTCACTACTGAGCCTCAAAGACGCTTTGAGACAAGTGTTACAAAAATCAGAGAATGTGAAAAATTAGAGAGAAATTGCTTCAAACAAGCGAATTATCGCGAAACAACACCTGCTCGAATCCAACAATAACTGTGCCCTGCCGTCTGTATTGAGGCTCAGAGTCGCTTTGAGACAAGTGTTTTAAGAATCAGAGAATGTCATAAATGAGAGAGAAATTGCTTCAAACAAGCGAATTATCGCGAAACAACACCTGCTCGAATCCAACAAAAACTGTGCCCTGCTGTCTCTACTGAGCCTCAGAGACGGTTTGAAACAATTGTTACAAAAATCAGAGAATGTGAAAAATTAGAGTGAAATTGCTTCAAACATGCGAATTATCGCGAAACAACACCTGCTCGAATCCAACAAAAACTGTGCCCTCCTGTCTTTACCGAGCCTCAGAGACGCTTTGAGACAAGTGTTACAAAAATCAGAGAATGTCATAAATTAGAGTGAAATTGCTTCAAACAAGCGAATTATCGCGAAACAACACCTGCTCGAATCCACCAAAAACTGCGCCCTGCCGTCTCTACTGAGCCTCAGAGACGCCTTGAGACAAGTGTTACAAAAATCAGAGAATGTCAAAAATTAGAAATTGCTTCAAACAAGCGAATTATCGCGAAACAAAACCTGCTCGAATCCAACAATAACTGTGCCCTGCCGTCTCTATTGAGGCTCAGAGTCGCTTTGAGACAAGTGTTTTAAGAATCAGAGAATGTCATAAATGAGAGAGAAATTGCTTCAAACAAGCGAATTATCGCGAAACAACACCTGCTCGAATCCAACAAAAACTGTGCCCTGCTGTCTACTGAGCCTCAGAGACGGTTTGAAACAATTGTTACAAAAATCAGAGAATGTGAAAAATTAGAGTGAAATTGCTTCAAATAAGCGAATTATCGCGAAACAACACCTGCTTGAATCCAACAAAAACTGTGCCCTGCTGTCTTTACCGAGCCTCAGAGACGCTTTGAGACAAGTGTTACAAAAATCAGAGAATGTCATAAATTAGAGTGAAATTGCTTCAAACAAGCGAATTATCGCGAAACAACACCTGCTCGAATCCGACAAAAAATATGCCCTGCCGACTCTATTTAGCCTCAGAGACGGTTTGAAACAATTGTTACAAAAATCAGAGAATGTGAAAAATTAGACTGAAATTGCTTCAAACAAGCGAATTATCGCGAAACAACACCTGCTCGAATCCGACAAAAACTGTGCCCTGGCGCATTTATTTAGCCTCAGAGACGGTTTGAAACAATTGTTACAAAAATCAGAGATTGTGAAAAATTAGAGTGAAATTGCTTCAAATAAGCGAATCATCGCGAAACAACACCTGCTTGAATCCTACAAAAACTGTGCCCTGCTGTCTCTACCGAGTCTCAGAGACGCTTTGAGACAAGTGTTACAAAAATCAGAGAATGTCATAAATTAGAGTGAAATTGCTTCAAACAAGCGAATTATCGCGAAACAACACCTGCTCGAATCCAACAAAAACTGCGCCCTGCCGTCTCTACTGAGCCTCAGAGACGCCTTGAGACAAGTGTTACAAAAATCAGAGAATGTCAAAAATTAGAAATTGCTTCAAACAAGCGAATTATCGCGAAACAAGACAGTGTTTTAAGAATCAGAGAATGTCATAAATGAGAGTGAAATTGCTTCAAACAAGCGAATTATCGCGAAACAACACCTGCTCGAATCCAGCAAAAACTGTGCCCTGCTGTCTCTACTGAGCCTCAGAGACGGTTTGAAACAATTGTTACAAAAATCAGAGAATGTGAAAAATTAGAGTGAAATTGCTTCAAATAAGCGAATTATCGCGAAACAACACCTGCTTGAATCCAACAAAAACTGTGCCCTGCTGTCTTTACCGAGCCTCAGAGACGCTTTGAGACAAGTGTTACAAAAATCAGATAATGTCATAAATTAGAGTGAAATTGCTTCAAACAAGCGAATTATCGCGAAACAACACCTGCTCGTATCCGACAGAAACTGTGCCCTGCCGCATTTATTTAGCCTCAGAGACGGTTTGAAACAATTGTTACAGATATCAGACAATGTCAAAAATTAGAGTGAAATTCCTTCAAACAAGCGAATTATCGCGAAACAACACCTGCTCGAATCCGACAAAAAATATGCCTTGCCGACTCTGTTTAGCCTCAGAGACGGTTTGAAACAATTGTTACAAAAATCAGAGAATGTGAAAAATTAAAGTGAAATTGCTTCAAACAAGCGAATTATCACGAAACAACACCTTCTCGAATCTGACAAAAACTATGCCCTGCCGACTCTATTTAGCCTCAGTGACGGTTTGAAACAATTGTTACAAAAATCAGAGAATGTGAAAAATTAGAGTGAAATTGCTTCAAACAAGCGAATTATTGCGAAACAACACCTGCTCGAATCCAACAAAAACTGTGCCCTGCTGCCTCCACTGAGCCTCAGAGACGCTTTGAGACAAGTGTTACAAAAATCAAAGAATGTCGTAAATCAGAGTGAAATTGCTTCAAACAAGCGAATTATCGCGAAACAACACCTGCTCGAATCCAACAAAAACTGTGCCCTGCTGTCTTTACCGAGCCTCAGAGACGCTTTGAGACAAGTGTTACAAAAATTAGAGAATGTCATAAATTAGAGTGAAATTGCTTCAAACAAGCGAATTATCGCGAAACAACACCTGCTCGAATCCGACAAAAACTGTGCCCTGCCGCATTTATTTAGCCTCAGAGACGGTTTGAAACAATTGTTACAGAAATCAGACAATGTCAAAAATTAGAGTGAAATTGTTTCAAACAAGCGAATTATCGCGAAACAACACCTGCTCGAATCCAACAATAACTGTGCCCTGCCGTCTCTATTGAGGCTCAGACACGCTTTGAGACAAGTGTTTTAAGAATCAGAGAATGTCATAAATGAGAGAGAAATTGCTTCAAACAAGCGAATTATCGCGAAACAACACCTGCTTGAATCCAACAAAAACTGTGCCCTGCTGTCTTTACCGAGCCTCAGAGACGGTTTGAAACAATTGTTACAAAAATCTGAGAATGTGAAAAATTAGAGTGAAATTGCTTCAAATAAGCGAATTATCGCGAAAGAACACCTGCTTGAATCCAACAAAAATTGCGCCCTGCCGTCTCTACTGAGCCTCAGAGACGCCTTGAGACAAGTGTTACAAAAATCAGAGAATGTCAAAAATTAGAGAGAAGTTGCTTCAAACAAGCGAATTATCGCGAAACAACACCTGCTCGAATCCAACAATAACTGTGCCCTGCCGTCTCTATTGAGGCTCAGAGTCGCTTTGAGACCAGTGTTTTAAGAATCAGAGAATGTCATAAATGAGAGTGAAATTGCTTCAAACAAGCGAATTATCGCGAAACAACACCTGCTCGAATCCGACAAAAACTGTGCCCTGCCGCATTTATTTAGCCTCAGAGACGGTTTGAAACAATTGTTACAGAAATCAGACAATGTCAAAAATTAGAGTGAAATTGCTTCAAACAAGCGAATTATCGCGAAACAACACCTGCTCGAATCCAACAAAAACTGCGCCCTGCCGTCTCTACTGAGCCTCAGAGACGCCTTGAGACAAGTGTTACAAAAATCAGAGAATGTCATAAATTAGAGTGAAATTGCTTCAAACAAGCGAATTATCGCGAAACAACACCTGCTCGAATCCGACAAAAAATATGCCTTGCCGACTCTATTTAGCCTCAGAGACGGTTTGAAACAATTATTACAAAAATCAGAGAATGTGAAAAATTAGAGTGAAATTGCTTCAAACATGCGAATTATCGCGAAACAACACCTGCTCGAATCCAACAAAAACTGTGCCCTCCTGTCTTTACCGAGCCTCAGAGACGCTTTGAGACAAGTGTTACAAAAATCAGAGAATGTCATAAATTAGAGTGAAATTGCTTCAAACAAGCGAATTATCGCGAAACAACACCTGCTCGAATCCACCAAAAACTGCGCCCTGCCGTCTCTACTGAGCCTCAGAGACGCCTTGAGACAAGTGTTACAAAAATCAGAGAATGTCAAAAATTAGAAATTGCTTCAAACAAGCGAATTATCGCGAAACAAAACCTGCTCGAATCCAACAATAACTGTGCCCTGCCGTCTCTATTGAGGCTCAGAGTCGCTTTGAGACAAGTGTTTTAAGAATCAGAGAATGTCATAAATGAGAGAGAAATTGCTTCAAACAAGCGAATTATCGCGAAACAACACCTGCTCGAATCCAACAAAAACTGTGCCCTGCTGTCTACTGAGCCTCAGAGACGGTTTGAAACAATTGTTACAAAAATCAGAGAATGTGAAAAATTAGAGTGAAATTGCTTCAAATAAGCGAATTATCGCGAAACAACACCTGCTTGAATCCAACAAAAACTGTGCCCTGCTGTCTTTACCGAGCCTCAGAGACGCTTTGAGACAAGTGTTACAAAAATCAGAGAATGTCATAAATTAGAGTGAAATTGCTTCAAACAAGCGAATTATCGCGAAACAACACCTGCTCGAATCCGACAAAAAATATGCCCTGCCGACTCTATTTAGCCTCAGAGACGGTTTGAAACAATTGTTACAAAAATCAGAGAATGTGAAAAATTAGACTGAAATTGCTTCAAACAAGCGAATTATCGCGAAACAACACCTGCTCGAATCCGACAAAAACTGTGCCCTGGCGCATTTATTTAGCCTCAGAGACGGTTTGAAACAATTGTTACAAAAATCAGAGATTGTGAAAAATTAGAGTGAAATTGCTTCAAATAAGCGAATCATCGCGAAACAACACCTGCTTGAATCCTACAAAAACTGTGCCCTGCTGTCTCTACCGAGCCTCAGAGACGCTTTGAGACAAGTGTTACAAAAATCAGAGAATGTCATAAATTAGAGTGAAATTGCTTCAAACAAGCGAATTATCGCGAAACAACACCTGCTCGAATCCAACAAAAACTGCGCCCTGCCGTCTCTACTGAGCCTCAGAGACGCCTTGAGACAAGTGTTACAAAAATCAGAGAATGTCAAAAATTAGAAATTGCTTCAAACAAGCGAATTATCGCGAAACAAGACAGTGTTTTAAGAATCAGAGAATGTCATAAATGAGAGTGAAATTGCTTCAAACAAGCGAATTATCGCGAAACAACACCTGCTCGAATCCAGCAAAAACTGTGCCCTGCTGTCTCTACTGAGCCTCAGAGACGGTTTGAAACAATTGTTACAAAAATCAGAGAATGTGAAAAATTAGAGTGAAATTGCTTCAAATAAGCGAATTATCGCGAAACAACACCTGCTTGAATCCAACAAAAACTGTGCCCTGCTGTCTTTACCGAGCCTCAGAGACGCTTTGAGACAAGTGTTACAAAAATCAGATAATGTCATAAATTAGAGTGAAATTGCTTCAAACAAGCGAATTATCGCGAAACAACACCTGCTCGTATCCGACAGAAACTGTGCCCTGCCGCATTTATTTAGCCTCAGAGACGGTTTGAAACAATTGTTACAGATATCAGACAATGTCAAAAATTAGAGTGAAATTCCTTCAAACAAGCGAATTATCGCGAAACAACACCTGCTCGAATCCGACAAAAAATATGCCTTGCCGACTCTGTTTAGCCTCAGAGACGGTTTGAAACAATTGTTACAAAAATCAGAGAATGTGAAAAATTAAAGTGAAATTGCTTCAAACAAGCGAATTATCACGAAACAACACCTTCTCGAATCTGACAAAAACTATGCCCTGCCGACTCTATTTAGCCTCAGTGACGGTTTGAAACAATTGTTACAAAAATCAGAGAATGTGAAAAATTAGAGTGAAATTGCTTCAAACAAGCGAATTATTGCGAAACAACACCTGCTCGAATCCAACAAAAACTGTGCCCTGCTGCCTCCACTGAGCCTCAGAGACGCTTTGAGACAAGTGTTACAAAAATCAAAGAATGTCGTAAATCAGAGTGAAATTGCTTCAAACAAGCGAATTATCGCGAAACAACACCTGCTCGAATCCAACAAAAACTGTGCCCTGCTGTCTTTACCGAGCCTCAGAGACGCTTTGAGACAAGTGTTACAAAAATTAGAGAATGTCATAAATTAGAGTGAAATTGCTTCAAACAAGCGAATTATCGCGAAACAACACCTGCTCGAATCCGACAAAAACTGTGCCCTGCCGCATTTATTTAGCCTCAGAGACGGTTTGAAACAATTGTTACAGAAATCAGACAATGTCAAAAATTAGAGTGAAATTGTTTCAAACAAGCGAATTATCGCGAAACAACACCTGCTCGAATCCAACAATAACTGTGCCCTGCCGTCTCTATTGAGGCTCAGACACGCTTTGAGACAAGTGTTTTAAGAATCAGAGAATGTCATAAATGAGAGAGAAATTGCTTCAAACAAGCGAATTATCGCGAAACAACACCTGCTTGAATCCAACAAAAACTGTGCCCTGCTGTCTTTACCGAGCCTCAGAGACGGTTTGAAACAATTGTTACAAAAATCTGAGAATGTGAAAAATTAGAGTGAAATTGCTTCAAATAAGCGAATTATCGCGAAAGAACACCTGCTTGAATCCAACAAAAATTGCGCCCTGCCGTCTCTACTGAGCCTCAGAGACGCCTTGAGACAAGTGTTACAAAAATCAGAGAATGTCAAAAATTAGAGAGAAGTTGCTTCAAACAAGCGAATTATCGCGAAACAACACCTGCTCGAATCCAACAATAACTGTGCCCTGCCGTCTCTATTGAGGCTCAGAGTCGCTTTGAGACCAGTGTTTTAAGAATCAGAGAATGTCATAAATGAGAGTGAAATTGCTTCAAACAAGCGAATTATCGCGAAACAACACCTGCTCGAATCCGACAAAAACTGTGCCCTGCCGCATTTATTTAGCCTCAGAGACGGTTTGAAACAATTGTTACAGAAATCAGACAATGTCAAAAATTAGAGTGAAATTGCTTCAAACAAGCGAATTATCGCGAAACAACACCTGCTCGAATCCAACAAAAACTGCGCCCTGCCGTCTCTACTGAGCCTCAGAGACGCCTTGAGACAAGTGTTACAAAAATCAGAGAATGTCATAAATTAGAGTGAAATTGCTTCAAACAAGCGAATTATCGCGAAACAACACCTGCTCGAATCCGACAAAAAATATGCCTTGCCGACTCTATTTAGCCTCAGAGACGGTTTGAAACAATTATTACAAAAATCAGAGAATGTGAAAAATTAGAGTGAAATTGCTTCAAATAAGCGAATTATCGCGGAACAACACCTGCTTGAATCCAACAAAAACTGTGCCCTGCTGTCTTTACCGAGCCTCAGAGACGCTTTGAGACAAGTGTTACAAAAATCAGAGAATGTCATAAATTAGAGTGAAATTGCTTCAAACAAGCGAATCATCGCGAAACAACACCTGCTCGAATCCGACAAAAAATATGCCTTGCCGACTCTATTTAGCCTCAGAGACGGTTTGAAACAATTGTTACAAAAATCAGAGAATGTGAAAAATTAGAGTGAAATTGCTTCAAACAAGCGAATTATCACGAAACAACACCTCGAATCTGACAAAAACTATGCCCTGCCGACTCTATTTAGCCTCAGTGACGGTTTGAAACAATTGTTACAAAAATCAGAGAATGTGGAAAATTAGAGTGAAATTGCTTCAAAGAAGCAAATTATCGCGAAACAACACCTGCTCGAATCCAACAAAAACTGTGCCCTGCTGTCTCTACTGAGCCTCAGAGACGCTTTGAGACAAGTGTTACAAAAATCAAAGAATGTCGTAAATCAGAGTGAAATTGCTTCAAACAAGCGAACTATCGCGAAACAACACCTGCTCGAATCCAACAAAAACTGTGCCCTGCTGTCTTTACCGAGCCTCAGAGACGCTTTGAGACAAGTGTTACAAAAATCAGAGAATGTCATAAATTAGAGTGAAATTGCTTCAAACAAGCGAATTATCGAAAAAACAACACCTGCTCGAATCCGACAAAAACTGTGCCCTGCCGCATTTATTTAGCCTCAGAGACGGTTTGAAACAATTGTTACAAAAATCAGAGATTGTGAAAAATTAGAGTGAAATTGCTTCAAATAAGCGAATCATCGCGAAACAACACCTGCTTGAATCCTACAAAAACTGTGCCCTGCCGAGTCCATTTAGCCTCAGAGACGGTTTGAAACAATTGTTACAAAAATCAGAGAATGTGAAAAATTAGAGTGAAATTGCATCAAATAAGCGAATTATCGCGAAACAACACCTGCTCGAATCCAACAAAAACTGTGCCCTGCCGCATTTAATTAGCCTCAGAGACGCTTTGAGACAAGTGTTACAAAAATCAGAGAATGTCGTAAATTAGAGTGAAATTGCTTCAAACAAGCGAATTATCGCGAAACAACACAGGCTCGAATCCAACAAAAACTGTTCCCTGCCGTCTCTACTGAGCCTCAGAGACGCTTTGAGACAAGTGTTACAAAAATCAGAGAATGTGAAAAATTAGAGCGAAATTGCTTCAAACAAGCGAATTATCGCGAAACAACACCTGCTCGAATCCAACAAAAACTGTGCCCTGCCGTCTCTACTGAGCCTCAGAGACGCTTTTAAACAAGTGTTACAAAAATCAGATAATGTCGTAAATTAGAGTGAAATTGCTTCAGACAAGCGAATTATCGCGAAACAACACCTCGAATCCGACAAAAACTATGCCCTGCCGACCCTATTTAGCCTCAGAGACGCTTTGAGACAAGTGTTACAAAAATCAGAGAATGTCGTAAATTAGAGTGAAATTGTTTCAAACAAGCGAATTATCGCGTAACAACACATTCTCGAATCCGACAAAAACTATATCCTGCCGACTCTATTTAGCCTCAGAGATGGTTTGAAACAATTGTTACAAAAATCAGAGAATGTGAAAAATTAGAGTGAAATTGCTTCAAACAAGCGAATTATCGCGAAACAACACCTGCTCGAATCCGACAAAAACTGTGCCCTGCCGAGTCCATTTAGCCTCAGAGACGGTTTGAAACAATTGTTACAAAAATCAGAGAATGTGAAAAATTAGAGTGAAATTGCATCAAATAAGCGAATTATCGCGAAACAACACCTGCTCGAATCCAACAAAAACTGTGCCCTGCCGCATTTAATTAGCCTCAGAGACGGTTTGAAACAATTGTTACAGAAATCAGACAATGTAAAAATTAGAGTGAAATTGCTTCAAACAAGCGAATTATCGCAAAACAACACCTGCTCGAATCCAACAAAAACTGCGCCCTGCCGTCTCTACTGAGCCTCAGAGACGCTTTGAGACAAGTGTTACAAAAATCAGAGAATGTGAAAAATTAGAGTGAAATTGCTTCAAACAAGGGAATTATCGCGAAACAACACCTTCTCGAATCCGACAAAAACTATGCCCTGCCGACTCTATTTCGCCTCAGTGACGGTTTCAAACAATTGTTACAAAAATCAGAGAATGTGAAAAATTAGAGTGAAATTGCTTCAAACAAGCGAATTATCGCGAAACAAACCCTGCTCGAATCCAACAAAAACTGTGCCATGCTGTCTCTACTGAGCCTCAGAGACGCTTTGAGACAAGTGTTACAAAAATCAAAGAATGTCATAAATTAGAGTGAAATTGCTTCAAACAAGCGAATTATCGCGAAACAACACCTGCTCGAATCCAACAAAAACTGCGCCCTGCCGTCTCTACTGAGCCTCAGAGACCCTTTGAGACAAGTGTTACAAAAACCAGAGAATGTCAAAAATTAGAGTGAAATTGCTTCACACAAGGGAATTATCGCGAAACCACACCTGCTCGAATCCGACAAAAAATATGCCCTGCCGACTCTATTTAGCCTCAGACACGGTTTGAAACAATTGTTACAAAAATCAGAGAATGTGAAAAATTAGAGTGAAATTGCTTGAAATAAGCGAATTATCGCGAGACAACACCTGCTTGAATCCAACAAAACCCGCGCCCTGCCGTCTCTACTGAGCCTCAGAGACCCTTTGAGACTAGTGTTACAAAAATCAGAGAATGTCAAAAATTAGAGTGAAATTGCTTCACACAAGCGAATTATCGCGAAACCACACCTGCTCGAATCCGACAAAAAATATGCCCTGCCGACTCTATTTAGCCTCAGAGACGGTTTGAAACAATTGTTACAAAAATCAGAGAATGTGAAAAATTAGAGTGAAATTGCCTCAAACAAGCGAATTATCGCGAAACAACACCTTCTCGAATCCGACAAAAACTATATCCTGCCGACTCTATTTAGCCTCAGAGACGGTTTGAAACAATTGTTACAAAAATCAGAGAATGTGAAAAATTAGAGTGAAATTGCTTCAAACAAGCGAATTATCGCGAAACAACACCTTCTCGAATCCGACAAAAACTATGCCCTGCCGACTCTATTTCGCCTCAGTGACGGTTTCAAACAATTGTTACAAAAATCAGAGAATGTGAAAAATTAGAGTGAAATTGCTTCAAACAAGCGAATTATCGCGAAACAAACCCTGCTCGAATCCAACAAAAACTGTGCCATGCTGTCTCTACTGAGCCTCAGAGACGCTTTGAGACAAGTGTTACAAAAATCAAAGAATGTCCTAAATTAGAGTGAAATTGCTTCAAACAAGCGAATTATCGCGAAACAACACCTGCTCGAATCCAACAAAAACTGCGCCCTGCCGTCTCTACTGAGCCTCAGAGACCCTTTGAGACAAGTGTTACAAAAACCAGAGAATGTCAAAAATTAGAGTGAAATTGCTTCACACAAGGGAATTATCGCGAAACCACACCTGCTCGAATCCGACAAAAAAGATGCCCTGCCGACTCTATTTAGCCTCAGACACGGTTTGAAACAATTGTTACAAAAATCAGAGAATGTGAAAAATTAGAGTGAAATTGCTTGAAATAAGCGAATTATCGCGAGACAACACCTGCTTGAATCCAACAAAACCCGCGCCCTGCCGTCTCTACTGAGCCTCAGAGACCCTTTGAGACCAGTGTTACAAAAATCAGAGAATGTCAAAAATTAGAGTGAAATTGCTTCACACAAGCGAATTATCGCGAAACCACACCTGCTCGAATCCGACAAAAAATATGCCCTGCCGACTCTATTTAGCCTCAGAGACGGTTTGAAACAATTGTTACAAAAATCAGAGAATGTGAAAAATTAGAGTGAAATTGCCTCAAACAAGCGAATTATCGCGAAACAACACCTTCTCGAATCCGACAAAAACTATATCCTGCCGACTCTATTTAGCCTCAGAGACGGTTTGAAACAATTGTTACAAAAATCAGAGAATGTGAAAAATTAGAGTGAAATTGCTTCAAACAAGCGAATTATCGCGAAACAACACCTTCTCGAATCCGACAAAAACTATGCCCTGCCGACTCTATTTAGCCTCAGTGACGGTTTGAAACAATTGTTACAAAAATCAGAGAATGTGAAAAATTAGAGTGATATTGCTTCAAACAAGCGAATTATCGCGAAACAACACCTGCTCGAATCCAACAAAAACTGTGCCCTGCCGTCTCTACTGAGCCTCAGAGACGCTTTGAGACAAGTGTTACAAAAATCAAAGAATGTCCTAAATTAGAGTGAAATTGCTTCAAACAAGCGAATTATCGCGAAACAACACCTGCTCGAATCCAACAAAAACTGTGCCCTGCCGTCTCTACTGAGCCTCAGAGACGCTTTGAGACAAGTGTTAAAAAACAGAGAATGTCAAAAATTATTGTGAAATTGCTTCAAACTTGGGAATTATCGCGAAACAACAACTTCTCGAATCCGACAAAAACTATGCCCTGCCGACTCTATTTAGCCTCAGAGACGGTTTGAAACAAGTGTTACAAAAATCAGAGAATGTCATAAATTAGGGTGAAATTGCTTCAAACAAGCGAATTATCGCGAAACAACACCTGCTCGAATCCGACAAAAACTTTGCCCTGCCGCATTTATTTAGCCTCAGAGACGGTTTGAAACAATTGTTACAGAAATCAGACAATGTCAAAAATTAGAGTGAAATTGCTTCAAACAAGCGAATTATCGCGAAACAACACCTGCTTGAATCCAAACAAAACTGTGCCCTGCTGTCTCTACCGAGCCTCAGAGACGCTTTGAGGCAAGTGTTACAAAAATCAGAGAATGTCATAAATTAAAGTGAAATTGCTTCAAACAAGCGAATTATCGCGAAACAACACCTGCTCGAATCCGACAAAAACTTTGCCCTGCCGCATTTATTTAGCCTCAGAGACGGTCTGAAACAATTGTTACAGAAATCAGACAATGTCAAAAATTAGAGTGAAATTGTATCAGACAAGCGAATTATCGCGAAACAACACCTTCTCGAATCCGACAAAAACTATGCCCTGCCGACCCTAATTAGCCTTAGAGACGCTTTGAGACAAGTGTTACAAAAATCAGAGAATGTCGTAAATTAGAGTGAAATTGCTTCAAACAAGCGAATTATCGCGAAACAACACCTTCTCGAATCCGACAAAAACTATATCCTGCCGACTCTATTTAGCCTCAGAGACGGTTTGAAACAATTGTTACAAAAATCAGAGAATGTGAAAAATTAGAGTGTAATTGCTTCAAACAAGCGAATTATCGCGAAACAACACCTGCTCGAATCCGACAAAAACTGTGCCCTGCCGAGTCCATTTAGCCTCAGAGACGGTTTGAAACAATTGTTACAAAAATCAGAGAATGTGAAAAATTAGAGTGAAATTGCTTCAAATAAGCGAATTATCGCGAAACAACACCTGCTCGAATCCAACAAAAACTGTGCCCTGCCGCATTTATTTAGCCTCAGAGACGGTTTGAAACAATTGTTACAGAAATCAGACAATGTCAAAAATTAGAGTGAAATTGCTTCAAACAAGCGAATTATCGCAAAACAACACCTGCTCGAATCCAACAAAAACTGCGCCCTGCCGTCTCTACTGAGCCTCAGAGACGCTTTGAGACAAGTGTTTCAAAAATCAGAGAATGTGAGAAATTAGATTGAAATTGCTTCAAACAAGCGAATTATCGCGAAACAACAGCTGCTCGAATCCAGCAAAAACTGTGCCCTGCCGTCTCTACTGAGCCTCAAAGACGCTTTGAGACAAGTGTTACAAATATCAGAGAATGTGAAAAATTAGAGAGAAATTGCTTCAAACAAGCGAATTATCGCGAAACAACACCTGCTCGAATCCAACAATAACTGTGCCCTGCCGTCTCTATTGAGGCTCAGAGTCGCTTTGAGACAAGTGTTTTAAGAATCAGAGAATGTCATAAATGAGAGTGAAATTGCTTCAAACAAGCGAATTATCGCGAAACAACACCTGCTCGAATCCAACAAAAACTGCGCCCTGCCGTCTCTACTGAGCCTCAGAGACGCCTTGAGACAAGTGTTACAAAAATCAGAGAAAGTCAAAAATTAGAGAGAAATTGCTTCAAACAAGCGAATTATTGCGAAACACCTGCTCGAATCCAACAATAACTGTGCACTGCCGTCTCTATTGAGGCTCAGAGTCGCTGTGAGACAAGTGCTTTAAGAATCAGAGAATGTCATAAATGAGAGTGAAATTGCTTCAAACAAGCGAATTATCGCGAAACAACACCTGCTCGAATCCAACAAAAACTGTGCCCTGCTGTCTCTACTGAGCCTCAGAGACGGTTTGAAACAATTGTTACAAAAATCAGAGAATGTGAAAAATTAGAGTGAATTTGCTTCAAATAAGCGAATTATCGCGAAACAACACCTGCTTGAATCCAACAAAAACTGTGCCCTGCTGTCTTTACCGAGCCTCAGAGACGCTTTGAGACAAGTGTTACAAAAATCAGAGAATGTCATAAATTAGAGTGAAATTGCTTCAAACAAGCGAATTATCGCGAAACAACACCTGCTCGAATCCGACAAAAACTTTGCCCTGCCGCATTTATTTACCCTCAGAGAGGGTTTGAAACAATTGTTACAGAAATCAGACAATGTCAAAAATTAGAGTGAAATTGCATCAAACAAGCGAATTATCGCGAAACAACACCTGCTCGAATCCAACAAAAACTGTTCCCCCCCGTCTCTACTGAGCCTCAGAGACGCTTTGAGACATGTGTTACAAAAATCAGAGAATGTCAAAAATTAGGGTGAAATTGCTTCAAACAAGCGAATTATCGCGAAACAACACCTGCTTGAATCCAACCAAAACTGTGCCCTGCTGTCTCTACCGAGCCTCAGAGACGCTTTGAGGCAAGTGTTACAAAAATCAGAGAATGTCGTAAATTAGAGTGAAATTGCTTCAAACAAGCGAATTCTCGCGAAACAACACCTGCTCGAATCCAACAAAAACTGTTCCCTGCCGTCTCTACTGAGCCTCAGAGATGCTTTTAAACAAGTGTTACAAAAATCAGATAATGTCGTAAATTAGAGTGAAATTGCTTCAAACAAGCGAATTATCGCGAAACAACACCTTCTCGAATCCGACAAAATATCCTGCCGACTCTATTTAGCCTCAAGACGGTTTGAAACAATTGTTACAAAAATCAGAGAATGTGAAAAATTAGAGTGATATTGCTTCAAACAAGCGAATTATCGCGAAACAACACCTGCTCGAATCCAACAAAAACTGTGCCCTGCCGTCTCTACTGAGCCTCAGAGACGCTTTGAGACAAGTGTTACAAAAATCAAAGAATGTCGTAAATTAGAGTGAAATTGCTTCAAACAAGCGAATTATCGCGAAACAACACCTGCTCGAATCCAACAAAAACTGTGCCCTGCCGTCTCTACTGAGCCTCAGAGACGCTTTGAGACAAGTGTTAAAAAAACAGAGAATGTCAAAAATTATTGTGAAATTGCTTCAAACTTGGGAATTATCGCGAAACAACAACTTCTCGAATCCGACAAAAACTATGCCCTGCCGACTCTATTTAGCCTCAGAGACGGTTTGAAACAAGTGTTACAAAAATCAGAGAATGTCATAAATTAGGGTGAAATTGCTTCAAACAAGCGAATTATCGCGAAACAACACCTGCTTGAATCCAACCAAAACTGTGCCCTGCTGTCTCTACCGAGCCTCAGAGACGCTTTGAGGCAAGTGTTACAAAAATCAGAGAATGTCGTAAATTAGAGTGAAATTGCTTCAAACAAGCGAACTATCGCGAAACAACACCTGCTCGAATCCAACAAAAACTGTGCCCTGCTGTCTTTACCGAGCCTCAGAGACGCTTTAGACAAGTGTTACAAAAATCAGAGAATGTCATAAATTAGAGTGAAATTGCTTCAAACAAGCGAATTATCGCGAAACAACACCTGCTCGAATCCGACAGAAACTGTGCCCTGCCGCATTTATTTAGCCTCAGAGACGGTTTGAAACAATTGTTACAGATATCAGACAATGTCAAAAATTAGAGTGAAATTGCTTCAAACAAGCGAATTATCGCGAAACAACACCTGCTCGAATCCAAAAAAAACTGCGCCCTGCCGTCTCTACTGAGCCTCAGAGACGTTTTGAGACAAGTGTTACAAAAATCAGAGAATGTCAAAAATTAGAGTGAAATGGCTCAAACAAGCGAATTATCGCGAAACAACACCTGCTGGAATCCAACAAAAACTGTGCCCTGCTGTCTCTACTGAGCCTCAGAGACGCTTTGAGACAAGTGTTACAAAAATCAAAGAATGTCGTAAATTAGAGTGAAATTGCTTCAAACAAGCGAATTATCGCGAAACAACACCTGCTCGAATCCAACAAAAACTGTGCCCTGCCGCATTTATTTAGCCTCAGAGACGGTTTGAAACAATTGTTACAAAAATCAGAGATTGTGAAAAATTAGAGTGAAATTGCTTCAAATAAGCGAATCATCGCGAAACAACACCTGCTTGAATCCAACAAAAACTGTGCCCTGCTGTCTCTACCGAGCCTCAGAGACGCTTTGAGACAAGTGTTACAAGTGTCAAAAATTATTGTGAAATTCTTCAAACTTGCGAATTATCGCGAAACAACAACTTCTCGAATCCGACAAAAACTATGCCCTGCCGACTCTATTTAGCCTCAGAGACGGTTTGAAACAATTGTTACAAACATCAGAGAATGTGAAAAATTAGAGTGAAATTGCTTCAAACAAGCGAATTATCGCGAAACAACACCTTCTCGAATCCAACAAAAACTATGCCCTGCCGACTCTATTTCGCCTCAGTGACGGTTTCAAACAATTGTTACAAAAATCAGAGAATGTGAAAAATTAGAGTGAAATTGCTTCAAACAAGTGAATTATCGCGAAACAAACCCTGCTCGAATCCAACAAAAACTGTGCCCTGCTGCCTCTAGTGAGCCTCAGAGACGCTTTGAGACAAGTGTTACAAAAATCAAAGAATGTCGTAAATTAGAGTGAAATTGCTTCAAACAAGCGAATTATCGCGAAACAACACCTGCTCGAATCCAACAAAAACTGCGCCCTGCCGTCTCTACTGAGCCTCAGTGACCCTTTGAGACAAGTGTTACAAAAACCAGAGAATGTCAAAAATTAGAGTGAAATTGCTTCACACAAGCGAATTATCGCGAAAACACACCTGCTCGAATCCGACAAAAAATATGCCCTGCCGACTATATTTAGCCTCAGAGACGGTTTGAAACAATTGTTACAAAAATCAGAGAATGTGAAAAATTAGAGTGAAATTGCTTCAAATAAGCTAATTATCGCGAGACAACACCTGCTTGAATCTAACAAAAACTGCGCCCTGCCGACTCTATTTAGCCTCAGAGACGCTTTGAGACAAGTGTTACAAAAATCAAAGAATGTCGTAAATTAGAGTGAAATTGCTTCAAACAAGCGAATTATCGCGAAACAACACCTGCTCGAATCCAACAAAAACTGTGCCCTGCCGTCTCTACTGAGCATCAGAGACGCTTTGAGACAAGTGTTAAAAAAACAGAGAATGTCGTAAATTAGAGTGAAATTGCTTCAAACAAGCGAATTATCGCGAAACAACTTCTCGAATCCGACAAAAACTATGCCCTGCCGACTGTATTTAGCCTCAGAGACGGTTTGAAACAATTGTTACAAAAATCAGAGAATGTGAAAAATTAGAGTGAAATTGCTTCAAACAAGCGAATTATCGCGAAACAACACCTGCTCGAATCCAACAAAAACTGCGCGCTGCCGTCTCTACTGAGCCTCAGAGACGCTTTGAGGCAAGTGTTACAAAAACCAAAGAATGTCGTAAATTAGAGTGAAATTGCTTCAAACAAGCGAATTATCGCGAAACAACACCTGCTCGAATCCAACAAAAACTGTTCCCTGCCGTCTCTACTGAGCCTCAGAGACGCTTTGAGACAAGTGTTACAAAAATCAGAGAATGTCAAAAATTAGAGTGAAATTGCTTCAGACAAGCGAATTATCGCTAAACAACACCTTCTCGAATCCGACAAAAACTATGCCCTGCCGACCCTATTTAGCCTCACAGACGCTTTGAGACAAGTGTTACAAAAATCAGAGAATGTCGTAAATTAGAGTGAAATTGCTTCAAACAAGCGAATTATCGCGAAACAACACCTGCTGGAATCCAACAAATACTGTGCCCTGCTGTCTCTACCGAGCCTCAGAGACGCTTTGAGGCAAGTGTTACAAAAATCAGAGAATGTCATAAATTAGAGTGAAATTGCTTCAAACAAGCGAATTATCGCGAAACAACACCTGCTCGAATCCGACAAAAACTTTGCCCTGCCGCATTTATTTAGCCTCAGAGACGGTTTGAAACTATTGTTACAGAAATCAGACAATGTCAAAAATTAGAGTGAAATTGCTTCAAACAAGCGAATTATCGCGAAACAACACCTGCTCGAATCCAACAAAAACTGCGCGCTGCCGTCTCTACTGAGCCTCAGAGACGCTTTGAGACAAGTGTTACAAAAACCAAAGAATGTCGTAAATTAGAGTGAAATTGCTTCAAACAAGCGAATTATCGCGAAACAACACCTGCTCGAATCCAACAAAAACTGTTCCCTGCCGTCTCTACTGAGCCTCAGAGACGCTTTGAGACAAGTGTTACAAAAGTCAGAGAATGTCAAAAATTAGAGTGAAATTGCTTCAGACAAGCGAATTATCGCGAAACAACACCTTCTCGAATCCGACAAAAACTATGCCCTGCCGACCCTATTTAGCCTCAGAGACGCTTTGAGACAAGTGTTACAAAAATCAGAGAATGTCGTAAATTAGAGTGAAATTGCTTCAAACAAGCGAATTATCGCGAAACAACACCTGCTCGAATCCCACAAAAACTGTGCCCTGCCGAGTCCATTTAGCCTCAGAGACGGTTTGAAACAATTGTTACAAAAATCAGAGAATGTGAAAAATTAGAGTGAAATTGCATCAAATAAGCGAATTATCGCGAAACAACACCTGCTCGAATCCAACAAAAACTGTGCCCTGCCGCATGTATTTAGCCTCAGAGACGGTTTGAAACAATTGTTAGAGAAATCAGACAATGTCAAAAATTAGAGTGAAATTGCCTCAAACAAGCGAATTATCGCGAAACAACACCTGCTCGAATCCAACAAAAACTGCGTCCTGGTGTCTCTACTGATCCTCAGAGACGCTTTGAGACAAGTGTTACAAAAATCAGAGAATGTCATAAATTAGGGTGAAATTGCTTCAAACAAGCGAATTATCGCGAAACAACACCTGCTCTAATCCAACAAAAACTGCGCGCTGCCGTCTCTACGGAGCCTCAGAGACGCTTTGAGACAATTGTTACAAAAATCAAAGAATGTCGTAAATTAGAGTGAAATTGCTTCAAACAAGCGATTTATCGCGAAACAACACCTGCTTGAATCCAACAAAAACTGTGCCCTGCTGTCTCTACCGAGCCTCAGAGACGCTTTGAGACAAGTGTTACAAAAATCAAAGAATGTCGTAAATTAGAGTGAAATTGCTTCAAACAAGCGAATTATCGCGAAACAACACCTGCTCGAATCCAACAAAAACTGTGCCCTGCCGTCTCTACTGAGCCTCAGAGACGCTTTGAGACAAGTGTTACAAAAAGCAAAGAATGTCGTAAATTAGACTGAAATTGCTTCAAACAAGCGAATTATCGCGAAACAACACCTGCTCGAATCCAAAAAAACTGTGCCCTGCCGTCTCTACTGAGCCTCAGAGACGCTTTGAGACAAGTGTTAAATAAACAGAGAATGTCAAAAATTATTGTGAAATTGCTTCAAACTTGCGAATTATCGCGAAACAACAACGTCCCGAATCCGACAAAAACTATGCCCTGCCGACTCTATTTAGCCTCAGAGACGGTTTGAAACAATTGTTACAAAAATCAGAGAATGTGAAAAATTAGAGTGAAATTGCTTCAAACAAGCGAATTATCGCGAAACAACACCTTCTCGAATCCGACAAAAACTATGCCCTGCCGACCCTATTTAGCCTCACAGACGCTTTGAGACAAGTGTTACAAAAATCAGAAATTTGTCGTAAATTAGAGTGAAATTGCTTCAAACAAGCGAATTATCGCGAAACAACACCTGCTTGAATCCAACAAAAACTGTGCCCTGCTGTCTCTACCGAGCCTCAGAGACGCTTTGAGACAAGTGTTACAAAAATCAAAGAATGTCGTAAATTAGAGTGAAATTGCTTCAAACAAGCGAATTATCGCGAAACAACACCAGCTCGAATCCAACAAAAACTGTGCCCTGCCGTCTCTACTGAGCCTCAGAGACGCTTTGAGACAAGTGTTACAAAAATCAAAGAATGTCGTAAATTAGACTGAAATTGCTTCAAACAAGCGAATTATCGCGAAACAACACCTGCTCGAATCCAAAAAAACTGTGCCCTGCCGTCTCTACTGAGCCTCAGAGACGCTTTGAGACAAGTGTTAAAAAAACAGAGAATGTCAAAAATTATTGTGAAATTGCTTCAAACTTGTGAATTATCGCGAAACAACAACGTCTCGAATCCGACAAAAACTATGCCCTGCCGACTCTATTTAGCCTCAGAGACGGTTTGAAACAATTGTTACAAAAATCAGAGAATGTGAAAAATTAGAGTGAAATTGCTTCAAACAAGCGAATTATCGCGAAACAACACCTGCTGGAATCCAACAAATACTGTGCCCTGCTGTCTCTACCGAGCCTCAGAGACGCTTTGAGGCAAGTGTTACAAAAATCAGAGAACGTCCTAAATTAGAGTGAAATTGCTTCAAACAAGCGAATTATCGCGAAACAACACCTGCTCGAATCCAACAAAAACTATGCCCTGCCGACCCTATTTAGCCTCAGAGACGCTTTGAGACAAGTGTTACAAAAATCAGAAAATGTAAATTAGAGTGAAATTGCTTCAAACAAGCGAATTATCGCGAAACAACACCTGCTCGAATCCGACAGAAACTGTGCCCTGCCGAGTCCATTTAGCCTCAGAGACGGTTTGAAACAATTGTTACAAAAATCAGAGAACGTGAAAAATTAGAGTGAAATTGCTTCAAATAAGCGAATTATCGCGAAACAACACCTGCTCGAATCCAACAAAAACTGCGCGCTGCCGTCTCTACTGAGCCTCAGAGACGCTTTGAGACAAGTGTTACAAAAATCAAAGAATGTCGTAAATTAGGGTGAAATTGCTTCAAACAAGCGAATTATCGCGAAACAACACCTGCTTGAATCCAACAAAAACTGTGCCCTGCTGTCTCTACCGAGCCTCAGAGACGCTTTGAGGCAAGTGTTACAAAAATCAGAGAATGTCATAAATTAGAGTGAAATTGCTTCAAACAAGCGAATTATCGCGAAACAACATCTGCTCGAATCCGACAAAAACTTTGCCCTGCCGCATTTATTTAGCCTCAGAGACGGTTTGAAACAATTGTTATAGAAATCAGACAATGTCAAAAATTAGAGTGAAATTGCTTCAAACAAGCGAATTATCGCGAAACAACACCTGCTCGAATCCAACAAAAACTGCGCGCTGCCGTCTCTACTGAGCCTCAGAGACGCTTTGAGACAAGTGTTACAAAAACCAAAGAATGTCGTAAATTAGAGTGACATTGCTTCAAACAAGCGAATTATCGCGAAACAACACCTGTTCGAATCCAACAAAAACTGTTCCCTGCCGTCTCTACTGAGCCTCAGAGACGCTTTGAGACATGTGTTACAAAAATCAGAGAATGTCAAAAATTGGAGTGAAATTGCTTCAGACAAGCGAATTATCGCGAAACAACACCTGCTCGAATCCGACATAAACTGTGCCCTGCCCAGTCCATTTAGCCTCAGAGACGGTTTGAAACAATTGTTACAAAAATCAGAGAATGTCAAAAATTAGAGTGAAATTGCTTCAAACAAGCGAATTATCGCGAAACAACACCTTCTCGAATCCGACAAAAACTATGCCCTGCCGACCCTATTTAGCCTCAGAGACGCTTTGAGACAAGTGTTACAAAAATCAGAAAATGTCGTAAATTAGAGTGAAATTGCTTCAAAAAAGCGAATTATCGCAAAACAACACCTGCTCGAATCCGACAAAAACTATATCCTGCCGACTCTATTTAGCCTCAGAGACGGTTTGAAACAATTGTTACAAATATCAGAGAATGTGAAAAATTAGAGTGAAATTGCTTCAAACAAGCGAATTATCGCGAAACAACACCTGCTCCAATCCGACAAAAACTGTGCCCTGCCGAGTCCATTTAGCCTCAGAGACGGTTTGAAACAATTGTTACAAAAATCAGAGAATGTGAAAAATTAGAGTGAAATTGCTTCAAATAAGCGAATTATTGCGAAACAACACCTGCTCGAATCCAACAAAAACTGTGCCCTGCCGCATTTATTTAGCCTCAGAGACGGTTTGAAACAATTGTTACAGAAATCAGACAATGTCAAAAATTATAGTGAAATTGCTTCAAACAAGCGAATTCTCGCGAAACAACACCTGCTCGAATCCAACAAAAACTGCGTCCTGGTGTCTCTACTGATCCTCAGAGACGGTTTGAAACAATTGTTACAGAAATCAGACAATGTCAAAAGTTAGAGTGAAATTGATTCAAACAAGCGAATTATCGCGAAACAACACCTGCTCGAATCCAACAAAAACTGCGCGCTGCCGTCTATACTGAGCCTCAGAGACGCTTTGAGACAAGTGTTACAAAAACCAAAGAATGTCGTAAATTAGAGTGAAATTGCTTCAAACAAGCGAATTATCCCGAAACAACACCTGCTCGAATCCAACAAAAACTGTTCCCTGCCGTCTCTACTGAGCCTCAGAGACGCTTTGAGACAAGTGTTACAAAAATCAGAGAATGTCAAAAATTAGAGTGAAATTGCTTCAGACAAGCGAATTATCGCGAAACAACACCTCGAATCCGACAAAAACTATGCCCTGCCGACCCTATTTAGCCTCAGAGACGCTTTGAGACAAGTGTTACAAAAATCAGAGAATGTCGTAAATTAGAGTGAAATTGCTTCAAACAAGCGAATTATCGCGAAACAACACCTTCTCGAATCCGACAAAAACTATATCCTGCCGACTCTATTTAGCCTTAGAGACGGTTTGAAACAATTGTTACAAAAATCAGAGAATGTGAAAAATTAGAGTGAAATTGCTTCAAACAAGCGAATTATCGCGAAACAACACCTGCTCGAATCCGACAAAAACTGTGCCCTGCCGAGTCCATTTAGCCTCAGAGACGGTTTGAAACAATTGTTACAAAAATCAGAGAATGTGAAAAATTAGAGTGAAATTGCTTCAAATAAGCGAATTATCGCGAAACAACACCTGCTCGAATCCAACAAAAACTGTGCCCTGCCGCATTTATTTAGCCTCAGAGACGGTTTGAAACAATTGTTACAGAAATCAGACAATGTCAAAAATTAGAGTGAAATTGCTTCAAACAAGCGAATTCTCGCGAAACAACACCTGCTCGAATCCAACAAAAACTGCGTCCTGGTGTCTCTACTGATCCTCAGAGACGCTTTGAGACAAGCGTTACAAAAATCAGAGAATGTCAAAAATTAGAGTGAAATTCCTTCAAACAAGCGAATTATCGCGAAACAACACCTGCTCGAATCCAAAAAAAACTGCGCCCTGCCGTCTCTACTGAGCCTCAGAGACGTTTTGAGACAATTGTTACAAAAATCAGAGAATGTCAAAAATTAGAGTGAAGTGGCTTCAAACAAGCGAATTATCGCGAAACAACACCTGCTGGAATCCAACAAAAACTGTGCCCTGCTGTCTCTACTGAGCCTCAGGAGACACTTTGAGACAAGTGCTACAAAAATCAGAGAATGTCAAAAATTAGAGTGAAATTGCTTCAAATAAGCGAATTATCGCGAAACAACACCTGCTCGAATCCAACAAAAACTGCGCGCTGCCGTCTCTACTGAGCCTCAGAGACGCTTTGAGACAAGTGTTACAAAAATCAAAGAATGTCGTAAATTAGGGTGAAATTGCTTCAAACAAGCGAATTATCGCGAAACAACACCTGCTTGAATCCAACAAAAACTGTGCCCTGCTGTCTCTACCGAGCCTCAGAGACGCTTTGAGGCAAGTGTTACAAAAATCAGAGAATGTCATAAATTAGAGTGAAATTGCTTCAAACAAGCGAATTATCGCGAAACAACATCTGCTCGAATCCGACAAAAACTTTGCCCTGCCGCATTTATTTAGCCTCAGAGACGGTTTGAAACAATTGTTATAGAAATCAGACAATGTCAAAAATTAGAGTGAAATTGCTTCAAACAAGCGAATTATCGCGAAACAACACCTGCTCGAATCCAACAAAAACTGCGCGCTGCCGTCTCTACTGAGCCTCAGAGACGCTTTGAGACAAGTGTTACAAAAACCAAAGAATGTCGTAAATTAGAGTGACATTGCTTCAAACAAGCGAATTATCGCGAAACAACACCTGTTCGAATCCAACAAAAACTGTTCCCTGCCGTCTCTACTGAGCCTCAGAGACGCTTTGAGACATGTGTTACAAAAATCAGAGAATGTCAAAAATTGGAGTGAAATTGCTTCAGACAAGCGAATTATCGCGAAACAACACCTGCTCGAATCCGACATAAACTGTGCCCTGCCGAGTCCATTTAGCCTCAGAGACGGTTTGAAACAATTGTTACAAAAATCAGAGAATGTCAAAAATTAGAGTGAAATTGCTTCAAACAAGCGAATTATCGCGAAACAACACCTTCTCGAATCCGACAAAAACTATGCCCTGCCGACCCTATTTAGCCTCAGAGACGCTTTGAGACAAGTGTTACAAAAATCAGAAAATGTCGTAAATTAGAGTGAAATTGCTTCAAAAAAGCGAATTATCGCAAAACAACACCTGCTCGAATCCGACAAAAACTATATCCTGCCGACTCTATTTAGCCTCAGAGACGGTTTGAAACAATTGTTACAAATATCAGAGAATGTGAAAAATTAGAGTGAAATTGCTTCAAACAAGCGAATTATCGCGAAACAACACCTGCTCGAATCCGACAAAAACTGTGCCCTGCCGAGTCCATTTAGCCTCAGAGACGGTTTGAAACAATTGTTACAAAAATCAGAGAATGTGAAAAATTAGAGTGAAATTGCTTCAAATAAGCGAATTATCGCGAAACAACACCTGCTCGAATCCAACAAAAACTGTGCCCTGCCGCATTTATTTAGCCTCAGAGACGGTTTGAAACAATTGTTACAGAAATCAGACAATGTCAAAAATTAGAGTGAAATTGCTTCAAACAAGCGAATTCTCGCGAAACAACACCTGCTCGAATCCAACAAAAACTGCGTCCTGGTGTCTCTACTGATCCTCAGAGACGCTTTGAGACAAGCGTTACAAAAATCAGAGAATGTCAAAAATTAGAGTGAAATTCCTTCAAACAAGCGAATTATCGCGAAACAACACCTGCTCGAATCCAAAAAAAACTGCGCCCTGCCGTCTCTACTGAGCCTCAGAGACGTTTTGAGACAATTGTTACAAAAATCAGAGAATGTCAAAAATTAGAGTGAAATGGCTTCAAACAAGCGAATTATCGCGAAACAACACCTGCTGGAATCCAACAAAAACTGTGCCCTGCTGTCTCTACTGAGCCTCAGAGACACTTTGAGACAAGTGTTACAAAAATCAGAGAATGTCAAAAATTAGAATGAAATTGCTTCAAACAAGCGAATTATCGCGAAACAACACCTGCTCGAATCCAACAAAAACTGTGCCCTGCTGTCTCTACTGAGCCTCAGAGACGCTTTGAGACAAGTGTTACAAAAATCAAAGAATGTAAATGAGAGTGAAATTGCTTCAAACAAGCGAATTATCGCGAAACAACACCTGCCAGAATCCAACAAAAACTGTGCCCTGCCGTCTCTACTGAGCCTCAGAGACGCTTTGAGACAAGTGTTACAAAAATCAAAGAATGTCGTTAATTAGACTGAAATTGCTTCAAACAAGCGAATTATCGCGACCCAACACCTGCTCGAATCCAAAAAAACTGTGCCCTGCCGTCTCTACTGAGCCTCAGAGAAGCTTTGAGACAAGTGTTACAAAAATCAGAGAATGTCAAAAATTATTGTGAAATTGCTTCAAACTTGCGAATTATGGCGAAACAACTTCTCCAATCCGACAAAAACTATGCCCTGCCGACTCTATTTAGCCTCAGAGACGGTTTGAAACAATTGTTACAAAAATCAGAGAATGTGAAAAATTAGAGTGAAATTGCTTCAAACAAGCGAATTATCGCGAAACAACACCTGCTCGAACCCAACAAAAACTGCGCGCTGCCGTCTCTACTGAGCCTCAGAGACGCTTTGAGACAAGTGTTACAAAAATCAGAGAATGTGAAAAATTAGAGTGAAATTGCTTCAAACAAGCGAATTATCGCGAAACAACACCTGCTCGAATCCAACAAAAACTGCGCGCTGCCGTCTCTACTGAGCCTCAGAGACGCTTTGAGACAATTGTTACAAAAATCAAAGAATGTCGTAAATTAGAGTGAAATTGCTTCAAACAAGCGAATTATCGCGAAACAACACCTGCTTGAATCCAACAAAAACTGTGCCCTGCTGTCTCTACCGAGCCTCAGAGACGCTTTGAGACAAGTGTTACAAAAATCAAAGAATGTCGTAAATTAGAGTGAAATTGCTTCAAACAAGCGAATTATCGCGAAACAACACCTGCTCGAATCCAACAAAAACTGTGCCCTGCCGTCTCTACTGAGCCTCAGAGACGCTTTGAGACAAGTGTTACAAAAATCAAAGAATGTCGTAAATTAGACTGAAATTGCTTCAAACAAGCGAATTATGGCGAAACAACTTCTCCAATCCGACAAAAACTATGCCCTGCCGACTCTATTTAGCCTCAGAGACGGTTTGAAACAATTGTTACAAAAATCAGAGAATGTGAAAAATTAGAGTGAAATTGCTTCAAACAAGCGAATTATCGCGAAACAACACCTGCTCGAACCCAACAAAAACTGCGCGCTGCCGTCTCTACTGAGCCTCAGAGACGGTTTGAAACAATTGTTATAGAAATCAGACAATGTCAAAAATTAGAGTGAAATTGCTTCAAACAAGCGAATTATCGCGAAACAACACCTGCTCGAATCCAACAAAAACTGCGCGCTGCCGTCTCTACTGAGCCTCAGAGACGCTTTGAGACAAGTGTTACAAAAACCAAAGAATGTCGTAAATTAGAGTGACATTGCTTCAAACAAGCGAATTATCGCGAAACAACACCTGTTCGAATCCAACAAAAACTGTTCCCTGCCGTCTCTACTGAGCCTCAGAGACGCTTTGAGACATGTGTTACAAAAATCAGAGAATGTCAAAAATTGGAGTGAAATTGCTTCAGACAAGCGAATTATCGCGAAACAACACCTGCTCGAATCCGACATAAACTGTGCCCTGCCGAGTCCATTTAGCCTCAGAGACGGTTTGAAACAATTGTTACAAAAATCAGAGAATGTCAAAAATTAGAGTGAAATTGCTTCAAACAAGCGAATTATCGCGAAACAACACCTTCTCGAATCCGACAAAAACTATGCCCTGCCGACCCTATTTAGCCTCAGAGACGCTTTGAGACAAGTGTTACAAAAATCAGAAAATGTCGTAAATTAGAGTGAAATTGCTTCAAAAAAGCGAATTATCGCAAAACAACACCTGCTCGAATCCGACAAAAACTATATCCTGCCGACTCTATTTAGCCTCAGAGACGGTTTGAAACAATTGTTACAAATATCAGAGAATGTGAAAAATTAGAGTGAAATTGCTTCAAACAAGCGAATTATCGCGAAACAACACCTGCTCCAATCCGACAAAAACTGTGCCCTGCCGAGTCCATTTAGCCTCAGAGACGGTTTGAAACAATTGTTACAAAAATCAGAGAATGTGAAAAATTAGAGTGAAATTGCTTCAAATAAGCGAATTATTGCGAAACAACACCTGCTCGAATCCAACAAAAACTGTGCCCTGCCGCATTTATTTAGCCTCAGAGACGGTTTGAAACAATTGTTACAGAAATCAGACAATGTCAAAAATTATAGTGAAATTGCTTCAAACAAGCGAATTCTCGCGAAACAACACCTGCTCGAATCCAACAAAAACTGCGTCCTGGTGTCTCTACTGATCCTCAGAGACGGTTTGAAACAATTGTTACAGAAATCAGACAATGTCAAAAGTTAGAGTGAAATTGATTCAAACAAGCGAATTATCGCGAAACAACACCTGCTCGAATCCAACAAAAACTGCGCGCTGCCGTCTATACTGAGCCTCAGAGACGCTTTGAGACAAGTGTTACAAAAACCAAAGAATGTCGTAAATTAGAGTGAAATTGCTTCAAACAAGCGAATTATCCCGAAACAACACCTGCTCGAATCCAACAAAAACTGTTCCCTGCCGTCTCTACTGAGCCTCAGAGACGCTTTGAGACAAGTGTTACAAAAATCAGAGAATGTCAAAAATTAGAGTGAAATTGCTTCAGACAAGCGAATTATCGCGAAACAACACCTCGAATCCGACAAAAACTATGCCCTGCCGACCCTATTTAGCCTCAGAGACGCTTTGAGACAAGTGTTACAAAAATCAGAGAATGTCGTAAATTAGAGTGAAATTGCTTCAAACAAGCGAATTATCGCGAAACAACACCTTCTCGAATCCGACAAAAACTATATCCTGCCGACTCTATTTAGCCTTAGAGACGGTTTGAAACAATTGTTACAAAAATCAGAGAATGTGAAAAATTAGAGTGAAATTGCTTCAAACAAGCGAATTATCGCGAAACAACACCTGCTCGAATCCGACAAAAACTGTGCCCTGCCGAGTCCATTTAGCCTCAGAGACGGTTTGAAACAATTGTTACAAAAATCAGAGAATGTGAAAAATTAGAGTGAAATTGCTTCAAATAAGCGAATTATCGCGAAACAACACCTGCTCGAATCCAACAAAAACTGTGCCCTGCCGCATTTATTTAGCCTCAGAGACGGTTTGAAACAATTGTTACAGAAATCAGACAATGTCAAAAATTAGAGTGAAATTGCTTCAAACAAGCGAATTCTCGCGAAACAACACCTGCTCGAATCCAACAAAAACTGCGTCCTGGTGTCTCTACTGATCCTCAGAGACGCTTTGAGACAAGCGTTACAAAAATCAGAGAATGTCAAAAATTAGAGTGAAATTCCTTCAAACAAGCGAATTATCGCGAAACAACACCTGCTCGAATCCAAAAAAAACTGCGCCCTGCCGTCTCTACTGAGCCTCAGAGACGTTTTGAGACAATTGTTACAAAAATCAGAGAATGTCAAAAATTAGAGTGAAGTGGCTTCAAACAAGCGAATTATCGCGAAACAACACCTGCTGGAATCCAACAAAAACTGTGCCCTGCTGTCTCTACTGAGCCTCAGGAGACACTTTGAGACAAGTGCTACAAAAATCAGAGAATGTCAAAAATTAGAGTGAAATTGCTTCAAATAAGCGAATTATCGCGAAACAACACCTGCTCGAATCCAACAAAAACTGCGCGCTGCCGTCTCTACTGAGCCTCAGAGACGCTTTGAGACAAGTGTTACAAAAATCAAAGAATGTCGTAAATTAGGGTGAAATTGCTTCAAACAAGCGAATTATCGCGAAACAACACCTGCTTGAATCCAACAAAAACTGTGCCCTGCTGTCTCTACCGAGCCTCAGAGACGCTTTGAGGCAAGTGTTACAAAAATCAGAGAATGTCATAAATTAGAGTGAAATTGCTTCAAACAAGCGAATTATCGCGAAACAACATCTGCTCGAATCCGACAAAAACTTTGCCCTGCCGCATTTATTTAGCCTCAGAGACGGTTTGAAACAATTGTTATAGAAATCAGACAATGTCAAAAATTAGAGTGAAATTGCTTCAAACAAGCGAATTATCGCGAAACAACACCTGCTCGAATCCAACAAAAACTGCGCGCTGCCGTCTCTACTGAGCCTCAGAGACGCTTTGAGACAAGTGTTACAAAAACCAAAGAATGTCGTAAATTAGAGTGACATTGCTTCAAACAAGCGAATTATCGCGAAACAACACCTGTTCGAATCCAACAAAAACTGTTCCCTGCCGTCTCTACTGAGCCTCAGAGACGCTTTGAGACATGTGTTACAAAAATCAGAGAATGTCAAAAATTGGAGTGAAATTGCTTCAGACAAGCGAATTATCGCGAAACAACACCTGCTCGAATCCGACATAAACTGTGCCCTGCCGAGTCCATTTAGCCTCAGAGACGGTTTGAAACAATTGTTACAAAAATCAGAGAATGTCAAAAATTAGAGTGAAATTGCTTCAAACAAGCGAATTATCGCGAAACAACACCTTCTCGAATCCGACAAAAACTATGCCCTGCCGACCCTATTTAGCCTCAGAGACGCTTTGAGACAAGTGTTACAAAAATCAGAAAATGTCGTAAATTAGAGTGAAATTGCTTCAAAAAAGCGAATTATCGCAAAACAACACCTGCTCGAATCCGACAAAAACTATATCCTGCCGACTCTATTTAGCCTCAGAGACGGTTTGAAACAATTGTTACAAATATCAGAGAATGTGAAAAATTAGAGTGAAATTGCTTCAAACAAGCGAATTATCGCGAAACAACACCTGCTCGAATCCGACAAAAACTGTGCCCTGCCGAGTCCATTTAGCCTCAGAGACGGTTTGAAACAATTGTTACAAAAATCAGAGAATGTGAAAAATTAGAGTGAAATTGCTTCAAATAAGCGAATTATCGCGAAACAACACCTGCTCGAATCCAACAAAAACTGTGCCCTGCCGCATTTATTTAGCCTCAGAGACGGTTTGAAACAATTGTTACAGAAATCAGACAATGTCAAAAATTAGAGTGAAATTGCTTCAAACAAGCGAATTCTCGCGAAACAACACCTGCTCGAATCCAACAAAAACTGCGTCCTGGTGTCTCTACTGATCCTCAGAGACGCTTTGAGACAAGCGTTACAAAAATCAGAGAATGTCAAAAATTAGAGTGAAATTCCTTCAAACAAGCGAATTATCGCGAAACAACACCTGCTCGAATCCAAAAAAAACTGCGCCCTGCCGTCTCTACTGAGCCTCAGAGACGTTTTGAGACAATTGTTACAAAAATCAGAGAATGTCAAAAATTAGAGTGAAATGGCTTCAAACAAGCGAATTATCGCGAAACAACACCTGCTGGAATCCAACAAAAACTGTGCCCTGCTGTCTCTACTGAGCCTCAGAGACACTTTGAGACAAGTGTTACAAAAATCAGAGAATGTCAAAAATTAGAATGAAATTGCTTCAAACAAGCGAATTATCGCGAAACAACACCTGCTCGAATCCAACAAAAACTGTGCCCTGCTGTCTCTACTGAGCCTCAGAGACGCTTTGAGACAAGTGTTACAAAAATCAAAGAATGTAAATGAGAGTGAAATTGCTTCAAACAAGCGAATTATCGCGAAACAACACCTGCCAGAATCCAACAAAAACTGTGCCCTGCCGTCTCTACTGAGCCTCAGAGACGCTTTGAGACAAGTGTTACAAAAATCAAAGAATGTCGTTAATTAGACTGAAATTGCTTCAAACAAGCGAATTATCGCGACCCAACACCTGCTCGAATCCAAAAAAACTGTGCCCTGCCGTCTCTACTGAGCCTCAGAGACGCTTTGAGACAAGTGTTACAAAAATCAGAGAATGTCAAAAATTATTGTGAAATTGCTTCAAACTTGCGAATTATGGCGAAACAACTTCTCCAATCCGACAAAAACTATGCCCTGCCGACTCTATTTAGCCTCAGAGACGGTTTGAAACAATTGTTACAAAAATCAGAGAATGTGAAAAATTAGAGTGAAATTGCTTCAAACAAGCGAATTATCGCGAAACAACACCTGCTCGAACCCAACAAAAACTGCGCGCTGCCGTCTCTACTGAGCCTCAGAGACGCTTTGAGACAAGTGTTACAAAAATCAGAGAATGTGAAAAATTAGAGTGAAATTGCTTCAAACAAGCGAATTATCGCGAAACAACACCTGCTCGAATCCAACAAAAACTGCGCGCTGCCGTCTCTACTGAGCCTCAGAGACGCTTTGAGACAATTGTTACAAAAATCAAAGAATGTCGTAAATTAGAGTGAAATTGCTTCAAACAAGCGAATTATCGCGAAACAACACCTGCTTGAATCCAACAAAAACTGTGCCCTGCTGTCTCTACCGAGCCTCAGAGACGCTTTGAGACAAGTGTTACAAAAATCAAAGAATGTCGTAAATTAGAGTGAAATTGCTTCAAACAAGCGAATTATCGCGAAACAACACCTGCTCGAATCCAACAAAAACTGTGCCCTGCCGTCTCTACTGAGCCTCAGAGACGCTTTGAGACAAGTGTTACAAAAATCAAAGAATGTCGTAAATTAGACTGAAATTGCTTCAAACAAGCGAATTATCGCGAAACAACACCTGCTCAAATCCAACAAAAACTGCGCGCTGCCGTCTCTACTGAGCCTCAGGGACGCTTTGAGACAAGTGTTACAAAAATCAAAGAATGTCGTAAATTAGGGTGAAATTGCTTCAAACAAGCGAATTATCGCGAAACAGCACCTGCTTGAATCCAACAAAAACTGTGCCCTGCTGTCTCTACCGAGCCTCAGAGACGCTTTGAGGCAAGTGTTACAAAAATCAGAGAATGTCATAAATTAGAGTGAAATTGCTTCAAACAAGCGAATTATCGCGAAACAACATCTGCTCGAATCCGACAAAAACTTTGCCCTGCCGCATTTATTTAGCCTCAGAGACGGTTTGAAACAATTGTTATAGAAATCAGACAATGTCAAAAATTAGAGTGAAATTGCTTCAAACAAGCGAATTATCGCGAAACAACACCTGCTCGAATCCAACAAAAACTGCGCGCTGCCGTCTCTACTGAGCCTCAGAGACGCTTTGAGACAAGTGTTACAAAAACCAAAGAATGTCGTAAATTAGAGTGACATTGCTTCAAACAAGCGAATTATCGCGAAACAACACCTGTTCGAATCCAACAAAAACTGTTCCCTGCCGTCTCTACTGAGCCTCAGAGACGCTTTGAGACAAGTGTTACAAAAATCAGAGAATGTCAAAAATTGGAGTGAAATTGCTTCAGACAAGCGAATTATCGCGAAACAACACCTGCTCGAATCCGACATAAACTGTGCCCTGCCGAGTCCATTTAGCCTCAGAGACGGTTTGAAACAATTGTTACAAAAATCAGAGAATGTCAAAAATTAGAGTGAAATTGCTTCAAACAAGCGAATTATCGCGAAACAACACCTTCTCGAATCCGACAAAAACTATGCCCTGCCGACCCTATTTAGCCTCAGAGACGCTTTGAGACAAGTGTTACAAAAATCAGAAAATGTCGTAAATTAGAGTGAAATTGCTTCAAAAAAGCGAATTATCGCAAAACAACACCTGCTCGAATCCGACAAAAACTATATCCTGCCGACTCTATTTAGCCTCAGAGACGGTTTGAAACAATTGTTACAAATATCAGAGAATGTGAAAAATTAGAGTGAAATTGCTTCAAACAAGCGAATTATCGCGAAACAACACCTGCTCCAATCCGACAAAAACTGTGCCCTGCCGAGTCCATTTAGCCTCAGAGACGGTTTGAAACAATTGTTACAAAAATCAGAGAATGTGAAAAATTAGAGTGAAATTGTTTCAAATAAGCGAATTATTGTGAAACAACACCTGCTCGAATCCAACAAAAACTGTGCCCTGCCGCATTTATTTAGCCTCAGAGACGGTTTGAAACAATTGTTACAGAAATCAGACAATGTCAAAAATTATAGTGAAATTGCTTCAAACAAGCGAATTCTCGCGAAACAACACCTGCTCGAATCCAACAAAAACTGCGTCCTGGTGTCTCTACTGATCCTCAGAGACGGTTTGAAACAATTGTTACAGAAATCAGACAATGTCAAAAGTTAGAGTGAAATTGATTCAAACAAGCGAATTATCGCGAAACAACACCTGCTCGAATCCAACAAAAACTGCGCGCTGCCGTCTATACTGAGCCTCAGAGACGCTTTGAGACAAGTGTTACAAAAACCAAAGAATGTCGTAAATTAGAGTGAAATTGCTTCAAACAAGCGAATTATCCCGAAACAACACCTGCTCGAATCCAACAAAAACTGTTCCCTGCCGTCTCTACTGAGCCTCAGAGACGCTTTGAGACAAGTGTTACAAAAATCAGAGAATGTCAAAAATTAGAGTGAAATTGCTTCAGACAAGCGAATTATCGCGAAACAACACCTCGAATCCGACAAAAACTATGCCCTGCCGACCCTATTTAGCCTCAGAGACGCTTTGAGACAAGTGTTACAAAAATCAGAGAATGTCGTAAATTAGAGTGAAATTGCTTCAAACAAGCGAATTATCGCGAAACAACACCTTCTCGAATCCGACAAAAACTATATCCTGCCGACTCTATTTAGCCTCAGAGACGGTTTGAAACAATTGTTACAAAAATCAGAGAATGTGAAAAATTAGAGTGAAATTGCTTCAAACAAGCGAATTATCGCGAAACAACACCTGCTCGAATCCGACAAAAACTGTGCCCTGCCGAGTCCATTTAGCCTCAGAGACGGTTTGAAACAATTGTTACAAAAATCAGAGAATGTGAAAAATTAGAGTGAAATTGCTTCAAATAAGCGAATTATCGCGAAACAATACCTGCTCGAATCCAACAAAAACTGTGCCCTGCCGCATTTATTTAGCCTCAGAGACGGTTTGAAACAATTGTTACAGAAATCAGACAATGTCAAAAATTAGAGTGAAATTGCTTCAAACAAGCGAATTCTCGCGAAACAACACCTGCTCGAATCCAACAAAAACTGCGTCCTGGTGTCTCTACTGATCCTCAGAGACGCTTTGAGACAAGCGTTACAAAAATCAGAGAATGTCAAAAATTAGAGTGAAATTCCTTCAAACAAGCGAATTATCGCGAAACAACACCTGCTCGAATCCAAAAAAAAACTGCGCCCTGCCGTCTCTACTGAGCCTCAGAGACGTTTTGAGACAATTGTTACAAAAATCAGAGAATGTCAAAAATTAGAGTGAAATGGCTTCAAACAAGCGAATTATCGCGAAACAACACCTGCTGGAATCCAACAAAAACTGTGCCCTGCTGTCTCTACTGAGCCTCAGAGACACTTTGAGACAAGTGTTACAAAAATCAGAGAATGTCAAAAATTAGAGTGAAATTGCTTCAAACAAGCGAATTATCGCGAAACAACACCTGCTCGAATCCAACAAAAACTGTGCCCTGCTGTCTCTACTGAGCCTCAGAGACGCTTTGAGACAAGTGTTACAAAAATCAAAGAATGTAAATGAGAGTGAAATTGCTTCAAACAAGCGAATTATCGCGAAACAACACCTGCCAGAATCCAACAAAAACTGTGCCCTGCCGTCTCTACTGAGCCTCAGAGACGCTTTGAGACAAGTGTTACAAAAATCAAAGAATGTCGTTAATTAGACTGAAATTGCTTCAAACAAGCGAATTATCGCGAAACAACACCTGCTCGAATCCAAAAAAACTGTGCCCTGCCGTCTCTACTGAGCCTCAGAGACGCTTTGAGACAAGTGTTACAAAAATCAGAGAATGTCAAAAATTATTGTGAAATTGCTTCAAACTTGCGAATTATGGCGAAACAACTTCTCCAATCCGACAAAAACTATGCCCTGCCGACTCTATTTAGCCTCAGAGACGGTTTGAAACAATTGTTACAAAAATCAGAGAATGTGAAAAATTAGAGTGAAATTGCTTCAAACAAGCGAATTATCGCGAAACAACACCTGCTCGAACCCAACAAAAACTGCGCGCTGCCGTCTCTACTGAGCCTCAGAGACGCTTTGAGACAAGTGTTACAAAAATCAGAGAATGTGAAAAATTAGGGTGAAATTGCTTCAAACAAGCGAATTATCGCGAAACAACACCTGCTCGAATCCAACAAAAACTGCGCGCTGCCGTCTCTACTGAGCCTCAGAGACGCTTTGAGACAAGTGTTACAAAAATCAAAGAATGTCGTAAATTAGGGTGAAATTGCTTCAAACAAGCGAATTATCGCGAAACAGCACCTGCTTCAATCCAACAAAAACTGTGCCCTGCTGTCTCTACCGAGCCTCAGAGACGCTTTGAGGCAAGTGTTACAAAAATCACAGAATGTCATAAATTAGAGTGAAATTGCTTCAAACAAGCGAATTATCGCGAAACAACATCTGCTCGAATCCGACAAAAACTTTGCCCTGCCGCATTTATTTAGCCTCAGAGACGGTTTGAAACAATTGTTATAGAAATCAGACAATGTCAAAAATTAGAGTGAAATTGCTTCAAACAAGCGAATTATCGCGAAACAACACCTGCTCGAATCCAACAAAAACTGCGCGCTGCCGTCTCTACTGAGCCTCAGAGACGCTTTGAGACAAGTGTTACAAAAACCAAAGAATGTCGTAAATTAGAGTGACATTGCTTCAAACAAGCGAATTATCGCGAAACAACACCTGTTCGAATCCAACAAAAACTGTTCCCTGCCGTCTCTACTGAGCCTCAGAGACGCTTTGAGACAAGTGTTACAAAAATCAGAGAATGTCAAAAATTGGAGTGAAATTGCTTCAGACAAGCGAATTATCGCGAAACAACACCTGCTCGAATCCGACATAAACTGTGCCCTGCCGAGTCCATTTAGCCTCAGAGACGGTTTGAAACAATTGTTACAAAAATCAGAGAATGTCAAAAATTAGAGTGAAATTGCTTCAAACAAGCGAATTATCGCGAAACAACACCTCGAATCCGACAAAAACTATGCCCTGCCGACCCTATTTAGCCTCAGAGACGCTTTGAGACAAGTGTTACAAAAATCAGAAAATGTCGTAAATTAGAGTGAAATTGCTTCAAAAAAGCGAATTATCGCAAAACAACACCTGCTCGAATCCGACAAAAACTATATCCTGCCGACTCTATTTAGCCTCAGAGACGGTTTGAAACAATTGTTACAAATATCAGAGAATGTGAAAAATTAGAGTGAAATTGCTTCAAACAAGCGAATTATCGCGAAACAACACCTGCTCCAATCCGACAAAAACTGTGCCCTGCCGAGTCCATTTAGCCTCAGAGACGGTTTGAAACAATTGTTACAAAAATCAGAGAATGTGAAAAATTAGAGTGAAATTGCTTCAAATAAGCGAATTATTGCGAAACAACACCTGCTCGAATCCAACAAAAACTGTGCCCTGCCGCATTTATTTAGCCTCAGAGACGGTTTGAAACAATTGTTACAGAAATCAGACAATGTCAAAAATTATAGTGAAATTGCTTCAAACAAGCGAATTCTCGCGAAACAACACCTGCTCGAATCCAACAAAAACTGCGTCCTGGTGTCTCTACTGATCCTCAGAGACGGTTTGAAACAATTGTTACAGAAATCAGACAATGTCAAAAGTTAGAGTGAAATTGATTCAAACAAGCGAATTATCGCGAAACAACACCTGCTCGAATCCAACAAAAACTGCGCGCTGCCGTCTATACTGAGCCTCAGAGACGCTTTGAGACAAGTGTTACAAAAACCAAAGAATGTCGTAAATTAGAGTGAAATTGCTTCAAACAAGCGAATTATCCCGAAACAACACCTGCTCGAATCCAACAAAAACTGTTCCCTGCCGTCTCTACTGAGCCTCAGAGACGCTTTGAGACAAGTGTTACAAAAATCAGAGAATGTCAAAAATTAGAGTGAAATTGCTTCAGACAAGCGAATTATCGCGAAACAACACCTCGAATCCGACAAAAACTATGCCCTGCCGACCCTATTTAGCCTCAGAGACGCTTTGAGACAAGTGTTACAAAAATCAGAGAATGTCGTAAATTAGAGTGAAATTGCTTCAAACAAGCGAATTATCGCGAAACAACACCTTCTCGAATCCGACAAAAACTATATCCTGCCGACTCTATTTAGCCTCAGAGACGGTTTGAAACAATTGTTACAAAAATCAGAGAATGTGAAAAATTAGAGTGAAATTGCTTCAAACAAGCGAATTATCGCGAAACAACACCTGCTCGAATCCGACAAAGACTGTGCCCTGCCGAGTCCATTTAGCCTCAGAGACGGTTTGAAACAATTGTTACAAAAATCAGAGAATGTGAAAAATTAGAGTGAAATTGCTTCAAATAAGCGAATTATCGCGAAACAACACCTGCTCGAATCCAACAAAAACTGTGCCCTGCCGCATTTATTTAGCCTCAGAGACGGTTTGAAACAATTGTTACAGAAATCAGACAATGTCAAAAATTAGAGTGAAATTGCTTCAAACAAGCGAATTCTCGCGAAACAACACCTGCTCGAATCCAACAAAAACTGCGTCCTGGTGTCTCTACTGATCCTCAGAGACGCTTTGAGACAAGCGTTACAAAAATCAGAGAATGTCAAAAATTAGAGTGAAATTCCTTCAAACAAGCGAATTATCGCGAAACAACACCTGCTCGAATCCAAAAAAAACTGCGCCCTGCCGTCTCTACTGAGCCTCAGAGACGTTTTGAGACAATTGTTACAAAAATCAGAGAATGTCAAAAATTAGAGTGAAATGGCTTCAAACAAGCGAATTATCGCGAAACAACACCTGCTGGAATCCAACAAAAACTGTGCCCTGCTGTCTCTACTGAGCCTCAGAGACACTTTGAGACAAGTGTTACAAAAATCAGAGAATGTCAAAAATTAGAGTGAAATTGCTTCAAACAAGCGAATTATCGCGAAACAACACCTGCTCGAATCCAACAAAAACTGTGCCCTGCTGTCTCTACTGAGCCTCAGAGACGCTTTGAGACAAGTGTTACAAAAATCAAAGAATGTAAATGAGAGTGAAATTGCTTCAAACAAGCGAATTATCGCGAAACAACACCTGCCAGAATCCAACAAAAACTGTGCCCTGCCGTCTCTACTGAGCCTCAGAGACGCTTTGAGACAAGTGTTACAAAAATCAAAGAATGCCGTTAATTAGACTGAAATTGCTTCAAACAAGCGAATTATCGCGAAACAACACCTGCTCGAATCCAAAAAAACTGTGCCCTGCCGTCTCTACTGAGCCTCAGAGACGCTTTGAGACAAGTGTTACAAAAATCAGAGAATGTCAAAAATTATTGTGAAATTGCTTCAAACTTGCGAATTATGGCGAAACAACTTCTCCAATCCGACAAAAACTATGCCCTGCCGACTCTATTTAGCCTCAGAGACGGTTTGAAACAATTGTTACAAAAATCAGAGAATGTGAAAAATTAGAGTGAAATTGCTTCAAACAAGCGAATTATCGCGAAACAACACCTGCTCGAACCCAACAAAAACTGCGCGCTGCCGTCTCTACTGAGCCTCAGAGACGCTTTGAGACAAGTGTTACAAAAATCAGAGAATGTGAAAAATTAGAGTGAAATTGCTTCAAACAAGCGAATTATCGCGAAACAACACCT
The DNA here is from genome assembly GCA_030765045.1 of Tenodera sinensis. NCBI lineage: Eukaryota > Metazoa > Arthropoda > Insecta > Mantodea > Mantidae > Tenodera > Tenodera sinensis. The sequence goes on along the minus strand of CM060964.1, from coordinate 215,784,329 downwards.
GCTCGAATCCAACAAAAACTGCGAGCTGCCGTCTCTACTGAGCCTCAGAGACGCTTTGAGACAATTGTTACAAAAATCAAAGAATGTCGTAAATTAGAGTGAAATTGCTTCAAACAAGCGAATTATCGCGAAACAACACCTGCTTGAATCCAACAAAAACTGTGCCCTGCTGTCTCTACCGAGCCTCAGAGACGCTTTGAGACAAGTGTTACAAAAATCAAAGAATGTCGTAAATTAGAGTGAAATTGCTTCAAACAAGCGAATTATCGCGAAACAACACCTGCTCGAATCCAACAAAAACTGTGCCCTGCCGTCTCTACTGAGCCTCAGAGACGCTTTGAGACAAGTGTTACAAAAATCAAAGAATGTCGTAAATTAGACTGAAATTGCTTCAAACAAGCGAATTATCGCGAAACAACACCTGCTCAAATCCAACAAAAACTGCGCGCTGCCGTCTCTACTGAGCCTCAGAGACGCTTTGAGACAAGTGTTACAAAAATCAAAGAATGTCGTAAATTAGGGTGAAATTGCTTCAAACAAGCGAATTATCGCGAAACAGCACCTGCTTGAATCCAACAAAAACTGTGCCCTGCTGTCTCTACCGAGCCTCAGAGACGCTTTGAGGCAAGTGTTACAAAAATCAGAGAATGTCATAAATTAGAGTGAAATTGCTTCAAACAAGCGAATTATCGCGAAACAACACCTTCTCGAATCCGACAAAAACTTTGCCCTGCCGCATTTATTTAGCCTCAGAGACGGTTTGAAACAATTGTTACAGAAATCAGACAATGTCAAAAATTAGAGTGAAATTGCTTCAAACAAGCGAATTATCGCGAAACAACACCTGCTCGAATCCAACAAAAACTGCGCGCTGCCGTCTCTACTGAGCCTCAGAGACGCTTTGAGACAAGTGTTACAAAAACCAAAGAATGTAAATTAGAGTGAAATTGCTTCAAACAAGCGAATTATCGCGAAACAACACCTGCTCGAATCCAACAAAAACTATGCCCTGCCGACCCTATTTAGCCTCAGAGACGCTTTGAGACAAGTGTTACAAAAATCAGAAAATGTAAATTAGAGTGAAATTGCTTCAAACAAGCGAATTATCGCGAAACAACACCTGCTCGAATCCGACAGAAACTGTGCCCTGCCGAGTCCATTTAGCCTCAGAGACGGTTTGAAACAATTGTTACAAAAATCAGAGAACGTGAAAAATTAGAGTGAAATTGCTTCAAATAAGCGAATTATCGCGAAACAACACCTGCTCGAATCCAACAAAAACTGCGCGCTGCCGTCTCTACTGAGCCTCAGAGACGCTTTGAGACAAGTGTTACAAAAATCAAAGAATGTCGTAAATTAGGGTGAAATTGCTTCAAACAAGCGAATTATCGCGAAACAACACCTGCTTGAATCCAACAAAAACTGTGCCCTGCTGTCTCTACCGAGCCTCAGAGACGCTTTGAGGCAAGTGTTACAAAAATCAGAGAATGTCATAAATTAGAGTGAAATTGCTTCAAACAAGCGAATTATCGCGAAACAACATCTGCTCGAATCCGACAAAAACTTTGCCCTGCCGCATTTATTTAGCCTCAGAGACGGTTTGAAACAATTGTTACAGAAATCAGACAATGTCAAAAATTAGAGTGAAATTGCTTCAAACAAGCGAATTATCGCGAAACAACACCTGCTCGAATCCAACAAAAACTGCGCGCTGCCGTCTCTAATGAGCCTCAGAGACGCTTTGAGACAAGTGTTACAAAAACCAAAGAATGTCGTAAATTAGAGTGACATTGCCTCAAACAAGCGAATTATCGCGAAACAACACCTGTTCGAATCCAACAAAAACTGTTCCCTGCCGTCTCTACTGAGCCTCAGAGACGCTTTGAGACAAGTGTTACAAAAATCAGAGAATGTCAAAAATTGGAGTGAAATTGCTTCAGACAAGCGAATTATCGCGAAACAACACCTGCTCGAATCCGACATAAACTGTGCCCTGCCCAGTCCATTTAGCCTCAGAGACGGTTTGAAAGAATTGTTACAAAAATCAGAGAATGTCAAAAATTAGAGTGAAATTGCTTCAAACAAGCGAATTATCGCGAAACAACACCTTCTCGAATCCGACAAAAACTATGCCCTGCCGACCCTATTTAGCCTCAGAGACGCTTTGAGACAAGTGTTACAAAAATCAGAAAATGTCGTAAATTAGAGTGAAATTGCTTCAAAAAAGCGAATTATCGCAAAACAACACCTTCTCGAATCCGACAAAAACTATATCCTGCCGACTCTAGCCTCAGAGACGGTTTGAAACAATTGTTACAAATATCAGAGAATGTGAAAAATTAGAGTGAAATTGCTTCAAACAAGCGAATTCTCGCGAAACAACACCTGCTCGAATCCAACAAAAACTGCGTCCTGGTGTCTCTATTGATCCTCAGAGACGGTTTGAAACAATTGTTACAGAAATCAGACAATGTCAAAAGTTAGAGTGAAATTGATTCAAACAAGCGAATTATCGCGAAACAACACCTGCTCGAATCCAACAAAAACTGCGCGCTGCCGTCTATACTGAGCCTCAGAGACGCTTTGAGACAAGTGTTACAAAAACCAAAGAATGTCGTAAATTAGAGTGAAATTGCTTCAAACAAGCGAATTATCCCGAAACAACACCTGCTCGAATCCAACAAAAACTGTTCCCTGCCGTCTCTACTGAGCCTCAGAGACGCTTTGAGACAAGTGTTACAAAAATCAGAGAATGTCAAAAATTAGAGTGAAATTGCTTCAGACAAGCGAATTATCGCGAAACAACACCTCGAATCCGACAAAAACTATGCCCTGCCGACCCTATTTAGCCTCAGAGACGCTTTGAGACAAGTGTTACAAAAATCAGAGAATGTCGTAAATTAGAGTGAAAATGCTTCAAACAAGCGAATTATCGCGAAACAACACCTTCTCGAATCCGACAAAAACTATATCCTGCCGACTCTATTTAGCCTCAGAGACGGTTTGAAACAATTGTTACAAAAATCAGAGAATGTGAAAAATTAGAGTGAAATTGCTTCAAACAAGCGAATTATCGCGAAACAACACCTGCTCGAATCCGACAAAAACTGTGCCCTGCCGAGTCCATTTAGCCTCAGAGACGGTTTGAAACAATTGTTACAAAAATCAGAGAATGTGAAAAATTAGAGTGAAATTGCTTCAAATAAGCGAATTATCGCGAAACAACACCTGCTCGAATCCAACAAAAACTGTGCCCTGCCGCATTTATTTAGCCTCAGAGACGGTTTGAAACAATTGTTACAGAAATCAGACAATGTCAAAAATTAGAGTGAAATTGCTTCAAACAAGCGAATTCTCGCGAAACAACACCTGCTCGAATCCAACAAAAACTGCGTCCTGGTGTCTCTACTGATCCTCAGAGACGCTTTGAGACAAGCGTTACAAAAATCAGAGAATGTCAAAAATTAGAGTGAAATTCCTTCAAACAAGCGAATTATCGCGAAACAACACCTGCTCGAATCCAAAAAAAACTGCGCCCTGCCGTCTCTACTGAGCCTCAGAGACGTTTTGAGACAATTGTTACAAAAATCAGAGAATGTCAAAAATTAGAGTGAAATGGCTTCAAACAAGCGAATTATCGCGAAACAACACCTGCTGGAATCCAACAAAAACTGTGCCCTGCTGTCTCTACTGAGCCTCAGAGACGCTTTGAGACAAGTGTTACAAAAATCAGAGAATGTCAAAAATTAGAGTGAAATTGCTTCAAACAAGCGAATTATCGCGAAACAACACCTGCTCGAATCCAACAAAAACTGTGCCCTGCTGTCTCTACTGAGCCTCAGAGACGCTTTGAGACAAGTGTTACAAAAATCAAAGAATGTAAATGAGAGTGAAATTGCTTCAAACAAGCGAATTATCGCGAAACAACACCTGCTCGAATCCAACAAAAACTGTGCGCTGCCGTCTCTAATGAGCCTCAGAGACGCTTTGAGACAAGTGTTACAAAAACCAAAGAATGTCGTAAATTAGAGTGACATTGCTTCAAACAAGCGAATTATCGCGAAACAACACCTGTTCGAATCCAACAAAAACTGTTCCCTGCCGTCTCTACTGAGCCTCAGAGACGCTTTGAGACAAGTGTTACAAAAATCAGAGAATGTCAAAAATTGGAGTGAAATTGCTTCAGACAAGCGAATTATCGCGAAACAACACCTGCTCGAATCCGACATAAACTGTGCCCTGCCGACCCTATTTAGCCTCAGAGACGCTTTGAGACAAGTGTTACAAAAATCAGAAAATGTCGTAAATTAGAGTGAAATTGCTTCAAAAAAGCGAATTATCGCAAAACAACACCTTCTCGAATCCGACAAAAACTATATCCTGCCGACTCTATTTAGCCTCAGAGACGGTTTGAAACAATTGTTACAAATATCAGAGAATGTGAAAAATTAGAGTGAAATTGCTTCAAACAAGCGAATTCTCGCGAAACAACACCTGCTCGAATCCAACAAAAACTGCGTCCTGGTGTCTCTACTGATCCTCAGAGACGGTTTGAAACAATTGTTACAGAAATCAGACAATGTCAAAAGTTAGAGTGAAATTGATTCAAACAAGCGAATTATCGCGAAACAACACCTGCTCGAATCCAACAAAAACTGCGCGCTGCCGTCTATACTGAGCCTCAGAGACGCTTTGAGACAAGTGTTACAAAAACCAAAGAATGTCGTAAATTAGAGTGAAATTGCTTCAAACAAGCGAATTATCCCGAAACAACACCTGCTCGAATCCAACAAAAACTGTTCCCTGCCGTCTCTACTGAGCCTCAGAGACGCTTTGAGACAAGTGTTACAAAAATCAGAGAATGTCAAAAATTAGAGTGAAATTGCTTCAAACAAGCGAATTATCGCGAAACAACACCTGCTCGAATCCAACAAAAACTGCGCGCTGCCGTCTCTAATGAGCCTCAAAGACGCTTTGAGACAAGTGTTACAAAAACCAAAGAATGTCGTAAATTAGAGTGACATTGCTTCAAACAAGCGAATTATCGCGAAACAACACCTGTTCGAATCCAACAAAAACTGTTCCCTGCCGTCTCTACTGAGCCTCAGAGACGCTTTGAGACAAGTGTTACAAAAATCAGAGAATGTCAAAAATTGGAGTGAAATTGCTTCAGACAAGCGAATTATCGCGAAACAACACCTGCTCGAATCCGACATAAACTGTGCCCTGCCGAGTCCATTTAGCCTCAGAGACGGTTTGAAACAATTGTTACAAAAATCAGAGAATGTCAAAAATTAGAGTGAAATTGCTTCAAACAAGCGAATTATCGCGAAACAATACCTTCTCGAATCCGACAAAAACTATGCCCTGCCGACCCTATTTAGCCTCAGAGACGCTTTGAGACAAGTGTTACAAAAATCAGAAAATGTAAATTAGAGTGAAATTGCTTCAAAAAAGCGAATTATCGCAAAACAACACCTTCTCGAATCCGACAAAAACTATATCCTGCCGACTCTAGCCTCAGAGACGGTTTGAAACAATTGTTACAAATATCAGAGAATGTGAAAAATTAGAGTGAAATTGCTTCAAACAAGCGAATTCTCGCGAAACAACACCTGCTCGAATCCAACAAAAACTGCGTCCTGGTGTCTCTACTGATCCTCAGAGACGGTTTGAAACAATTGTTACAGAAATCAGACAATGTCAAAAGTTAGAGTGAAATTGATTCAAACAAGCGAATTATCGCGAAACAACACCTGCTCGAATCCAACAAAAACTGCGCGCTGCCGTCTATACTGAGCCTCAGAGACGCTTTGAGACAAGTGTTACAAAAACCAAAGAATGTCGTAAATTAGAGTGAAATTGCTTCAAACAAGCGAATTATCCCGAAACAACACCTGCTCGAATCCAACAAAAACTGTTCCCTGCCGTCTCTACTGAGCCTCAGAGACGCTTTGAGACAAGTGTTACAAAAATCAGAGAATGTCAAAAATTAGAGTGAAATTGCTTCAGACAAGCGAATTATCGCGAAACAACACCTCGAATCCGACAAAAACTATGCCCTGCCGACCCTATTTAGCCTCAGAGACGCTTTGAGACAAGTGTTACAAAAATCAGAGAATGTCGTAAATTAGAGTGAAAATGCTTCAAACAAGCGAATTATCGCGAAACAACACCTTCTCGAATCCGACAAAAACTATATCCTGCCGACTCTATTTAGCCTCAGAGACGGTTTGAAACAATTGTTACAAAAATCAGAGAATGTGAAAAATTAGAGTGAAATTGCTTCAAACAAGCGAATTATCGCGAAACAACACCTGCTCGAATACGACAAAAACTGTGCCCTGCCGAGTCCATTTAGCCTCAGAGACGGTTTGAAACAATTGTTACAGAAATCAGACAATGTCAAAAATTAGAGTGAAATTGCTTCAAACAAGCGAATTCTCGCGAAACAACACCTGCTCGAATCCAACAAAAACTGCGTCCTGGTGTCTCTACTGATCCTCAGAGACGCTTTGAGACAAGCGTTACAAAAATCAGAGAATGTCAAAAATTATTGTGAAATTGCTTCAAACTTGCGAATTATCGCGAAACAACTTCTCCAATCCGACAAAAACTATGCCCTGCCGACTCTATTTAGCCTCAGAGACGTTTTGAGACAATTGTTACAAAAATCAGAGAATGTCAAAAATTAGAGTGAAATGGCTTCAAACAAGCGAATTATCGCGAAACAACACCTGCTGGAATCCAACAAAAACTGTGCCCTGCTGTCTCTACTGAGCCTCAGAGACGCTTTGAGACAAGTGTTACAAAAATCAGAGAATGTCAAAAATTAGAGTGAAATTGCTTCAAACAAGCGAATTATCGCGAAACAACACCTGCTCGAATCCAACAAAAACTGTGCCCTGCTGTCTCTACTGAGCCTCAGAGACGCTTTGAGACAACTGTTACAAAAATCAAAGAATGTAAATGAGAGTGAAATTGCTTCAAACAAGCGAATTATCGCGAACCAACACCTGCTCGAATCCAACAAAAACTGTGCGCTGCCGTCTCTAATGAGCCTCAGAGACGCTTTGAGACAAGTGTTACAAAAACCAAAGAATGTCGTAAATTAGAGTGACATTGCTTCAAACAAGCGAATTATCGCGAAACAACACCTGTTCGAATCCAACAAAAACTGTTCCCTGCCGTCTCTACTGAGCCTCAGAGACGCTTTGAGACAAGTGTTACAAAAATCAGAGAATGTCAAAAATTGGAGTGAAATTGCTTCAGACAAGCGAATTATCGCGAAACAACACCTGCTCGAATCCGACATAAACTGTGCCCTGCCGAGTCCATTTAGCCTCAGAGACGGTTTGAAACAATTGTTACAAAAATCAGAGAATGTCAAAAATTAGAGTGAAATTGCTTCAAACAAGCGAATTATCGCGAAACAACACCTTCTCGAATCCGACAAAAACTATGCCCTGCCGACCCTATTTAGCCTCAGAGACGCTTTGAGACAAGTGTTACAAAAATCAGAAAATGTCGTAAATTAGAGTGAAATTGCTTCAAAAAAGCGAATTATCGCAAAACAACACCTTCTCGAATCCGACAAAAACTATATCCTGCCGACTCTATTTAGCCTCAGAGACGGTTTGAAACAATTGTTACAAATATCAGAGAATGTGAAAAATTAGAGTGAAATTGCTTCAAACAAGCGAATTCTCGCGAAACAACACCTGCTCGAATCCAACAAAAACTGCGTCCTGGTGTCTCTACTGATCCTCAGAGACGGTTTGAAACAATTGTTACAGAAATCAGACAATGTCAAAAGTTAGAGTGAAATTGATTCAAACAAGCGAATTATCGCGAAACAACACCTGCTCGAATCCAACAAAAACTGCGCGCTGCCGTCTATACTGAGCCTCAGAGACGCTTTGAGACAAGTGTTACAAAAACCAAAGAATGTCGTAAATTAGAGTGAAATTGCTTCAAACAAGCGAATTATCCCGAAACAACACCTGCTCGAATCCAACAAAAACTGTTCCCTGCCGTCTCTACTGAGCCTCAGAGACGCTTTGAGACAAGTGTTACAAAAATCAGAGAATGTCAAAAATTAGAGTGAAATTGCTTCAGACAAGCGAATTATCGCGAAACAACACCTCGAATCCGACAAAAACTATGCCCTGCCGACCCTATTTAGCCTCAGAGACGCTTTGAGACAAGTGTTACAAAAATCAGAGAATGTCGTAAATTAGAGTGAAAATGCTTCAAACAAGCGAATTATCGCGAAACAACACCTTCTCGAATCCGACAAAAACTATATCCTGCCGACTCTATTTAGCCTCAGAGACGGTTTGAAACAATTGTTACAAAAATCAGAGAATGTGAAAAATTAGAGTGAAATTGCTTCAAACAAGCGAATTATCGCGAAACAACACCTGCTCGAATCCGACAAAAACTGTGCCCTGCCGAGTCCATTTAGCCTCAGAGACGGTTTGAAACAATTGTTACAAAAATCAGAGAATGTGAAAAATTAGAGTGAAATTGCTTCAAACAAGCGAATTCTCGCGAAACAACACCTGCTCGAATCCAACAAAAACTGCGTTCCTGTGTCTCTACTGATCCTCAGAGACGCTTTGAGACAAGCGTTACAAAAATCAGAGAATGTCAAAAATTAGAGTGAAATTCCTTCAAACAAGCGAATTATCGCGAAACAACACCTGCTCGAATCCAAAAAAAACTGCGCCCTGCCGTCTCTACTGAGCCTCAGAGACGTTTTGAGACAATTGTTACAAAAATCAGAGAATGTCAAAAATTAGAGTGAAATGGCTTCAAACAAGCGAATTATCGCGAAACAACACCTGCTGGAATCCAACAAAAACTGTGCCCTGCTGTCTCTACTGAGCCTCAGAGACGCTTTGAGACAAGTGTTACAAAAATCAGAGAATGTCAAAAATTAGAGTGAAATTGCTTCAAACAAGCGAATTATCGCGAAACAACACCTGCTCGAATCCAACAAAAACTGTGCCCTGCTGTCTCTACTGAGCCTCAGAGACGCTTTGAGACAAGTGTTACAAAAATCAAAGAATGTAAATGAGAGTGAAATTGCTTCAAACAAGCGAATTATCGCGAAACAACACCTGCTCGAATCCAACAAAAACTGTGCCCTGCCGTCTCTACTGAGCCTCAGAGACGCTTTGAGACAAGTGTTACAAAAATCAAAGAATGTCGTTAATTAGACTGAAATTGCTTCAAACAAGCGAATTATCGCGAAACAACACCTGCTCGAATCCAAAAAAACTGTGCCCTGCCGTCTCTACTGAGCCTCAGAGACGCTTTGAGACAAGTGTTACAAAAATCAGAGAATGTCAAAAATTATTGTGAAATTGCTTCAAACTTGCGAATTATCGCGAAACAACTTCTCCAATCCGACAAAAACTATGCCCTGCCGACTCTATTTAGCCTCAGAGACGGTTTGAAACAATTGTTACAAAAATCAGAGAATGTGAAAAATTAGAGTGAAATTGCTTCAAACAAGCGAATTATCGCGAAACAACACCTGCTCGAACCCAACAAAAACTGCGCGCTGCCGTCTCTACTGAGCCTCAGAGACGCTTTGAGACAAGTGTTACAAAAATCAGAGAATGTGAAAAATTAGAGTGAAATTGCTTCAAACAAGCGAATTATCGCGAAACAACACCTGCTCGAATCCAACAAAAACTGCGCGCTGCCGTCTCTACTGAGCCTCAGAGACGCTTTGAGACAAGTGTTACAAAAATCAAAGAATGTCGTAAATTAGGGTGAAATTGCTTCAAACAAGCGAATTATCGCGAAACAACACCTGCTTGAATCCAACAAAAACTGTGCCCTGCTGTCTCTACCGAGCCTCAGAGACGCTTTGAGGCAAGTGTTACAAAAATCAGAGAATGTCATAAATTAGAGTGAAATTGCTTCAAACAAGCGAATTATAGCGAAACAACACCTGCTAGAAACCGACAAAAACTTTGCCCTGCCGCATTTATTTAGCCTCAGAGACGCTTTGAAACAATTGTTACAAAAATCAGAGAATGTGAAAAATTAGAGTGAAATTGCTTCAAACAAGCGAATTATCGCGAAACAACACCTGCTCGAATCCGACAAAAACTGTGCCCTGCCGAGTCCATTTAGCCTCAGAGACGGTTTGAAACAATTGTTACAAAAATCAGAGAATGTGAAAAATTAGAGTGAAATTGCTTCAAACAAGCGAATTCTCGCGAAACAACACCTGCTCGAATCCAACAAAAACTGCGTCCTGGTGTCTCTACTGATCCTCAGAGACGCTTTGAGACAAGCGTTACAAAAATCAGAGAATGTCAAAAATTAGAGTGAAATTCCTTCAAACAAGCGAATTATCGCGAAACAACACCTGCTCGAATCCAAAAAAAACTGCGCCCTGCCGTCTCTACTGAGCCTCAGAGACGTTTTGAGACAATTGTTACAAAAATCAGAGAATGTCAAAAATTAGAGTGAAATGGCTTCAAACAAGCGAATTATCGCGAAACAACACCTGCTGGAATCCAACAAAAACTGTGCCCTGCTGTCTCTACTGAGCCTCAGAGACGCTTTGAGACAAGTGTTACAAAAATCAGAGAATGTCAAAAATTAGAGTGAAATTGCTTCAAACAAGCGAATTATCGCGAAACAACACCTGCTCGAATCCAACAAAAACTGTGCCCTGCTGTCTCTACTGAGCCTCAGAGACGCTTTGAGACAAGTGTTACAAAAATCAAAGAATGTAAATGAGAGTGAAATTGCTTCAAACAAGCGAATTATCGCGAAACAACACCTGCTCGAATCCAACAAAAACTGTGCCCTGCCGTCTCTACTGAGCCTCAGAGACGCTTTGAGACAAGTGTTACAAAAATCAAAGAATGTCGTTAATTAGACTGAAATTGCTTCAAACAAGCGAATTATCGCGAAACAACACCTGCTCGAATCCAAAAAAACTGTGCCCTGCCGTCTCTACTGAGCCTCAGAGACGCTTTGAGACAAGTGTTACAAAAATCAGAGAATGTCAAAAATTATTGTGAAATTGCTTCAAACTTGCGAATTATCGCGAAACAACTTCTCCAATCCGACAAAAACTATGCCCTGCCGACTCTATTTAGCCTCAGAGACGGTTTGAAACAATTGTTACAAAAATCAGAGAATGTGAAAAATTAGAGTGAAATTGCTTCAAACAAGCGAATTATCGCGAAACAACACCTGCTCGAACCCAACAAAAACTGCGCGCTGCCGTCTCTACTGAGCCTCAGAGACGCTTTGAGACAAGTGTTACAAAAATCAGAGAATGTGAAAAATTAGAGTGAAATTGCTTCAAACAAGCGAATTATCGCGAAACAACACCTGCTCGAATCCAACAAAAACTGCGCGCTGCCGTCTCTACTGAGCCTCAGAGACGCTTTGAGACAAGTGTTACAAAAATCAAAGAATGTCGTAAATTAGGGTGAAATTGCTTCAAACAAGCGAATTATCGCGAAACAACACCTGCTTGAATCCAACAAAAACTGTGCCCTGCTGTCTCTACCGAGCCTCAGAGACGCTTTGAGGCAAGTGTTACAAAAATCAGAGAATGTCATAAATTAGAGTGAAATTGCTTCAAACAAGCGAATTATAGCGAAACAACATCTGCTCGAAACCGACAAAAACTTTGCCCTGCCGCATTTATTTAGCCTCAGAGACGCTTTGAGACAAGTGTTACAAAAATCAGAGAATGTCGTAAATTAGAGTGAAATTGCTTCAAACAAGCAAATTATCGCGAAACAACACCTTCTCGAATCCGACAAAAACTATATCCTGCCGACTCTATTTAGCCTCAGAGACGGTTTGAAACAATTGTTACAATAATCAGAGAATTAGAAAAATTAGAGTGAAATTACTTCAAACAAGCGAATTATCGCGAAACAACACCTGCTCGAATCCGACAAAAACTGTGCCCTGCCGAGTCCATTTAGCCTCAGAGACGGTTTGAAACAATTGTTACAAAAATCAGAGAATGTGAAAATTTAGAGTGAAATTGCTTCAAATAAGCGAATTATCGCGAAACAACACCTGCTCGAATCCAACAAAAACTGTGCCCTGCCGCATTTATTTAGCCTCAGAGACGGTTTGAAACAATTGTTACAGAAATCAGACAATGTCAAAAATTAGAGTGAAATTGCTTCAAACAAGCGAATTCTCGCGAAACAACACCTGCTCGAATCCAACAAAAACTGCGTCCTGGTGTCTCTACTGATCCTCAGAGACGCTTTGAGACAAGCGTTACAAAAATCAGAGAATGTCAAAAATTAGAGTGAAATTCCTTCAAACAAGCGAATTATCGCGAAACAACACCTGCTCGAATCCAACAAAAACTGCCGTCTGCCGTCTCTACTGAGCCTCAAAGACGCTTTGAGACAAGTGTTACAAAAATCAGAGAATGTCAAAAATTAGAGTGAAATTGCTTCAAACAAGCGAATTATCGCGAAACACCCTCTCGAATCCGACAAAAACTATGCCCTGCCGACTCTATTTAGCCTCAGTGACGGTTTCAAACAATTGTTACAAAAATCAGAGAATGTGAAAAATTAGAGTGAAATTGCTTCAAACAAGCGAATTATCGCGAAACAACACCTGCTCAAATCCAACAAAAACTGCCGTCTGCCGTCTCTACTGAGCCTCAGAGACGCTTTGAGACACGTGTTACAAAAATCAGAGAATGTCAAAAATTAGAGTGAAATTGCTTCAAACAAGCGAATTATCGCGAAACAACACCTTCTCGAATCCGACTAAAACTATGCCCTGCCGACTCTATTTAGCCTCAGTGAAACCTCAGTGACGGTTTCAAACAATTGTTACAAAAATCAGAGAATGTGAAAAATTAGAGTGAGATGGCTTCAAACAAGCGAATTATCGCGAAACAACACCTGCTCAAATCCAACAAAAACTGCCGTCTGCCGTCTTTACTGAGCCTCAGAGACGCTTTGAGACAAGTGTTACAAAAATCAGAGAATGTCAAAAATTAGAGTGAAATTCCTTCAAACAAGCGAATTATCGCGAAACAACACCTGCTCGAATCCAACAAAAACTGCCATCTGCCGTCTCTACTGAGCCTCAGAGACGCTTTGAGACAAGTGTTACAAAAATCAGAGAATGTCAAAAATTAGAGTGAAATTGCTTCAAACAAGCGAATTATCGCGAAACACCCTCTCGAATCCGACAAAAACTATGCCCTGCCGACTCTATTTAGCCTCAGTGACGGTTTCAAACAATTGTTACAAAAATCAGAGAATGTGAAAAATTAGAGTGAAATTGCTTCAAACAAGCGAATTATCGCGAAACAACACCTGCTCGAATCCAACAAAAACTGTGCCCTGCTGTCTCTACCGAGCCTCAGAGACGCTTTGAGGCAAGTGTTACAAAAATCAGAGAATGTCATAAATTAGAGTGAAATTGCTTCAAACAAGCGAATTATAGCGAAACAACACCTGCTCGAATCCAACAAAAACTGCGCCCTGCCGCATTTATTTAGCCTCAGAGACCCTTTGAGACAAGTGTTACAAAAATCAGAGAATGTCAAAAATTAGAGTGAAATTGCTTCAAACAAGCGAATTATCGCGAAACACCCTCTCGAATCCGACAAAAACTATGCCCTGCCGACTCTATTTAGCCTCAGTGACGGTTTCAAACAATTGTTACAAAAATCAGAGAATGTGAAAAATTAGAGTGAAATTGCTTCAAACAAGCGAATTATCGCGAAACAACACCTGCTCAAATCCAACAAAAACTGCCGTCTGCCGTCTCTACTGAGCCTCAGAGACGCTTTGAGACAAGTGTTACAAAAATCAGAGAATGTCAAAAATTAGAGTGAAATTACTTCAAACAAGCGAATTATCGCGAAACAACACCTTCTCGAATCCGACAAAAACTATGCCCTGCCGACTCTATTTAGCCTCAGTGAAACCTCAGTGACGGTTTCAAACAATTGTTACAAAAATCAGAGAATGTGAAAAATTAGAGTGAAATTGCTTCAAACAAGCGAATTATCGCGAAACAACACCTGCTCAAATCCAACAAAAACTGCCGTCTGCCGTCTCTACTGAGCCTCAGAGACGCTTTGAGACAAGTGTTACAAAAATCAGAGAATGTCAAATATTAGAGTGAAATTCCTTCAAACAAGCGAATTATCGCGAAACAACACCTGCTCGAATCCAACAAAAACTGCCATCTGCCGTCTCGACTGAGCCTCAGAGACGCTTTGAGACAAGTGTTACAAAAATCAGAGAATGTCAAAAATTAGAGTGAAATTGCTTCAAACAAGCGAATTATCGCGAAACACCCTCTCGAATCCGACAAAAACTATGCCCTGCCGACTCTATTTAGCCTCAGTGACGGTTTCAAACAATTGTTACAAAAATCAGAGAATGTGAAAAATTAGAGTGAAATTGCTTCAAACAAGCGAATTATCGCGAAACAACACCTGCTCGAATCCAACAAAAACTGTGCCCTGCTGTCGCTACTGAGCCTCAGAGACGCTTTGAGACAAGTGTTACAAAAATCAAAGAATGTCGTAAATTAGAGTGAAATTGCTTCAAACAAGCGAATTATCGCGAAACAACACCTGCTCGAATCCAACAAAAACTGCGCCCTGCCGTCTCTACTGAGCCTCAGAGACCCTTTGAGACAAGTGTTACAAAAATCAGAGAATGTCAAAAATTAGAGTGAAATTGCTTCAAATAAGCGAATTATCGCGAAACAACAACTTCTCGAATCCGACAAAATCTATGCCCTGCCGACTCTATTTAGCCTCAGAGACGGTTTGAAACAATTGTTACAAAAATCAGAGAATGTGAAAAATTAGAGTGAAATTGCTTCAAACAAGCGAATTATCGCGAAACAACACCTGCTCGAATCCAACAAAAACTGTGCCCTGCTGTCTCTACTGAGCCTCAGAGACGCTTTGAGATAAGTGTTACAAAAATCAAAGGATGTCGTAAATTACAGTGAAATTGCTTCAAACAAGCGAATTACCGCGAAACAACACCTGCTCGAATCCAACAAAAACTGTGCCCTGCCGTCTCTACTGAGCCTCAGAGACGCTTTGAGACAAGTGTTACAAAAAACAGAGAATGTCAAAAATTATTGTGAAATTGCTTCAAACTTGCGAATTATCGCGAAACAACAACTTCTCGAATCCGACAAAATCTATGCCCTGCCGACTCTATTTAGCCTCAGAGACGGTTTGAAACAATTGTTACAAAAATCAGAGAATGTGAAAAATTAGAGTGAAATTACTTCAAACAAGCGAATTATCGCGAAACAACACCTGCTCGAATCCAACAAAAACTGTGCCCTGCCGTCTCTACTGAGCCTCAGAGACGCTTTGAGACAAGTGTTACAAAAATCAAAGAATGTCGTAAATTAGAGTGAAATTGCTTCAAACAAGCGAATTATCGCGAAACAACACCTGCTCGAATCCAACAAAAACTGTGCCCTGCCGTCTCTACTGAGCCTCAGAGACGCTTTGAGACAAGTGTTACAAAAATCAGAGAATGTCCTAAATTAGGGTGAAATTGCTTCAAACAAGCGAATTATCGCGAAACAACACTTGCTTGAATCCAACAAAAACTGTGCCCTGCCATCTCTACTGAGCCTCAGAGACGCTTTGAGACAAGTGTTACAAAAAACAGAGAATGTCAAAAATTATTGTGAAATTGCTTCAAACTTGCGAATTATCGCGAAACAACAACTTCTCGAATCCGACAAAATCTATGCCCTGCCGACTCTATTTAGCCTCAGAGACGGTTTGAAACAATTGTTACAAAAATCAGAGAATGTGAAAAATTAGAGTGAAATTGCTTCAAACAAGCGAATTATCGCGAAACACCCTCTCGAATCCGACAAAAACTATGCCCTGCCGACTCTATTTAGCCTCAGTGACGGTTTCAAACAATTGTTACAAAAATCAGAGAATGTGAAAAATTAGAGTGAAATTGCTTCAAACAAGCGAATTATCGCGAAACAACACCTGCTCGAATCCAACAAAAACTGTGCCCTGCTGTATCTACCGAGCCTCAGAGACGCTTTGAGACAAGTGTTACAAAAATCAGAGAATGTCATAAATTAGAGTGAAATTGCTTCAACAAGCGAATTATCGCGAAACAACACTTGCTTGAATCCAACAAAAACTGTGCCCTGCCATCTCTACTGAGCCTCAGAGACCCTTTGAGACAAGTGTTACAAAAATCAGAGAATGTCAAAAATTAGAGTGAAATTGCTTCAAATAAGCGAATTATCGCGAAACAACACCTGCTTGAATCCAACAAAAACTGTGCCCTGCTGTCTCTACCGAGCCTCAGAGACGCTTTAGACAAGTGTTACAAAAATCAGAGAATGTCATAAATTAGAGTGAAATTGCTTCAAACAAGCGAATTATCGCGAAACAACACCTGCACGAATCCGACAGAAACTTTGCCCCTCCGCATTTATTTAGCCTCAGAGACGGTTTGAAACAATTGTTACAAATATCAGACAATGTCAAAAATTTGAGTAAAATTGCTTCAAACAAGCGAATTATCGCGAAACAACACCTGCTCGAATCCAAAAAAAACTGCGCCCTGCCGTCTCTACTGAGCCTCAGAGACGTTTTGAGACAAGTGTTACAAAAATCAGAGAATGTCAAAAATTAGAGTGAAATGGCTTCAAACAAGCGAATTATCGCGAAACAACAACTTCTCGAATCCGACAAAATCTATGCCCTGCCGACTCTATTTAGCCTCAGAGACGGTTTGAAACAATTGTTACAAAAATCAGAGAATGTGAAAAATTAGAGTGAAATTACTTCAAACAAGCGAATTATCGCGAAACAACACCTGCTCGAATCCAACAAAAACTGTGCCCTGCCGTCTCTACTGAGCCTCAGAGACGCTTTGAGACAAGTGTTACAAAAATCAAAGAATGTCGTAAATTAGAGTGAAATTGCTTCAAACAAGCGAATTATCGCGAAACAACACCTGCTCGAATCCAACAAAAACTGTGCCCTGCCGTCTCTACTGAGCCTCAGAGACGCTTTGAGACAAGTGTTACAAAAATCAGAGAATGTCCTAAATTAGGGTGAAATTGCTTCAAACAAGCGAATTATCGCGAAACAACACCTGCTCGAATCCGACAAAAGCTGTGCCCTGCCGCATTTATTTAGCCTCAGAGACGGTTTGAAACAATTGTTACATAAATCAGAGATTGTGAAAAATTAGAGTGAAATTGCTTCAAATCAGCGAATCATCGCGAAACAACACCTGCTTGAATGCAACAAAAACTAAGCCCTGCTGTCTCTACCGAGCCTCAGAGACGCTGAGACAAGTGTTACAAAAATCAGAGAATGTCATAAATTAGAGTGAAATTGCTTCAAACAAGCGAATTATCGCGAAATAACACCTGCTTGAATCCAACAAAAACTGTGCCCTGCTGTCTCTACCGAGCCTCAGAGACGCTTTGAGGCAAGTGTTACAAAAATCAGAGAATGTCATAAATTAGAGTGAAATTGCTTCAAACAAGCGAATTATCGCGAAACAACACCTGCTCGAATCCGAAAAAAACTTTGCCCTGCCGCATTTATTTAGCCTCAGAGACGGTTTGAAACAATTGTTACAGAAATCAGACAATGTCAAAAATTAGAGTGAAATTGCTTCAAACAAGCGAATTATCGCGAAACAACACCTGCTCGAATCCAACAAAAACTGCGCGCTGCCGTCTATACTGAGCCTCAGAGACGCTTTGAGACAAGTGTTACAAAAACCAAAGAATGTCGTAAATTAGAGTGAAATTGCTTCAAACAAGCGAATTATCGCTAAACACCTTCTCGAATCCGACAAAAACTATATCCTGCCGACTCTATTTAGCCTCAGAGACGGTTTGAAACAATTGTTACAAAAATCAGAGAATGTGAAAAATTAGAGTGAAATTGCTTCAAACAAGCGAATTATCGCGAAACAACACCTGCTCGAATCCGACAAAAACTGTGCCCTGCCGAGTCCATTTAGCCTCAGAGACGGTTTGAAACAATTGTTACAAAAATCAGAGATTGTGAAAAATTAGAGTGAAATTGCTTCAAATAAGCGAATTATCGCGAAACAACACCTGCTCGAATCCAACAAAAACTGTGCCCTGCCGCATTTATTTAGCATCAGAGACGGTTTGAAACAATTGTTACAGAAATCAGACAATGTCAAAAATTAGAGTGAAATTGCTTCAAACAAGCGAATTATCGCGAAACACCCTCTCGAATCCAACAAAAACTATGCCCTGCCGACTCTATTTAGCCTCAGTGACGGTTTCAAACAATTGTTACAAAAATCAGAGAATGTGAAAAATTAGAGTGAAATTGCTTCAAACAAGCGAATTATCGCGAAACAACACCTGCTCGAATCCAACAAAAACTGTGCCCTGCTGTCGCTACTGAGCCTCAGAGACGCTTTGAGACAAGTGTTACAAAAATCAAAGAATGTCGTAAATTAGAGTGAAATTGCTTCAAACAAGCGAATTATCGCGAAACAACACCTGCTCGAATCCAACAAAAACTGCGCCCTGCCGTCTCTACTGAGCCTCAGAGACCCTTTGAGACAAGTGTTACAAAAATCAGAGAATGTCAAAAATTAGAGTGAAATTGCTTCACACAAGCGAATTATCGCGAAACCACACCTGCTCGAATCCGACAAAAAATATGCCCTGCCAACTCTATTTAGCCTCAGAGACGGTTTGAAACAATTGTTACAAAAATCAGAGAATGTAAAGAATTAGAGTGAAATTGCTTCAAATAAGCGAAATATCGCGAGACAACACCTGCTTGAATCCAACAAAAACTGCGCCCTGCCATCTCTACTGAGCCTCAGAGACCCTTTGAGACAAGTGTTACAAAAATCAGAGAATGTCAAAAATTAGAGTGAAATTGCTTCAAACAAGCGAATTATCGCGAAACAACACCTGCTCGAATCCGACAAAAGCTGTGCCCTGCCGCATTTATTTAGCCTCAGAGACGGTTTGAAACAATTGTTACATAAATCAGAGATTGTGAAAAATTAGAGTGAAATTGCTTCAAACCAGCGAATCATCGCGAAACAACACCTGCTTGAATCCAACAAAAACTGTGCCCTGCTGTATCTACCGAGCCTCAGAGACGCTTTGAGACAAGTGTTACAAAAATCAGAGAATGTCATAAATTAGAGTGAAATTGCCTCAACAAGCGAATTATCGCGAAACAACACCTGCTTGAATCCAACAAAAACTGTGCCCTGCTGTCTCTACCGAGCCTCAGAGACGCTTTGAGGCAAGTGTTACAAAAATCAGAGAATGTCATAAATTAGAGTGAAATTGCTTCAAACAAGCGAATTATCGCGAAACAACACCTGCTCGAATCCGACAAAAACTTTGCCCTGCCGCATTTATTTAGCCTCAGAGACGGTTTGAAACAATTGTTACAGAAATCAGACAATGTCAAAAATTAGAGTGAAATTGCTTCAAACAAGCGAATTATCGCGAAACAACACCTGCTCGAATCCAACAAAAACTGTTCCCTGCCGTCTCTACTGAGCCTCAGAGACGCTTTGAGACAAGTGTTACAAAAATCAGAGAATGTCAAAAATTAGAGTGAAATTGCTTCAGACAAGCGAATTATCGCGAAACAACACCTTCTCGAATCCGACAAAAACTATGCCCTGCCGACCCTATTTAGCCTCAGAGACGCTTTGAGACAAGTGTTACAAAAATCAGAGAATGTCGTAAATTGGAGTGAAATTGCTTCAAACAAGCGAATTATCGCGAAACAACACCTGCTCGAATCCGACAAAAGCTGTGCCCTGCCGCATTTATTTAGCCTCAGAGACGGTTTGAAACAATTGTTACATAAATCAGAGATTGTGAAAAATTAGAGTGAAATTGCTTCAAATCAGCGAATCATCGCGAAACAACACCTGCTCGAATCCAACAAAAACTGTGCCCTGCTGTATCTACCGAGCCTCAGAGACGCTTTGAGACAAGTGTTACAAAAATCAGAGAATGTCATAAATTAGAGTGAAATTGCTTCAACAAGCGAATTATCGCGAAACAACACCTGCTTGAATCCAACAAAAACTGTGCCCTGCCATCTCTACTGAGCCTCAGAGACCCTTTGAGACAAGTGTTACAAAAATCAGAGAATGTCAAAAATTAGAGTGAAATTGCTTCAAATAAGCGAATTATCGCGAAACAACACCTGCTTGAATCCAACAAAAACTGTGCCCTGCTGTCTCTACCGAGCCTCAGAGACGCTTTAGACAAGTGTTACAAAAATCAAAGAATGTCGTAAATTAGAGTGAAATTGCTTCAAACAAGCGAATTATCGCGAAACAACACCTGCTCGAATCCAACAAAAACTGTGCCCTGCCGTGTCTACTGAGCCTCAGAGACGCTTTGAGACAAGTGTTACAAAAATCAGAGAATGTCCTAAATTAGGGTGAAATTGTTTCAAACAAGCGAATTATCGCGAAACAACACCTGCTCGAATCCGACAAAAGCTGTGCCCTGCCGCATTTATTTAGCCTCAGAGACGGTTTGAAACAATTGTTACATAAATCAGAGATTGTGAAGAATTAGAGTGAAATTGCTTCAAATCAGCGAATCATCGCGAAACAACACCTGCTTGAATCCAACAAAAACTGTGCCCTGCTGTCTCTACCGAGCCTCAGAGACGCTTTGAGACAAGTGTTACAAAAATCAGAGAATGTCATAAATTAGAGTGAAATTGCTTCAAACAAGCGAATTATCGCGAAATAACACCTGCTTGAATCCAACAAAAACTGTGCCCTGCTGTCTCTACCGAGCCTCAGAGACGCTTTGAGGCAAGTGTTACAAAAATCAGAGAATGTCATAAATTAGAGTGAAATTGCTTCAAACAAGCGAATTATCGCGAAACAACACCTGCTCGAATCCGACAAAAACTTTGCCCTGCCGCATTTATTTAGCCTCAGAGACGGTTTGAAACAATTGTTACAGAAATCAGACAATGTCAAAAATTAGAGTGAAATTGCTTCAAACAAGCGAATTATCGCGAAACAACACCTGCTCGAATCCAACAAAAACTGCGCGCTGCCGTCTATACTGAGCCTCAGAGACGCTTTGAGACAAGTGTTACAAAAACCAAAGAATGTCGTAAATTAGAGTGAAATTGCTTCAAACAAGCGAATTATCCCGAAACAACACCTGCTCGAATCCAACAAAAACTGTTCCCTGCCGTCTCTACTGAGCCTCAGAGACGCTTTGAGACAAGTGTTACAAAAATCAGAGAATGTCAAAAATTAGAGTGAAATTGCTTCAGACAAGCGAATTATCGCGAAACAACACCTTCTCGAATCCGACAAAAACTATGCCCTGCCGACCGTATTTAGCCTCAGACGCTTTGAGACAAGTGTTACAAAAATCAGAGAATGTCGTAAATTAGAGTGAAATTGCTTCAAACAAGCGAATTATCGCGAAACACCTTCTCGAATCCGACAAAAACTATATCCTGCCGACTCTATTTAGCCTCAGAGACGGTTTGAAACAATTGTTACAAAAATCAGAGAATGTGAAAAATTAGAGTGAAATTGCTTCAAACAAGCGAATTATCGCGAAACAACACCTGCTCGAATCCGACAAAAACTGTGCCCTGCCGAGTCCATTTAGCCTCAGAGACGGTTTGAAACAATTGTTACAAAAATCAGAGATTGTGAAAAATTAGAGTGAAATTGCTTCAAATAAGCGAATTATCGCGAAACAACACCTGCTCGAATCCAACAAAAACTGTGCCCTGCCGCATTTATTTAGCATCAGAGACGGTTTGAAACAATTGTTACAGAAATCAGACAATGTCAAAAATTAGAGTGAAATTGCTTCAAACAAGCGAATTATCGCGAAACACCCTCTCGAATCCGACAAAAACTATGCCCTGCCGACTCTATTTAGCCTCAGTGACGGTTTCAAACAATTGTTACAAAAATCAGAGAATGTGAAAAATTAGAGTGAAATTGCTTCAAACAAGCGAATTATCGCGAAACAACACCTGCTCGAATCCAACAAAAACTGTGCCCTGCTGTCGCTACTGAGCCTCAGAGACGCTTTGAGACAAGTGTTACAAAAATCAAAGAATGTCGTAAATTAGAGTGAAATTGCTTCAAACAAGCGAATTATCGCGAAACAACACCTGCTCGAATCCGACAAAAAATATGCCCTGCCAACTCTAGCCTCAGAGACGGTTTGAAACAATTGTTACAAAAATCAGAGAATGTAAAGAATTAGAGCGAAATTGCTTCAAATAAGCGAAATATCGCGAGACAACACCTGCTTGAATCCAACAAAAACTGCGCCCTGCCATCTCTACTGAGCCTCAGAGACCCTTTGAGACAAGTGTTACAAAAATCAGAGAATGTCAAAAATTAGAGTGAAATTGCTTCAAATAAGCGAATTATCGCGAAACAACACCTGCTTGAATCCAACAAAAACTGTGCCCTGCTGTCTCTACCGAGCCTCAGAGACGCTTTAGACAAGTGTTACAAAAATCAGAGAATGTCATAAATTAGAGTGAAATTGCTTCAAACAAGCGAATTATCGACAAACAACACCTGCACGAATCCGACAGAAACTTTGCCCTTCCGCATTTATTTAGCCTCAGAGACGGTTTGAAACAATTGTTACAAATATCAGACAATGTCAAAAATTTGAGTGAAATTGCTTCAAACAAGCGAATTATCGCGAAACAACACCTGCTCGAATCCAAAAAAAACGGCGCCCTGCCGTCTCTACTGAGCCTCAGAGACGTTTTGAGACAAGTGTTACAAAAATCAGAGAATGTCAAAAATTAGAGTGAAATGGCTTCAAACAAGCGAATTATCGCGAAACAACACCTGCTGGAATCCAACAAAAACTGTGCCCTGCTGTCTCTACTGAGCCTCAGAGACGCTTTGAGACAAGTGTTACAAAAATCAAAGGATGTCGTAAATTAGAGTGAAATTGCTTCAAACAAGCGAATTATCGCGAAACAACACCTGCTCGAATCCAACAAAAACTGCCCTGCCGTCTCTACTGAGCCTCAGAGACGCTTTGAGACAAGTGTTACAAAAATCAAAGAATGTTGTAAATTAGGGTGAAATTGCTTCAAACAAGCGAATTATCGCGAAACAACACCTGCTCGAATCCGACAAAAGCTGTGCCCTGCCGCATTTATTTAGCCTCAGAGACGGTTTGAAACAATTGTTACATAAATCAGAGATTGTGAAAAATTAGATTGAAATTGCTTCAAATCAGCGAATCATCGCGAAACAACACCTGCTTGAATCCAACAAAAACTGTGCCCTGCTGTATCTACCGAGCCTCAGAGACGCTTTGAGACAAGTGTTACAAAAATCAGAGAATGTCATAAATTAGAGTGAAATTGCTTCAACAAGCGAATTATCGCGAAACAACACCTGCTTGAATCCAACAAAAACTGTGCCCTGCTGTCTCTACCGAGCCTCAGAGACGCTTTGAGGCAAGTGTTACAAAAATCAGAGAATGTCATAAATTAGAGTGAAATTGCTTCAACAAGCGAATTATCGCGAAACAACACCTGCTCGAATCCGACAAAAACTTTGCCCTGCCGCATTTATTTAGCCTCAGAGACGGTTTGAAACAATTGTTACAGAAATCAGACAATGTCAAAAATTAGAGTGAAATTGCTTCAAACAAGCGAATTATCGCGAAACAACACCTGCTCGAATCCAACAAAAACTGCGCGCTGCCGTCTATACCGAGCCTCAGAGACGCTTTGAGACAAGTGTTACAAAAACCAAAGAATGTCGTAAATTAGAGTGAAATTGCTTCAAACAAGCGAATTATCGCGAAACACCTTCTCGAATCCGACAAAAACTATATCCTGCCGACTCTATTTAGCCTCAGAGACGGTTTGAAACAATTGTTACAAAAATCAGAGAATGTGAAAAATTAGAGTGAAATTGCTTCAAACAAGCGAATTATCGCGAAACAACACCTGCTCGAATCCGACAAAAACTGTGCCCTGCCGAGTCCATTTAGCCTCAGAGACGGTTTGAAACAATTGTTACAAAAATCAGAGATTGTGAAAAATTAGAGTGAAATTGCTTCAAATAAGCGAATTATCGCGAAACAACACCTGCTCGAATCCAACAAAAACTGTGCCCTGCCGCATTTATTTAGCATCAGAGACGGTTTGAAACAATTGTTACAGAAATCAGACAATGTCAAAAATTAGAGTGAAATTGCTTCAAACAAGCGAATTATCGCGAAACACCCTCTCGAATCCGACAAAAACTATGCCCTGCCGACTCTATTTAGCCTGTGACGGTTTCAAACAATTGTTACAAAAATCAGAGAATGTGAAAAATTAGAGTGAAATTGCTTCAAACAAGCGAATTATCGCGAAACAACACCTTCTCGAATCCGAGAAAAACTATGCCCTGCCGACCCTATTTAGCCTCAGAGACGGTTTGAAACATTTGTTACAAAAATCAGAGAATGTGAAAAATTAGAGTGAAATTGCTTCAAACAAGCGAATTATCGCGAAACAACACCTGCTCGAATCAAACAAAAACTGTGCCCTGCCGTCTCTACTGAGTCTCAGAGACGCTTTTAAACAAGTGTTATAAAAATCAGATAATGTCGTAAATTAGATTGAAATTGCTTCAAACAAGCGAATTTTCGCGAAACAACACCTGCTCGAATCCAACAAAAACTGTGCCCTGCTGTCGCTACTGAGCCTCAGAGACGCTTTGAGACAAGTGTTACAAAAATCAAAGAATGTCGTAAATTAGAGTGAAATTGCTTCAAACAAGCGAATTATCGCGAAACAACACCTGCTCGAATCCAACAAAAACTGCGCCCTGCCGTCTCTACTGAGCCTCAGAGACCCTTTGAGACAAGTGTTACAAAAATCAGAGAATGTCAAAAATTAGAGTGAAATTGCTTCACACAAGCGAATTATCGCGAAACAACACCTGCTCGAATCCAACAAAAACTGTGCCCTGCCGTCTCTACTGAGCCTCAGAGACGCTTTGAGACAAGTGTTACAAAAAACAGAGAATGTCAAAAATTATTGTGAAATTGCTTCAAACTTGCGAATTATCGCGAAACAACAACTTCTCGAATCCGACAAAATCTATGCCCTGCCGACTCTATTTAGCCTCAGAGACGGTTTGAAACAATTGTTACAAAAATCAGAGAATGTGAAAAATTAGAGTGAAATTGCTTCAAACAAGCGAATTATCGCGAAACAACACCTGCTCGAATCCAACAAAAACTGTGCCCTGCCGTCTCTACTGAGCCTCAGAGACGCTTTGAGACAAGTGTTACAAAAATCAGAGAATGTCCTAAATTAGGGTGAAATTGCTTCAAACAAGCGAATTATCGCGAAACAACACCTGCTCGAATCCGACAAAAGCTGTGCCCTGCCGCATTTATTTAGCCTCAGAGACGGTTTGAAACAATTGTTACATAAATCAGAGATTGTGAAAAATTAGAGTGAAATTGCTTCAAATCAGCGAATCATCGCGAAACAACACCTGCTCGAATCCAACAAAAACTGTGCCCTGCT
Organism: Tenodera sinensis; assembly: GCA_030765045.1. NCBI lineage: Eukaryota > Metazoa > Arthropoda > Insecta > Mantodea > Mantidae > Tenodera > Tenodera sinensis. The sequence goes on along the minus strand of CM060964.1, from coordinate 215,758,717 downwards.
GTATCTACCGAGCCTCAGAGACGCTTTGAGACAAGTGTTACAAAAATCAGAGAATGTCATAAATTAGAGTGAAATTGCTTCAACAAGCGAATTATCGCGAAACAACACTTGCTTGAATCCAACAAAAACTGTGCCCTGCCATCTCTACTGAGCCTCAGAGACCCTTTGAGACAAGTGTTACAAAAATCAGAGAATGTCAAAAATTAGAGTGAAATTGCTTCAAATAAGCGAATTATCGCGAAACAACACCTGCTTGAATCCAACAAAAACTGTGCCCTGCTGTCTCTACCGAGCCTCAGAGACGCTTTAGACAAGTGTTACAAAAATCAGAGAATGTCATAAATTAGAGTGAAATTGCTTCAAACAAGCGAATTATCGCGAAACAACACCTGCACGAATCCGACAGAAACTTTGCCCCTCCGCATTTATTTAGCCTCAGAGACGGTTTGAAACAATTGTTACAAATATCAGACAATGTCAAAAATTTGAGTAAAATTGCTTCAAACAAGCGAATTATCGCGAAACAACACCTGCTCGAATCCAAAAAAAACTGCGCCCTGCCGTCTCTACTGAGCCTCAGAGACGTTTTGAGACAAGTGTTACAAAAATCAGAGAATGTCAAAAATTAGAGTGAAATGGCTTCAAACAAGCGAATTATCGCGAAACAACAACTTCTCGAATCCGACAAAATCTATGCCCTGCCGACTCTATTTAGCCTCAGAGACGGTTTGAAACAATTGTTACAAAAATCAGAGAATGTGAAAAATTAGAGTGAAATTACTTCAAACAAGCGAATTATCGCGAAACAACACCTGCTCGAATCCAACAAAAACTGTGCCCTGCCGTCTCTACTGAGCCTCAGAGACGCTTTGAGACAAGTGTTACAAAAATCAAAGAATGTCGTAAATTAGAGTGAAATTGCTTCAAACAAGCGAATTATCGCGAAACAACACCTGCTCGAATCCAACAAAAACTGTGCCCTGCCGTCTCTACTGAGCCTCAGAGACGCTTTGAGACAAGTGTTACAAAAATCAGAGAATGTCCTAAATTAGGGTGAAATTGCTTCAAACAAGCGAATTATCGCGAAACAACACCTGCTCGAATCCGACAAAAGCTGTGCCCTGCCGCATTTATTTAGCCTCAGAGACGGTTTGAAACAATTGTTACATAAATCAGAGATTGTGAAAAATTAGAGTGAAATTGCTTCAAATCAGCGAATCATCGCGTAACAACACCTGCTTGAATGCAACAAAAACTGTGCCCTGCTGTCTCTACCGAGCCTCAGAGACGCTGAGACAAGTGTTACAAAAATCAGAGAATGTCATAAATTAGAGTGAAATTGCTTCAAACAAGCGAATTATCGCGAAATAACACCTGCTTGAATCCAACAAAAACTGTGCCCTGCTGTCTCTACCGAGCCTCAGAGACGCTTTGAGGCAAGTGTTACAAAAATCAGAGAATGTCATAAATTAGAGTGAAATTGCTTCAAACAAGCGAATTATCGCGAAACAACACCTGCTCGAATCCGAAAAAAACTTTGCCCTGCCGCATTTATTTAGCCTCAGAGACGGTTTGAAACAATTGTTACAGAAATCAGACAATGTCAAAAATTAGAGTGAAATTGCTTCAAACAAGCGAATTATCGCGAAACAACACCTGCTCGAATCCAACAAAAACTGCGCGCTGCCGTCTATACTGAGCCTCAGAGACGCTTTGAGACAAGTGTTACAAAAACCAAAGAATGTCGTAAATTAGAGTGAAATTGCTTCAAACAAGCGAATTATCGCGAAACACCTTCTCGAATCCGACAAAAACTATATCCTGCCGACTCTATTTAGCCTCAGAGACGGTTTGAAACAATTGTTACAAAAATCAGAGAATGTGAAAAATTAGAGTGAAATTGCTTCAAACAAGCGAATTATCGCGAAACAACACCTGCTCGAATCCGACAAAAACTGTGCCCTGCCGAGTCCATTTAGCCTCAGAGACGGTTTGAAACAATTGTTACAAAAATCAGAGATTGTGAAAAATTAGAGTGAAATTGCTTCAAATAAGCGAATTATCGCGAAACAACACCTGCTCGAATCCAACAAAAACTGTGCCCTGCCGCATTTATTTAGCATCAGAGACGGTTTGAAACAATTGTTACAGAAATCAGACAATGTCAAAAATTAGAGTGAAATTGCTTCAAACAAGCGAATTATCGCGAAACACCCTCTCGAATCCAACAAAAACTATGCCCTGCCGACTCTATTTAGCCTCAGTGACGGTTTCAAACAATTGTTACAAAAATCAGAGAATGTGAAAAATTAGAGTGAAATTGCTTCAAACAAGCGAATTATCGCGAAACAACACCTGCTCGAATCCAACAAAAACTGTGCCCTGCTGTCGCTACTGAGCCTCAGAGACGCTTTGAGACAAGTGTTACAAAAATCAAAGAATGTCGTAAATTAGAGTGAAATTGCTTCAAACAAGCGAATTATCGCGAAACAACACCTGCTCGAATCCAACAAAAACTGCGCCCTGCCGTCTCTACTGAGCCTCAGAGACCCTTTGAGACAAGTGTTACAAAAATCAGAGAATGTCAAAAATTAGAGTGAAATTGCTTCACACAAGCGAATTATCGCGAAACCACACCTGCTCGAATCCGACAAAAAATATGCCCTGCCAACTCTATTTAGCCTCAGAGACGGTTTGAAACAATTGTTACAAAAATCAGAGAATGTAAAGAATTAGAGTGAAATTGCTTCAAATAAGCGAAATATCGCGAGACAACACCTGCTTGAATCCAACAAAAACTGCGCCCTGCCATCTCTACTGAGCCTCAGAGACGCTGAGACAAGTGTTACAAAAATCAGAGAATGTCATAAATTAGAGTGAAATTGCTTCAAACAAGCGAATTATCGCGAAATAACACCTGCTTGAATCCAACAAAAACTGTGCCCTGCTGTCTCTACCGAGCCTCAGAGACGCTTTGAGGCAAGTGTTACAAAAATCAGAGAATGTCATAAATTAGAGTGAAATTGCTTCAAACAAGCGAATTATCGCGAAACAACACCTGCTCGAATCCGAAAAAAACTTTGCCCTGCCGCATTTATTTAGCCTCAGAGACGGTTTGAAACAATTGTTACAGAAATCAGACAATGTCAAAAATTAGAGTGAAATTGCTTCAAACAAGCGAATTATCGCGAAACAACACCTGCTCGAATCCAACAAAAACTGCGCGCTGCCGTCTATACTGAGCCTCAGAGACGCTTTGAGACAAGTGTTACAAAAACCAAAGAATGTCGTAAATTAGAGTGAAATTGCTTCAAACAAGCGAATTATCGCGAAACACCTTCTCGAATCCGACAAAAACTATATCCTGCCGACTCTATTTAGCCTCAGAGACGGTTTGAAACAATTGTTACAAAAATCAGAGAATGTGAAAAATTAGAGTGAAATTGCTTCAAACAAGCGAATTATCGCGAAACAACACCTGCTCGAATCCGACAAAAACTGTGCCCTGCCGAGTCCATTTAGCCTCAGAGACGGTTTGAAACAATTGTTACAAAAATCAGAGATTGTGAAAAATTAGAGTGAAATTGCTTCAAATAAGCGAATTATCGCGAAACAACACCTGCTCGAATCCAACAAAAACTGTGCCCTGCCGCATTTATTTAGCATCAGAGACGGTTTGAAACAATTGTTACAGAAATCAGACAATGTCAAAAATTAGAGTGAAATTGCTTCAAACAAGCGAATTATCGCGAAACACCCTCTCGAATCCAACAAAAACTATGCCCTGCCGACTCTATTTAGCCTCAGTGACGGTTTCAAACAATTGTTACAAAAATCAGAGAATGTGAAAAATTAGAGTGAAATTGCTTCAAACAAGCGAATTATCGCGAAACAACACCTGCTCGAATCCAACAAAAACTGTGCCCTGCTGTCGCTACTGAGCCTCAGAGACGCTTTGAGACAAGTGTTACAAAAATCAAAGAATGTCGTAAATTAGAGTGAAATTGCTTCAAACAAGCGAATTATCGCGAAACAACACCTGCTCGAATCCAACAAAAACTGCGCCCTGCCGTCTCTACTGAGCCTCAGAGACCCTTTGAGACAAGTGTTACAAAAATCAGAGAATGTCAAAAATTAGAGTGAAATTGCTTCACACAAGCGAATTATCGCGAAACCACACCTGCTCGAATCCGACAAAAAATATGCCCTGCCAACTCTATTTAGCCTCAGAGACGGTTTGAAACAATTGTTACAAAAATCAGAGAATGTAAAGAATTAGAGTGAAATTGCTTCAAATAAGCGAAATATCGCGAGACAACACCTGCTTGAATCCAACAAAAACTGCGCCCTGCCATCTCTACTGAGCCTCAGAGACCCTTTGAGACAAGTGTTACAAAAATCAGAGAATGTCAAAAATTAGAGTGAAATTGCTTCAAATAAGCGAATTATCGCGAAACAACACCTGCTTGAATCCAACAAAAACTGTGCCCTGCTGTCTCTACCGAGCCTCAGAGACGCTTTAGACAAGTGTTACAAAAATCAGAGAATGTCATAAATTAGAGTGAAATTGCTTCAAACAAGCGAAATATCGCGAAACAACACCTGCACGAATCCGACAGAAACTTTGCCCTTCCGCATTTATTTAGCCTCAGAGACGGTTTGAAACAATTGTTACAAATATCAGACAATGTCAAAAATTTGAGTGAAATTGCTTCAAACAAGCGAATTATCGCGAAACAACACCTGCTCGAATCCAACAAAAACTGTGCCCTGCCGTCTCTACTGAGCCTCAGAGACGCTTTGAGACAAGTGTTACAAAAATCAAAGAATGTTGTAAACTAGGGTGAAATTGCTTCAAACAAGCGAATTATCGCGAAACAACACCTGCTCGAATCCGACAAAAGCTGTGCCCTGCCGCATTTATTTAGCCTCAGAGACGGTTTGAAACAATTGTTACATAAATCAGAGATTGTGAAAAATTAGAGTGAAATTGCTTCAAACCAGCGAATCATCGCGAAACAACACCTGCTTGAATCCAACAAAAACTGTGCCCTGCTGTATCTACCGAGCCTCAGAGACGCTTTGAGACAAGTGTTACAAAAATCAGAGAATGTCATTAATTAGAGTGAAATTGCTTCAACAAGCGAATTATCGCGAAACAACACCTGCTTGAATCCAACAAAAACTGTGCCCTGCTGTCTCTACCGAGCCTCAGAGACGCTTTGAGGCAAGTGTTACAAAAATCAGAGAATGTCATAAATTAGAGTGAAATTGCTTCAAACAAGCGAATTATCGCGAAACAACACCTGCTCGAATCCGACAAAAACTTTGCCCTGCCGCATTTATTTAGCCTCAGAGACGGTTTGAAACAATTGTTACAGAAATCAGACAATGTCAAAAATTAGAGTGAAATTGCTTCAAACAAGCGAATTATCGCGAAACAACACCTGCTCGAATCCAACAAAAACTGTTCCCTGCCGTCTCTACTGAGCCTCAGAGACGCTTTGAGACAAGTGTTACAAAAATCAGAGAATGTCAAAAATTAGAGTGAAATTGCTTCAGACAAGCGAATTATCGCGAAACAACACCTTCTCGAATCCGACAAAAACTATGCCCTGCCGACCCTATTTAGCCTCAGAGACGCTTTGAGACAAGTGTTACAAAAATCAGAGAATGTCGTAAATTGGAGTGAAATTGCTTCAAACAAGCGAATTATCGCGAAACAACACCTGCTCGAATCCGACAAAAGCTGTGCCCTGCCGCATTTATTTAGCCTCAGAGACGGTTTGAAACAATTGTTACATAAATCAGAGATTGTGAAAAAATAGAGTGAAATTGCTTCAAATCAGCGAATCATCGCGAAACAACACCTGCTCGAATCCAACAAAAACTGTGCCCTGCTGTATCTACCGAGCCTCAGAGACGCTTTGAGACAAGTGTTACAAAAATCAGAGAATGTCATAAATTAGAGTGAAATTGCTTCAACAAGCGAATTATCGCGAAACAACACCTGCTTGAATCCAACAAAAACTGTGCCCTGCCATCTCTACTGAGCCTCAGAGACCCTTTGAGACAAGTGTTACAAAAATCAGAGAATGTCAAAAATTAGAGTGAAATTGCTTCAAATAAGCGAATTATCGCGAAACAACACCTGCTTGAATCCAACAAAAACTGTGCCCTGCTGTCTCTACCGAGCCTCAGAGACGCTTTAGACAAGTGTTACAAAAATCAGAGAATGTCATAAATTAGAGTGAAATTGCTTCAAACAAGCGAATTATCGCGAAACAACACCTGCACGAATCCGACAGAAACTTTGCCCTTCCGCATTTATTTAGCCTCAGAGACGGTTTGAAACAATTGTTACAAATATCAGACAATGTCAAAAATTTGAGTGAAATTGCTTCAAACAAGCGAATTATCGCGAAACAACACCTGCTCCAATCCAAAAAAAACTGCGCCCTGCCGTCTCTACTGAGCCTCAGAGACGTTTTGAGACAAGTGTTACAAAAATCAGAGAATGTCAAAAATTAGAGTGAAATGGCTTCAAACAAGCGAATTATCGCGAAACAACAACTTCTCGAATCCGACAAAATCTATGCCCTGCCGACTCTATTTAGCCTCAGAGACGGTTTGAAACAATTGTTACAAAAATCAGAGAATGTGAAAAATTAGAGTGAAATTGCTTCAAACAAGCGAATTATCGCGAAACAACACCTGCTCGAATCCAACAAAAACTGTGCCCTGCCGTCTCTACTGAGCCTCAGAGACGCTTTGAGACAAGTGTTACAAAAATCAAAGAATGTCGTAAATTAGAGTGAAATTGCTTCAAACAAGCGAATTATCGCGAAACAACACCTGCTCGAATCCAACAAAAACTGTGCCCTGCCGTCTCTACTGAGCCTCAGAGACGCTTTGAGACAAGTGTTACAAAAATCAGAGAATGTCCTAAATTAGGGTGAAATTGCTTCAAACAAGCGAATTATCGCGAAACAACACCTGCTCGAATCCGACAAAAGCTGTGCCCTGCCGCATTTATTTAGCCTCAGACACGGTTTGAAACAATTGTTACATAAATCAGAGATTGTGAAGAATTAGAGTGAAATTGCTTCAAATCAGCGAATCATCGCGAAACAACACCTGCTTGAATCCAACAAAAACTGTGCCCTGCTGTCTCTACCGAGCCTCAGAGACGCTTTGAGACAAGTGTTACAAAAATCAGAGAATGTCATAAATTAGAGTGAAATTGCTTCAAACAAGCGAATTATCGCGAAATAACACCTGCTTGAATCCAACAAAAACTGTGCCCTGCTGTCTCTACCGAGCCTCAGAGACGCTTTGAGGCAAGTGTTACAAAAATCAGAGAATGTCATAAATTAGAGTGAAATTGCTTCAAACAAGCGAATTATCGCGAAACAACACCTGCTCGAATCCGACAAAAACTTTGCCCTGCCGCATTTATTTAGCCTCAGAGACGGTTTGAAACAATTGTTACAGAAATCAGACAATGTCAAAAATTAGAGTGAAATTGCTTCAAACAAGCGAATTATCGCGAAACAACACCTGCTCGAATCCAACAAAAACTGCGCGCTGCCGTCTATACTGAGCCTCAGAGACGCTTTGAGACAAGTGTTACAAAAACCAAAGAATGTCGTAAATTAGAGTGAAATTGCTTCAAACAAGCGAATTATCCCGAAACAACACCTGCTCGAATCCAACAAAAACTGTTCCCTGCCGTCTCTACTGAGCCTCAGAGACGCTTTGAGACAAGTGTTACAAAAATCAGAGAATGTCAAAAATTAGAGTGAAATTGCTTCAAACAAGCGAATTATCGCGAAACAACACCTGCTCGAATCCAAAAAAAACTATGCCCTGCCGACCGTATTTAGCCTCAGACGCTTTGAGACAAGTGTTACAAAAATCAGAGAATGTCGTAAATTAGAGTGAAATTGCTTCAAACAAGCGAATTATCGCGAAACACCTTCTCGAATCCGACAAAAACTATATCCTGCCGACTCTATTTAGCCTCAGAGACGGTTTGAAACAATTGTTACAAAAATCAGAGAATGTGAAAAATTAGAGTGAAATTGCTTCAAACAAGCGAATTATCGCGAAACAACACCTGCTCGAATCCGACAAAAACTGTGCCCTGCCGAGTCCATTTAGCCTCAGAGACGGTTTGAAACAATTGTTACAAAAATCAGAGATTGTGAAAAATTAGAGTGAAATTGCTTCAAATAAGCGAATTATCGCGAAACAACACCTGCTCGAATCCAACAAAAACTGTGCCCTGCCGCATTTATTTAGCATCAGAGACGGTTTGAAACAATTGTTACAGAAATCAGACAATGTCAAAAATTAGAGTGAAATTGCTTCAAACAAGCGAATTATCGCGAAACACCCTCTCGAATCCGACAAAAACTATGCCCTGCCGACTCTATTTAGCCTCAGTGACGGTTTCAAACAATTGTTAAAAAAATCAGAGAATGTGAAAAATTAGAGTGAAATTGCTTCAAACAAGCGAATTATCGCGAAACAACACCTGCTCGAATCCAACAAAAACTGTGCCCTGCTGTCGCTACTGAGCCTCAGAGACGCTTTGAGACAAGTGTTACAAAAATCAAATAATGTCGTAAATTAGAGTGAAATTGCTTCAAACAAGCGAATTATCGCGAAACAACACCTGCTCGAATCCGACAAAAAATATGCCCTGCCAACTCTAGCCTCAGAGACGGTTTGAAACAATTGTTACAAAAATCAGAGAATGTAAAGAATTAGAGCGAAATTGCTTCAAATAAGCGAAATATCGCGAGACAACACCTGCTTGAATCCAACAAAAACTGCGCCCTGCCATCTCTACTGAGCCTCAGAGACCCTTTGAGACAAGTGTTACAAAAATCAGAGAATGTCAAAAATTAGAGTGAAATTGCTTCAAATAAGCGAATTATCGCGAAACAACACCTGCTTGAATCCAACAAAAACTGTGCCCTGCTGTCTCTACCGAGCCTCAGAGACGCTTTAGACAAGTGTTACAAAAATCAGAGAATGTCATAAATTAGAGTGAAATTGCTTCAAACAAGCGAATTATCGACAAACAACACCTGCACGAATCCGACAGAAACTTTGCCCTTCCGCATTTATTTAGCCTCAGAGACGGTTTGAAACAATTGTTACAAATATCAGACAATGTCAAAAATTTGAGTGAAATTGCTTCAAACAAGCGAATTATCGCGAAACAACACCTGCTCGAATCCAAAAAAAACTGCGCCCTGCCGTCTCTACTGAGCCTCAGAGACGTTTTGAGACAAGTGTTACAAAAATCAGAGAATGTCAAAAATTAGAGTGAAATGGCTTCAAACAAGCGAATTATCGCGAAACAACACCTGCTGGAATCCAACAAAAACTGTGCCCTGCTGTCTCTACTGAGCCTCAGAGACGCTTTGAGACAAGTGTTACAAAAATCAAAGGATGTCGTAAATTAGAGTGAAATTGCTTCAAACAAGCGAATTATCGCGAAACAACACCTGCTCGAATCCAACAAAAACTGCCCTGCCGTCTCTACTGAGCCTCAGAGACGCTTTGAGACAAGTGTTACAAAAATCAAAGAATGTTGTAAATTAGGGTGAAATTGCTTCAAACAAGCGAATTATCGCGAAACAACACCTGCTCGAATCCGACAAAAGCTGTGCCCTGCCGCATTTATTTAGCCTCAGAGACGGTTTGAAACAATTGTTACATAAATCAGAGATTGTGAAAAATTAGATTGAAATTGCTTCAAATCAGCGAATCATCGCGAAACAACACCTGCTTGAATCCAACAAAAACTGTGCCCTGTTGTATCTACCGAGCCTCAGAGACGCTTTGAGACAAGTGTTACAAAAATCAGAGAATGTCATAAATTAGAGTGAAATTGCTTCAACAAGCGAATTATCGCGAAACAACACCTGCTTGAATCCAACAAAAACTGTGCCCTGCTGTCTCTACCGAGCCTCAGAGACGCTTTGAGGCAAGTGTTACAAAAATCAGAGAATGTCATAAATTAGAGTGAAATTGCTTCAAATCAGCGAATCATCGCGAAACAACACCTGCTTGAATCCAACAAAAACTGTGCCCTGCTGTATCTACCGAGCCTCAGAGACGCTTTGAGACAAGTGTTACAAAAATCAGAGAATTAGAGTGAAATTGCTTCAACAAGCGAATTATCGCGAAACAACACCTGCTTGAATCCAACAAAAACTGTGCCCTGCTGTCTCTACCGAGCCTCAGAGACGCTTTGAGGCAAGTGTTACAAAAATCAGAGAATGTCATAAATTAGAGTGAAATTGCTTCAGACAAGCGAATTATCGCGAAACAACACCTTCTCGAATCCGACAAAAACTATGCCCTGCCGACCCTATTTAGCCTCAGAGACGCTTTGAGACAAGTGTTACAAAAATCAGAGAATGTCGTAAATTGGAGTGAAATTGCTTCAAACAAGCGAATTATCGCGAAACAACACCTTCTCGAATCCGACAAAAACTATATCCTGCCGACTCTATTTAGCCTCAGAGACGGTTTGAAACAATTGTTACAAAAATCAGAGAATGTGAAAAATTAGAGTGAAATTGCTTCAAACAAGCGAATTATCGCGAAACAACACCTGCTCGAATCCGACAAAAACTGTGCCCTGCCGAGTCCATTTAGCCTCAGAGACGGTTTGAAACAATTGTTACAAAAATCAGAGAATGTGAAAAATTAGAGTGAAATTGCTTCAAATAAGCGAATTATCGCGAAACAACACCTGCTCGAATCCAACAAAAACTGTGCCCTGCCGCATTTATTTAGCCTCAGAGACGGTTTGAAACAATTGTTACAGAAATCAGACAATGTCAAAAATTAGAGTGAAATTGCTTCAAATAAGCGAATTATCGCGAAACAACACCTGCTTGAATCCAACAAAAACTGTGCCCTGCTGTCTTTACCGAGCCTCAGAGACGCTTTGAGACAAGTGTTACAAAAATCAGAGAATGTCATAAATTAGAGTGAAATTGCTTCAAACAAGCGAATTATCGCGAAACAACACCTGCTCGAATCCGACAAAAACTTTGCCCTGCCGCATTTATTTAGCCTCAGAGAGGGTTTGAGACAATTGTTACAGAAATCAGACAATGTCAAAAATTAGAGTGAAATTGCTTCAAACAAGCGAATTATCGCGAAACAACACCTGCTCGAATCCAACAAAAACTGTTCCCCCCCGTCTCTACTGAGCCTCAGAGACGCTTTGAGACAAGTGTTACAAAAATCAGAGAATGTCAAAAATTAGAGTGAAATTGCTTCAAACAAGCGAATTATCGCGAAACAACACCTTCTCGAATCCGACAAAAACTATGCCCTGCCGACCCTATTTAGCCTCAGAGACGCTTTGAGACAAGTGTTATAAAAATCAGAGAATGTCGTAAATTAGAGTGAAATTGCTTCAAACAAGCGAATTCTCGCGAAACAACACCTGCTCGAATCCAACAAAAACTGTTCCCTGCCGTCTCTACTGAGCCTCAGAGACGCTTTTAAACAAGTGTTACAAAAATCAGATAATGTCGTAAATTAGAGTGAAATTGCTTCAAACAAGCGAATTATCGCGAAACAACACCTTCTCGAATCCGACAAAATATCCTGCCGCCTCTATTTAGCCTCAAGACGGTTTGAAACAATTGTTACAAAAATCAGAGAATGTGAAAAATTAGAGTGAAATTGCTTCAAACAAGCGAATTATCGCGAAACAACACCTGCTCGAATCCGACAAAAACTGTGCCCTGCCGCATTTATTTAGCCTCAGAGAGGGTTTGAGACAATTGTTACAGAAATCAGACAATGTCAAAAATTAGAGTGAAATTGCTTCAAACAAGCGAATTATCGCGAAACAACACATGCTCGAATCCAACAAAAACTGTTCCCTGCCGTCTCTACTGAGCCTCAGAGACGCTTTGAGACAAGTGTTACAAAAATCAGATAATGTCGTAAATTAGAGTGAAATTGCTTCAAACAAGCGAATTATCGCGAAACAACACCTGCTCGAATCCAACAAAAACTGTTCCCTGCCGTCTCTACTGAGCCTCAGAGACGCTTTGAGACAAGTGTTACAAAAATCAGAGAATGTGAAAAATTAGAGCGAAATTGCTTCAAACAAGCGAATTATCGCGAAACAACACCTGCTCGAATCCAACAAAAACTGTGCCCTGCCGTCTCTACTGAGCCTCAGAGACGCTTTTAAACAAGTGTTACAAAAATCAGATAATGTCGTAAATTAGAGTGAAATTGCTTCAGACAAGCGAATTATCGCGAAACAACACCTCGAATCCGACAAAAACTATGCCCTGCCGATCCTATTTAGCCTCAGAGACGCTTTGAGACAAGTGTTACAAAAATCAGAGAATGTCGTAAATTAGAGTGAAATTGCTTCAAACAAGCGAATTATCGCGTAACAACACATTCTCGAATCCGACAAAAACTATATCCTGCCGACTCTATTTAGCCTCAGAGATGGTTTGAAACAATTGTTACAAAAATCAGAGAATGTGAAAAATTAGAGTGAAATTGCTTCAAACAAGCGAATTATCGCGAAACAACACCTGCTCGAATCCGACAAAAACTGTGCCCTGCCGAGTCCATTTAGCCTCAGAGACGGTTTGAAACAATTGTTACAAAAATCAGAGAATGTGAAAAATTAGAGTGAAATTGCATAAATAAGCGAATTATCGCGAAACAACACCTGCTCGAATCCAACAAAAACTGTGCCCTGCCGCATTTAATTAGCCTCAGAGACGGTTTGAAACAATTGTTACAGAAATCAGACAATGTAAAAATTAGAGTGAAATTGCTTCAAACAAGCGAATTATCGCAAACCAACACCTGCTCGAATCCTACAAAAACTGCGCCCTGCCGTCTCTACTGAGCCTCAGAGACGCTTTGAGACAAGTGTTACAAAAATCAGAGAATGTGAAAAATTAGAGTGAAATTGCTTCAAACAAGGGAATTATCGCGAAACAACACCTTCTCGAATCCGACAAAAACTATGCCCTGCCGACTCTATTTCGCCTCAGTGACGGTTTCAAACAATTGTTACAAAAATCAGAGAATGTGAAAAATTAGAGTGAAATTGCTTCAAACAAGCGAATTATCGCGAAACAAACCCTGCTCGAATCCAACAAAAACTGTGCCATGCTGTCTCTACTGAGCCTCAGAGACGCTTTGAGACAAGTGTTACAAAAATCAAAGAATGTCATAAATTAGAGTGAAATTGCTTCAAACAAGCGAATTATCGCGAAACAACACCTGCTCGAATCCAACAAAAACTGCGCCCTGCCGTCTCTACTGAGCCTCAGAGACCCTTTGAGACAAGTGTTACAAAAACCAGAGAATGTCAAAAATTAGAGTGAAATTGCTTCACACAAGCGAATTATCGCGAAACCACACCTGCTCGAATCCGACAAAAAATATGCCCTGCCGACTCTATTTAGCCTCAGACACGGTTTGAAACAATTGTTACAAAAATCAGAGAATGTGAAAAATTAGAGTGAAATTGCTTCAAATAAGCGAATTATCGCGAGACAACACCTGCTTGAATCCAACAAAACGCGCGCCCTGCCGTCTCTACTGAGCCTCAGAGACCCTTTGAGACCAGTGTTTCAAAAATCAGAGAATGTCAAAAATTAGAGTGAAATTGCTTCACACAAGCGAATTATCGCGAAACCACACCTGCTCGAATCCGACAAAAAATATGCCCTGCCGACTCTATTTAGCCTCAGAGACGGTTTGAAACAATTGTTACAAAAATCAGAGAATGTGAAAAATTAGAGTGAAATTGCTTCAAACAAGCGAATTATCGCGAAACAACACCTTCTCGAATCCGACAAAAACTATATCCTGCCGACTCTATTTAGCCTCAGAGACGGTTTAAAACAATTGTTACAAAAATCAGAGAATGTGAAAAATTAGAGTGAAATTGCTTCAAACAAGCGAATTATCGCGAAACAACACCTTCTCGAATCCGACAAAAACTATGCCCTGCCGACTCTATTTAGCCTCAGTGACGGTTTGAAACAATTGTTACAAAAATCAGAGAATGTGAAAAATTAGAGTGATATTGCTTCAAACAAGCGAATTATCGCGAAAAAACACCTGCTCGAATCCAACAAAAACTGTGCCCTGCCGTCTCTACTGAGCCTCAGAGACGCTTTGAGACAAGTGTTAAAAAAACAGAGAATGTCAAAAATTATTGTGAAATTGCTTCAAACTTGGGAATTATCGCGAAACAACAACTTCTCGAATCCGACAAAAACTATGCCCTGCCGACTCTATTTAGCCTCAGAGACGGTTTGAAACAAGTGTTACAAAAATCAGAGAATGTCATAAATTAGGGTGAAATTGCTTCAAACAAGCGAATTATCGCGAAACAACACCTGCTTGAATCCAACCAAAACTGTGCCCTGCTGTCTCTACCGAGCCTCAGAGACGCTTTGAGGCAAGTGTTACAAAAATCAGAGAATGTCATAAATTAGAGTGAAATTGCTTCAAACAAGCGAATTATCGCGAAACAACACGTGCTCGAATCCGACAAAAACTTTGCCCTGCCGCATTTATTTAGCCTCAGAGACGGTTTGAAACAATTGTTACAGAAATCAGACAATGTCAAAAATTAGAGTGAAATTGCTTCAAACAAGCGAATTATCGCGAAACAACACCTGCTCGAATCCAACAAAAACTGCGCGCTGCCGTCTCTACTGAGCCTCAGAGACGCTTTGAGACAAGTGTTACAAAAATCAGAGAATGTCAAAAATTAGAGTGAAATTGTATCAGACAAGCGAATTATTGCGAAACAACACCTTCTCGAATCCGACAAAAACTATGCCCTGCCGACCCTAATTAGCCTCAGAGACGCTTTGAGACAAGTGTTACAAAAATCAGAGAATGTCGTAAATTAGAGTGAAATTGCTTCAAACAAGCGAATTATCGCGAAACAACACCTTCTCGAATCCGACAAAAACTATATCCTGCCGACTCTATTTAGCCTCAGAGACGGTTTGAAACAATTGTTACAAAAATCAGAGAATGTGAAAAATTAGAGTGAAATTGCTTCAAACAAGCGAATTATCGCGAAACAACACCTGCTCGAATCCGACAAAAACTGTGCCCTGCCGAGTCCATTTAGCCTCAGAGACGGTTTGAAACAATTGTTACAAAAATCAGAGAATGTGAAAAATTAGAGTGAAATTGCTTCAAATAAGCGAATTATCGCGAAACAACACCTGCTCGAATCCAACAAAAACTGTGCCCTGCCGCATTTATTTAGCCTCAGAGACGGTTTGAAACAAGTGTTACAAAAATCAGAGAATGTCAAAAATTAGAGTGAAATGTCTTCAAACAAGCGAATTATCGCGAAACAACACCTGCTGGAATCCAACAAAAACTGCGCCCTGCCGTCTCTACTGAGCCTCAGAGACGCTTTGAGGCAAGTGTTACAAAAATCAGAGAATGTCATAAATTAGAGTGAAATTGCTTCAAACAAGCGAATTATCGCGAAACAACACCTGCTCGAATCCGACAAAAACTTTGCCCTGCCGCATTTATTTAGCCTCAGAGACGGTTTGAAAAAATTGTTACAGAAATCAGACAATGTCAAAAATTAGAGTGAAATTGCTTCAAACAAGCGAATTATCGCGAAACAACACCTGCTCGAATCCAACAAAAACTGCGCGCTGCCGTCTATACTGAGCCTCAGAGACGCTTTGAGACAAGTTTTACAAAAACCAAAGAATGTCGTAAATTAGAGTGAAATTGCTTCAAACAAGCGAATTATCCCGAAACAACACCTGCTCGAATCCAACAAAAACTTTTCCCTGCCGTCTCTACTGAGCCTCAGAGACGCTTTGAGACAAGTGTTACAAAAATCAGAGAATGTCAAAAATTAGAGTGAAATTGCTTCAGACAAGCGAATTATCGCGAAACAACACCTTCTCGAATCCGACAAAAACTATGCCCTGCCGACCCTATTTAGCCTCAGACGCTTTGAGACAAGTGTTACAAAAATCAGAGAATGTCGTAAATTAGAGTGAAATTGCTTCAAACAAGCGAATTATCGCGAAACAACACCTGCTCGAATCCGACAGAAACTGTGCCCTGCCGCATTTATTTAGCCTCAGAGACGGTTTGAAACAATTGTTACAGATATCAGACAATGTCAAAAATTAGAGTGAAATTGCTTCAAACAAGCGAATTATCGCGAAACAACACCTGCTCGAATCCAAAAAAAACTGCGCCCTGCCGTCTCTACTGAGCCTCAGAGACGTTTTGAGACAAGTGTTACAAAAATCAGAGAATGTCAAAAATTAGAGTGAAATGGCTTCAAACAAGCGAATTATCGCGAAACAACACCTGCTGGAATCCAACAAAAACTGTGCCCTGCTGTCTCTACTGAGCCTCAGAGACGCTTTGAGGCAAGTGTTACAAAAATCAAAGAATGTCGTAAATTAGAGTGAAATTGCTTCAAACAAGCGAATTATCGCGAAACAACACCTGCTCGAATCCAACAAAAACTGTGCCCTGCCGCATTTATTTAGCCTCAGAGACGGTTTGAAACAATTGTTACAAAAATCAGAGAATGTCAAAAATTAGAGTGAAATTCCTTCAAACAAGCGAATTATCGCGAAACAACACCTGCTCGAATCCAACAAAAACTGCCGTCTGCCGTCTCTACTGAGCCTCAGAGACGCTTTGAGACAAGTGTTACAAAAATCAGAGAATGTCAAAAATTAGAGTGAAATTGCTTCAAACAAGCGAATTATCGCGAAACAACACCTCGAATCCGACAAAAACTATGCCCTGCCGACTCTATTTAGCCTCAGAGACGGTTTGAAACAATTGTTACAAAAATCAGAGAATGTGAAGAATTAGAGTCAAATTGCTTCAAATAAGCGAAATATCGCGAGACAACACCTGCTTGAATCCAACAAAAACTGCGCCCTGCCATCTCTACCGAGCCTCAGAGACGCTTTGAGACAAGTGTTACAAAAATCAAATAATGTCGTAAATTAGAGTGAAATTGCTTCAAACAAGCGAATTATCGCGAAACAACACCTGCTCGAAACCAACAAAAACTGTTCCCTGCCGTCTCTACTGAGCCTCAGAGACGCTTTGAGACAAGTGTTACAAAAATCAGAGAATGTCAAAAATTAGAGTGAAATTGCTTCAGACAAGCGAATTATCGCGAAACAACACCTTCTCGAATCCGACAAAAACTATGCCCTGCCGACCCTATTTAGCCTCACAGACGCTTTGAGACAAGTGTTACAAAAATCAGAGAATGTCGTAAATTAGAGTGAAATTGCTTCAAACAAGCGAATTATCGCGAAACAACACCTGCTGGAATCCAACAAATACTGTGCCCTGCTGTTGTTACAAAAATCAAAGAATGTCGTAAATTAGAGTGAAATTGCTTCAAACAAGCGATTTATCGCGAAACAACACCTGCTTGAATCCAACAAAAACTGTGCCCTGCTGTCTCTACCGAGCCTCAGAGACGCTTTGAGACAAGTGTTACAAAAATCAAAGAATGTCGTAAATTAGAGTGAAATTGCTTCAAACAAGCGAATTATCGCGAAACAACACCTGCTCGAATCCAACAAAAACTGTGCCCTGCCGTCTCTACTGAGCCTCAGAGACGCTTTAAGACAAGTGTTACAAAAATCAAAGAATGTCGTAAATTAGACTGAAATTGCTTCAAACAAGCGAATTATCGCGAAACAACACCTGCTCGAATCCAAAAAAACTGTGCCCTGCCGTCTCTACTGAGCCTCAGAGACGCTTTGAGACAAGTGTTAAAAAAACAGAGAATGTCGTAAATTAGAGTGAAATTGCTTCAAACAAGCGAATTATCGCGGAACAACAACTTCTCGAATCCGACAAAAACTATGCCCTGCCGACTCTATTTAGCCTCAGAGACGGTTTGAAACAATTGTTACAAAAATCAGAGAATGTGAAAAATTAGAGTGAAATTGCTTCAAACAAGCGAATTATCGCGAAACAATACCTGCTCGAATCCAACAAAAACTGCGCGCTGCCGTCTCTACTGAGCCTCAGAGACGCTTTGAGACAAGTGTTACAAAAATCAGAGAATGTGAAAAATTAGAGTGAAATTCCTTCAAACAAGCGAATTATCGCGAAACAACACCTGCTCGAATCCAACAAAAACTGCGCGCTGCCGTCTCTACTGAGCCTCAGAGACGCTTTGAGACAAGTGTTACAAAAACCAAAGAATGTCGTAAATTAGAGTGAAATTGCTTCAAACAAGCGAATTATCGCGAAACAACACCTGCTCGAATCCAACAAAAACTGTTCCCTGCCGTCTCTACTGAGCCTCAGAGACGCTTTGAGACAAGTGTTACAAAAATCAGAGAATGTCAAAAATTAGAGTGAAATTGCTTCAGACAAGCGAATTATCGCGAAACAACACCTTCCTGAATCCGACAAAAACTATGCCCTGCCGACCCTATTTAGCCTCACAGACGCTTTGAGACAAGTGTTACAAAAATCAGAGAATGTCGTAAATTAGAGTGAAATTGCTTCAAACAAGCGAATTATCGCGAAACAACACCCGCTTGAATCCAACAAAAACTGTGCCCTGCTGTCTCTACCGAGCCTCAGAGACGCTTTGAGACAAGTGTTACAAAAATCAAAGAATGTCGTAAATTAGAGTGAAATTGCTTCAAACAAGCGAATTATCGCGAAACAACACCTGCTCGAATCCAACAAACACTGTGCCCTGCCGTCTCTACTGAGCCTCAGAGACGCTTTGAGACAAGTGTTACAAAAATCAAAGAATGTCGTAAATTAGACTGAAATTGCTTCAAACAAGCGAACTATCGCGAAACAACACCTGCTCGAATCCAAAAAAACTGTGCCCTGCCGTCTCTATTTAGCCTCAGAGACGGTTTGAAACAATTGTTACAAAAATCAGAGAATGTGAAGAATTAGAGTGAACTTGCTTCAAATAAGCGAATTATCGCGAGACAACACCTGCTCGAATCCGACAAAAACTATGCCCTGCCGACTCTATTTAGCCTCAGAGACGGTTTGAAACAATTGTTACAAAAATCAGAGAATGTGAAAAATTAGAGTGAAATTGCTTCAAATAAGCGAATTATCGCGAAACAACACCTGCTTGAATCCAAATGAAAACTGTGCCCTGCTGTCTCTACCGAGCCTCAGAGACGCTTTAGACAAGTGTTACAAAAATCAGAGAATGTCATAAATTAGAGTGAAATTGCTTCAAACAAGCGAATTATCGCGAAACAACACCTGCTCGAATCCGACAGAAACTGTGCCCTGCCGCATTTATTTAGCCTCAGAGACGGTTTGAAACAATTGTTACAGATATCAGACAATGTCAAAAATTAGAGTGAAATTGCTTCAAACAAGCGAATTATCGCGAAACAACACCTGCTCGAATCCAAAAAAAACTGCGCCCTGCCGTCTCTACTGAGCCTCAGAGACGTTTTGAGACAAGTGTTACAAAAATCAGAGAATGTCAAAAATTAGAGTGAAATGGCTTCAAACAAGCGAATTATCGCGAAACAACACCTGCTGGAATCCAACAAAAACTGTGCCCTGCTGTCTCTACTGAGCCTCAGAGACGCTTTGAGACAAGTGTTACAAAAATCAAAGAATGTCGTAAATTAGAGTGAAATTGCTTCAAACAAGCGAATTATCGCGAAACAACACCTGCTCGAATCCAACAAAAACTGTGCCCTGCCGCATTTATTTAGCCTCAGAGACGGTTTGAAACAATTGTTACAAAAATCAGAGATTGTGAAAAATTAGAGTGAAATTGCTTCAAATAAGCGAATCATCGCGAAACAACACCTGCTTGAATCCAACAAAAACTGTGCCCTGCTGTCTCTACCGAGCCTCAGAGACGCTTTGAGACAAGTGTTACAAGTGTCAAAAATTATTGTGAAATTGCTTCAAACTTGCGAATTATCGCGAAACAACAACTTCTCGAATCCGACAAAAACTATGCCCTGCCGACTCTATTTAGCCTCAGAGACGGTTTGAAACAATTGTTACAAACATCAGAGAATGTGAAAAATTAGAGTGAAATTGCTTCAAACAAGCGAATTATCGCGAAACAACACCTGCTCGAATCCGACAAAAACTGTGCCCTGCCGCATTTATTTAGCCTCAGAGAGGGTTTGAGACAATTGTTACAGAAATCAGACAATGTCAAAAATTAGAGTGAAATTGCTTCAAACAAGCGAATTATCGCGAAACAACACATGCTCGAATCCAACAAAAACTGTTCCCTGCCGTCTCTACTGAGCCTCAGAGACGCTTTGAGACAAGTGTTACAAAAATCAGATAATGTCGTAAATTAGAGTGAAATTGCTTCAAACAAGCGAATTATCGCGAAACAACACCTGCTCGAATCCAACAAAAACTGTTCCCTGCCGTCTCTACTGAGCCTCAGAGACGCTTTGAGACAAGTGTTACAAAAATCAGAGAATGTGAAAAATTAGAGCGAAATTGCTTCAAACAAGCGAATTATCGCGAAACAACACCTGCTCGAATCCAACAAAAACTGTGCCCTGCCGTCTCTACTGAGCCTCAGAGACGCTTTTAAACAAGTGTTACAAAAATCAGATAATGTCGTAAATTAGAGTGAAATTGCTTCAGACAAGCGAATTATCGCGAAACAACACCTCGAATCCGACAAAAACTATGCCCTGCCGATCCTATTTAGCCTCAGAGACGCTTTGAGACAAGTGTTACAAAAATCAGAGAATGTCGTAAATTAGAGTGAAATTGCTTCAAACAAGCGAATTATCGCGTAACAACACATTCTCGAATCCGACAAAAACTATATCCTGCCGACTCTATTTAGCCTCAGAGATGGTTTGAAACAATTGTTACAAAAATCAGAGAATGTGAAAAATTAGAGTGAAATTGCTTCAAACAAGCGAATTATCGCGAAACAACACCTGCTCGAATCCGACAAAAACTGTGCCCTGCCGAGTCCATTTAGCCTCAGAGACGGTTTGAAACAATTGTTACAAAAATCAGAGAATGTGAAAAATTAGAGTGAAATTGCATAAATAAGCGAATTATCGCGAAACAACACCTGCTCGAATCCAACAAAAACTGTGCCCTGCCGCATTTAATTAGCCTCAGAGACGGTTTGAAACAATTGTTACAGAAATCAGACAATGTAAAAATTAGAGTGAAATTGCTTCAAACAAGCGAATTATCGCAAACCAACACCTGCTCGAATCCTACAAAAACTGCGCCCTGCCGTCTCTACTGAGCCTCAGAGACGCTTTGAGACAAGTGTTACAAAAATCAGAGAATGTGAAAAATTAGAGTGAAATTGCTTCAAACAAGGGAATTATCGCGAAACAACACCTTCTCGAATCCGACAAAAACTATGCCCTGCCGACTCTATTTCGCCTCAGTGACGGTTTCAAACAATTGTTACAAAAATCAGAGAATGTGAAAAATTAGAGTGAAATTGCTTCAAACAAGCGAATTATCGCGAAACAAACCCTGCTCGAATCCAACAAAAACTGTGCCATGCTGTCTCTACTGAGCCTCAGAGACGCTTTGAGACAAGTGTTACAAAAATCAAAGAATGTCATAAATTAGAGTGAAATTGCTTCAAACAAGCGAATTATCGCGAAACAACACCTGCTCGAATCCAACAAAAACTGCGCCCTGCCGTCTCTACTGAGCCTCAGAGACCCTTTGAGACAAGTGTTACAAAAACCAGAGAATGTCAAAAATTAGAGTGAAATTGCTTCACACAAGCGAATTATCGCGAAACCACACCTGCTCGAATCCGACAAAAAATATGCCCTGCCGACTCTATTTAGCCTCAGACACGGTTTGAAACAATTGTTACAAAAATCAGAGAATGTGAAAAATTAGAGTGAAATTGCTTCAAATAAGCGAATTATCGCGAGACAACACCTGCTTGAATCCAACAAAACGCGCGCCCTGCCGTCTCTACTGAGCCTCAGAGACCCTTTGAGACCAGTGTTTCAAAAATCAGAGAATGTCAAAAATTAGAGTGAAATTGCTTCACACAAGCGAATTATCGCGAAACCACACCTGCTCGAATCCGACAAAAAATATGCCCTGCCGACTCTATTTAGCCTCAGAGACGGTTTGAAACAATTGTTACAAAAATCAGAGAATGTGAAAAATTAGAGTGAAATTGCTTCAAACAAGCGAATTATCGCGAAACAACACCTTCTCGAATCCGACAAAAACTATATCCTGCCGACTCTATTTAGCCTCAGAGACGGTTTAAAACAATTGTTACAAAAATCAGAGAATGTGAAAAATTAGAGTGAAATTGCTTCAAACAAGCGAATTATCGCGAAACAACACCTTCTCGAATCCGACAAAAACTATGCCCTGCCGACTCTATTTAGCCTCAGTGACGGTTTGAAACAATTGTTACAAAAATCAGAGAATGTGAAAAATTAGAGTGATATTGCTTCAAACAAGCGAATTATCGCGAAAAAACACCTGCTCGAATCCAACAAAAACTGTGCCCTGCCGTCTCTACTGAGCCTCAGAGACGCTTTGAGACAAGTGTTAAAAAAACAGAGAATGTCAAAAATTATTGTGAAATTGCTTCAAACTTGGGAATTATCGCGAAACAACAACTTCTCGAATCCGACAAAAACTATGCCCTGCCGACTCTATTTAGCCTCAGAGACGGTTTGAAACAAGTGTTACAAAAATCAGAGAATGTCATAAATTAGGGTGAAATTGCTTCAAACAAGCGAATTATCGCGAAACAACACCTGCTTGAATCCAACCAAAACTGTGCCCTGCTGTCTCTACCGAGCCTCAGAGACGCTTTGAGGCAAGTGTTACAAAAATCAGAGAATGTCATAAATTAGAGTGAAATTGCTTCAAACAAGCGAATTATCGCGAAACAACACGTGCTCGAATCCGACAAAAACTTTGCCCTGCCGCATTTATTTAGCCTCAGAGACGGTTTGAAACAATTGTTACAGAAATCAGACAATGTCAAAAATTAGAGTGAAATTGCTTCAAACAAGCGAATTATCGCGAAACAACACCTGCTCGAATCCAACAAAAACTGCGCGCTGCCGTCTCTACTGAGCCTCAGAGACGCTTTGAGACAAGTGTTACAAAAATCAGAGAATGTCAAAAATTAGAGTGAAATTGTATCAGACAAGCGAATTATCGCGAAACAACACCTTCTCGAATCCGACAAAAACTATGCCCTGCCGACCCTAATTAGCCTCAGAGACGCTTTGAGACAAGTGTTACAAAAATCAGAGAATGTCGTAAATTAGAGTGAAATTGCTTCAAACAAGCGAATTATCGCGAAACAACACCTTCTCGAATCCGACAAAAACTATATCCTGCCGACTCTATTTAGCCTCAGAGACGGTTTGAAACAATTGTTACAAAAATCAGAGAATGTGAAAAATTAGAGTGAAATTGCTTCAAACAAGCGAATTATCGCGAAACAACACCTGCTCGAATCCGACAAAAACTGTGCCCTGCCGAGTCCATTTAGCCTCAGAGACGGTTTGAAACAATTGTTACAAAAATCAGAGAATGTGAAAAATTAGAGTGAAATTGCTTCAAATAAGCGAATTATCGCGAAACAACACTTGCTCGAATCCAACAAAAACTGTGCCCTGCCGCATTTATTTAGCCTCAGAGACGGTTTGAAACAAGTGTTACAAAAATCAGAGAATGTCAAAAATTAGAGTGAAATGTCTTCAAACAAGCGAATTATCGCGAAACAACACCTGCTGGAATCCAACAAAAACTGCGCCCTGCCGTCTCTACTGAGCCTCAGAGACGCTTTGAGGCAAGTGTTACAAAAATCAGAGAATGTCATAAATTAGAGTGAAATTGCTTCAAACAAGCGAATTATCGCGAAACAACACCTGCTCGAATCCGACAAAAACTTTGCCCTGCCGCATTTATTTAGCCTCAGAGACGGTTTGAAAAAATTGTTACAGAAATCAGACAATGTCAAAAATTAGAGTGAAATTGCTTCAAACAAGCGAATTATCGCGAAACAACACCTGCTCGAATCCAACAAAAACTGCGCGCTGCCGTCTATACTGAGCCTCAGAGACGCTTTGAGACAAGTTTTACAAAAACCAAAGAATGTCGTAAATTAGAGTGAAATTGCTTCAGACAAGCGAATTATCGCGAAACAACACCTTCTCGAATCCGACAAAAACTATGCCCTGCCGACCCTATTTAGCCTCAGACGCTTTGAGACAAGTGTTACAAAAATCAGAGAATGTCGTAAATTAGAGTGAAATTGCTTCAAACAAGCGAATTATCGCGAAACAACACCTGCTCGAATCCGACAGAAACTGTGCCCTGCCGCATTTATTTAGCCTCAGAGACGGTTTGAAACAATTGTTACAGATATCAGACAATGTCAAAAATTAGAGTGAAATTGCTTCAAACAAGCGAATTATCGCGAAACAACACCTGCTCGAATCCAAAAAAAACTGCGCCCTGCCGTCTCTACTGAGCCTCAGAGACGTTTTGAGACAAGTGTTACAAAAATCAGAGAATGTCAAAAATTAGAGTGAAATGGCTTCAAACAAGCGAATTATCGCGAAACAACACCTGCTGGAATCCAACAAAAACTGTGCCCTGCTGTCTCTACTGAGCCTCAGAGACGCTTTGAGGCAAGTGTTACAAAAATCAAAGAATGTCGTAAATTAGAGTGAAATTGCTTCAAACAAGCGAATTATCGCGAAACAACACCTGCTCGAATCCAACAAAAACTGTGCCCTGCCGCATTTATTTAGCCTCAGAGACGGTTTGAAACAATTGTTACAAAAATCAGAGAATGTCAAAAATTAGAGTGAAATTCCTTCAAACAAGCGAATTATCGCGAAACAACACCTGCTCGAATCCAACAAAAACTGCCGTCTGCCGTCTCTACTGAGCCTCAGAGACGCTTTGAGACAAGTGTTACAAAAATCAGAGAATGTCAAAAATTAGAGTGAAATTGCTTCAAACAAGCGAATTATCGCGAAACAACACCTCGAATCCGACAAAAACTATGCCCTGCCGACTCTATTTAGCCTCAGAGACGGTTTGAAACAATTGTTACAAAAATCAGAGAATGTGAAGAATTAGAGTCAAATTGCTTCAAATAAGCGAAATATCGCGAGACAACACCTGCTTGAATCCAACAAAAACTGCGCCCTGCCATCTCTACCGAGCCTCAGAGACGCTTTGAGACAAGTGTTACAAAAATCAAATAATGTCGTAAATTAGAGTGAAATTGCTTCAAACAAGCGAATTATCGCGAAACAACACCTGCTCGAAACCAACAAAAACTGTTCCCTGCCGTCTCTACTGAGCCTCAGAGACGCTTTGAGACAAGTGTTACAAAAATCAGAGAATGTCAAAAATTAGAGTGAAATTGCTTCAGACAAGCGAATTATCGCGAAACAACACCTTCTCGAATCCGACAAAAACTATGCCCTGCCGACCCTATTTAGCCTCACAGACGCTTTGAGACAAGTGTTACAAAAATCAGAGAATGTCGTAAATTAGAGTGAAATTGCTTCAAACAAGCGAATTATCGCGAAACAACACCTGCTGGAATCCAACAAATACTGTGCCCTGCTGTTGTTACAAAAATCAAAGAATGTCGTAAATTAGAGTGAAATTGCTTCAAACAAGCGATTTATCGCGAAACAACACCTGCTTGAATCCAACAAAAACTGTGCCCTGCTGTCTCTACCGAGCCTCAGAGACGCTTTGAGACAAGTGTTACAAAAATCAAAGAATGTCGTAAATTAGAGTGAAATTGCTTCAAACAAGCGAATTATCGCGAAACAACACCTGCTCGAATCCAACAAAAACTGTGCCCTGCCGTCTCTACTGAGCCTCAGAGACGCTTTAAGACAAGTGTTACAAAAATCAAAGAATGTCGTAAATTAGACTGAAATTGCTTCAAACAAGCGAATTATCGCGAAACAACACCTGCTCGAATCCAAAAAAACTGTGCCCTGCCGTCTCTACTGAGCCTCAGAGACGCTTTGAGACAAGTGTTAAAAAAACAGAGAATGTCGTAAATTAGAGTGAAATTGCTTCAAACAAGCGAATTATCGCGGAACAACAACTTCTCGAATCCGACAAAAACTATGCCCTGCCGACTCTATTTAGCCTCAGAGACGGTTTGAAACAATTGTTACAAAAATCAGAGAATGTGAAAAATTAGAGTGAAATTGCTTCAAACAAGCGAATTATCGCGAAACAATACCTGCTCGAATCCAACAAAAACTGCGCGCTGCCGTCTCTACTGAGCCTCAGAGACGCTTTGAGACAAGTGTTACAAAAATCAGAGAATGTGAAAAATTAGAGTGAAATTCCTTCAAACAAGCGAATTATCGCGAAACAACACCTGCTCGAATCCAACAAAAACTGCGCGCTGCCGTCTCTACTGAGCCTCAGAGACGCTTTGAGACAAGTGTTACAAAAACCAAAGAATGTCGTAAATTAGAGTGAAATTGCTTCAAACAAGCGAATTATCGCGAAACAACACCTGCTCGAATCCAACAAAAACTGTTCCCTGCCGTCTCTACTGAGCCTCAGAGACGCTTTGAGACAAGTGTTACAAAAATCAGAGAATGTCAAAAATTAGAGTGAAATTGCTTCAGACAAGCGAATTATCGCGAAACAACACCTTCCTGAATCCGACAAAAACTATGCCCTGCCGACCCTATTTAGCCTCACAGACGCTTTGAGACAAGTGTTACAAAAATCAGAGAATGTCGTAAATTAGAGTGAAATTGCTTCAAACAAGCGAATTATCGCGAAACAACACCCGCTTGAATCCAACAA
Source organism: Tenodera sinensis (assembly GCA_030765045.1). Taxonomy (NCBI): domain Eukaryota; kingdom Metazoa; phylum Arthropoda; class Insecta; order Mantodea; family Mantidae; genus Tenodera; species Tenodera sinensis. The sequence goes on along the minus strand of CM060964.1, from coordinate 215,731,816 downwards.
AAACTGTGCCCTGCTGTCTCTACCGAGCCTCAGAGACGCTTTGAGACAAGTGTTACAAAAATCAAAGAATGTCGTAAATTAGAGTGAAATTGCTTCAAACAAGCGAATTATCGCGAAACAACACCTGCTCGAATCCAACAAACACTGTGCCCTGCCGTCTCTACTGAGCCTCAGAGACGCTTTGAGACAAGTGTTACAAAAATCAAAGAATGTCGTAAATTAGACTGAAATTGCTTCAAACAAGCGAACTATCGCGAAACAACACCTGCTCGAATCCAAAAAAACTGTGCCCTGCCGTCTCTATTTAGCCTCAGAGACGGTTTGAAACAATTGTTACAAAAATCAGAGAATGTGAAGAATTAGAGTGAACTTGCTTCAAATAAGCGAATTATCGCGAGACAACACCTGCTCGAATCCGACAAAAACTATGCCCTGCCGACTCTATTTAGCCTCAGAGACGGTTTGAAACAATTGTTACAAAAATCAGAGAATGTGAAAAATTAGAGTGAAATTGCTTCAAATAAGCGAATTATCGCGAAACAACACCTGCTTGAATCCAAATGAAAACTGTGCCCTGCTGTCTCTACCGAGCCTCAGAGACGCTTTAGACAAGTGTTACAAAAATCAGAGAATGTCATAAATTAGAGTGAAATTGCTTCAAACAAGCGAATTATCGCGAAACAACACCTGCTCGAATCCGACAGAAACTGTGCCCTGCCGCATTTATTTAGCCTCAGAGACGGTTTGAAACAATTGTTACAGATATCAGACAATGTCAAAAATTAGAGTGAAATTGCTTCAAACAAGCGAATTATCGCGAAACAACACCTGCTCGAATCCAAAAAAAACTGCGCCCTGCCGTCTCTACTGAGCCTCAGAGACGTTTTGAGACAAGTGTTACAAAAATCAGAGAATGTCAAAAATTAGAGTGAAATGGCTTCAAACAAGCGAATTATCGCGAAACAACACCTGCTGGAATCCAACAAAAACTGTGCCCTGCTGTCTCTACTGAGCCTCAGAGACGCTTTGAGACAAGTGTTACAAAAATCAAAGAATGTCGTAAATTAGAGTGAAATTGCTTCAAACAAGCGAATTATCGCGAAACAACACCTGCTCGAATCCAACAAACACTGTGCCCTGCCGTCTCTACTGAGCCTCAGAGACGCTTTGAGACAAGTGTTACAAAAATCAAAGAATGTCGTAAATTAGACTGAAATTGCTTCAAACAAGCGAACTATCGCGAAACAACACCTGCTCGAATCCAAAAAAACTGTGCCCTGCCGTCTCTATTTAGCCTCAGAGACGGTTTGAAACAATTGTTACAAAAATCAGAGAATGTGAAGAATTAGAGTGAACTTGCTTCAAATAAGCGAATTATCGCGAGACAACACCTGCTCGAATCCGACAAAAACTATGCCCTGCCGACTCTATTTAGCCTCAGAGACGGTTTGAAACAATTGTTACAAAAATCAGAGAATGTGAAAAATTAGAGTGAAATTGCTTCAAATAAGCGAATTATCGCGAAACAACACCTGCTTGAATCCAAATGAAAACTGTGCCCTGCTGTCTCTACCGAGCCTCAGAGACGCTTTAGACAAGTGTTACAAAAATCAGAGAATGTCATAAATTAGAGTGAAATTGCTTCAAACAAGCGAATTATCGCGAAACAACACCTGCTCGAATCCGACAGAAACTGTGCCCTGCCGCATTTATTTAGCCTCAGAGACGGTTTGAAACAATTGTTACAGATATCAGACAATGTCAAAAATTAGAGTGAAATTGCTTCAAACAAGCGAATTATCGCGAAACAACACCTGCTCGAATCCAAAAAAAACTGCGCCCTGCCGTCTCTACTGAGCCTCAGAGACGTTTTGAGACAAGTGTTACAAAAATCAGAGAATGTCAAAAATTAGAGTGAAATGGCTTCAAACAAGCGAATTATCGCGAAACAACACCTGCTGGAATCCAACAAAAACTGTGCCCTGCTGTCTCTACTGAGCCTCAGAGACGCTTTGAGACAAGTGTTACAAAAATCAAAGAATGTCGTAAATTAGAGTGAAATTGCTTCAAACAAGCGAATTATCGCGAAACAACACCTGCTCGAATCCAACAAAAACTGTGCCCTGCCGCATTTATTTAGCCTCAGAGACGGTTTGAAACAATTGTTACAAAAATCAGAGATTGTGAAAAATTAGAGTGAAATTGCTTCAAATAAGCGAATCATCGCGAAACAACACCTGCTTGAATCCAACAAAAACTGTGCCCTGCTGTCTCTACCGAGCCTCAGAGACGCTTTGAGACAAGTGTTACAAGTGTCAAAAATTATTGTGAAATTGCTTCAAACTTGCGAATTATCGCGAAACAACAACTTCTCGAATCCGACAAAAACTATGCCCTGCCGACTCTATTTAGCCTCAGAGACGGTTTGAAACAATTGTTACAAACATCAGAGAATGTGAAAAATTAGAGTGAAATTGCTTCAAACAAGCGAATTATCGCGAAACAACACCTCGAATCCGACAAAAACTATGCCCTGCCGACTCTATTTCGCCTCAGTGACGGTTTCAAACAATTGTTACAAAAATCAGAGAATGTTAAAAATTAGAGTGAAATTGCTTCAAACAAGTGAATTATCGCGAAACAAACCCTGCTCGAATCCAACAAAAACTGTGCCCTGCTGCCTCTACTGAGCCTCAGAGACGCTTTGAGACAAGTGTTACAAAAATCAAAGAATGTAAATTAGAGTGAAATTGCTTCAAACAAGCGAATTATCGCGAAACAACACCTGCTCGAATCCAACAAAAACTGCGCCCTGCCGTCTCTACTGAGCCTCAGTGACCCTTTGAGACAAGTGTTACAAAAACCAGAGAATGTCAAAAATTAGAGTGAAATTGCTTCACACAAGCGAATTATCGCGAAAACACACCTGCTCGAATCCGACAAAAAATATGCCCTGCCGACTATATTTAGCCTCAGAGACGGTTTGAAACAATTGTTACAAAAATCAGAGAATGTGAAAAATTAGAGTGAAATTGCTTCAAATAAGCGAATTATCGCGAGACAACACCTGCTTGAATCCAACAAAAACTGCGCCCTGCCGTCTCTACTGAGCCTCAGAGACCCTTTGAGACAAGTGTTACAAAAATCAGAGAATGTCAAAAATTAGAGTGAAATTGCTTCACACAAGCGAATTATCGCGAAACCACACCTGCTCGAATCCGACAAAAAATATGCCCTGCCGACACCTGCTCGAATCCAACAAAAACTGTGCCCTGCCGCATTTATTTAGCCTCAGAGACGGTTTGAAACAATTGTTACAGAAATCAGACAATGTCAAAAATTAGAGTGAAATTGCTTCAAACAAGCGAATTATCGCGAAACAACACCTGCTCGAATCCAACAAAAACTGCGTCCTGGTGTCTCTACTGATCCTCAGAGACGCTTTGAGACAAGTGTTACAAAAATCAGAGAATGTCATAAATTAGGGTGAAATTGCTTCAAACAAGCGATTTATCGCGAAACAACACCTGCTTGAATCCAACAAAAACTGTGCCCTGCTGTCTCTACCGAGCCTCAGAGACGCTTTGAGACAAGTGTTACAAAAATCAAAGAATGTCGTAAATTAGAGTGAAATTGCTTCAAACAAGCGAATTATCGCGAAACAACACCTGCTCGAATCCAAAAAAACTGTGCCCTGCCGTCTCTACCGAGCCTCAGAGACGCTTTGAGACAAGTGTTACAAAAATCAAAGAATGTCGTAAATTAGAGTGAAATTGCTTCAAACAAGCGAATTATCGCGAAACAACACCTGCTCGAATCCAACAAAAACTGCGCGCTGCCGTCTCTACTGAGCCTCAGAGACGCTTTGAGACAAGTGTTACAAAAATCAGAGAATGTGAAAAATTAGAGTGAAATTCCTTCAAACAAGCGAATTATCGCGAAACAACACCTGCTCGAATCCAACAAAAACTGCGCGCTGCCGTCTCTACTGAGCCTCAGAGACGCTTTGAGACAAGTGTTACAAAAACCAAAGAATGTCGTAAATTAGAGTGAAATTGCTTCAAACAAGCGAATTATCGCGAAACAACACCTGGTCGAATCCAACAAAAACTGTTCCCTGCCGTCTCTACTGAGCCTCAGAGACGCTTTGAGACAAGTGTTACAAAAATCAGAGAATGTCAAAAATTAGAGTGAAATTGCTTCAGACAAGCGAATTATCGCGAAACAACACCTTCTGGAATCCGACAAAAACTATGCCCTGCCGACCCTATTTAGCCTCACAGACGCTTTGAGACAAGTGTTACAAAAATCAGAGAATGTCGTAAATTAGAGTGAAATTGCTTCAAACAAGCGAATTATCGCGAAACAACACCTGCTTGAATCCAACGAAAACTGTGCCCTGCAGTCTCTACCGAGCCTCAGAGACGCTTTGAGACAAGTGTTACAAAAATCAAAGAATGTCGTAAATTAGAGTGAAATTGCTTCAAACAAGCGAATTATCGCGAAACAACACCTGCTCGAATCCAACAAAAACTGTGCCCTGCCGTCTCTACTGAGCCTCAGAGACGCTTTGAGACAAGTGTTACAAAAATCAAAGAATGTCGTAAATTAGACTGAAATTGCTTCAAACAAGCGAATTATCTCGAAACAACACCTGCTCGAATCCAAAAAAACTGTGCCCTGCCGTCTCTACTGAGCCTCAGAGACGCTTTGAGACAAGTGTTAAAAAAACAGAGAATGTCAAAAATTATTGTGAAATTGCTTCAAACTTGCGAATTATCGCGAAACAACAACGTCTCGAATCCGACAAAAACTATGCCCTGCCGACTCTATTTAGCCTCAGAGACGGTTTGAAACAATTGTTACAAAAATCAGAGAATGTGAAAAATTCGAGTGAAATAGCTTCAAACAAGCGAATTATCGCGAAACAACACCTGCTCGAATCCAACAAAAACTGCGCGCTGCCGTCTCTACTGAGCCTCAGAGACGCTTTGAGACAAGTGTTACAAAAATCAGAAAATGTGAAAAATTAGAGTGAAATTCCTTCAAACAAGCGAATTATCGCGAAACAACACCTGCTCGAATCCAACAAAAACTGCGCGCTGCCGTCTCTACTGAGCCTCAGAGACGCTTTGAGACAAGTGTTACAAAAACCAAAGAATGTCGTAAATTAGAGTGAAATTGCTTCAAACAAGCGAATTATCGCGAAACAACACCTGCTCGAATCCAACAAAAACTGTTCCCTGCCGTCTCTACTGAGCCTCAGAGACGCTTTGAGGCAAGTGTTACAAAAATCAGAGAATGTCAAAAATTAGAGTGAAATTGCTTCAGACAAGCGAATTATCGCGAAACAACACCTTCTCGAATCCGACAAAAACTATGCCTTGCCGACCCTATTTAGCCTCACAGACGTTTTGAGACAAGTGTTACAAAAATCAGAGAATGTCGTAAATTAGAGTGAAATTGCTTCAAACAAGCGAATTATCGCGAAACAACACCTGCTGGAATCCAACAAATACTGTGCCCTGCTGTCTCTACCGAGCCTCAGAGACGCTTTGAGGCAAGTGTTACAAAAATCAGAGAACGTCATAAATTAGAGTGAAATTGCTTCAAACAAGCGAATTATCGCGAAACAACACCTGCTCGAATCCGACAAAAACTTTGCCCTGCCGCATTTATTTACCCTCAGAGATGGTTTGAAACAATTGTTACAGAAATCAGACAATGTCAAAAATTAGAGTGAAATTGCTTCAAACAAGCGAATTATCGCGAAACAACACCTGCTCGAATCCAACAAAAACTGCGCGCTGCCGTCTCTACTGAGCCTCAGAGACGCTTTGAGACAAGTGTTACAAAAACCAAAGAATGTCGTAAATTAGAGTGAAATTGCTTCAAACAAGCGAATTATCGCGAAACAACACCTGCTCGAATCCGACAAAAACTATATCCTGCCGACTCTATTTAGCCTCAGAGACGGTCTGAAACAATTGTTACAAAAATCAGAGAATGTGAAAAATTAGAGTGAAATTACTTCAAACAAGCGAATTATCGCGAAACAACACCTGCTCAAATCCGACAAAAACTGTGCCCTGCCGAGTCCATTTAGCCTCAGAGACGGTTTGAAACAATTGTTACAAAAATCAGAGAATGTGAAAAATTAGAGTGAAATTGCTTCAAATAAGCGAATTATCGCGAAACAACACCTGCTCGAATCCAACAAAAACTGTGCCCTGCCGCATTTATTTAGCCTCAGAGACGGTTTGAAACAATTGTTACAGAAATCAGAGAATGTCATAAATTAGGGTGAAATTGCTTCAAACAAGCGAATTATCGCGAAACAACACCTGCTCTAATCCAACAAAAACTGCGCGCTGCCGTCTCTACTGAGCCTCAGAGACGCTTTGAGACAATTGTTACAAAAATCAAAGAATGTCGTAAATTAGAGTGAAATTGCTTCAAACAAGCGAATTATCGCGAAACAACACCTGCTTGAATCCAACAAAAACTGTGCCCTGCTGTCTCTACCGAGCCTCAGAGACGCTTTGAGACAAGTGTTACAAAAATCAAAGAATGTCGTAAATTAGAGTGAAATTGCTTCAAACAAGCGAATTATCGCGAAACAACACCTGCTCGAATCCAACAAAAACTGTGCCCTGCCGTCTCTACTGAGCCTCAGAGACGCTTTGAGACAAGTGTTACAAAAATCAAAGAATGTCGTAAATTAGACTGAAATTGCTTCAAACAAGCGAATTATCGCGAAACAACACCTGCTCAAATCCAACAAAAACTGCGCGCTGCCGTCTCTACTGAGCCTCAGAGACGCTTTGAGACAAGTGTTACAAAAATCAAAGAATGTCGTAAATTAGGGTGAAATTGCTTCAAACAAGCGAATTATCGCGAAACAGCACCTGCTTGAATCCAACAAAACCTGTGCCCTGCTGTCTCTACCGAGCCTCAGAGACGCTTTGAGGCAAGTGTTACAAAAATCAGAGAATGTCATAAATTAGAGTGAAATTGCTTCAAACAAGCGAATTATCGCGAAACAACACCTGCTCGAATCCGACAAAAACTTTGCCCTGCCGCATTTATTTAGCCTCAGAGACGGTTTGAAACAATTGTTACAGAAACCAGACAATGTCAAAAATTAGAGTGAAATTGCTTCAAACAAGCGAATTATCGCGAAACAACACCTGCTCGAATCCAACAAAAACTGCGCGCTGCCGTCTCTACTGAGCCTCAGAGACGCTTTGAGACAAGTGTTACAAAAACCAAAGAATGTCGTAAATTAGAGTGAAATTGCTTCAAACAAGCGAATTATCGCGAAACAACTCCTGCTCGAATCCAACAAAAACTATGCCCTGCCGACCCTATTTAGCCTTAGAGACGCTTTGAGACAAGTGTTACAAAAATCAGAAAATGTAAATTAGAATGAAATTGCTTCAAACAAGCGAATTATCGCGAAACAACACCTGCTCGAATCCGACAGAAACTGTGCCCTGCCGAGTCCATTTAGCCTCAGAGACGGTTTGAAACAATTGTTACAAAAATCAGAGAACGTGAAAAATTAGAGTGAAATTGCTTCAAATAAGCGAATTATCGCGAAACAACACCTGCTCGAATCCAACAAAAACTGCGCGCTGCCGTCTCTACTGAGCCTCAGAGACGCTTTGAGACAAGTGTTACAAAAACCAAAGAATGTCGTAAATTAGAGTGAAATTGCTTCAAACAAGCGAATTATCGCGAAACAACACCTGCTCGAATCCGACAAAAACTTTGCCCTGCCGCATTTATTTAGCCTCAGAGACGGTTTGAAACAATTGTTACAGAAATCAGACAATGTCAAAAATTAGAGTGAAATTGCTTCAAACAAGCGAATTATCGCGAAACAACACCTGCTCGAATCCAACAAAAACTGCGCGCTGCCGTCTCTACTGAGCCTCAGAGACGCTTTGAAAGAAGTGTTACAAAAACCAAAGAATGTCGTAAATTAGAGTGAAATTGCTTCAAAAAAGCGAATTATCGCAAAACAACACCTTCTCGAATCCGACAAAAACTATATCCTGCCGACTCTATTTAGCCTCAGAGACGGTTTGAAACAATTGTTACAAATATCAGAGAATGTGAAAAATTAGAGTGAAATTGCTTCAAACAAGCGAATTATCGCGAAACAACACCTGCTCCAATCCGACAAAAACTGTGCCCTGCCGAGTCCATTTAGCCTCAGAGACGGTTTGAAACAATTGTTACAAAAATCAGAGAATGTGAAAAATTAGAGTGAAATTGCTTCAAATAAGCAAATTATTGCGAAACAACACCTGCTCGAATCCAACAAAAACTGTGCCCTGCCGCATTTATTTAGCCTCAGAGACTGTTTGAAACAATTGTTACAGAAATCAGACAATGTCAAAAATTATAGTGAAATTGCTTCAAACAAGCGAATTCTCGCGAAACAACACCTGCTCGAATCCAACAAAAACTGCGTCCTGGTGTCTCTACTGATCCTCAGAGACGGTTTGAAACAATTGTTACAGAAATCAGACAATGTCAAAAGTTAGAGTGAAATTGATTCAAACAAGCGAATTATCGCGAAACAACACCTGCTCGAATCCAACAAAAACTGCGCGCTGCCGTCTATACTGAGCCTCAGAGACGCTTTGAGACAAGTGTTACAAAAACCAAAGAATGTCGTAAATTAGAGTGAAATTGCTTCAAACAAGCGAATTATCCCGAAACAACACCTGCTCGAATCCAACAAAAACTGTTCCCTGCCGTCTCTACTGAGCCTCAGAGACGCTTTGAGACAAGTGTTACAAAAATCAGAGAATGTCAAAAATTAGAGTGAAATTGCTTCAGACAAGCGAATTATCGCGAAACAACACCTCGAATCCGACAAAAACTATGCCCTGCCGACCCTATTTAGCCTCAGAGACGCTTTGAGACAAGTGTTACAAAAATCAGAGAATGTCGTAAATTAGAGTGAAATTGCTTCAAACAAGCGAATTATCGCGAAACAACACCTTCTCGAATCCGACAAAAACTATATCCTGCCGACTCTATTTAGCCTCAGAGACGGTTTGAAACAATTGTTACAAAAATCAGAGAATGTGAAAAATTAGAGTGAAATTGCTTCAAACAAGCGAATTATCGCGAAACAACACCTGCTCGAATCCGACAAAAACTGTGCCCTGCCGAGTCCATTTAGCCTCAGAGACGGTTTGAAACAATTGTTACAAAAATCAGAGAATGTGAAAAATTAGAGTGAAATTGCTTCAAATAAGCGAATTATCGCGAAACAACACCTGCTCGAATCCAACAAAAACTGTGCCCTGCCGCATTTATTTAGCCTCAGAGACGGTTTGAAACAATTGTTACAGAAATCAGACAATGTCAAAAATTAGAGTGAAATTGCTTCAAACAAGCGAATTCTCGCGAAACAACACCTGCTCGAATCCAACAAAAACTGCGTCCTGGTGTCTCTACTGATCCTCAGAGACGCTTTGAGACAAGCGTTACAAAAATCAGAGAATGTCAAAAATTAGAGTGAAATTCCTTCAAACAAGCGAATTATCGCGAAACAACACCTGCTCGAATCCAAAAAAAACTGCGCCCTGCCGTCTCTACTGAGCCTCAGAGACGTTTTGAGACAATTGTTACAAAAATCAGAGAATGTCAAAAATTAGAGTGAAATGGCTTCAAACAAGCGAATTATCGCGAAACAACACCTGCTGGAATCCAACAAAAACTGCCCTGCTGTCTCTACTGAGCCTCAGAGACGCTTTGAGACAAGTGTTACAAAAATCAGAGAATGTCAAAAATTAGAGTGAAATTGCTTCAAACAAGCGAATTATCGCGAAACAACACCTGCTCGAATCCAACAAAAACTGTGCCCTGCTGTCTCTACTGAGCCTCAGAGACGCTTTGAGACAAGTGTTACAAAAATCAAAGAATGTAAATGAGAGTGAAATTGCTTCAAACAAGCGAATTATCGCGAAACAACACCTGCTCGAATCCAACAAAAACTGTGCCCTGCCGTCTCTACTGAGCCTCAGAGACGCTTTGAGACAAGTGTTACAAAAATCAAAGAATGTCGTTAATTAGACTGAAATTGCTTCAAACAAGCGAATTATCGCGAAACACCTGCTCGAATCCAAAAAAACTGTGCCCTGCCGTCTCTACTGAGCCTCAGAGACGCTTTGAGACAAGTGTTACAAAAATCAGAGAATGTCAAAAATTATTGTGAAATTGCTTCAAACTTGCGAATTATCGCGAAACAACTTCTCCAATCCGACAAAAACTACGCCCTGCCGACTCTATTTAGCCTCAGAGACGGTTTGAAACAATTGTTACAAAAATCAGAGAATGTGAAAAATTAGAGTGAAATTGCTTCAAACAAGCGAATTATCGCGAAACAACACCTGCTCGAACCCAACAAAAACTGCGCGCTGCCGTCTCTACTGAGCCTCAGAGACGCTTTGAGACAAGTGTTACAAAAATCAGAGAATGTGAAAAATTAGAGTGAAATTGCTTCAAACAAGCGAATTATCGCGAGACAACACCTGCTCGAATCCAACAAAAACTGCGCGCTGCCGTCTCTACTGAGCCTCAGAGACGCTTTGAGACAAGTGTTACAAAAATCAAAGAATGTCGTAAATTAGGGTGAAATTGCTTCAAACAAGCGAATTATCGCGAAACAACACCTGCTTGAATCCAACAAAAACTGTGCCCTGCTGTCTCTACCGAGCCTCAGAGACGCTTTGAGGCAAGTGTTACAAAAATCAGAGAATGTCATAAATTAGAGTGAAATTGCTTCAAACAAGCGAATTATCGCGAAACAACACCTGCTCGAATCCGACAAAAACTTTGCCCTGCCGCATTTATTTAGCCTCAGAGACGCTTTGAGACAAGTGTTACAAAAATCAGAGAATGTCGTAAATTAGAGTGAAATTGCTTCAAACAAGCAAATTATCGCGAAACAACACCTTCTCGAATCCGACAAAAACTATATCCTGCCGACTCTATTTAGCCTCAGAGACGGTTTGAAACAATTGTTACAAAAATCAGAGAATGTGAAAAATTAGAGTGAAATTGCTTCAAACAAGCGAATTATCGCCAAACAACACCTGCTCGAATCCGACAAAAACTGTGCCCTGCCGAGTCCATTTAGCCTCAGAGACGGTTTGAAACAATTGTTACAAAAATCAGAGAATGTGAAAATTTAGAGTGAAATTGCTTCAAATAAGCGAATTATCGCGAAACAACACCTGCTCGAATCCAACAAAAACTGTGCCCTGCCGTATTTATTTAGCCTCGAGACGGTTTGAAACAATTGTTACAGAAATCAGACAATGTCAAAAATTAGAGTGAAATTGCTTCAAACAAGCGAATTCTCGCGAAACAACACCTGCTCGAATCCAACAAAAACTGCGTCCTGGTGTCTCTACTGATCCTCAGAGACGCTTTGAGACAAGCGTTACAAAAATCAGAGAATGTCAAAAATTAGAGTGAAATTGCTTCAAACAAGCGAATTATCGCGAAACACCCTCTCGAATCCGACAAAAACTATGCCCTGCCGACTCTATTTAGCCTCAGTGACGGTTTCAAACAATTGTTACAAAAATCAGAGAATGTGAAAAATTAGAGTGAAATTGCTTCAAACAAGCGAATTATCGCGAAACAACACCTGCTCAAATCCAACAAAAACTGCCGTCTGCCGTCTCTACTGAGCCTCAGAGACGCTTTGAGACAAGTGTTACAAAAATCAGAGAATGTCAAAAATTAGAGTGAAATTGCTTCAAACAAGCGAATTATCGCGAAACAACACCTTCTCGAATCCGACAAAAACTATGCCCTGCCGACTCTATTTAGCCTCAGTGAAACCTCAGTGACGGTTTCAAACAATTGTTACAAAAATCAGAGAATGTGAAAAATTAGAGTGAAATTGCTTCAAACAAGCGAATTATCGCGAAACAACACCTGCTCAAATCCAACAAAAACTGCCGTCTGCCGTCTCTACTGAGCCTCAGAGACGCTTTGAGACAAGTGTTACAAAAATCAGAGAATGTCAAAAATTAGAGTGAAATTCCTTCAAACAAGCGAATTATCGCGAAACAACACCTGCTCGAATCCAACAAAAACTGCCATCTGCCGTCTCTACTGAGCCTCAGAGACGCTTTGAGACAAGTGTTACAAAAATCAGAGAATGTCAAAAATTAGAGTGAAATTGCTTCAAACAAGCGAATTATCGCGAAACACCCTCTCGAATCCGACAAAAACTATGCCCTGCCGACTCTATTTAGCCTCAGTGACGGTGAAAATCAGAGAATGTGAAAAATTAGAGTGAAATTGCTTCAAACAAGCGAATTATCGCGAAACAACACCTGCTCGAATCCAACAAAAACTGTGCCCTGCTGTCGCTACTGAGCCTCAGAGACGCTTTGAGACAGGTGTTACAAAAATCAAAGAATGTCGTAAATTAGAGTGAAATTGCTTCAAACAAGCGAATTATCGCGAAACAACACCTGCTCGAATCCAACAAAAACTGCACCCTGCCGTCTCTACTGATCCTCAGAGACCCTTTGAGACAAGTGTTACAAAAATCAGAGAATGTCAAAAATTAGAGTGAAATTGCTTCACACAAGCGAATTATCGCGAAACCACACCTGCTGAATCCGACAAAAAATATGCCCTGCCAACTCTATTTAGCCTCAGAGACGGTTTGAAACAATTGTTACAAAAATCAGAGAATGTGAAGAATTAGAGTGAAATTGCTTCAAATAAGCGAAATATCGCGAGACAACACCTGCTTGAATCCAACAAAAACTGCGCCCTGCCATCTCTACTGAGCCTCAGAGACCCTTTGAGACAAGTGTTACAAAAATCAGAGAATGTCAAAAATTAGAGTGAAATTGCTTCAAATAAGCGAATTATCGCGAAACAACACCTGCTTGAATCCAACAAAAACTGTGCCCTGCTGTCTCTACCGAGCCTCAGAGACGCTTTAGACAAGTGTTACAAAAATCAGAGAATGTCATAAATTAGAGTGAAATTGCTTCAAACAAGCGAATTATCGCGAAACAACACCTGCACGAATCCGACAGAAACTTTGCCCTTCCGCATTTATTTAGCCTCAGAGACGGTTTGAAACAATTGTTACAAATATCAGACAATGTCAAAAATTTGAGTGAAATTGCTTCAAACAGGCGAATTATCGCGAAACAACACCTGCTCGAATCCAAAAAAAACTGCGCCCTGCCGTCTCTACTGAGCCTCAGAGACGTTTTGAGACAAGTGTTACAAAAATCAGAGAATGTCAAAAATTAGAGTGAAATGGCTTCAAACAAGCGAATTATCGCGAAACAACACCTGCTGGAATCCAACAAAAACTGTGCCCTGCTGTCTCTACTGAGCCTCAGAGACGCTTTGAGACAAGTGTTACAAAAATCAAACGATGTCGTAAATTAGAGTGAAATTGCTTCAAACAAGCGAATTATCGCGAAACAACACCTGCTCGAATCCAACAAAAACTGTGCCCTGCCGCCTCTACTGAGCCTCAGAGACGCTTTGAGACAAGTGTTACAAAAAACAGAGAATGTCAAAAATTATTGTGAAATTGCTTCAAACTTGCGAATTATCGCGAAACAACAACTTCTCGAATCCGACAAAATCTATGCCCTGCCGACTCTATTTAGCCTCAGAGACGGTTTGAAACAATTGTTACAAAAATCAGAGAATGTGAAAAATTAGAGTGAAATTGCTTCAAACAAGCGAATTATCGCGAAACAACACCTGCTCGAATCAAACAAAAACTGTGCCCTGCTGTCTCTACTGAGCCTCAGAGACGCTTTGAGACAAGTGTTACAAAAATCAAAGAATGTCGTAAATTAGAGTGAAATTGCTTCAAACAAGCGAATTATCGCGAAACAACACCTGCTCGAATCCAACAAAAACTGTGCCCTGCCGTCTCTACTGAGCCTCAGAGACGCTTTGAGACAAGTGTTACAAAAATCAGAGAATGTCCTAAATTAGGGTGAAATTGCTTCAAACAAGCGAATTATCGCGAAACAACACCTGCTCGAATCCGACAAAAGCTGTGCCCTGCCGCATTTATTTAGCCTCAGAGACGGTTTGAAACAATTGTTACATAAATCAGAGATTGTGAAAAATTAGAGTGAAATTGCTTCAAATCAGCGAATCATCGCGAAACAACACCTGCTTGAATCCAACAAAAACTGTGCCCTGCTGTATCTACCGAGCCTCAGAGACGCTTTGAGACAAGTGTTACAAAAATCAGAGAATGTCATAAATTAGAGTGAAATTGCTTCAACAAGCGAATTATCGCGAAACAACACCTGCTTGAATCCAACAAAAACTGTGCCCGGCTGTCTCAACCGAGCCTCAGAGACGCTTTGAGGCAAGTGTTACAAAAATCAGAGAATGTCATAAATTAGAGTGAAATTGCTTCAAACAAGCGAATTATCGCGAAACAACACCTGCTCGAATCCGACAAAAACTTTGCCCTGCCGCATTTATTTAGCCTCAGAGACGGTTTGAAACAATTGTTACAGAAATCAGACAATGTCAAAAATTAGAGTGAAATTGCTTCAAACAAGCGAATTATCGCGAAACAACACCTGCTCGAATCCAACAAAAACTGTTCCCTGCCGTCTCTACTGAGCCTCAGAGACGCTTTGAGACAAGTGTTACAAAAATCAGAGAATGTCAAAAATTAGAGTGAAATTGCTTCAGACAAGCGAATTATCGCGAAACAACACCTTCTCGAATCCGACAAAAACTATGCCCTGCCGACCCTATTTAGCCTCAGAGACGCTTTGAGACAAGTGTTACAAAAATCAGAGAATGTCGTAAATTAGAGTGAAATTGCTTCAAACAAGCGAATTATCGCGAAACAACACCTTCTCGAATCCGACAAAAACTATATCCTGCCGACTCTATTTAGCCTCAGAGACGGTTTGAAACAATTGTTACAAAAATCAGAGAATGTGAAAAATTAGAGTGAAATTGCTTCAAACAAGCGAATTATCGCGAAACAACACCTGCTCGAATCCGACAAAAACTGTGCCCTGCCGAGTCCATTTAGCCTCAGAGACGGTTTGAAACAATTGTTACAAAAATCAGAGAATGTGAAAAATTAGAGTGAAATTGCTTCAAATAAGCGAATTATCGCGAAACAACACCTGCTCGAATCCAACAAAAACTGTGCCCTGCCGCATTTATTTAGCCTCAGAGACGGTTTGAAACAATTGTTACAGAAATCAGACAATGTCAAAAATTAGAGTGAAATTGCTTCAAACAAGCGAATTCTCGCGAAACAACACCTGCTCGAATCCAACAACAACTGCGTCCTGGTGTCTCTACTGATCCTCAGAGACGCTTTGAGACAAGCGTTACAAAAATCAGAGAATGTCAAAAATTAGAGTGAAATTGCTTCAAACAAGCGAATTATCGCGAAACAACACCTGCTCGAATCCAACAAAAACTGTTCCCTGCCGTCTCTACTGAGCCTCAGAGACGCTTTGAGACAAGTGTTACAAAAATCAGAGAATGTCAAAAATTAGAGTGAAATTGCTTCAGACAAGCGAATTATCGCGAAACAACACCTTCTCGAATCCGACAAAAACTATGCCCTGCCGACCCTATTTAGCCTCAGAGACGCTTTGAGACAAGTGTTACAAAAATCAGAGAATGTCGTAAATTAGAGTGAAATTGCTACAAACAAGCGAATTATCGCGAAACAACACCTTCTCGAATCCGACAAAAACTATATCCTGCCGACTCTATTTAGCCTCAGAGACGGTTTGAAACAATTGTTACAAAAATCAGAGAATGTGAAAATTTAGAGTGAAATTGCTTCAAACAAGCGAATTATCGCGAAACAACACCTGCTCGAATCCGACAAAAACTGTGCCCTGCCGAGTCCATTTAGCCTCAGAGACGGTTTGAAACAATTGTTAAAAAAATCAGAGAATGTGAAAAATTAGAGTGAAATTGCTTCAAATAAGCGAATTATCGCGAAACAACACCTGCTCGAATCCAACAAAAACTGTGCCCTGCCGCATTTATTTAGCCTCAGAGACGGTTTGAAACAATTGTTACAGAAATCAGACAATGTCAAAAATTAGCGTGAAATTGCTTCAAACAAGCGAATTCTCGCGAAACAACACCTGCTCGAATCCAACAAAAACTGCGTCCTGGTGTCTCTACTGATCCTCAGAGACGCTTTGAGACAAGCGTTACAAAAATCAGAGAATGTCAAAAATTAGACTGAAATTCCTTCAAACAAGCGAATTATCGCGAAACAACACCTGCTCGAATCCAACAAAAACTGCCGTCTGCCGTCTCTACTGAGCCTCAGAGACGCTTTGAGGCAAGTGTTACAAAAATCAGAGAATGTCAAAAATTAGAGTGAAATTGCTTCAAACAAGCGAATTATCGCGAAACACCCTCTCGAATCCGACAAAAACTATGCCCTGCCGACTCTATTTAGCCTCAGTGACGGTTTCAAACAATTGTTACAAAAATCAGAGAATGTGAAAAATTAGAGTGAAATTGCTTCAAACAAGCGAATTATCGCGAAATAACACCTGCTCGAGTCCAACAAAAACTGTGCCCTGCCGAGTCCATTTAGCCTCAGAGACGGTTTGAAACAATTGTTACAAAAATCAGAGAATGTGAAAAATTAGAGTGAAATTGCTTCAAATAAGCGAATTATGGCGAAACAACACCTGCTCGAATCCAACAAAAACTGTGCCCTGCCGCATTTATTTAGCCTCAGAGACGGTTTGAAACAATTGTTACAGAAATCAGACAATGTCAAAAATTAGAGTGAAATTGCTTCAAACAAGCGAATTCTCGCGAAACAACACCTGCTCGAATCCAACAAAAACTGCGTCCTGGTGTCTCTACTGATCCTCAGAGACGCTTTGAGACAAGCGTTACAAAAATCAGAGAATGTCAAAAATTAGAGTGAAATTCCTTCAAACAAGCGAATTATCGCGAAACAACACCTGCTCGAATCCGACAAAAACTTTGCCCTGCCGCATTTATTTAGCCTCAGAGACGGTTTGAAACAATTGTTACAGAAATCAGACAATGTCAAAAATTAGAGTGAAATTGCTTCAAACAAGCGAATTATCGCGAAACAACACCTGCTCGAATCCAACAAAAACTGTTCCCTGCCGTCTCTACTGAGCCTCAGAGACGCTTTGAGACAAGTGTTACAAAAATCAGAGAATGTCAAAAATTAGAGTGAAATTGCTTCAGACAAGCGAATTATCGCGAAACAACACCTTCTCGAATCCGACAAAAACTATGCCCTGCCGACCCTATTTAGCCTCAGAGACGCTTTGAGACAAGTGTTACAAAAATTAGAGAATGTCGTAAATTAGAGTGAAATTGCTTCAAACAAGCGAATTATCGCGAAACAACACCTTCTCGAATCCGACAAAAACTATATCCTGCCGACTCTATTTAGCCTCAGTGACGGTTTCAAACAATTGTTACAAAAATCAGAGAATGTGAAAAATTAGAGTGAAATTGCTTCAAACAAGCGAATTATCGCGAAATAACACCTGCTCGAATCCCACAAAAACTGTGCCCTGCCGAGTCCATTTAGCCTCAGAGACGGTTTGAAACAATTGTTACAAAAATCAGAGAATGTGAAAAATTAGAGTGAAATTGCTTCAAATAAGCGAATTATGGCGAAACAACACCTGCTCGAATCCAACAAAAACTGTGCCCTGCCGCATTTATTTAGCCTCAGAGACGGTTTGAAACAATTGTTACAGAAATCAGACAATGTCAAAAATTAGAGTGAAATTGCTTCAAACAAGCGAATTCTCGCGAAACAACACCTGCTCGAATCCAACAAAAACTGCGTCCTGGTGTCTCTACTGATCCTCAGAGACGCTTTGAGACAAGCGTTACAAAAATCAGAGAATGTCAAAAATTAGAGTGAAATTCCTTCAAACAAGCGAATTATCGCGAAATAACACCTGCTCGAATCCAACAAAAACTGTGCCCTGCTGTCGCTACTGAGCCTCAGAGACGCTTTGAGACTAGTGTTACAAAAATCAAAGAATGTCGTAAATTAGAGTGAAATTGCTTCAAACAAGCGAATTATCGCGAAACAACACCTGCTCGAATCCAACAAAAACTGCCGTCTGCCGTCTCTAATGAGCCTCAGAGACCCTTTGAGACAAGTGTTACAAAAATCAGAGAATGTCAAAAATTAGAGTGAAATTGCTTCACACAAGCGAATTATCGCGAAACCACACCTGCTCGAATCCGACAAAAAATATGCCCTGCCAACTCTATTTAGCCTCAGAGACGGTTTGAAACAATTGTTACAAAAATCAGAGAATGTGAAGAATTAGAGTCAAATTGCTTCAAATAAGCGAAATATCGCGAGACAACACCTGCTTGAATCCAACAAAAACTGCGCCCTGCCATCTCTACTGAGCCTCAGAGACCCTTTGAGACAAGTGTTACAAAAATCAGAGAATGTCAAAAATTAGAGTGAAATTGCTTCAAATAAGCGAATTATCGCGAAACAACACCTGCTTGAATCCAACAAAAACTGTGCCCTGCTGTCTCTACCGAGCCTCAGAGACGCTTTAGACAAGTGTTACAAAAATCAGAGAATGTCATAAATTAGAGTGAAATTGCTTCAAACAAGCGAATTATCGCGAAACAACACCTGCACGAAACCGACAGAAACTTTGCCCTTCCGCATTTATTTAGCCTCAGAGACGGTTTGAAACAATTGTTACAAATATCAGACAATGTCAAAAATTTGAGTGAAATTGCTTCAAACAAGCGAATTATCGCGAAACAACACCTGCTCGAATCCAAAAAAAACTGCGCCCTGCCGTCTCTACTGAGCCTCAGAGACGTTTTGAGACAAGTGTTACAAAAATCAGAGAATGTCAAAAATTAGAGTGAAATGGCTGCAAACAAGCGAATTATCGCGAAACAACAACTTCTCGAATCCGACAAAATCTATGCCCTGCCGACTCTATTTAGCCTCAGAGACGGTTTGAAACAATTGTTACAAAAATCAGAGAATGTCAAAAGTTAGAGTGAAATTGCTTCAAACAAGCGAATTATCGCGAAACAACACCTGCTCGAATCCAACAAAAACTGTGCCCTGCCGTCTCTACTGAGCCTCAGAGACGCTTTGAGACAAGTGTTACAAAAATCAAAGAATGTCGTAAATTAGAGTGAAATTGCTTCAAACAAGCGAATTATCGCGAAACAACACCTGCTCGAATCCAACAAAAACTGTGCCCTGCCGTCTCTACTGAGCCTCAGAGACGCTTTGAGACAAGTGTTACAAAAATCAAGGAATGTCCTAAATTAGGGTGAAATTGCTTCAAACAAGCGAATTATCGCGAAACAACACCTGCTCGAATCCGACAAAAGCTGTGCCCTGCCGCATATATTTAGCCTCAGATACGGTTTGAAACAATTGTTACATAAATCAGAGATTGTGAAAAATTAGAGTGAAATTGCTTCAAATCAGCGAATCATCGCGAAACAACACCTGCTTGAATCCAACAAAAACTGTGCCCTGCTGTCTCTACCGAGCCTCAGAGACGCTTTGAGACAAGTGTTACAAAAATCAGAGAATGTCGTAAATTAGAGTGAAATTGCTTCAAACAAGCGAATTATCGCGAAACAACACCTTCTCGAATCCGACAAAAACTATATCCTGCCGACTCTATTTAGCCTCAGAGACGGTTTGAAACAATTGTTACAAAAATCAGAGAATGTGAAAAATTAGAGTGAAATTGCTTCAAACAAGCGAATTATCGCGAAACAACACCTGCTCGAATCCGACAAAAACTGTGCCCTGCCGAGTCCATTTAGCCTCAGAGACGGTTTGAAACAATTGTTACAAAAATCAGAGAATGTGAAAAATTAGAGTGAAATTGCTTCAAATAAGCGAATTATCGCGAAACAACACCTGCTCGAATCCAACAAAAACTGTGCCCTGCCGCATTTATTTAGCCTCAGAGACGGTTTGAAACAATTGTTACAGAAATCAGACAATGTCAAAAATTAGAGTGAAATTGCTTCAAACAAGCGAATTCTCGCGAAACAACACCTGCTCGAATCCAACAAAAACTGCGTCCTGGTGTCTCTACTGATCCTCAGAGACGCTTTGAGACAAGCGTTACAAAAATCAGAGAATGTCAAAAATTAGACTGAAATTCCTTCAAACAAGCGAATTATCGCGAAACAACACCTGCTCGAATCCAACAAAAACTGCCGTCTGCCGTCTCTACTGAGCCTCAGAGACGCTTCGAGGCAAGTGTTACAAAAATCAGAGAATGTCAAAAATTAGAGTGAAATTGCTTCAAACAAGCGAATTATCGCGAAACACCCTCTCGAATCCGACAAAAACAATGCCCTGCCGACTCTATTTAGCCTCAGTGACGGTTTCAAACAATTGTTACAAAAATCAGAGAATGTGAAAAATTAGAGTGAAATTGCTTCAAACAAGCGAATTATCGCGAAATAACACCTGCTCGAATCCAACAAAAACTGTGCCCTGCCGAGTCCATTTAGCCTCAGAGACGGTTTGAAACAATTGTTACAAAAATCAGAGAATGTGAAAAATTAGAGTGAAATTGCTTCAAATAAGCGAATTATGGCGAAACAACACCTGCTCGAATCCAACAAAAACTGTGCCCTGCCGCATTTATTTAGCCTCAGAGACGGTTTGAAACAATTGTTACAGAAATCAGACAATGTCAAAAATTAGAGTGAAATTGCTTCAAACAAGCGAATTCTCACGAAACAACACCTGCTCGAATCCAACAAAAACTGCGTCCTGGTGTCTCTACTGATCCTCAGAGACGCTTTGAGACAAGCGTTACAAAAATCAGAGAATGTCAAAAATTAGAGTGAAATTCCTTCAAACAAGCGAATTATCGCGAAATAACACCTGCTCGAATCCAACAAAAACTGTGCCCTGCTGTCGCTACTGAGCCTCAGAGACGCTTTGAGACAAGTGTTACAAAAATCAAAGAATGTCGTAAATTAGAGTGAAATTGCTTCAAACAAGCGAATTCTCGCGAAACAACACCTGCTCGAATCCAACAAAAACTGCGTCCTGGTGTCTCTACTGATCCTCAGAGACGCTTTGAGACAAGCGTTACAAAAATCAGAGAATGTCAAAAATTAGAGTGAAATTCCTTCAAACAAGCGAATTATCGCGAAACAACACCTTCTCGAATCCGACAAAAACTATGCCCTGCCGACCCTATTTAGCCTCAGAGACGCTTTGAGACAAGTGTTACAAAAATCAGAGAATGTCGTAAATTAGACGGAAATTGCTTCAAACAAGCGAATTATCGCGAAACAACACCTTCTCGAATCCGACAAAAACTATATCCTGCCGACTCTATTTAGCCTCAGAGACGGTTTGAAACAATTGTTACAAAAATCAGAGAATGTGAAAAATTAGAGTGAAATTGCTTCAAACAAGCGAATTATCGCGAAACAACACCTGCTCGAATCCGACAAAAACTGTGCCCTGCCGAGTCCATTTAGCCTCAGAGACGGTTTGAAACAATTGTTACAAAAATCAGAGAATGTGAAAAATTAGAGTGAAATTGCTTCAAATAAGCGAATTATCGCGAAACAACACCTGCTCGAATCCAACAAAAACTGTGCCCTGCCGCATTTATTTAGCCTCAGAGACGGTTTGAAACAATTATTACAGAAATCAGACAATGTCAAAAATTAGAGTGAAATTGCTTCAAACAAGCGAATTCTCGCGAAACAAAACCTGCTCGAATCCAACAAAAACTGCGTCCTGGTGTCTCTACTGATCCTCAGAGACGCTTTGAGACAAGCGTTACAAAAATCAGAGAATGTCAAAAATTAGAGTGAAATTCCTTCAAACAAGCGAATTATCGCGAAACAACACCTGCTCGAATCCGACAAAAACTTTGCCCTGCCGCATTTATTTAGCCTCAGAGACGGTTTGAAACAATTGTTACAGAAATCAGACAATGTCAAAAATTAGAGTGAAATTGCTTCAAACAAGCGAATTATCGCGAAACAACACCTGCTCGAATCCAACAAAAACTTTTCCCTGCCGTCTCTACTGAGCCTCAGAGACGCTTTGAGACAAGTGTTACAAAAATCAGAGAATGTCAAAAATTAGAGTGAAATTGCTTCAGACAAGCGAATTATCGCGAAACAACACCTTCTCGAATCCGACAAAAACTATGCCCTGCCGACCCTATTTAGCCTCAGAGACGCTTTGAGACAAGTGTTACAAAAATCAGAGAATGTCGTAAATTAGAGTGAAATTGCTTCAAACAAGCGAATTATCGCGAAACAACACCTTCTCGAATCCGACAAAAACTATATCCTGCCGACTCTATTTAGCCTCAGAGACGGTTTGAAACAATTGTTACAAAAATCAGAGAATGTGAAAAATTAGAGTGAAATTGCTTCAAACAAGCGAATTATCGCGAAACAACACCTGCTCGAATCCGGCAAAAACTGTGCCCTGCCGAGTCCATTTAGCCTCAGAGACGGTTTGAAACAATTGTTACAAAAATCAGAGAATGTGAAAAATTAGAGTGAAATTGCTTCAAATAAGCGAATTATCGCGAAACAACACCTGCTCGAATCCAACAAAAACTGTGCCCTGCCGCATTTATTTAGCCTCAGAGACGGTTTGAAACAATTGTTACAGAAATCAGACAATGTCAAAAATTAGAGTGAAATTGCTTCAAACAAGCGAATTCTCGCGAAACAACACCTGCTCGAATCCAACAAAAACTGCGTCCTGGTGTCTCTACTGATCCTCAGAGACGCTTTGAGACAAGCGTTACAAAAATCAGAGAATGTCAAAAATTAGACTGAAATTCCTTCAAACAAGCGAATTATCGCGAAACAACACCTGCTCGAATCCAACAAAAACTGCCGTCTGCCGTCTCTACTGAGCCTCAGAGACGCTTTGAGGCAAGTGTTACAAAAATCAGAGAATGTCAAAAATTAGAGTGAAATTGCTTCAAACAAGCGAATTATCGCGAAACACCCTCTCGAATCCGACAAAAACTATGCCCTGCCGACTCTATTTAGCCTCAGTGACGGTTTCAAACAATTGTTACAAAAATCAGAGAATGTGAAAAATTAGAGTGAAATTGCTTCAAACAAGCGAATTATCGCGAAATAACACCTGCTCGAATCCAACAAAAACTGTGCCCTGCCGAGTCCATTTAGCCTCAGAGACGGTTTGAAACAATTGTTACAAAAATCAGAGAATGTGAAAAATTAGAGTGAAATTGCTTCAAATAAGCGAATTATGGCGAAACAACACCTGCTCGAATCCAACAAAAACTGTGCCCTGCCGCATTTATTTAGCCTCAGAGACGGTTTGAAACAATTGTTACAGAAATCAGACAATGTCAAAAATTAGAGTGAAATTGCTTCAAACAAGCGAATTCTCGCGAAACAACACCTGCTCGAATCCAACAAAAACTGCGTCCTGGTGTCTCTACTGATCCTCAGAGACGCTTTGAGACAAGCGTTACAAAAATCAGAGAATGTCAAAAATTAGAGTGAAATTCCTTCAAACAAGCGAATTATCGCGAAATAACACCTGCTCGAATCCAACAAAAACTGTGCCCTGCTGTCGCTACTGAGCCTCAGAGACGCTTTGAGACAAGTGTTACAAAAATCAAAGAATGTCGTAAATTAGAGTGAAATTGCTTCAAACAAGCGAATTATCGCGAAACAACACCTGCTCGAATCCAACAAAAACTGCCGTCTGCCGTCTCTACTGAGCCTCAGAGACCCTTTGAGACAAGTGTTACAAAAATCAGAGAATGTCAAAAATTAGAGTGAAATTGCTTCACACAAGCGAATTATCGCGAAACCACACCTGCTCGAATCCGACAAAAAATATGCCCTGCCAACTCTATTTAGCCTCAGAGACGGTTTGAAACAATTGTTACAAAAATCAGAGAATGTGAAGAATTAGAGTCAAATTGCTTCAAATAAGCGAAATATCGCGAGACAACACCTGCTTGAATCCAACAAAAACTGCGCCCTGCCATCTCTACTGAGCCTCAGAGACCCTTTGAGACAAGTGTTACAAAAATCAGAGAATGTCAAAAATTAGAGTGAAATTGCTTCAAATAAGCGAATTATCGCGAAACAACACCTGCTTGAATCCAACAAAAACTGTGCCCTGCTGTCTCTACCGAGCCTCAGAGACGCTTTAGACAAGTGTTACAAAAATCAGAGAATGTCATAAATTAGAGTGAAATTGCTTCAAACAAGCGAATTATCGCGAAACAACACCTGCACGAATCCGACAGAAACTTTGCCCTTCCGCATTTATTTAGCCTCAGAGACGGTTTGAAACAATTGTTACAAATATCAGACAATGTCAAAAATTTGAGTGAAATTGCTTCAAACAAGCGAATTATCGCGAAACAACACCTGCTCGAATCCAAAAAAAACTGCGCCCTGCCGTCTCTACTGAGCCTCAGAGACGTTTTGAGACAAGTGTTACAAAAATCAGAGAATGTCAAAAATTAGAGTGAAATGGCTTCAAACAAGCGAATTATCGCGAAACAACAACTTCTCGAATCCGACAAAATCTATGCCCTGCCGACTCTATTTAGCCTCAGAGACGGTTTGAAACAATTGTTACAAAAATCAGAGAATGTGAAAAATTAGAGTGAAATTGCTTCAAACAAGCGAATTATCGCGAAACAACACCTGCTCGAATCCAACAAAAACTGTGCCCTGCCGTCTCTACTGAGCCTCAGAGACGCTTTGAGACAAGTGTTACAAAAATCAAAGAATGTCGTAAATTAGAGTGAAATTGCTTCAAACAAGCGAATTATCGCGAAACAACACCTGCTCGAATCCAACAAAAACTGTGCCCTGCCGTCTCTACTGAGCCTCAGAGACGCTTTGAGACAAGTGTTACAAAAATCAGAGAATGTCCTAAATTAGGGTGAAATTGCTTCAAACAAGCGAATTATCGCGAAACAACACCTGCTCGAATCCGACAAAAGCTGTGCCCTGCCGCATATATTTAGCCTCAGATACGGTTTGAAACAATTGTTACATAAATCAGAGATTGTGAAAAATTAGAGTGAAATTGCTTCAAATCAGCGAATCATCGCGAAACAACACCTGCTTGAATCCAACAAAAACTGTGCCCTGCTGTCTCTACCGAGCCTCAGAGACGCTTTGAGACAAGTGTTACAAAAATCAGAGAATGTCATAAATTAGAGTGAAATTGCTTCAAACAAGCGAATTATCGCGAAATAACACCTGCTTGAATCCAACAAAAACTGTGCCCTGCTGTCTCTACCGAGCCTCAGAGACGCTTTGAGGCAAGTGTTACAAAAATCACAGAATGTCATAAATTAGAGTGAAATTGCTTCAAACAAGCGAATTATCGCGAAACAACACCTGCTCGAATCCGACAAAAACTTTGCCCTGCCGCATTTATTTAGCCTCAGAGACGGTTTGAAACAATTGTTACAGAAATCAGACAATGTCAAAAATTAGAGTGAAATTGCTTCAAACAAGCGAATTATCGCGAAACAACACCTGCTCGAATCCGACAAAAACTGTGCCCTGCCGAGTCCATTTAGCCTCAGAGACGGTTTGAAACAATTGTTACAAAAATCAGAGAATGTGAAAAATTAGAGTGAAATTGCTTCAAATAAGCGAATTATCGCGAAACAACACCTGCTCGAATCCAACAAAAACTGTGCCCTGCCGCATTTATTTAGCCTCAGAGACGGTTTGAAACAATTGTTACAGAAATCAGACAATGTCAAAAATTAGAGTGAAATTGCTTCAAACAAGCGAATTCTCGCGAAACAACACCTGCTCGAATCCAACAAAAACTGCGTCCTGGTGTCTCTACTGATCCTCAGAGACGCTTTGAGACAAGCGTTACAAAAGTCAGAGAATGTCAAAAATTAGACTGAAATTCCTTCAAACAAGCGAATTATCGCGAAACAACACCTGCTCGAATCCAACAAAAACTGCCGTCTGCCGTCTCTACTGAGCCTCAGAGACGCTTCGAGGCAAGTGTTACAAAAATCAGAGAATGTCAAAAATTAGAGTGAAATTGCTTCAAACAAGCGAATTATCGCGAAACACCCTCTCGAATCCGACAAAAACAATGCCCTGCCGACTCTATTTAGCCTCAGTGACGGTTTCAAACAATTGTTACAAAAATCAGAGAATGTGAAAAATTAGAGTGAAATTGCTTCAAACAAGCGAATTATCGCGAAATAACACCTGCTCGAATCCAACAAAAACTGTGCCCTGCCGAGTCCATTTAGCCTCAGAGACGGTTTGAAACAATTGTTACAAAAATCAGAGAATGTGAAAAATTAGAGTGAAATTGCTTCAAATAAGCGAATTATGGCGAAACAACACCTGCTCGAATCCAACAAAAACTGTGCCCTGCCGCATTTATTTAGCCTCAGAGACGGTTTGAAACAATTGTTACAGAAATCAGACAATGTCAAAAATTAGAGTGAAATTGCTTCAAACAAGCGAATTCTCGCGAAACAACACCTGCTCGAATCCAACAAAAACTGCGTCCTGGTGTCTCTACTGATCCTCAGAGACGCTTTGAGACAAGCGTTACAAAAATCAGAGAATGTCAAAAATTAGAGTGAAATTCCTTCAAACAAGCGAATTATCGCGAAATAACACCTGCTCGAATCCAACAAAAACTGTGCCCTGCTGTCGCTACTGAGCCTCAGAGACGCTTTGAGACAAGTGTTACAAAAATCAAAGAATGTCGTAAATTAGAGTGAAATTGCTTCAAACAAGCGAATTCTCGCGAAACAACACCTGCTCGAATCCAACAAAAACTGCGTCCTGGTGTCTCTACTGATCCTCAGAGACGCTTTGAGACAAGCGTTACAAAAATCAGAGAATGTCAAAAATTAGAGTGAAATTCCTTCAAACAAGCGAATTATCGCGAAATAACACCTGCTCGAATCCAACAAAAACTGTGCCCTGCTGTCGCTACTGAGCCTCAGAGACGCTTTGAGACAAGTGTTACAAAAATCAAAGAATGTCAAAAATTAGAGTGAAATTGCTTCAAACAAGCGAATTATCGCGAAACAACACCTTCTCGAATCCGACAAAAACTATGCCCTGCCGACCCTATTTAGCCTCAGAGACGCTTTGAGACAAGTGTTACAAAAATCAGAGAATGTCGTAAATTAGAGTGAAATTGCTTCAAACAAGCGAATTATCGCGAAACAACACCTCGAATCCGACAAAAACTATATCCTGCCGACTCTATTTAGCCTCAGAGACGGTTTGAAACAATTGTTACAAAAATCAGAGAATGTGAAAAATTAGAGTGAAATTGCTTCAAACAAGCGAATTATCGCGAAACAACACCTGCTCGAATCCGACAAAAACTGTGCCCTGCCGAGTCCATTTAGCCTCAGAGACGGTTTGAAACAATTGTTACAAAAATCAGAGAATGTGAAAAATTAGAGTGAAATTGCTTCAAATAAGCGAATTATCGCGAAACAACACCTGCTCGAATCCAACAAAAACTGTGCCCTGCCGCATTTATTTAGCCTCAGAGACGGTTTGAAACAATTGTTACAGAAATCAGACAATGTCAAAAATTAGAGTGAAATTGCTTCAAACAAGCGAATTCTCGCGAAACAAAACCTGCTCGAATCCAACAAAAACTGCGTCCTGGTGTCTCTACTGATCCTCAGAGACGCTTTGAGGCAAGCGTTACAAAAATCAGAGAATGTCAAAAATTAGAGTGAAATTCCTTCAAACAAGCGAATTATCGCGAAACAACACCTGCTCGAATCCAACAAAAACTGCCGTCTGCCGTCTCTACTGAGCCTCAGAGACGCTTCGAGGCAAGTGTTACAAAAATCAGAGAATGTCAAAAATTAGAGTGAAATTGCTTCAAACAAGCGAATTATCGCGAAACACCCTCTCGAATCCGACAAAAACAATGCCCTGCCGACTCTATTTAGCCTCAGTGACGGTTTCAAACAATTGTTACAAAAATCAGAGAATGTGAAAAATTAGAGTGAAATTGCTTCAAACAAGCGAATTATCGCGAAATAACACCTGCTCGAATCCAACAAAAACTGTGCCCTGCCGAGTCCATTTAGCCTCAGAGACGGTTTGAAACAATTGTTACAAAAATCAGAGAATGTGAAAAATTAGAGTGAAATTGCTTCAAATAAGCGAATTATGGCGAAACAACACCTGCTCGAATCCAACAAAAACTGTGCCCTGCCGCATTTATTTAGCCTCAGAGACGGTTTGAAACAATTGTTACAGAAATCAGACAATGTCAAAAATTAGAGTGAAATTGCTTCAAACAAGCGAATTCTCGCGAAACAACACCTGCTCGAATCCAACAAAAACTGCGTCCTGGTGTCTCTACTGATCCTCAGAGACGCTTTGAGACAAGCGTTACAAAAATCAGAGAATGTCAAAAATTAGAGTGAAATTCCTTCAAACAAGCGAATTATCGCGAAATAACACCTGCTCGAATCCAACAAAAACTGTGCCCTGCTGTCGCTACTGAGCCTCAGAGACGCTTTGAGACAAGTGTTACAAAAATCAAAGAATGTCGTAAATTAGAGTGAAATTGCTTCAAACAAGCGAATTCTCGCGAAACAACACCTGCTCGAATCCAACAAAAACTGCGTCCTGGTGTCTCTACTGATCCTCAGAGACGCTTTGAGACAAGCGTTACAAAAATCAGAGAATGTCAAAAATTAGAGTGAAATTCCTTCAAACAAGCGAATTATCGCGAAATAACACCTGCTCGAATCCAACAAAAACTGTGCCCTGCTGTCGCTACTGAGCCTCAGAGACGCTTTGAGACAAGTGTTACAAAAATCAAAGAATGTCAAAAATTAGAGTGAAATTGCTTCAAACAAGCGAATTATCGCGAAACAACACCTTCTCGAATCCGACAAAAACTATGCCCTGCCGACCCTATTTAGCCTCAGAGACGCTTTGAGACAAGTGTTACAAAAATCAGAGAATGTCGTAAATTAGAGTGAAATTGCTTCAAACAAGCGAATTATCGCGAAACAACACCTTCTCGAATCCGACAAAAACTATATCCTGCCGACTCTATTTAGCCTCAGAGACGGTTTGAAACAATTGTTACAAAAATCAGAGAATGTGAAAAATTAGAGTGAAATTGCTTCAAACAAGCGAATTATCGCGAAACAACACCTGCTCGAATCCGACAAAAACTGTGCCCTGCCGAGTCCATTTAGCCTCAGAGACGGTTTGAAACAATTGTTACAAAAATCAGAGAATGTGAAAAATTAGAGTGAAATTGCTTCAAATAAGCGAATTATCGCGAAACAACACCTGCTCGAATCCAACAAAAACTGTGCCCTGCCGCATTTATTTAGCCTCAGAGACGGTTTGAAATAATTGTTACAGAAATCAGACAATGTCAAAAATTAGAGTGAAATTGCTTCAAACAAGCGAATTCTCGCGAAACAAAACCTGCTCGAATCCAACAAAAACTGCGTCCTGGTGTCTCTACTGATCCTCAGAGACGCTTTGAGGCAAGCGTTACAAAAATCAGAGAATGTCAAAAATTAGAGTGAAATTCCTTCAAACAAGCGAATTATCGCGAAACAACACCTGCTCGAATCCGACAAAAACTTTGCCCTGCCGCATTTATTTAGCCTCAGAGACGGTTTGAAACAATTGTTACAGAAATCAGACAATGTCAAAAATTAGAGTGAAATTGCTTCAAACAAGCGAATTATCGCGAAACAACACCTGCTCGAATCCAACAAAAACTTTTCCCTGCCGTCTCTACTGAGCCTCAGAGACGCTTTGAGACAAGTGTTACAAAAATCAGAGAATGTCAAAAATTAGAGTGAAATTGCTTCAGACAAGCGAATTATCGCGAAACAACACCTTCTCGAATCCGACAAAAACTATGCCCTGCCGACCCTATTTAGCCTCAGAGACGCTTTGAGACAAGTGTTACAAAAATCAGAGAATGTCGTAAATTAGAGTGAAATTGCTTCAAACAAGCGAATTATCGCGAAACAACACCTTCTCGAATCCGACAAAAACTATATCCTGCCGACTCTATTTAGCCTCAGAGACGGTTTGAAACAATTGTTACAAAAATCAGAGAATGTGAAAAATTAGAGTGAAATTGCTTCAAACAAGCGAATTATCGCGAAACAACACCTGCTCGAATCCGGCAAAAACTGTGCCCTGCCGAGTCCATTTAGCCTCAGAGACGGTTTGAAACAATTGTTACAAAAATCAGAGAATGTGAAAAATTAGAGTGAAATTGCTTCAAATAAGCGAATTATCGCGAAACAACACCTGCTCGAATCCAACAAAAACTGTGCCCTGCCGCATTTATTTAGCCTCAGAGACGGTTTGAAACAATTGTTACAGAAATCAGACAATGTCAAAAATTAGAGTGAAATTGCTTCAAACAAGCGAATTCTCGCGAAACAACACCTGCTCGAATCCAACAAAAACTGCGTCCTGGTGTCTCTACTGATCCTCAGAGACGCTTTGAGACAAGCGTTACAAAAATCAGAGAATGTCAAAAATTAGACTGAAATTCCTTCAAACAAGCGAATTATCGCGAAACAACACCTGCTCGAATCCAACAAAAACTGCCGTCTGCCGTCTCTACTGAGCCTCAGAGACGCTTTGAGGCAAGTGTTACAAAAATCAGAGAATGTCAAAAATTAGAGTGAAATTGCTTCAAACAAGCGAATTATCGCGAAACACCCTCTCGAATCCGACAAAAACTATGCCCTGCCGACTCTATTTAGCCTCAGTGACGGTTTCAAACAATTGTTACAAAAATCAGAGAATGTGAAAAATTAGAGTGAAATTGCTTCAAACAAGCGAATTATCGCGAAATAACACCTGCTCGAATCCAACAAAAACTGTGCCCTGCCGAGTCCATTTAGCCTCAGAGACGGTTTGAAACAATTGTTACAAAAATCAGAGAATGTGAAAAATTAGAGTGAAATTGCTTCAAATAAGCGAATTATGGCGAAACAACACCTGCTCGAATCCAACAAAAACTGTGCCCTGCCGCATTTATTTAGCCTCAGAGACGGTTTGAAACAATTGTTACAGAAATCAGACAATGTCAAAAATTAGAGTGAAATTGCTTCAAACAAGCGAATTCTCGCGAAACAACACCTGCTCGAATCCAACAAAAACTGCGTCCTGGTGTCTCTACTGATCCTCAGAGACGCTTTGAGACAAGCGTTACAAAAATCAGAGAATGTCAAAAATTAGAGTGAAATTCCTTCAAACAAGCGAATTATCGCGAAACAACACCTGCTCGAATCCAACAAAAACTGTGCCCTGCCGTCTCTACTGAGCCTCAGAGACGCTTTGAGACAAGTGTTACAAAAATCAGAGAATGTCCTAAATTAGGGTGAAATTGCTTCAAACAAGCGAATTATCGCGAAACAACACCTGCTCGAATCCGACAAAAGCTGTGCCCTGCCGCATATATTTAGCCTCAGATACGGTTTGAAACAATTGTTACATAAATCAGAGATTGTGAAAAATTAGAGTGAAATTGCTTCAAATCAGCGAATCATCGCGAAACAACACCTGCTTGAATCCAACAAAAACTGTGCCCTGCTGTCTCTACCGAGCCTCAGAGACGCTTTGAGACAAGTGTTACAAAAATCAGAGAATGTCATAAATTAGAGTGAAATTGCTTCAAACAAGCGAATTATCGCGAAATAACACCTGCTTGAATCCAACAAAAACTGTGCCCTGCTGTCTCTACCGAGCCTCAGAGACGCTTTGAGGCAAGTGTTACAAAAATCACAGAATGTCATAAATTAGAGTGAAATTGCTTCAAACAAGCGAATTATCGCGAAACAACACCTGCTCGAATCCAACAAAAACTGTGCCCTGCCGAGTCCATTTAGCCTCAGAGACGGTTTGAAACAATTGTTACAAAAATCAGAGAATGTGAAAAATTAGAGTGAAATTGCTTCAAATAAGCGAATTATGGCGAAACAACACCTGCTCGAATCCAACAAAAACTGTGCCCTGCCGCATTTATTTAGCCTCAGAGACGGTTTGAAACAATTGTTACAGAAATCAGACAATGTCAAAAATTAGAGTGAAATTGCTTCAAACAAGCGAATTCTCGCGAAACAACACCTGCTCGAATCCAACAAAAACTGCGTCCTGGTGTCTCTACTGATCCTCAGAGACGCTTTGAGACAAGCGTTACAAAAATCAGAGAATGTCAAAAATTAGAGTGAAATTCCTTCAAACAAGCGAATTATCGCGAAATAACACCTGCTCGAATCCAACAAAAACTGTGCCCTGCTGTCGCTACTGAGCCTCAGAGACGCTTTGAGACAAGTGTTACAAAAATCAAAGAATGTCGTAAATTAGAGTGAAATTGCTTCAAACAAGCGAATTCTCGCGAAACAACACCTGCTCGAATCCAACAAAAACTGCGTCCTGGTGTCTCTACTGATCCTCAGAGACGCTTTGAGACAAGCGTTACAAAAATCAGAGAATGTCAAAAATTAGAGTGAAATTCCTTCAAACAAGCGAATTATCGCGAAATAACACCTGCTCGAATCCAACAAAAACTGTGCCCTGCTGTCGCTACTGAGCCTCAGAGACGCTTTGAGACAAGTGTTACAAAAATCAAAGAATGTCAAAAATTAGAGTGAAATTGCTTCAAACAAGCGAATTATCGCGAAACAACACCTTCTCGAATCCGACAAAAACTATGCCCTGCCGACCCTATTTAGCCTCAGAGACGCTTTGAGACAAGTGTTACAAAAATCAGAGAATGTCGTAAATTAGAGTGAAATTGCTTCAAACAAGCGAATTATCGCGAAACAACACCTTCTCGAATCCGACAAAAACTATATCCTGCCGACTCTATTTAGCCTCAGAGACGGTTTGAAACAATTGTTACAAAAATCAGAGAATGTGAAAAATTAGAGTGAAATTGCTTCAAACAAGCGAATTATCGCGAAACAACACCTGCTCGAATCCGACAAAAACTGTGCCCTGCCGAGTCCATTTAGCCTCAGAGACGGTTTGAAACAATTGTTACAAAAATCAGAGAATGTGAAAAATTAGAGTGAAATTGCTTCAAATAAGCGAATTATCGCGAAACAACACCTGCTCGAATCCAACAAAAACTGTGCCCTGCCGCATTTATTTAGCCTCAGAGACGGTTTGAAATAATTGTTACAGAAATCAGACAATGTCAAAAATTAGAGTGAAATTGCTTCAAACAAGCGAATTCTCGCGAAACAAAACCTGCTCGAATCCAACAAAAACTGCGTCCTGGTGTCTCTACTGATCCTCAGAGACGCTTTGAGGCAAGCGTTACAAAAATCAGAGAATGTCAAAAATTAGAGTGAAATTCCTTCAAACAAGCGAATTATCGCGAAACAACACCTGCTCGAATCCGACAAAAACTTTGCCCTGCCGCATTTATTTAGCCTCAGAGACGGTTTGAAACAATTGTTACAGAAATCAGACAATGTCAAAAATTAGAGTGAAATTGCTTCAAACAAGCGAATTATCGCGAAACAACACCTGCTCGAATCCAACAAAAACTTTTCCCTGCCGTCTCTACTGAGCCTCAGAGACGCTTTGAGACAAGTGTTACAAAAATCAGAGAATGTCAAAAATTAGAGTGAAATTGCTTCAGACAAGCGAATTATCGCGAAACAACACCTTCTCGAATCCGACAAAAACTATGCCCTGCCGACCCTATTTAGCCTCAGAGACGCTTTGAGACAAGTGTTACAAAAATCAGAGAATGTCGTAAATTAGAGTGAAATTGCTTCAAACAAGCGAATTATCGCGAAACAACACCTTCTCGAATCCGACAAAAACTATATCCTGCCGACTCTATTTAGCCTCAGAGACGGTTTGAAACAATTGTTACAAAAATCAGAGAATGTGAAAAATTAGAGTGAAATTGCTTCAAACAAGCGAATTATCGCGAAACAACACCTGCTCGAATCCGGCAAAAACTGTGCCCTGCCGAGTCCATTTAGCCTCAGAGACGGTTTGAAACAATTGTTACAAAAATCAGAGAATGTGAAAAATTAGAGTGAAATTGCTTCAAATAAGCGAATTATCGCGAAACAACACCTGCTCGAATCCAACAAAAACTGTGCCCTGCCGCATTTATTTAGCCTCAGAGACGGTTTGAAACAATTGTTACAGAAATCAGACAATGTCAAAAATTAGAGTGAAATTGCTTCAAACAAGCGAATTCTCGCGAAACAACACCTGCTCGAATCCAACAAAAACTGCGTCCTGGTGTCTCTACTGATCCTCAGAGACGCTTTGAGACAAGCGTTACAAAAATCAGAGAATGTCAAAAATTAGACTGAAATTCCTTCAAACAAGCGAATTATCGCGAAACAACACCTGCTCGAATCCAACAAAAACTGCCGTCTGCCGTCTCTACTGAGCCTCAGAGACGCTTTGAGGCAAGTGTTACAAAAATCAGAGAATGTCAAAAATTAGAGTGAAATTGCTTCAAACAAGCGAATTATCGCGAAACACCCTCTCGAATCCGACAAAAACTATGCCCTGCCGACTCTATTTAGCCTCAGTGACGGTTTCAAACAATTGTTACAAAAATCAGAGAATGTGAAAAATTAGAGTGAAATTGCTTCAAACAAGCGAATTATCGCGAAATAACACCTGCTCGAATCCAACAAAAACTGTGCCCTGCCGAGTCCATTTAGCCTCAGAGACGGTTTGAAACAATTGTTACAAAAATCAGAGAATGTGAAAAATTAGAGTGAAATTGCTTCAAATAAGCGAATTATGGCGAAACAACACCTGCTCGAATCCAACAAAAACTGTGCCCTGCCGCATTTATTTAGCCTCAGAGACGGTTTGAAACAATTGTTACAGAAATCAGACAATGTCAAAAATTAGAGTGAAATTGCTTCAAACAAGCGAATTCTCGCGAAACAACACCTGCTCGAATCCAACAAAAACTGCGTCCTGGTGTCTCTACTGATCCTCAGAGACGCTTTGAGACAAGCGTTACAAAAATCAGAGAATGTCAAAAATTAGAGTGAAATTCCTTCAAACAAGCGAATTATCGCGAAACAACACCTGCTCGAATCCAACAAAAACTGTGCCCTGCCGTCTCTACTGAGCCTCAGAGACGCTTTGAGACAAGTGTTACAAAAATCAGAGAATGTCCTAAATTAGGGTGAAATTGCTTCAAACAAGCGAATTATCGCGAAACAACACCTGCTCGAATCCGACAAAAGCTGTGCCCTGCCGCATATATTTAGCCTCAGATACGGTTTGAAACAATTGTTACATAAATCAGAGATTGTGAAAAATTAGAGTGAAATTGCTTCAAATCAGCGAATCATCGCGAAACAACACCTGCTTGAATCCAACAAAAACTGTGCCCTGCTGTCTCTACCGAGCCTCAGAGACGCTTTGAGACAAGTGTTACAAAAATCAGAGAATGTCATAAATTAGAGTGAAATTGCTTCAAACAAGCGAATTATCGCGAAATAACACCTGCTTGAATCCAACAAAAACTGTGCCCTGCTGTCTCTACCGAGCCTCAGAGACGCTTTGAGGCAAGTGTTACAAAAATCACAGAATGTCATAAATTAGAGTGAAATTGCTTCAAACAAGCGAATTATCGCGAAACAACACCTGCTCGAATCCGACAAAAACTTTGCCCTGCCGCATTTATTTAGCCTCAGAGACGGTTTGAAACAATTGTTACAGAAATCAGACAATGTCAAAAATTAGAGTGAAATTGCTTCAAACAAGCGAATTATCGCGAAACAACACCTGCTCGAATCCGACAAAAACTGTGCCCTGCCGAGTCCATTTAGCCTCAGAGACGGTTTGAAACAATTGTTACAAAAATCAGAGAATGTGAAAAATTAGAGTGAAATTGCTTCAAATAAGCGAATTATCGCGAAACAACACCTGCTCGAATCCAACAAAAACTGTGCCCTGCCGCATTTATTTAGCCTCAGAGACGGTTTGAAACAATTGTTACAGAAATCAGACAATGTCAAAAATTAGAGTGAAATTGCTTCAAACAAGCGAATTCTCGCGAAACAACACCTGCTCGAATCCAACAAAAACTGCGTCCTGGTGTCTCTACTGATCCTCAGAGACGCTTTGAGACAAGCGTTACAAAAATCAGAGAATGTCAAAAATTAGACTGAAATTCCTTCAAACAAGCGAATTATCGCGAAACAACACCTGCTCGAATCCAACAAAAACTGCCGTCTGCCGTCTCTACTGAGCCTCAGAGACGCTTCGAGGCAAGTGTTACAAAAATCAGAGAATGTCAAAAATTAGAGTGAAATTGCTTCAAACAAGCGAATTATCGCGAAACACCCTCTCGAATCCGACAAAAACAATGCCCTGCCGACTCTATTTAGCCTCAGTGACGGTTTCAAACAATTGTTACAAAAATCAGAGAATGTGAAAAATTAGAGTGAAATTGCTTCAAATAAGCGAATTATCGCGAAATAACACCTGCTCGAATCCAACAAAAACTGTGCCCTGCCGAGTCCATTTAGCCTCAGAGACGGTTTGAAACAATTGTTACAAAAATCAGAGAATGTGAAAAATTAGAGTGAAATTGCTTCAAATAAGCGAATTATGGCGAAACAACACCTGCTCGAATCCAACAAAAACTGTGCCCTGCCGCATTTATTTAGCCTCAGAGACGGTTTGAAACAATTGTTACAGAAATCAGACAATGTCAAAAATTAGAGTGAAATTGCTTCAAACAAGCGAATTCTCGCGAAACAACACCTGCTCGAATCCAACAAAAACTGCGTCCTGGTGTCTCTACTGATCCTCAGAGACGCTTTGAGACAAGCGTTACAAAAATCAGAGAATGTCAAAAATTAGAGTGAAATTCCTTCAAACAAGCGAATTATCGCGAAATAACACCTGCTCGAATCCAACAAAAACTGTGCCCTGCTGTCGCTACTGAGCCTCAGAGACGCTTTGAGACAAGTGTTACAAAAATCAAAGAATGTCGTAAATTAGAGTGAAATTGCTTCAAACAAGCGAATTCTCGCGAAACAACACCTGCTCGAATCCAACAAAAACTGCGTCCTGGTGTCTCTACTGATCCTCAGAGACGCTTTGAGACAAGCGTTACAAAAATCAGAGAATGTCAAAAATTAGAGTGAAATTCCTTCAAACAAGCGAATTATCGCGAAATAACACCTGCTCGAATCCAACAAAAACTGTGCCCTGCTGTCGCTACTGAGCCTCAGA
Source organism: Tenodera sinensis (assembly GCA_030765045.1). NCBI lineage: Eukaryota > Metazoa > Arthropoda > Insecta > Mantodea > Mantidae > Tenodera > Tenodera sinensis. The sequence goes on along the minus strand of CM060964.1, from coordinate 215,694,463 downwards.
GACGCTTTGAGACAAGTGTTACAAAAATCAAAGAATGTCAAAAATTAGAGTGAAATTGCTTCAAACAAGCGAATTATCGCGAAACAACACCTTCTCGAATCCGACAAAAACTATGCCCTGCCGACCCTATTTAGCCTCAGAGACGCTTTGAGACAAGTGTTACAAAAATCAGAGAATGTCGTAAATTAGAGTGAAATTGCTTCAAACAAGCGAATTATCGCGAAACAACACCTTCTCGAATCCGACAAAAACTATATCCTGCCGACTCTATTTAGCCTCAGAGACGGTTTGAAACAATTGTTACAAAAATCAGAGAATGTGAAAAATTAGAGTGAAATTGCTTCAAACAAGCGAATTATCGCGAAACAACACCTGCTCGAATCCGACAAAAACTGTGCCCTGCCGAGTCCATTTAGCCTCAGAGACGGTTTGAAACAATTGTTACAAAAATCAGAGAATGTGAAAAATTAGAGTGAAATTGCTTCAAATAAGCGAATTATCGCGAAACAACACCTGCTCGAATCCAACAAAAACTGTGCCCTGCCGCATTTATTTAGCCTGAGACGGTTTGAAACAATTGTTACAGAAATCAGACAATGTCAAAAATTAGAGTGAAATTGCTTCAAACAAGCGAATTCTCGCGAAACAAAACCTGCTCGAATCCAACAAAAACTGCGTCCTGGTGTCTCTACTGATCCTCAGAGACGCTTTGAGGCAAGCGTTACAAAAATCAGAGAATGTCAAAAATTAGAGTGAAATTCCTTCAAACAAGCGAATTATCGCGAAACAACACCTGCTCGAATCCAACAAAAACTGCCGTCTGCCGTCTCTACTGAGCCTCAGAGACGCTTCGAGGCAAGTGTTACAAAAATCAGAGAATGTCAAAAATTAGAGTGAAATTGCTTCAAACAAGCGAATTATCGCGAAACACCCTCTCGAATCCGACAAAAACAATGCCCTGCCGACTCTATTTAGCCTCAGTGACGGTTTCAAACAATTGTTACAAAAATCAGAGAATGTGAAAAATTAGAGTGAAATTGCTTCAAACATGCGAATTATCGCGAAATAACACCTGCTCGAATCCAACAAAAACTGTGCCCTGCCGAGTCCATTTAGCCTCAGAGACGGTTTGAAACAATTGTTACAAAAATCAGAGAATGTGAAAAATTAGAGTGAAATTGCTTCAAATAAGCGAATTATGGCGAAACAACACCTGCTCGAATCCAACAAAAACTGTGCCCTGCCGCATTTATTTAGCCTCAGAGACGGTTTGAAACAATTGTTACAGAAATCAGACAATGTCAAAAATTAGAGTGAAATTGCTTCAAACAAGCGAATTCTCGCGAAACAACACCTGCTCGAATCCAACAAAAACTGCGTCCTGGTGTCTCTACTGATCCTCAGAGACGCTTTGAGACAAGCGTTACAAAAATCAGAGAATGTCAAAAATTAGAGTGAAATTCCTTCAAACAAGCGAATTATCGCGAAATAACACCTGCTCGAATCCAACAAAAACTGTGCCCTGCTGTCGCTACTGAGCCTCAGAGACGCTTTGAGACAAGTGTTACAAAAATCAAAGAATGTCGTAAATTAGAGTGAAATTGCTTCAAACAAGCGAATTCTCGCGAAACAACACCTGCTCGAATCCAACAAAAACTGCGTCCTGGTGTCTCTACTGATCCTCAGAGACGCTTTGAGACAAGCGTTACAAAAATCAGAGAATGTCAAAAATTAGAGTGAAATTCCTTCAAACAAGCGAATTATCGCGAAATAACACCTGCTCGAATCCAACAAAAACTGTGCCCTGCTGTCGCTACTGAGCCTCAGAGACGCTTTGAGACAAGTGTTACAAAAATCAAAGAATGTCAAAAATTAGAGTGAAATTGCTTCAAACAAGCGAATTATCGCGAAACAACACCTTCTCGAATCCGACAAAAACTATGCCCTGCCGACCCTATTTAGCCTCAGAGACGCTTTGAGACAAGTGTTACAAAAATCAGAGAATGTCGTAAATTAGAGTGAAATTGCTTCAAACAAGCGAATTATCGCGAAACAACACCTTCTCGAATCCGACAAAAACTATATCCTGCCGACTCTATTTAGCCTCAGAGACGGTTTGAAACAATTGTTACAAAAATCAGAGAATGTGAAAAATTAGAGTGAAATTGCTTCAAACAAGCGAATTATCGCGAAACAACACCTGCTCGAATCCGACAAAAACTGTGCCCTGCCGAGTCCATTTAGCCTCAGAGACGGTTTGAAACAATTGTTACAAAAATCAGAGAATGTGAAAAATTAGAGTGAAATTGCTTCAAATAAGCGAATTATCGCGAAACAACACCTGCTCGAATCCAACAAAAACTGTGCCCTGCCGCATTTATTTAGCCTCAGAGACGGTTTGAAACAATTGTTACAGAAATCAGACAATGTCAAAAATTAGAGTGAAATTGCTTCAAACAAGCGAATTCTCGCGAAACAAAACCTGCTCGAATCCAACAAAAACTGCGTCCTGGTGTCTCTACTGATCCTCAGAGACGCTTTGAGGCAAGCGTTACAAAAATCAGAGAATGTCAAAAATTAGAGTGAAATTCCTTCAAACAAGCGAATTATCGCGAAACAACACCTGCTCGAATCCAACAAAAACTGCCGTCTGCCGTCTCTACTGAGCCTCAGAGACGCTTCGAGGCAAGTGTTACAAAAATCAGAGAATGTCAAAAATTAGAGTGAAATTGCTTCAAACAAGCGAATTATCGCGAAACACCCTCTCGAATCCGACAAAAACAATGCCCTGCCGACTCTATTTAGCCTCAGTGACGGTTTCAAACAATTGTTACAAAAATCAGAGAATGTGAAAAATTAGAGTGAAATTGCTTCAAACAAGCGAATTATCGCGAAATAACACCTGCTCGAATCCAACAAAAACTGTGCCCTGCCGAGTGCATTTAGCCTCAGAGACGGTTTGAAACAATTGTTACAAAAATCAGAGAATGTGAAAAATTAGAGTGAAATTGCTTCAAATAAGCGAATTATGGCGAAACAACACCTGCTCGAATCCAACAAAAACTGTGCCCTGCCGCATTTATTTAGCCTCAGAGACGGTTTGAAACAATTGTTACAGAAATCAGACAATGTCAAAAATTAGAGTGAAATTGCTTCAAACAAGCGAATTCTCGCGAAACAACACCTGCTCGAATCCAACAAAAACTGCGTCCTGGTGTCTCTACTGATCCTCAGAGACGCTTTGAGACAAGCGTTACAAAAATCAGAGAATGTCAAAAATTAGAGTGAAATTCCTTCAAACAAGCGAATTATCGCGAAATAACACCTGCTCGAATCCAACAAAAACTGTGCCCTGCTGTCGCTACTGAGCCTCAGAGACGCTTTGAGACAAGTGTTACAAAAATCAAAGAATGTCGTAAATTAGAGTGAAATTGCTTCAAACAAGCGAATTCTCGCGAAACAACACCTGCTCGAATCCAACAAAAACTGCGTCCTGGTGTCTCTACTGATCCTCAGAGACGCTTTGAGACAAGCGTTACAAAAATCAGAGAATGTCAAAAATTAGAGTGAAATTCCTTCAAACAAGCGAATTATCGCGAAATAACACCTGCTCGAATCCAACAAAAACTGTGCCCTGCTGTCGCTACTGAGCCTCAGAGACGCTTTGAGACAAGTGTTACAAAAATCAAAGAATGTCAAAAATTAGAGTGAAATTGCTTCAAACAAGCGAATTATCGCGAAACAACACCTTCTCGAATCCGACAAAAACTATGCCCTGCCGACCCTATTTAGCCTCAGAGACGCTTTGAGACAAGTGTTACAAAAATCAGAGAATGTCGTAAATTAGAGTGAAATTGCTTCAAACAAGCGAATTATCGCGAAACAACACCTTCTCGAATCCGACAAAAACTATATCCTGCCGACTCTATTTAGCCTCAGAGACGGTTTGAAACAATTGTTACAAAAATCAGAGAATGTGAAAAATTAGAGTGAAATTGCTTCAAACAAGCGAATTATCGCGAAACAACACCTGCTCGAATCCGACAAAAACTGTGCCCTGCCGAGTCCATTTAGCCTCAGAGACGGTTTGAAACAATTGTTACAAAAATCAGAGAATGTGAAAAATTAGAGTGAAATTGCTTCAAATAAGCGAATTATCGCGAAACAACACCTGCTCGAATCCAACAAAAACTGTGCCCTGCCGCATTTATTTAGCCTCAGAGACGGTTTGAAACAATTGTTACAGAAATCAGACAATGTCAAAAATTAGAGTGAAATTGCTTCAAACAAGCGAATTCTCGCGAAACAAAACCTGCTCGAATCCAACAAAAACTGCGTCCTGGTGTCTCTACTGATCCTCAGAGACGCTTTGAGGCAAGCGTTACAAAAATCAGAGAATGTCAAAAATTAGAGTGAAATTCCTTCAAACAAGCGAATTATCGCGAAACAACACCTGCTCGAATCCGACAAAAACTTTGCCCTGCCGCATTTATTTAGCCTCAGAGACGGTTTGAAACAATTGTTACAGAAATCAGACAATGTCAAAAATTAGAGTGAAATTGCTTCAAACAAGCGAATTATCGCGAAACAACACCTGCTCGAATCCAACAAAAACTTTTCCCTGCCGTCTCTACTGAGCCTCAGAGACGCTTTGAGACAAGTGTTACAAAAATCAGAGAATGTCAAAAATTAGAGTGAAATTGCTTCAGACAAGCGAATTATCGCGAAACAACACCTTCTCGAATCCGACAAAAACTATGCCCTGCCGACCCTATTTAGCCTCAGAGACGCTTTGAGACAAGTGTTACAAAAATCAGAGAATGTCGTAAATTAGAGTGAAATTGCTTCAAACAAGCGAATTATCGCGAAACAACACCTTCTCGAATCCGACAAAAACTATATCCTGCCGACTCTATTTAGCCTCAGAGACGGTTTGAAACAATTGTTACAAAAATCAGAGAATGTGAAAAATTAGAGTGAAATTGCTTCAAACAAGCGAATTATCGCGAAACAACACCTGCTCGAATCCCGCAAAAACTGTGCCCTGCCGAGTCCATTTAGCCTCAGAGACGGTTTGAAACAATTGTTACAAAAATCAGAGAATGTGAAAAATTAGAGTGAAATTGCTTCAAATAAGCGAATTATCGCGAAACAACACCTGCTCGAATCCAACAAAAACTGTGCCCTGCCGCATTTATTTAGCCTCAGAGACGGTTTGAAACAATTGTTACAGAAATCAGACAATGTCAAAAATTAGAGTGAAATTGCTTCAAACAAGCGAATTCTCGCGAAACAACACCTGCTCGAATCCAACAAAAACTGCGTCCTGGTGTCTCTACTGATCCTCAGAGACGCTTTGAGACAAGCGTTACAAAAATCAGAGAATGTCAAAAATTAGACTGAAATTCCTTCAAACAAGCGAATTATCGCGAAACAACACCTGCTCGAATCCAACAAAAACTGCCGTCTGCCGTCTCTACTGAGCCTCAGAGACGCTTTGAGGCAAGTGTTACAAAAATCAGAGAATGTCAAAAATTAGAGTGAAATTGCTTCAAACAAGCGAATTATCGCGAAACACCCTCTCGAATCCGACAAAAACTATGCCCTGCCGACTCTATTTAGCCTCAGTGACGGTTTCAAACAATTGTTACAAAAATCAGAGAATGTGAAAAATTAGAGTGAAATTGCTTCAAACAAGCGAATTATCGCGAAATAACACCTGCTCGAATCCAACAAAAACTGTGCCCTGCCGAGTCCATTTAGCCTCAGAGACGGTTTGAAACAATTGTTACAAAAATCAGAGAATGTGAAAAATTAGAGTGAAATTGCTTCAAATAAGCGAATTATGGCGAAACAACACCTGCTCGAATCCAACAAAAACTGTGCCCTGCCGCATTTATTTAGCCTCAGAGACGGTTTGAAACAATTGTTACAGAAATCAGACAATGTCAAAAATTAGAGTGAAATTGCTTCAAACAAGCGAATTCTCGCGAAACAACACCTGCTCGAATCCAACAAAAACTGCGTCCTGGTGTCTCTACTGATCCTCAGAGACGCTTTGAGACAAGCGTTACAAAAATCAGAGAATGTCAAAAATTAGAGTGAAATTCCTTCAAACAAGCGAATTATCGCGAAATAACACCTGCTCGAATCCAACAAAAACTGTGCCCTGCTGTCGCTACTGAGCCTCAGAGACGCTTTGAGACAAGTGTTACAAAAATCAAAGAATGTCGTAAATTAGAGTGAAATTGCTTCAAACAAGCGAATTATCGCGAAACAACACCTGCTCGAATCCAACAAAAACTGCCGTCTGCCGTCTCTACTGAGCCTCAGAGACCCTTTGAGACAAGTGTTACAAAAATCAGAGAATGTCAAAAATTAGAGTGAAATTGCTTCACACAAGCGAATTATCGCGAAACCACACCTGCTCGAATCCGACAAAAAATATGCCCTGCCAACTCTATTTAGCCTCAGAGACGGTTTGAAACAATTGTTACAAAAATCAGAGAATGTGAAGAATTAGAGTCAAATTGCTTCAAATAAGCGAAATATCGCGAGACAACACCTGCTTGAATCCAACAAAAACTGCGCCCTGCCATCTCTACTGAGCCTCAGAGACCCTTTGAGACAAGTGTTACAAAAATCAGAGAATGTCAAAAATTAGAGTGAAATTGCTTCAAATAAGCGAATTATCGCGAAACAACACCTGCTTGAATCCAACAAAAACTGTGCCCTGCTGTCTCTACCGAGCCTCAGAGACGCTTTAGACAAGTGTTACAAAAATCAGAGAATGTCATAAATTAGAGTGAAATTGCTTCAAACAAGCGAATTATCGCGAAACAACACCTGCACGAATCCGACAGAAACTTTGCCCTTCCGCATTTATTTAGCCTCAGAGACGGTTTGAAACAATTGTTACAAATATCAGACAATGTCAAAAATTTGAGTGAAATTGCTTCAAACAAGCGAATTATCGCGAAACAACACCTGCTCGAATCCAAAAAAAACTGCGCCCTGCCGTCTCTACTGAGCCTCAGAGACGTTTTGAGACAAGTGTTACAAAAATCAGAGAATGTCAAAAATTAGAGTGAAATGGCTTCAAACAAGCGAATTATCGCGAAACAACAACTTCTCGAATCCGACAAAATCTATGCCCTGCCGACTCTATTTAGCCTCAGAGACGGTTTGAAACAATTGTTACAAAAATCAGAGAATGTGAAAAATTAGAGTGAAATTGCTTCAAACAAGCGAATTATCGCGAAACAACACCTGCTCGAATCCAACAAAAACTGTGCCCTGCCGTCTCTACTGAGCCTCAGAGACGCTTTGAGACAAGTGTTACAAAAATCAAAGAATGTCGTAAATTAGAGTGAAATTGCTTCAAACAAGCGAATTATCGCGAAACAACACCTGCTCGAATCCAACAAAAACTGTGCCCTGCCGTCTCTACTGAGCCTCAGAGACGCTTTGAGACAAGTGTTACAAAAATCAGAGAATGTCCTAAATTAGGGTGAAATTGCTTCAAACAAGCGAATTATCGCGAAACAACACCTGCTCGAATCCGACAAAAGCTGTGCCCTGCCGCATATATTTAGCCTCAGATACGGTTTGAAACAATTGTTACATAAATCAGAGATTGTGAAAAATTAGAGTGAAATTGCTTCAAATCAGCGAATCATCGCGAAACAACACCTGCTTGAATCCAACAAAAACTGTGCCCTGCTGTCTCTACCGAGCCTCAGAGACGCTTTGAGACAAGTGTTACAAAAATCAGAGAATGTCATAAATTAGAGTGAAATTGCTTCAAACAAGCGAATTATCGCGAAATAACACCTGCTTGAATCCAACAAAAACTGTGCCCTGCTGTCTCTACCGAGCCTCAGAGACGCTTTGAGGCAAGTGTTACAAAAATCACAGAATGTCATAAATTAGAGTGAAATTGCTTCAAACAAGCGAATTATCGCGAAACAACACCTGCTCGAATCCGACAAAAACTTTGCCCTGCCGCATTTATTTAGCCTCAGAGACGGTTTGAAACAATTGTTACAGAAATCAGACAATGTCAAAAATTAGAGTGAAATTGCTTCAAACAAGCGAATTATCGCGAAACAACACCTGCTCGAATCCAACAAAAACTGCGCGCTGCCGTCTATACTGAGCCTCAGAGACGCTTTGAGACAAGTGTTACAAAAACCAAAGAATGTCCTAAATTAGAGTGAAATTGCTTCAAACAAGCGAATTATCCCGAAACAACACCTGCTCGAATCCAACAAAAATTGTTCCCTGCCGTCTCTACTGAGCCTCAGAGACGCTTTGAGACAAGTGTTACAAAAATCAGAGAATGTGAAAAATTAGAGTGAAATTGCTTCAAATAAGCGAATTATCGCGAAACAACACCTGCTCGAATCCAACAAAAACTGTGCCCTGCCGCATTTATTTAGCCTCAGAGACGGTTTGAAACAATTGTTACAGAAATCAGACAATGTCAAAAATTAGAGTGAAATTGCTTCAAACAAGCGAATTCTCGCGAAACAACACCTGCTCGAATCCAACAAAAACTGCGTCCTGGTGTCTCTACTGATCCTCAGAGACGCTTTGAGACAAGCGTTACAAAAATCAGAGAATGTCAAAAATTAGAGTGAAATTGCTTCAAATAAGCGAATTATCGCGAAACAACACCTGCTTGAATCCAACAAAAACTGTGCCCTGCTGTCTCTACCGAGCCTCAGAGACGCTTTAGACAAGTGTTACAAAAATCAGAGAATGTCATAAATTAGAGTGAAATTGCTTCAAACAAGCGAATTATCGCGAAACAACACCTGCACGAATCCGACAGAAACTTTGCCCTTCCGCATTTATTTAGCCTCAGAGACGGTTTGAAACAATTGTTACAAATATCAGACAATGTCAAAAATTTGAGTGAAATTGCTTCAAACAAGCGAATTATCGCGAAACAACACCTGCTCGAATCCAAAAAAAACTGCGCCCTGCCGTCTCTACTGAGCCTCAGAGACGTTTTGAGACAAGTGTTACAAAAATCAGAGAATGTCAAAAATTAGAGTGAAATGGCTGCAAACAAGCGAATTATCGCGAAACAACAACTTCTCGAATCCGACAAAATCTATGCCCTGCCGACTCTATTTAGCCTCAGAGACGGTTTGAAACAATTGTTACAAAAATCAGAGAATGTGAAAAATTAGAGTGAAATTGCTTCAAACAAGCGAATTATCGCGAAACAACACCTGCTCGAATCCAACAAAAACTGTGCCCTGCCGTCTCTACTGAGCCTCAGAGACGCTTTGAGACAAGTGTTACAAAAATCAAAGAATGTCGTAAATTAGAGTGAAATTGCTTCAAACAAGCGAATTATCCCGAAACAACACCTGCTCGAATCCAACAAAAATTGTTCCCTGCCGTCTCTACTGAGCCTCAGAGACGCTTTGAGACAAGTGTTACAAAAATCAGAGAATGTGAAAAATTAGAGTGAAATTGCTTCAAATAAGCGAATTATCGCGAAACAACACCTGCTCGAATCCAACAAAAACTGTGCCCTGCCGCATTTATTTAGCCTCAGAGACGGTTTGAAACAATTGTTACAGAAATCAGACAATGTCAAAAATTAGAGTGAAATTGCTTCAAACAAGCGAATTCTCGCGAAACAACACCTGCTCGAATCCAACAAAAACTGCGTCCTGGTGTCTCTACTGATCCTCAGAGACGCTTAGAGACAAGCGTTACAAAAATCAGAGAATGTCAAAAATTAGAGTGAAATTGCTTCAAATAAGCGAATTATCGCGAAACAACACCTGCTTGAATCCAACAAAAACTGTGCCCTGCTGTCTCTACCGAGCCTCAGAGACGCTTTAGACAAGTGTTACAAAAATCAGAGAATGTCATAAATTAGAGTGAAATTGCTTCAAACAAGCGAATTATCGCGAAACAACACCTGCACGAATCCGACAGAAACTTTGCCCTTCCGCATTTATTTAGCCTCAGAGACGGTTTGAAACAATTGTTACAAATATCAGACAATGTCAAAAATTTGAGTGAAATTGCTTCAAACAAGCGAATTATCGCGAAACAACACCTGCTCGAATCCAAAAAAAACTGCGCCCTGCCGTCTCTACTGAGCCTCAGAGACGTTTTGAGACAAGTGTTACAAAAATCAGAGAATGTCAAAAATTAGAGTGAAATGGCTGCAAACAAGCGAATTATCGCGAAACAACAACTTCTCGAATCCGACAAAAACTATGCCCTGCCGACCCTATTTAGCCTCAGAGACGCTTTGAGACAAGTGTTACAAAAATCAGAGAATGTCGTAAATTAGAGTGAAATTGCTTCAAACAAGCGAATTATCGCGAAACAACACCTTCTCGAATCCGACAAAAACTATATCCTGCCGACTCTATTTAGCCTCAGAGACGGTTTGAAACAATTGTTACAAAAATCAGAGAATGTGAAAAATTAGAGTGAAATTGCTTCAAACAAGCGAATTATCGCGAAACAACACCTGCTCGAATCCCGCAAAAACTGTGCCCTGCCGAGTCCATTTAGCCTCAGAGACGGTTTGAAACAATTGTTACAAAAATCAGAGAATGTGAAAAATTAGAGTGAAATTGCTTCAAATAAGCGAATTATCGCGAAACAACACCTGCTCGAATCCAACAAAAACTGTGCCCTGCCGCATTTATTTAGCCTCAGAGACGGTTTGAAACAATTGTTACAGAAATCAGACAATGTCAAAAATTAGAGTGAAATTGCTTCAAACAAGCGAATTCTCGCGAAACAACACCTGCTCGAATCCAACAAAAACTGCGTCCTGGTGTCTCTACTGATCCTCAGAGACGCTTTGAGACAAGCGTTACAAAAATCAGAGAATGTCAAAAATTAGACTGAAATTCCTTCAAACAAGCGAATTATCGCGAAACAACACCTGCTCGAATCCAACAAAAACTGCCGTCTGCCGTCTCTACTGAGCCTCAGAGACGCTTTGAGGCAAGTGTTACAAAAATCAGAGAATGTCAAAAATTAGAGTGAAATTGCTTCAAACAAGCGAATTATCGCGAAACACCCTCTCGAATCCGACAAAAACTATGCCCTGCCGACTCTATTTAGCCTCAGTGACGGTTTCAAACAATTGTTACAAAAATCAGAGAATGTGAAAAATTAGAGTGAAATTGCTTCAAACAAGCGAATTATCGCGAAATAACACCTGCTCGAATCCAACAAAAACTGTGCCCTGCCGAGTCCATTTAGCCTCAGAGACGGTTTGAAACAATTGTTACAAAAATCAGAGAATGTGAAAAATTAGATTGAAATTGCTTCAAATAAGCGAATTATGGCGAAACAACACCTGCTCGAATCCAACAAAAACTGTGCCCTGCCGCATTTATTTAGCCTCAGAGACGGTTTGAAACAATTGTTACAGAAATCAGACAATGTCAAAAATTAGAGTGAAATTGCTTCAAACAAGCGAATTCTCGCGAAACAACACCTGCTCGAATCCAACAAAAACTGCGTCCTGGTGTCTCTACTGATCCTCAGAGACGCTTTGAGACAAGCGTTACAAAAATCAGAGAATGTCAAAAATTAGAGTGAAATTCCTTCAAACAAGCGAATTATCGCGAAATAACACCTGCTCGAATCCAACAAAAACTGTGCCCTGCTGTCGCTACTGAGCCTCAGAGACGCTTTGAGACAAGTGTTACAAAAATCAAAGAATGTCGTAAATTAGAGTGAAATTGCTTCAAACAAGCGAATTATCGCGAAACAACACCTGCTCGAATCCAACAAAAACTGCCGTCTGCCGTCTCTACTGAGCCTCAGAGACCCTTTGAGACAAGTGTTACAAAAATCAGAGAATGTCAAAAATTAGAGTGAAATTGCTTCACACAAGCGAATTATCGCGAAACCACACCTGCTCGAATCCGACAAAAAATATGCCCTGCCAACTCTATTTAGCCTCAGAGACGGTTTGAAACAATTGTTACAAAAATCAGAGAATGTGAAGAATTAGAGTCAAATTGCTTCAAATAAGCGAAATATCGCGAGACAACACCTGCTTGAATCCAACAAAAACTGCGCCCTGCCATCTCTACTGAGCCTCAGAGACCCTTTGAGACAAGTGTTACAAAAATCAGAGAATGTCAAAAATTAGAGTGAAATTGCTTCAAATAAGCGAATTATCGCGAAACAACACCTGCTTGAATCCAACAAAAACTGTGCCCTGCTGTCTCTACCGAGCCTCAGAGACGCTTTAGACAAGTGTTACAAAAATCAGAGAATGTCATAAATTAGAGTGAAATTGCTTCAAACAAGCGAATTATCGCGAAACAACACCTGCACGAATCCGACAGAAACTTTGCCCTTCCGCATTTATTTAGCCTCAGAGACGGTTTGAAACAATTGTTACAAATATCAGACAATGTCAAAAATTTGAGTGAAATTGCTTCAAACAAGCGAATTATCGCGAAACAACACCTGCTCGAATCCAAAAAAAACTGCGCCCTGCCGTCTCTACTGAGCCTCAGAGACGTTTTGAGACAAGTGTTACAAAAATCAGAGAATGTCAAAAATTAGAGTGAAATGGCTTCAAACAAGCGAATTATCGCGAAACAACAACTTCTCGAATCCGACAAAATCTATGCCCTGCCGACTCTATTTAGCCTCAGAGACGGTTTGAAACAATTGTTACAAAAATCAGAGAATGTGAAAAATTAGAGTGAAATTGCTTCAAACAAGCGAATTATCGCGAAACAACACCTGCTCGAATCCAACAAAAACTGTGCCCTGCCGTCTCTACTGAGCCTCAGAGACGCTTTGAGACAAGTGTTACAAAAATCAAAGAATGTCGTAAATTAGAGTGAAATTGCTTCAAACAAGCGAATTATCGCGAAACAACACCTGCTCGAATCCAACAAAAACTGTGCCCTGCCGTCTCTACTGAGCCTCAGAGACGCTTTGAGACAAGTGTTACAAAAATCAGAGAATGTCCTAAATTAGGGTGAAATTGCTTCAAACAAGCGAATTATCGCGAAACAACACCTGCTCGAATCCGACAAAAGCTGTGCCCTGCCGCATATATTTAGCCTCAGATACGGTTTGAAACAATTGTTACATAAATCAGAGATTGTGAAAAATTAGAGTGAAATTGCTTCAAATCAGCGAATCATCGCGAAACAACACCTGCTTGAATCCAACAAAAACTGTGCCCTGCTGTCTCTACCGAGCCTCAGAGACGCTTTGAGACAAGTGTTACAAAAATCAGAGAATGTCATAAATTAGAGTGAAATTGCTTCAAACAAGCGAATTATCGCGAAATAACACCTGCTTGAATCCAACAAAAACTGTGCCCTGCTGTCTCTACCGAGCCTCAGAGACGCTTTGAGGCAAGTGTTACAAAAATCACAGAATGTCATAAATTAGAGTGAAATTGCTTCAAACAAGCGAATTATCGCGAAACAACACCTGCTCGAATCCGACAAAAACTTTGCCCTGCCGCATTTATTTAGCCTCAGAGACGGTTTGAAACAATTGTTACAGAAATCAGACAATGTCAAAAATTAGAGTGAAATTGCTTCAAACAAGCGAATTATCGCGAAACAACACCTGCTCGAATCCAACAAAAACTGCGCGCTGCCGTCTATACTGAGCCTCAGAGACGCTTTGAGACAAGTGTTACAAAAACCAAAGAATGTCCTAAATTAGAGTGAAATTGCTTCAAACAAGCGAATTATCCCGAAACAACACCTGCTCGAATCCAACAAAAATTGTTCCCTGCCGTCTCTACTGAGCCTCAGAGACGCTTTGAGACAAGTGTTACAAAAATCAGAGAATGTGAAAAATTAGAGTGAAATTGCTTCAAATAAGCGAATTATCGCGAAACAACACCTGCTCGAATCCAACAAAAACTGTGCCCTGCCGCATTTATTTAGCCTCAGAGACGGTTTGAAACAATTGTTACAGAAATCAGACAATGTCAAAAATTAGAGTGAAATTGCTTCAAACAAGCGAATTCTCGCGAAACAACACCTGCTCGAATCCAACAAAAACTGCGTCCTGGTGTCTCTACTGATCCTCAGAGACGCTTTGAGACAAGCGTTACAAAAATCAGAGAATGTCAAAAATTAGAGTGAAATTGCTTCAAATAAGCGAATTATCGCGAAACAACACCTGCTTGAATCCAACAAAAACTGTGCCCTGCTGTCTCTACCGAGCCTCAGAGACGCTTTAGACAAGTGTTACAAAAATCAGAGAATGTCATAAATTAGAGTGAAATTGCTTCAAACAAGCGAATTATCGCGAAACAACACCTGCACGAATCCGACAGAAACTTTGCCCTTCCGCATTTATTTAGCCTCAGAGACGGTTTGAAACAATTGTTACAAATATCAGACAATGTCAAAAATTTGAGTGAAATTGCTTCAAACAAGCGAATTATCGCGAAACAACACCTGCTCGAATCCAAAAAAAACTGCGCCCTGCCGTCTCTACTGAGCCTCAGAGACGTTTTGAGACAAGTGTTACAAAAATCAGAGAATGTCAAAAATTAGAGTGAAATGGCTGCAAACAAGCGAATTATCGCGAAACAACAACTTCTCGAATCCGACAAAATCTATGCCCTGCCGACTCTATTTAGCCTCAGAGACGGTTTGAAACAATTGTTACAAAAATCAGAGAATGTGAAAAATTAGAGTGAAATTGCTTCAAACAAGCGAATTATCGCGAAACAACACCTGCTCGAATCCAACAAAAACTGTGCCCTGCCGTCTCTACTGAGCCTCAGAGACGCTTTGAGACAAGTGTTACAAAAATCAAAGAATGTCGTAAATTAGAGTGAAATTGCTTCAAACAAGCGAATTATCCCGAAACAACACCTGCTCGAATCCAACAAAAATTGTTCCCTGCCGTCTCTACTGAGCCTCAGAGACGCTTTGAGACAAGTGTTACAAAAATCAGAGAATGTGAAAAATTAGAGTGAAATTGCTTCAAATAAGCGAATTATCGCGAAACAACACCTGCTCGAATCCAACAAAAACTGTGCCCTGCCGCATTTATTTAGCCTCAGAGACGGTTTGAAACAATTGTTACAGAAATCAGACAATGTCAAAAATTAGAGTGAAATTGCTTCAAACAAGCGAATTCTCGCGAAACAACACCTGCTCGAATCCAACAAAAACTGCGTCCTGGTGTCTCTACTGATCCTCAGAGACGCTTAGAGACAAGCGTTACAAAAATCAGAGAATGTCAAAAATTAGAGTGAAATTGCTTCAAATAAGCGAATTATCGCGAAACAACACCTGCTTGAATCCAACAAAAACTGTGCCCTGCTGTCTCTACCGAGCCTCAGAGACGCTTTAGACAAGTGTTACAAAAATCAGAGAATGTCATAAATTAGAGTGAAATTGCTTCAAACAAGCGAATTATCGCGAAACAACACCTGCACGAATCCGACAGAAACTTTGCCCTTCCGCATTTATTTAGCCTCAGAGACGGTTTGAAACAATTGTTACAAATATCAGACAATGTCAAAAATTTGAGTGAAATTGCTTCAAACAAGCGAATTATCGCGAAACAACACCTGCTCGAATCCAAAAAAAACTGCGCCCTGCCGTCTCTACTGAGCCTCAGAGACGTTTTGAGACAAGTGTTACAAAAATCAGAGAATGTCAAAAATTAGAGTGAAATGGCTGCAAACAAGCGAATTATCGCGAAACAACAACTTCTCGAATCCGACAAAATCTATGCCCTGCCGACTCTATTTAGCCTCAGAGACGGTTTGAAACAATTGTTACAAAAATCAGAGAATGTGAAAAATTAGAGTGAAATTGCTTCAAACAAGCGAATTATCGCGAAACAACACCTGCTCGAATCCAACAAAAACTGTGCCCTGCCGTCTCTACTGAGCCTCAGAGACGCTTTGAGACAAGTGTTACAAAAATCAAAGAATGTCGTAAATTAGAGTGAAATTGCTTCAAACAAGCGAATTATCGCGAAACAACACCTGCTCGAATCCAACAAAAACTGTGCCCTGCCGTCTCTACTGAGCCTCAGAGACGCTTTGAGACAAGTGTTACAAAAATCAAGGAATGTCCTAAATTAGGGTGAAATTGCTTCAAACAAGCGAATTATCGCGAAACAACACCTGCTCGAATCCGACAAAAGCTGTGCCCTGCCGCATATATTTAGCCTCAGATACGGTTTGAAACAATTGTTACATAAATCAGAGATTGTGAAAAATTAGAGTGAAATTGCTTCAAATCAGCGAATCATCGCGAAACAACACTTGCTTGAATCCAACAAAAACTGTGCCCTGCTGTCTCTACCGAGCCACAGAGACGCTTTGAGACAAGTGTTACAAAAATCAGAGAATGTCGTAAATTAGAGTGAAATTGCTTCAAACAAGCGAATTATCGCGAAACAACACCTTCTCGAACTCGACAAAAACTATATCCTGCCGACTCTATTTAGCCTCAGAGACGGTTTGAAACAATTGTTACAAAAATCAGAGAATGTGAAAAATTAGAGTGAAATTGCTTCAAACAAGCGAATTATCGCGAAACAACACCTGCTCGAATCCGACAAAAACTGTGCCCTGCCGAGTCCATTTAGCCTCAGAGACGGTTTGAAACAATTGTTACAAAAATCAGAGAATGTGAAAAATTAGAGTGAAATTGCTTCAAATAAGCGAATTATCGCGAAACAACACCTGCTCGAATCCAACAAAAACTGTGCCCTGCCGCATTTATTTAGCCTCAGAGACGGTTTGAAACAATTGTTACAGAAATCAGACAATGTCAAAAATTAGAGTGAAATTGCTTCAAACAAGCGAATTCTCGCGAAACAACACCTGCTCGAATCCAACAAAAACTGCGTCCTGGTGTCTCTACTGATCCTCAGAGACGCTTTGAGACAAGCGTTACAAAAATCAGAGAATGTCAAAAATTAGACTGAAATTCCTTCAAACAAGCGAATTATCGCGAAACAACACCTGCTCGAATCCAACAAAAACTGCCGTCTGCCGTCTCTACTGAGCCTCAGAGACGCTTCGAGGCAAGTGTTACAAAAATCAGAGAATGTCAAAAATTAGAGTGAAATTGCTTCAAACAAGCGAATTATCGCGAAACACCCTCTCGAATCCGACAAAAACAATGCCCTGCCGACTCTATTTAGCCTCAGTGACGGTTTCAAACAATTGTTACAAAAATCAGAGAATGTGAAAAATTAGAGTGAAATTGCTTCAAAAAAGCGAATTATCGCGAAATAACACCTGCTCGAATCCAACAAAAACTGTGCCCTGCCGAGTCCATTTAGCCTCAGAGACGGTTTGAAACAATTGTTACAAAAATCAGAGAATGTGAAAAATTAGAGTGAAATTGCTTCAAATAAGCGAATTATGGCGAAACAACACCTGCTCGAATCCAACAAAAATTGTGCCCTGCCGCATTTATTTAGCCTCAGAGACGGTTTGAAACAATTGTTACAGAAATCAGACAATGTCAAAAATTAGAGTGAAATTGCTTCAAACAAGCGAATTCTCGCGAAACAACACCTGCTCGAATCCAACAAAAACTGCGTCCTGGTGTCTCTACTGATCCTCAGAGACGCTTTGAGACAAGCGTTACAAAAATCAGAGAATGTCAAAAATTAGAGTGAAATTGCTTCAAATAAGCGAATTATCGCGAAACAACACCTGCTTGAATCCAACAAAAACTGTGCCCTGCTGTCTCTACCGAGCCTCAGAGACGCTTTAGACAAGTGTTACAAAAATCAGAGAATGTCATAAATTAGAGTGAAATTGCTTCAAACAAGCGAATTATCGCGAAACAACACCTGCACGAATCCGACAGAAACTTTGCCCTTCCGCATTTATTTAGCCTCAGAGACGGTTTGAAACAATTGTTACAAATATCAGACAATGTCAAAAATTTGAGTGAAATTGCTTCAAACAAGCGAATTATCGCGAAACAACACCTGCTCGAATCCAAAAAAAACTGCGCCCTGCCGTCTCTACTGAGCCTCAGAGACGTTTTGAGACAAGTGTTACAAAAATCAGAGAATGTCAAAAATTAGAGTGAAATGGCTGCAAACAAGCGAATTATCGCGAAACAACAACTTCTCGAATCCGACAAAATCTATGCCCTGCCGACTCTATTTAGCCTCAGAGACGGTTTGAAACAATTGTTACAAAAATCAGAGAATGTGAAAAATTAGAGTGAAATTGCTTCAAACAAGCGAATTATCGCGAAACAACACCTGCTCGAATCCAACAAAAACTGTGCCCTGCCGTCTCTACTGAGCCTCAGAGACGCTTTGAGACAAGTGTTACAAAAATCAAAGAATGTCGTAAATTAGAGTGAAATTGCTTCAAACAAGCGAATTATCCCGAAACAACACCTGCTCGAATCCAACAAAAATTGTTCCCTGCCGTCTCTACTGAGCCTCAGAGACGCTTTGAGACAAGTGTTACAAAAATCAGAGAATGTGAAAAATTAGAGTGAAATTGCTTCAAATAAGCGAATTATCGCGAAACAACACCTGCTCGAATCCAACAAAAACTGTGCCCTGCCGCATTTATTTAGCCTCAGAGACGGTTTGAAACAATTGTTACAGAAATCAGACAATGTCAAAAATTAGAGTGAAATTGCTTCAAACAAGCGAATTCTCGCGAAACAACACCTGCTCGAATCCAACAAAAACTGCGTCCTGGTGTCTCTACTGATCCTCAGAGACGCTTTGAGACAAGCGTTACAAAAATCAGAGAATGTCAAAAATTAGAGTGAAATTGCTTCAAATAAGCGAATTATCGCGAAACAACACCTGCTTGAATCCAACAAAAACTGTGCCCTGCTGTCTCTACCGAGCCTCAGAGACGCTTTAGACAAGTGTTACAAAAATCAGAGAATGTCATAAATTAGAGTGAAATTGCTTCAAACAAGCGAATTATCGCGAAACAACACCTGCACGAATCCGACAGAAACTTTGCCCTTCCGCATTTATTTAGCCTCAGAGACGGTTTGAAACAATTGTTACAAATATCAGACAATGTCAAAAATTTGAGTGAAATTGCTTCAAACAAGCGAATTATCGCGAAACAACACCTGCTCGAATCCAAAAAAAACTGCGCCCTGCCGTCTCTACTGAGCCTCAGAGACGTTTTGAGACAAGTGTTACAAAAATCAGAGAATGTCAAAAATTAGAGTGAAATGGCTGCAAACAAGCGAATTATCGCGAAACAACAACTTCTCGAATCCGACAAAATCTATGCCCTGCCGACTCTATTTAGCCTCAGAGACGGTTTGAAACAATTGTTACAAAAATCAGAGAATGTGAAAAATTAGAGTGAAATTGCTTCAAACAAGCGAATTATCGCGAAACAACACCTGCTCGAATCCAACAAAAACTGTGCCCTGCCGTCTCTACTGAGCCTCAGAGACGCTTTGAGACAAGTGTTACAAAAATCAAAGAATGTCGTAAATTAGAGTGAAATTGCTTCAAACAAGCGAATTATCGCGAAACAACACCTGCTCGAATCCAACAAAAACTGTGCCCTGCCGTCTCTACTGAGCCTCAGAGACGCTTTGAGACAAGTGTTACAAAAATCAAGGAATGTCCTAAATTAGGGTGAAATTGCTTCAAACAAGCGAATTATCGCGAAACAACACCTGCTCGAATCCGACAAAAGCTGTGCCCTGCCGCATATATTTAGCCTCAGATACGGTTTGAAACAATTGTTACATAAATCAGAGATTGTGAAAAATTAGAGTGAAATTGCTTCAAATCAGCGAATCATCGCGAAACAACACCTGCTTGAATCCAACAAAAACTGTGCCCTGCTGTCTCTACCGAGCCACAGAGACGCTTTGAGACAAGTGTTACAAAAATCAGAGAATGTCGTAAATTAGAGTGAAATTGCTTCAAACAAGCGAATTATCGCGAAACAACACCTTCTCGAACTCGACAAAAACTATATCCTGCCGACTCTATTTAGCCTCAGAGACGGTTTGAAACAATTGTTACAAAAATCAGAGAATGTGAAAAATTAGAGTGAAATTGCTTCAAACAAGCGAATTATCGCGAAACAACACCTGCTCGAATCCGACAAAAACTGTGCCCTGCCGAGTCCATTTAGCCTCAGAGACGGTTTGAAACAATTGTTACAAAAATCAGAGAATGTGAAAAATTAGAGTGAAATTGCTTCAAATAAGCGAATTATCGCGAAACAACACCTGCTCGAATCCAACAAAAACTGTGCCCTGCCGCATTTATTTAGCCTCAGAGACGGTTTGAAACAATTGTTACAGAAATCAGACAATGTCAAAAATTAGAGTGAAATTGCTTCAAACAAGCGAATTCTCGCGAAACAACACCTGCTCGAATCCAACAAAAACTGCGTCCTGGTGTCTCTACTGATCCTCAGAGACGCTTTGAGACAAGCGTTACAAAAATCAGAGAATGTCAAAAATTAGACTGAAATTCCTTCAAACAAGCGAATTATCGCGAAACAACACCTGCTCGAATCCAACAAAAACTGCCGTCTGCCGTCTCTACTGAGCCTCAGAGACGCTTCGAGGCAAGTGTTACAAAAATCAGAGAATGTCAAAAATTAGAGTGAAATTGCTTCAAACAAGCGAATTATCGCGAAACACCCTCTCGAATCCGACAAAAACAATGCCCTGCCGACTCTATTTAGCCTCAGTGACGGTTTCAAACAATTGTTACAAAAATCAGAGAATGTGAAAAATTAGAGTGAAATTGCTTCAAACAAGCGAATTATCGCGAAATAACACCTGCTCGAATCCAACAAAAACTGTGCCCTGCCGAGTCCATTTAGCCTCAGAGACGGTTTGAAACAATTGTTACAAAAATCAGAGAATGTGAAAAATTAGAGTGAAATTGCTTCAAATAAGCGAATTATGGCGAAACAACACCTGCTCGAATCCAACAAAAATTGTGCCCTGCCGCATTTATTTAGCCTCAGAGACGGTTTGAAACAATTGTTACAGAAATCAGACAATGTCAAAAATTAGAGTGAAATTGCTTCAAACAAGCGAATTCTCGCGAAACAACACCTGCTCGAATCCAACAAAAACTGCGTCCTGGTGTCTCTACTGATCCTCAGAGACGCTTTGAGACAAGCGTTACAAAAATCAGAGAATGTCAAAAATTAGAGTGAAATTCCTTCAAACAAGCGAATTATCGCGAAATAACACCTGCTCGAATCCAACAAAAACTGTGCCCTGCTGTCGCTACTGAGCCTCAGAGACGCTTTGAGACAAGTGTTACAAAAATCAAAGAATGTCGTAAATTAGAGTGAAATTGCTTCAAACAAGCGAATTCTCGCGAAACAACACCTGCTCGAATCCAACAAAAACTGCGTCCTGGTGTCTCTACTGATCCTCAGAGACGCTTTGAGACCAGCGTTACAAAAATCAGAGAATGTCAAAAATTAGAGTGAAATTCCTTCAAACAAGCGAATTATCGCGAAATAACACCTGCTCGAATCCAACAAAAACTGTGCCCTGCTGTCGCTACTGAGCCTCAGAGACGCTTTGAGACAAGTGTTACAAAAATCAAAGAATGTCAAAAATTAGAGTGAAATTGCTTCAAACAAGCGAATTATCGCGAAACAACACCTTCTCGAATCCGACAAAAACTATGCCCTGCCGACCCTATTTAGCCTCAGAGACGCTTTGAGACAAGTGTTACAAAAATCAGAGAATGTCGTAAATTAGAGTGAAATTGCTTCAAACAAGCGAATTATCGCGAAACAACACCTTCTCGAATCCGACAAAAACTATATCCTGCCGACTCTATTTAGCCTCAGAGACGGTTTGAAACAATTGTTACAAAAATCAGAGAATGTGAAAAATTAGAGTGAAATTGCTTCAAACAAGCGAATTATCGCGAAACAACACCTGCTCGAATCCGACAAAAACTGTGCCCTGCCGAGTCCATTTAGCCTCAGAGACGGTTTGAAACAATTGTTACAAAAATCAGAGAATGTGAAAAATTAGAGTGAAATTGCTTCAAATAAGCGAATTATCGCGAAACAACACCTGCTCGAATCCAACAAAAACTGTGCCCTGCCGCATTTATTTAGCCTCAGAGACGGTTTGAAACAATTGTTACAGAAATCAGACAATGTCAAAAATTAGAGTGAAATTGCTTCAAACAAGCGAATTCTCGCGAAACAACACCTGCTCGAATCCAACAAAAACTGCGTCCTGGTGTCTCTACTGATCCTCAGAGACGCTTTGAGACAAGCGTTACAAAAATCAGAGAATGTCAAAAATTAGAGTGAAATTCCTTCAAACAAGCGAATTATCGCGAAACAACACCTGCTCGAATCCGACAAAAACTTTGCCCTGCCGCATTTATTTAGCCTCAGAGACGGTTTGAAACAATTGTTACAGAAATCAGACAATGTCAAAAATTAGAGTGAAATTGCTTCAAACAAGCGAATTATCGCGAAACAACACCTGCTCGAATCCAACAAAAACTTTTCCCTGCCGTGTCTACTGAGCCTCAGAGACGCTTTGAGACAAGTGTTACAAAAATCAGAGAATGTCAAAAATTAGAGTGAAATTGCTTCAGACAAGCGAATTATCGCGAAACAACACCTTCTCGAATCCGACAAAAACTATGCCCTGCCGACCCTATTTAGCCTCAGAGACGCTTTGAGACAAGTGTTACAAAAATCAGAGAATGTCGTAAATTAGAGTGAAATTGCTTCAAACAAGCGAATTATCGCGAAACAACACCTTCTCGAATCCGACAAAAACTATATCCTGCCGACTCTATTTAGCCTCAGAGACGGTTTGAAACAATTGTTACAAAAATCAGAGAATGTGAAAAATTAGAGTGAAATTGCTTCAAACAAGCGAATTATCGCGAAACAACACCTGCTCGAATCCGGCAAAAACTGTGCCCTGCCGAGTCCATTTAGCCTCAGAGACGGTTTGAAACAATTGTTACAAAAATCAGAGAATGTGAAAAATTAGAGTGAAATTGCTTCAAATAAGCGAATTATCGCGAAACAACACCTGCTCGAATCCAACAAAAACTGTGCCCTGCCGCATTTATTTAGCCTCAGAGACGGTTTGAAACAATTGTTACAGAAATCAGACAATGTCAAAAATTAGAGTGAAATTGCTTCAAACAAGCGAATTCTCGCGAAACAACACCTGCTCGAATCCAACAAAAACTGCGTCCTGGTGTCTCTACTGATCCTCAGAGACGCTTTGAGACAAGCGTTACAAAAATCAGAGAATGTCAAAAATTAGACTGAAATTCCTTCAAACAAGCGAATTATCGCGAAACAACACCTGCTCGAATCCAACAAAAACTGCCGTCTGCCGTCTCTACTGAGCCTCAGAGACGCTTTGAGGCAAGTGTTACAAAAATCAGAGAATGTCAAAAATTAGAGTGAAATTGCTTCAAACAAGCGAATTATCGCGAAACACCCTCTCGAATCCGACAAAAACTATGCCCTGCCGACTCTATTTAGCCTCAGTGACGGTTTCAAACAATTGTTACAAAAATCAGAGAATGTGAAAAATTAGAGTGAAATTGCTTCAAACAAGCGAATTATCGCGAAATAACACCTGCTCGAATCCAACAAAAACTGTGCCCTGCCGAGTCCATTTAGCCTCAGAGACGGTTTGAAACAATTGTTACAAAAATCAGAGAATGTGAAAAATTTGAGTGAAATTGCTTCAAATAAGCGAATTATGGCGAAACAACACCTGCTCGAATCCAACAAAAACTGTGCCCTGCCGCATTTATTTAGCCTCAGAGACGGTTTGAAACAATTGTTACAGAAATCAGACAATGTCAAAAATTAGAGTGAAATTGCTTCAAACAAGCGAATTCTCGCGAAACAACACCTGCTCGAATCCAACAAAAACTGCGTCCTGGTGTCTCTACTGATCCTCAGAGACGCTTTGAGACAAGCGTTACAAAAATCAGAGAATGTCAAAAATTAGAGTGAAATTCCTTCAAACAAGCGAATTATCGCGAAATAACACCTGCTCGAATCCAACAAAAACTGTGCCCTGCTGTCGCTACTGAGCCTCAGAGACGCTTTGAGACAAGTGCAAAAATCAAAGAATGTCGTAAATTAGAGTGAAATTGCTTCAAACAAGCGAATTATCGCGAAACAACACCTGCTCGAATCCAACAAAAACTGCCGTCTGCCGTCTCTACTGAGCCTCAGAGACCCTTTGAGACAAGTGTTACAAAAATCAGAGAATGTCAAAAATTAGAGTGAAATTGCTTCACACAAGCGAATTATCGCGAAACCACACCTGCTCGAATCCGACAAAAAATATGCCCTGCCAACTCTATTTAGCCTCAGAGACGGTTTGAAACAATTGTTACAAAAATCAGAGAATGTGAAGAATTAGAGTCAAATTGCTTCAAATAAGCGAAATATCGCGAGACAACACCTGCTTGAATCCAACAAAAACTGTGCCCTGCTGTCTCTACTGAGCCTCAGAGACGCTTTGAGACAAGTGTTACAAAAATCAAAGAATGTCGTAAATTAGAGTGAAATTGCTTCAAACAAGCGAATTATCGCGAAACAACACCTGCTCGAATCCAACAAAAACTGTGCCCTGCCGTCTCTACTGAGCCTCAGAGACGCTTTGAGACAAGTGTTACAAAAATCAAAGAATGTTGTAAATTAGGGTGAAATTGCTTCAAACAAGCGAATTATCGCGAAACAACACCTGCTCGAATCCGACAAAAGCTGTGCCCTGCCGCATTTATTTAGCCTCAGAGACGGTATGAAACAATTGTTACATAAATCAGAGATTGTGAAAAATTAGAGTGAAATTGCTTCAAATCAGCGAATCATCGCGAAACAACACCTGCTTGAATCCAACAAAAACTGTGCCCTGCTGTATCTACCGAGCCTCAGAGACGCTTTGAGACAAGTGTTACAAAAATCAGAGAATGTCATAAATTAGAGTGAAATTGCTTCAACAAGCGAATTATCGCGAAACAACACCTGCTTGAATCCAACAAAAACTGTGCCCTGCTGTCTCTACCGAGCCTCAGAGACGCTTTGAGGCAAGTGTTACAAAAATCAGAGACTGTCATAAATTAGAGTGAAATTGCTTCAAACAAGCGAATTATCGCGAAACAACACCTGCTCGAATCCGACAAAAACTTTGCCCTGCCGCATTTATTTAGCCTCAGAGACGGTTTGAAACAATTGTTACAGAAATCAGACAATGTCAAAAATTAGAGTGAAATTGCTTCAAACAAGCGAATTATCGCGAAACAACACCTGCTCGAATCCAACAAAAACTGTGCCCTGCTGTCTCTACTGAGCCTCAGAGACGCTTTGAGACAAGTGTTACAAAAATCAAAGAATGTCGTAAATTAGAGTGAAATTGCTTCAAACAAGCGAATTATCGCGAAACAACACCTGCTCGAATCCAACAAAAACTGTGCCCTGCCGTCTCTACTGAGCCTCAGAGACGCTTTGAGACAAGTGTTACAAAAATCAGAGAATGTTGTAAATTAGGGTGAAATTGCTTCAAACAAGCGAATTATCGCGAAACAACACCTGCTCGAATCCGACAAAAGCTGTGCCCTGCCGCATTTATTTAGCCTCAGAGACGGTATGAAACAATTGTTACATAAATCAGAGATTGTGAAAAATTAGAGTGAAATTGCTTCAAATCAGCGAATCATCGCGAAACAACACCTGCTTGAATCCAACAAAAACTGTGCCCTGCTGTATCTACCGAGCCTCAGAGACGCTTTGAGACAAGTGTTACAAAAATCAGAGAATGTCATAAATTAGAGTGAAATTGCTTCAACAAGCGAATTATCGCGAAACAACACCTGCTTGAATCCAACAAAAACTGTGCCCTGCTGTCTCTACCGAGCCTCAGAGACGCTTTGAGGCAAGTGTTACAAAAATCAGAGAATGTCATAAATTAGAGTGAAATTGCTTCAAACAAGCGAATTATCGCGAAACAACACCTGCTCGAATCCGACAAAAACTTTGCCCTGCCGCATTTATTTAGCCTCAGAGACGGTTTGAAACAATTGTTACAGAAATCAGACAATGTCAAAAATTAGAGTGAAATTGCTTCAAACAAGCGAATTATCGCGAAACAACACCTGCTCGAATCCGACGAAAACTTTGCCCTGCCGCATTTATTTAGCCTCAGAGACGGTTTGAAACAATTGTTACAGAAATCAGACAATGTCAAAAATTAGAGTGAAATTGCTTCAAACAAGCGAATTATCGCGAAACAACACCTGCTCGAATCCAACAAAAACTGTTCCCTGCCGTCTCTACTGAGCCTCAGAGACGCTTTGAGACAAGTGTTACAAAAATCAGAGAATGTCAAAAATTAGAGTGAAATTGCTTCAGACAAGCGAATTATCGCGAAACAATACCTTCTCGAATCCGACAAAAGCTGTGCCCTGCCGCATTTATTTAGCCTCAGAGACGGTTTGAAACAATTGTTACATAAATCAGAGATTGTGAAAAATTAGAGTGAAATTGCTTCAAATCAGCGAATCATCGCGAAACAACACCTGCTTGAATCCAACAAAAACTGTGCCCTGCTGTATCTACCGAGCCTCAGAGACGCTTTGAGACAAGTGTTACAAAAATCAGAGAATGTCATAAATTAGAGTGAAATTGCTTCAACAAGCGAATTATCGCGAAACAACACCTGCTTGAATCCAACAAAAACTGTGCCCTGCTGTCTCTACCGAGCCTCAGAGACGCTTTGAGGCAAGTGTTACAAAAATCAGAGAATGTCATAAATTAGAGTGAAATTGCTTCAAACAAGCGAATTATCGCGAAACAACACCTGCTCGAATCCGACAAAATCTTTGCCCTGCCGCATTTATTTAGCCTCAGAGACGGTTTGAAACAATTGTTACAGAAATCAGACAATGTCAAAAATTAGAGTGAAATTGCTTCAGACAAGCGAATTATCGCGAAACAACACCTTCTCGAATCCGACAAAAACTATGCCCTGCCGACCCTATTTAGCCTCAGACGCTTTGAGACAAGTGTTACAAAAATCAGAGAATGTCGTAAATTAGAGTGAAATTGCTTCAAACAAGCGAATTATCGCGAAACAACACCTGCTCGAATCCAACAAAAACTGCGCGCTCCCGTCTATACTGAGCCTCAGAGACGCTTTGAGACAAGTGTTACAAAAACCAAAGAATGTCGTAAATTAGAGTGAAATTGCTTCAAACAAGCGAATTATCCCGAAACAACACCTGCTCGAATCCAACAAAAACTGCTCCCTGCCGTCTCTACTGAGCCTCAGAGACGCTTTGAGACAAGTGTTACAAAAATCAGAGAATGTCAAAAATTAGAGTGAAATTGCTTCAGACAAGCGAATTATCGCGAAACAACACCTTCTCGAATCCGACAAAAACTATATCCCTGCCGACCCTATTTAGCCTCAGACGCTTTGAGACAAGTGTTACAAAAATCAGAGAATGTCGTAAATTAGAGTGAAATTGCTTCAAACAAGCGAATTATCGCGAAACACCTTCTCGAATCCGACAAAAACTATATCCTGCCGACTCTATTTAGCCTCAGAGACGGTTTGAAACAATTGTTACAAAAATCAGAGAATGTGAAAAATTAGAGTGAAATTGCTTCAAACAAGCGAATTATCGCGAAACAACACCTGCTCGAATCCGACAAAAACTGTGCCCTGCCGAGTCCATTTAGCCTCAGAGACGGTTTGAAACAATTGTTACAAAAATCAGAGAATGTGAAAAATTAGAGTGAAATTGCTTCAAATAAGCGAATTATCGCGAAACAACACCTGCTCGAATCCAACAAAAACTGTGCCCTGCCGCATTTATTTAGCATCAGAGACGGTTTGAAACAATTGTTACAGAAATCAGACAATGTCAAAAATTAGAGTGAAATTGCTTCAAACAAGCGAATTCTCGCGAAACAACACCTGCTCGAATCCAACAAAAACTGCGTCCTGGTGTCTCTACTGATCCTCAGAGACGCTTTGAGACAAGCGTTACAAATATCAGAGAATGTCAAAAATTAGAGTGAAATTCCTTCAAACAAGCGAATTATCGCGAAACAACACCTGCTCGAATCCAACAAAAACTGCCGTCTGCCGTCTCTACTGAGCCTCAGAGACGCTTTGAGACAAGTGTTACAAATATCAGAGAATGTCAAAAATTAGAGTGAAATTGCTTCAAACAAGCGAATTATCGCGAAACACCCTCTCGAATCCGACAAAAACTATGCCCTGCCGACTCTATTTAGCCTCAGTGACGGTTTCAAACAATTGTTACAAAAATCAGAGAATGTGAAAAATTAGAGTGAAATTGCTTCAAACAAGCGAATTATCGCGAAATAACACCTGCTCGAATCCAACAAAAACTGTGCCCTGCCGAGTCCATTTAGCCTCAGAGACGGTTTGAAACAATTGTTACAAAAATCAGAGAATGTGAAAAATTAGAGTGAAATTGCCTCAAATAAGCGAATTATCGCGAAACAACACCTGCTCGAATCCAACAAAAACTGTGCCCTGCCGCATTTATTTAGCCTCAGAGACGGTTTGAAACAATTGTTACAGAAATCAGACAATGTCAAAAATTAGAGTGAAATTGCTTCAAACAAGCGAATTCTCGCGAAACAACACCTGCTCGAATCCAACAAAAACTGCGTCCTGGTGTCTCTACTGATCCTCAGAGACGCTTTGAGACAAGCGTTACAAAAATCAGAGAATGTCAAAAATTAGAGTGAAATTCCTTCAAACAAGCGAATTATCGCGAAACAACACCTGCTCGAATCCAACAAAAACTGCCGTCTGCCGTCTCTACTGAGCCTCAGAGACGCTTTGAGACAAGTGTTACAAAAATCAGAGAATGTCAAAAATTAGAGTGAAATTGCTTCAAACAAGCGAATTATCGTGAAACAACACCTTCTCGAATCCGACAAAAACTATGCCCCGCCGACTCTATTTAGCCTCAGTGAAACCTCAGTGACGGTTTCAAACAATTGTTACAAAAATCAGAGGATGTCAAAAATTAGAGTGAAATTCCTTCAAACAAGCGAATTATCGCGAAATAACACCTGCTCGAATCCAACAAAAACTGTGCCCTGCTGTCGCTACTGAGCCTCAGAGACGCTTTGAGACAAGTGTTACAAAAATCAAAGAATGTCGGAAATTAGAGTGAAATTGCTTCAAACAAGCGAATTATCGCGAAACAACACCTGCTCGAATCCAACAAAAACTGCGCCCTGCCGTCTCTACTGAGCCTCAGAGACCCTTTGAGACAAGTGTTACAAAAATCAGAGAATGTCAAAAATTAGAGTGAAATTGCTTCACACAAGCGAATTATCGCGAAACCACACCTGCTCGAATCCGACAAAAAATATGCCCTGCCAACTCTATTTAGCCTCAGAGACGGTTTGAAACAATTGTTACAAAAATCAGAGAATGTGAAGAATTAGAGTCAAATTGCTTCAAATAAGCGAAATATCGCGAGACAACACCTGCTTGAATCCAAAAAAAACTGCGCCCTGCCATCTCTACTGAGCCTCAGAGACCCTTTGAGACAAGTGTTACAAAAATCAGAGAATGTCAAAAATTAGAGTGAAATTGCTTCAAATAAGCGAATTATCGCGAAACAACACCTGCTTGAATCCAACAAAAACTGTGCCCTGCTGTCTCTACCGAGCCTCAGAGACGCTTTAGACAAGTGTTACAAAAATCAGAGAATGTCATAAATTAGAGTGAAATTGCTTCAAACAAGCGAATTTTCGCGAAACAACACCTGCACGAATCCGACAGAAACTTTGCCCTTCCGCATTTATTTAGCCTCAGAGACGGTTTGAAAC
Organism: Tenodera sinensis; assembly: GCA_030765045.1. NCBI lineage: Eukaryota > Metazoa > Arthropoda > Insecta > Mantodea > Mantidae > Tenodera > Tenodera sinensis. The sequence goes on along the minus strand of CM060964.1, from coordinate 215,664,594 downwards.
AATTGTTACAAATATCAGACAATGTCAAAAATTTGAGTGAAATTGCTTCAAACAAGCGAATTATCGCGAAACAACACCTGCTCGAATCCAAAAAAAACTGCGCCCTGCCGTCTCTACTGAGCCTCAGAGACGTTTTGAGACAAGTGTTACAAAAATCAGAGAATGTCAAAAATTAGAGTGAAATGGCTTCAAACAAGCGAATTATCGCGAAACAACACCTGCTCGAATCCAACAAAAACTGTGCCCTGCTGTATCTACCGAGCCTCAGAGACGCTTTGAGACAAGTGTTACAAAAATCAGAGAATGTCATAAATTAGAGTGAAATTGCTTCAACAAGCGAATTATCGCGAAACAACACCTGCTTGAATCCAACAAAAACTGTGCCCTGCTGTCTCTACCGAGCCTCAGAGACGCTTTGAGGCAAGTGTTACAAAAATCAGAGAATGTCATAAATTAGAGTGAAATTGCTTCAAACAAGCGAATTATCGCGAAACAACACCTTCTCGAATCCGACAAAAGCTGTGCCCTGCCGCATTTATTTAGCCTCAGAGACGGTTTGAAACAATTGTTACATAAATCAGAGATTGTGAAAAATTAGAGTGAAATTGCTTCAAATCAGCGAATCATCGCGAAACAACACCTGCTTGAATCCAACAAAAACTGTGCCCTGCTGTATCTACCGAGCCTCAGAGACGCTTTGAGACAAGTGTTACAAAAATCAGAGAATGTCATAAATTAGAGTGAAATTGCTTCAACAAGCGAATTATCGCGAAACAACACCTGCTTGAATCCAACAAAAACTGTGCCCTGCTGTCTCTACCGAGCCTCAGAGACGCTTTGAGGCAAGTGTTACAAAAATCAGAGAATGTCATAAATTAGAGTGAAATTGCTTCAAACAAGCGAATTATCGCGAAACAACACCTGCTCGAATCCGACAAAAACTTTGCCCTGCCGCATTTATTTAGCCTCAGAGACGGTTTGAAACAATTGTTACAGAAATCAGACAATGTCAAAAATTAGAGTGAAATTGCTTCAAACAAGCGAATTATCGCGAAACAACACCTGCTCGAATCCAACAAAAACTGTGCCCTGCTGTCTCTACTGAGCCTCAGAGACGCTTTGAGACAAGTGTTACAAAAATCAAAGAATGTCGTAAATTAGAGTGAAATTGCTTCAAACAAGCGAATTATCGCGAATTAACACCTGCTCGAATCCAACAAAAACTGTGCCCTGCCGTCTCTACTGAGCCTCAGAGACGCTTTGAGACAAGTGTTACAAAAATCAAAGAATGTTGTAAATTAGGGTGAAATTGCTTCAAACAAGCGAATTATCGCGAAACAACACCTGCTCGAATCCGACAAAAGCTGTGCCCTGCCGCATTTATTTAGCCTCAGAGACGGTATGAAACAATTGTTACATAAATCAGAGATTGTGAAAAATTAGAGTGAAATTGCTTCAAATCAGCGAATCATCGCGAAACAACACCTGCTTGAATCCAACAAAAACTGTGCCCTGCTGTATCTACCGAGCCTCAGAGACGCTTTGAGACAAGTGTTACAAAAATCAGAGAATGTCATAAATTAGAGTGAAATTGCTTCAACAAGCGAATTATCGCGAAACAACACCTGCTTGAATCCAACAAAAACTGTGCCCTGCTGTCTCTACCGAGCCTCAGAGACGCTTTGAGGCAAGTGTTACAAAAATCAGAGAATGTCATAAATTAGAGTGAAATTGCTTCAAACAAGCGAATTATCGCGAAACAACACCTGCTCGAATCCGACAAAAACTTTGCCCTGCCGCATTTATTTAGCCTCAGAGACGGTTTGAAACAATTGTTACAGAAATCAGACAATGTCAAAAATTAGAGTGAAATTGCTTCAAACAAGCGAATTATCGCGAAACAACACCTGCTCGAATCCAACAAAAACTGTTCCCTGCCGTCTCTACTGAGCCTCAGAGACGCTTTGAGACAAGTGTTACAAAAATCAGAGAATGTCAAAAATTAGAGTGAAATTGCTTCAGACAAGCGAATTATCGCGAAACAATACCTTCTCGAATCCGACAAAAGCTGTGCCCTGCCGCATTTATTTAGCCTCAGAGACGGTTTGAAACAATTGTTACATAAATCAGAGATTGTGAAAAATTAGAGTGAAATTGCTTCAAATCAGCGAATCATCGCGAAACAACACCTGCTTGAATCCAACAAAAACTGTGCCCTGCTGTATCTACCGAGCCTCAGAGACGCTTTGAGACAAGTGTTACAAAAATCAGAGAATGTCATAAATTAGAGTGAAATTGCTTCAACAAGCGAATTATCGCGAAACAACACCTGCTTGAATCCAACAAAAACTGTGCCCTGCTGTCTCTACCGAGCCTCAGAGACGCTTTGAGGCAAGTGTTACAAAAATCAGAGAATGTCATAAATTAGAGTGAAAATGCTTCAAACAAGCGAATTATCGCGAAACAACACCTGCTCGAATCCGACAAAATCTTTGCCCTGCCGCATTTATTTAGCCTCAGAGACGGTTTGAAACAATTGTTACAGAAATCAGACAATGTCAAAAATTAGAGTGAAATTGCTTCAAACAAGCGAATTATCGCGAAACAACACCTGCTCGAATCCAACAAAAACTGCGCGCTCCCGTCTATACTGAGCCTCAGAGACGCTTTGAGACAAGTGTTACAAAAACCAAAGAATGTCGTAAATTAGAGTGAAATTGCTTCAAACAAGCGAATTATCCCGAAACAACACCTGCTCGAATCCAACAAAAACTGCTCCCTGCCGTCTCTACTGAGCCTCAGAGACGCTTTGAGACAAGTGTTACAAAAATCAGAGAATGTCAAAAATTAGAGTGAAATTGCTTCAGACAAGCGAATTATCGCGAAACAACACCTTCTCGAATCCGACAAAAACTATGCCCTGCCGACCCTATTTAGCCTCAGACGCTTTGAGACAAGTGTTACAAAAATCAGAGAATGTCGTAAATTAGAGTGAAATTGCTTCAAACAAGCGAATTATCGCGAAACACCTTCTCGAATCCGACAAAAACTATATCCTGCCGACTCTATTTAGCCTCAGAGACGGTTTGAAACAATTGTTACAAAAATCAGAGAATGTGAAAAATTAGAGTGAAATTGCTTCAAACAAGCGAATTATCGCGAAACAACACCTGCTCGAATCCGACAAAAACTGTGCCCTGCCGAGTCCATTTAGCCTCAGAGACGGTTTGAAACAATTGTTACAAAAATCAGAGAATGTGAAAAATTAGAGTGAAATTGCTTCAAATAAGCGAATTATCGCGAAACAACACCTGCTCGAATCCAACAAAAACTGTGCCCTGCCGCATTTATTTAGCATCAGAGACGGTTTGAAACAATTGTTACAGAAATCAGACAATGTCAAAAATTAGAGTGAAATTGCTTCAAACAAGCGAATTCTCGCGAAACAACACCTGCTCGAATCCAACAAAAACTGCGTCCTGGTGTCTCTACTGATCCTCAGAGACGCTTTGAGACAAGCGTTACAAAAATCAGAGAATGTCAAAAATTAGAGTGAAATTCCTTCAAACAAGCGAATTATCGCGAAACAACACCTGCTCGAATCCAACAAAAACTGCCGTCTGCCGTCTCTACTGAGCCTCAGAGACGCTTTGAGACAAGTGTTACAAATATCAGAGAATGTCAAAAATTAGAGTGAAATTGCTTCAAACAAGCGAATTATCGCGAAACACCCTCTCGAATCCGACAAAAACTATGCCCTGCCGACTCTATTTAGCCTCAGTGACGGTTTCAAACAATTGTTACAAAAATCAGAGAATGTGAAAAATTAGAGTGAAATTGCTTCAAACAAGCGAATTATCGCGAAATAACACCTGCTCGAATCCAACAAAAACTGTGCCCTGCCGAGTCCATTTAGCCTCAGAGACGGTTTGAAACAATTGTTACAAAAATCAGAGAATGTGAAAAATTAGAGTGAAATTGCCTCAAATAAGCGAATTATCGCGAAACAACACCTGCTCGAATCCAACAAAAACTGTGCCCTGCCGCATTTATTTAGCCTCAGAGACGGTTTGAAACAATTGTTACAGAAATCAGACAATGTCAAAAATTAGAGTGAAATTGCTTCAAACAAGCGAATTCTCGCGAAACAACACCTGCTCGAATCTAACAAAAACTGCGTCCTGGTGTCTCTACTGATCCTCAGAGACGCTTTGAGACAAGCGTTACAAAAATCAGAGAATGTCAAAAATTAGAGTGAAATTCCTTCAAACAAGCGAATTATCGCGAAACAACACCTGCTCGAATCCAACAAAAACTGCCGTCTGCCGTCTCTACTGAGCCTCAGAGACGCTTTGAGACAAGTGTTACAAAAATCAGAGAATGTCAAAAATTAGAGTGAAATTGCTTCAAACAAGCGAATTATCGTGAAACAACACCTTCTCGAATCCGACAAAAACTATGCCCCGCCGACTCTATTTAGCCTCAGTGAAACCTCAGTGACGGTTTCAAACAATTGTTACAAAAATCAGAGGATGTCAAAAATTAGAGTGAAATTCCTTCAAACAAGCGAATTATCGCGAAATAACACCTGCTCGAATCCAACAAAAACTGTGCCCTGCTGTTGCTACTGAGCCTCAGAGACGCTTTGAGACAAGTGTTACAAAAATCAAAGAATGTCGGAAATTAGAGTGAAATTGCTTCAAACAAGCGAATTATCGCGAAACAACACCTGCTCGAATCCAACAAAAACTGCGCCCTGCCGTCTCTACTGAGCCTCAGAGACCCTTTGAGACAAGTGTTACAAAAATCAGAGAATGTCAAAAATTAGAGTGAAATTGCTTCACACAAGCGAATTATCGCGAAACCACACCTGCTCGAATCCGACAAAAAATATGCCCTGCCAACTCTATTTAGCCTCAGAGACGGTTTGAAACAATTGTTACAAAAATCAGAGAATGTGAAGAATTAGAGTCAAATTGCTTCAAATAAGCGAAATATCGCGAGACAACACCTGCTTGAATCCAACAAAAACTGCGCCCTGCCATCTCTACTGAGCCTCAGAGACCCTTTGAGACAAGTGTTACAAAAATCAGAGAATGTCAAAAATTAGAGTGAAATTGCTTCAAATAAGCGAATTATCGCGAAACAACACCTGCTTGAATCCAACAAAAACTGTGCCCTGCTGTCTCTACCGAGCCTCAGAGACGCTTTAGACAAGTGTTACAAAAATCAGAGAATGTCATAAATTAGAGTGAAATTGCTTCAAACAAGCGAATTTTCGCGAAACAACACCTGCACGAATCCGACAGAAACTTTGCCCTTCCGCATTTATTTAGCCTCAGAGACGGTTTGAAACAATTGTTACAAATATCAGACAATGTCAAAAATTTGAGTGAAATTGCTTCAAACAAGCGAATTATCGCGAAACAACACCTGCTCGAATCCAAAAAAAACTGCGCCCTGCCGTCTCTACTGAGCCTCAGAGACGTTTTGAGACAAGTGTTACAAAAATCAGAGAATGTCAAAAATTAGGGTGAAATGGCTTCAAACAAGCGAATTATCGCGAAACAACAACTTCTCGAATCCGACAAAATCTATGCCCTGCCGACTCTATTTAGCCTCACAGACGGTTTGAAACAATTGTTACAAAAATCAGAGAATGTGAAAAATTAGAGTGAAATTGCTTCAAACAAGCGAATTATCGCGAAACAACACCTGCTCGAATCCAACAAAAACTGTGCCCTGCTGTCTCTACTGAGCCTCAGAGACGCTTTGAGACAAGTGTTACAAAAATCAAAGGATGTCGTAAATTAGAGTGAAATTGCTTCAAACAAGCGAATTATCGCGAAACAACACCTGCTCGAATCCAACAAAAACTGTGCCCTGCCGTATCTACTGAGCCTCAGAGACGCTTTGAGACAAGTGTTACAAAAAACAGAGAATGTCAAAAATTATTGTGAAATTGCTTCAAACTTGCGAATTATCGCGAAACAACAACTTCTCGAATCCGATAAAATCTATGCCCTGCCGACTCTATTTAGCCTCAGAGACGGTTTGAAACAATTGTTACAAAAATCAGAGAATGTGAAAAATTAGAGTGAAATTGCTTCAAACAAGCGAATTATCGCGAAACAACACCTGCTCGAATCCAACAAAAACTGTGCCCTGCTGTCTCTACTGAGCCTCAGAGACGCTTTGAGACAAGTGTTACAAAAATCAAAGAATGTCGTAAATTAGAGTGAAATTGCTTCAAACAAGCGAATTATCGCGAAACAACACCTGCTCGAATCCAACAAAAACTGTGCCCTGCCGTCTCTACTGAGCCTCAGAGACGCTTTGAGACAAGTGTTACAAAAATCAGAGAATGTCAAAAATTATTGTGAAATTGCTTCAAACTTGCGAATTATCGCGAAACAACAACTTCTCGAATCCGATAAAATCTATGCCCTGCCGACTCTATTTAGCCTCAGAGACGGTTTGAAACAATTGTTACAAAAATCAGAGAATGTGAAAAATTAGAGTGAAATTGCTTCAAACAAGCGAATTATCGCGAAACAACACCTGCTCGAATCCAACAAAAACTGTGCCCTGCTGTCTCTACTGAGCCTCAGAGACGCTTTGAGACAAGTGTTACAAAAATCAAAGAATGTCGTAAATTAGAGTGAAATTGCTTCAAACAAGCGAATTATCGCGAAACAACACCTGCTCGAATCCAACAAAAACTGTGCCCTGCCGTCTCTACTGAGCCTCAGAGACGCTTTGAGACAAGTGTTACAAAAATCAGAGAATGTCCTAAATTAGGGTGACATTGCTTCAAACAAGCGAATTATCGCGAAACAACACCTGCTCGAATCCGACAAAAGCTGTGCCCTGCCGCATTTATTTAGCCTCAGAGACGGTTTGAAACAATTGTTACATAAATCAGAGATTGTGAAAAATTAGAGTGAAATTGCTTCAAATCAGCGAATCATCGCGAAACAACACCTGCTTGAATCCAACAAAAACTGTGCCCTGCTGTCTCTACCGAGCCTCAGAGACGCTTTGAGACAAGTGTTACAAAAATCAGAGAATGTCATAAATTAGAGTGAAATTGCTTCAAACAAGCGAATTATCGCGAAACACCCTCTCGAATCCGACAAAAAATATGCCCTGCCGACTCTATTTAGCCTCAGTGACGGTTTCAAACAATTGTTACAAAAATCAGAGAATGTGAAAAATTAGAGTGAAATTGCTTCAAACAAGCGAATTATCGCGAAACAACACCTGCTCGAATCCGACAAAAACTTTGCCCTGCTGCATTTATTTAGCCTCAGAGACGGTTTGAAACAATTGTTACAGAAATCAGACAATGTCAAAAATTAGAGTGAAATTGCTTCAAACAAGCGAATTATCGCGAAACAACACCTGCTCGAATCCAACAAAAACTGCAAGCTGCCGTCTATACTGAGCCTCAGAGACGCTTTGAGACAAGAGTTACAAAAACCAAAGAATGTCGTAAATTAGAGTGAAATTGCTTCAAACAAGCGAATTATCCCGAAACAACACCTGCTCGAATCCAACATAAACTGTTCCCTGCCGTCTCTACTGAGCCTCAGAGACGCTTTGAGACAAGTGTTACAAAAATCAGAGAATGTCAAAAATTAGAGTGAAATTGCTTCAGACAAGCGAATTATCTCGAAACAACACCTTCTCGAATCCGACAAAAACTATATCCTGCCGACTCTATTTAGCCTCTGAGACGGTTTGAAACAATTGTTACAAAAATCAGAGAATGTGAAAAATTAGAGTGAAATTGCTTCAAACAAGCGAATTATCGCGAAACAACACCTGCTCGAATCCGACAGAAACTGTGCCCTGCCGAGTCCATTTAGCCTCAGAGACGGTTTGAAACAATTGTTACAAAAATCAGAGAATGTGAAAAATTAGAGTGAAATTGCTTCAAATAAGCGAATTATCGCGAAACAACACCTGCTCGAATCCAACAAAAACTGTGCCCTGCCGCATTTATTTAGCATCAGAGACGGTTTGAAACAATTGTTACAGAAATCAGACAATGTCAAAAATTAGAGTGAAATTGCTTCAAACAAGCGAATTCTCGCGAAACAACACCTGCTCGAATCCAACAAAAACTGCGTCCTGGTGTCTACTGATCCTCAGAGACGCTTTGAGACAAGCGTTACAAAAATCAGAGAATGTCAAAAATTAGAGTGAAATTGCTTCAAACAAGCGAATTATCGCGAAACAACACCTGCTCGAATCCAACAAAAACTGCGCCCTGCCGTCTCTACTGAGCCTCAGAGACCCTTTGAGACAAGTGTTACAAAAATCAGAGAATGTCAAAAATTAGAGTGAAATTGCTTCACACAAGCGAATTATCGCGAAACCACACCTGCTCGAATCCGACAAAAAATATGCCCTGCCAACTCTATTTAGCCTCAGAGACGGTTTGAAACAATTGTTACAAAAATCAGAGAATGTGAAGAATTAGAGTGAAATTGCATCAAATAAGCGAAATATCGCGAGACAACACCTGCTTGAATCCAACAAAAACTGCGCCCTGCCATCTCTACTGAGCCTCAGAGACCCTTTGAGACAAGTGTTACAAAAATCAGAGAATGTCAAAAATTAGAGTGAAATTGCTTCAAATAAGCGAATTATCGCGAAACAACACCTGCTTGAATCCAACAAAAACTGTGCCCTGCTGTCTCTACCGAGCCTCAGAGACGCTTTAGACAAGTGTTACAAAAATCAGAGAATGTCATAAATTAGAGTGAAATTGCTTCAAACAAGCGAATTATCGCGAAACAACACCTGCACGAATCCGACAGAAACTTTGCCCTTCCGCATTTATTTAGCCTCAGAGACGGTTTGAAACAATTGTTACAAATATGAGACAATGTCAAAAATTTGAGTGAAATTGCTTCAAACAAGCGAATTATCGCGAAACAACACCTGCTCGAATCCAAAAAAAACTGCGCCCTGCCGTCTCTACTGAGCCTCAAAGACGTTTTGAGACAAGTGTTACAAAAATCAGAGAATGTCAAAAATTAGAGTGAAATGGCTTCAAACAAGCGAATTATCGCGAAACAACACCTGCTGGAATCCAACAAAAACTGTGCCCTGCTGTCTCTACTGAGCCTCAGAGACGCTTTGAGACAAGTGTTACAAAAATCAAAGGATGTCGTAAATTAGAGTGAAATTGCTTCAAACAAGCGAATTATCGCGAAACAACACCTGCTCGAATCCAACAAAAACTGTGCCCTGCCGTCTCTACTGAGCCTCAGAGACGCTTTGAGACAAGTGTTACAAAAAACAGAGAATGTCAAAAATTATTGTGAAATTGCTTCAAACTTGCGAATTATCGCGAAACAACAACTTCTCGAATCCGACAAAATCTATGCCCTGCCGACTCTATTTAGCCTCAGAGACGGTTTGAAACAATTGTTACAAAAATCAGAGAATGTGAAAAATTAGAGTGAAATTGCTTCAAACAAGCGAATTATCGCGAAACAACACCTGCTCGAATCCAACAAAAACTGTGCCCTGCTGTCTCTACTGAGCCTCAGAGACGCTTTGAGACAAGTGTTACAAAAATCAAAGAATGTCGTAAATTAGAGTGAAATTGCTTCAAACAAGCGAATTATCGCGAAACAACACCTACTCGAATCCAACAAACCCTGTGCCCTGCCGTCTCTACTGAGCCTCAGAGACGCTTTGAGACAAGTGTTACAAAAATCAGAGAATGTCCTAAATTAGGGTGAAATTGCTTCAAACAAGCGAATTATCGCGAAACAACACCTGCTCGAATCCGACAAAAACTGTGCCCTGCCGCATTTATTTAGCCTCAGAGACGGTTTGAAACAATTGTTACAGAAATCAGAGAATGTGAAAAATTAGAGTGAAATTGCTTCAAATAAGCGAATTATCGCGAAACAACACCTGCTGGAATCCAACAAAAACTGTGCCCTGCTGTCTCTACTGAGCCTCAGAGACGCTTTGAGACAAGTGTTACAAAAATCAAAGAATGTCGTAAATTAGAGTGAAATTGCTTCAATCAAGCGAATTATCGCGAAACAACACCTGCTCGAATCCAACAAAAACTGCGCCCTGCCGTCTCTACCGAGCCTCAGAGACGCTTTGAGACAAGTGTTACAAAAAACAGAGAATGTCAAAAATTATTGTGAAATTGCTTCAAACTTGCGAATTATCGCGAAACAACAACTTCTCGAATCCGACAAAAACTATGCCCTGCCGACTCTATTTAGCCTCAGAGACGGTTTGAAACAATTGTTACAAAAATCAGAGAATGTGAAAAATTAGAGTGAAATTGCTTCAAACAAGCGAATTATCGCGAAACAAACCCTGCTCGAATCCAACATAAACTGTGCCCTGCTGTCTCTACTTAGCCTCAGAGACGCTTTGAGACAAGTGTTACAAAAATCAAAGAATGTCGTAAATTAGAGTGAAATTGCTTCAAACAAGCGAATTATCGCGAAACAACACCTGCTCGAATCCAACAAAAACTGCGCCCTGCCGTCTCTACTGAGCCTCAGTGACCCTTTGAGACAAGTGTTACAAAAACCAGAGAATGTCAAAAATTAGAATGAAATTGCTTCACACAAGCGAATTATCGCGAAACCACACCTTCTCGAATCCGACAAAAAATATGCCCTGCCGACTCTATTTAGCCTCAGAGACGGTTTGAAACAATTGTTACAAAAATCAGAGAATGTGAAAAATTAGAGTAAAATTGCTTCAAACAAGCGAATTATCGCGAAACAACACCTTCTCGAATCCGACAAAAACTATGCCCTGCCGACTCTATTTCGCCTCAGTGACGGTTTCAAACAATTGTTACAAAAATCAGAGAATGTGAAAAATTAGAGTGAAATTGCTTCACACAAGCGAATTATCGCGAAACCACACCTGCTCGAATCCAACAAAAACTGCGCCCTGCCGTCTCTACCGAGCCTCAGAGACGCTTTGAGACAAGTGTTACAAAAAACAGAGAATGTCAAAAATTATTGTGAAATTGCTTCAAACTTGCGAATTATCGCGAAACAACAACTTCTCGAATCCGACAAAAACTATGCCCTGCCGACTCTATTTAGCCTCAGAGACGGTTTGAAACAATTGTTACAAAAATCAGAGAATGTGAAAAATTAGAGTAAAATTGCTTCAAACAAGCGAATTATCGCGAAACAACACCTTCTCGAATCCGACAAAAACTATGCCCTGCCGACTCTATTTCGCCTCAGTGACGGTTTCAAACAATTGTTAGAAAAATCAGAGAATGTGAAAAATTAGAGTGAAATTGCTTCACACAAGCGAATTATCGCGAAACCACACCTGCTCGAATCCAACAAAAACTGCGCCCTGCCGTCTCTACCGAGCCTCAGAGACGCTTTGAGACAAGTGTTACAAAAAACAGAGAATGTCAAAAATTATTGTGAAATTGCTTCAAACAAGCGAATTATCGCGAAACAACACCTTCTCGAATCCGACTAAAACTATGCCCTGCCGACTCTATTTCGCCTCAGTGACGGTTTCAAACAATTGTTACAAAAATCAGAGAATGTGAAAAATTAGAGTGAAATTGCTTCACACAAGCGAATTATCGCGAAACCACACCTGCTCGAATCCAACAAAAACTGCGCCCTGCCGTCTCTACCGAGCCTCAGAGACGCTTTGAGACAAATGTTACAAGAAACAGAGAATGTCAAAAATTATTGTGAAATTGCTTCAAACTTGCGAATTATCGCGAAACAAACCCTGCTCGAATCCAACATAAACTGTGCCCTGCTGTCTCTACTTAGCCTCAGAGACGCTTTGAGACAAGTGTTACAAAATTCAAAGAATGTCGTAAATTAGAGTGAAATTGCTTCAAACAAGCGAATTATCGCGAAACAACACCTGCTCGAATCCAACAAAAACTGCGCCCTGCCGTCTCTACTGAGCCTCAGTGACCCTTTGAGACAAGTGTTACAAAAACCAGAGAATGTCAAAAATTAGAATGAAATTGCTTCACACAAGCGAATTATCGCGAAACCACACCTTCTCGAATCCGACAAAAAATATGCCCTGCCGACTCTATTTAGCCTCAGAGACGGTTTGAAACAATTGTTACAAAAATCAGAGAATGTGAAAAATTAGAGTGAAATTGCTTCAAATAAGCGAATTATCGCGAGACACCTGCTTGAATCCAACAAAAACTGCGCCCTGCCGTCTCTACTGAGCCTCAGAGACGCTTTGAGACAAGTGTTACAAAAATCAGATAATGTCGTAAATTAGAGTGAAATTGCTTCAAACAAGCGAATTATCGCGAAACAAAACCTTCTCGAATCCGACAAAAACTATGCCCTGCCGACCCTATTTAGCCTCAGAGACGCTTTGAGACAAGTGTTACAAAAATCAGAGAATGTCGTAAATTAGAGTGAAATTGCTTCAAACAAGCGAATTATCGCGAAACAACACCTGCTGGAATCCAACAAAAACTGTGCCCTGCTGTCTCTACTGAGCCTGAGAGACGCTTTGAGACAAGTGTTACAAAAATCAGAGAATGTGAGAAATAAGATTGAAATTGCTTCAAACAAGCGAATTATCGCGAAACAACACCTGCTCGAATCCGACAAAAACTGTGCCCTGCTGCATTTATTTAGCCTCAGAGACGGTTTGAAACAATTGTTACAGAAATCAATGTCAAAAATTAGAGGGAAATTGCTTCAAACAAGCGAATTATCGCGAAACAACACCTGCTCGAATCCGACAAAAAATATGCCCTGCCGACTCTATTTAGCCTCAGAGACGGTTTGAAACAATTGTTACAGAAATCAGACAATGTCAAAAATTAGAGTGAAATTGCTTCAAACAAGCGAATTATCGCGAAACAACACCTTCTCGAATCCGACAAAAACTATGCCCTGCCGACCCTATTTAGCCTCAGAGACGCTTTGAGACAAGTGTTACAAAAATCAGAGAATGTCGTAAATTAGAGTGAAATTGCTTCAAACAAGCGAATTATCGCGAAACAACACCTCGAATCCGACAAAAACTATATCCTGCCGACTCTATTTAGCCTCAGAGACGGTTTGAAACAATTGTTACAAAAATCAGAGATTGTGAAAAATTAGAGTGAAATTGCTTCAAATAAGCGAATCATCGCGAAACTACACCTGCTTGAATACAACAAAGACTGTGCCCTGCTGTCTCTACCGAGCCTCAGAGACGCTTTGAGACAAGTGTTACAAAAATCAGAGAATGTCATAAATTAGAGTGAAATTGCTTCAAACAAGCGAATTATCGCGAAACAACACCTGCTCGAATCCAACAAAAACTGTGCCCTGCCGTCTCTACTGAGCCTCAGCGACGCTTTGAGACACGTGTTACAAAAATCAGAGAATGTAAAAAATTAGAGTGAAATTGCTTCAAACAAGCGAATTATCGCGAAACAACACCTTCTCGAATCCGACAAAAACTATGCCCTGCCGACCCTATTTAGCCTCAGAGACGGTTTGAAACAAGTGTTACAAAAATCAAACAATGTTGTAAATTAGAGTGAAATTGCTTCAAACAAGCGAATTATAGCGAAACAACACCTGCTCGAATCCAACAAAAACTGTGCCCTGTCGTCTCTACTGAACCTCAGAGACGCTTAGAGACAAGTGTTACAAAAATCAGAGAATGTGAGAAATTAGATTGAAATTGCTTCAAACAAGCGAATTATCGCGAAACAACACCTGCTCGAATCCGACAGAAACTGTGCCCTAACGCATTTACTGAGCCTCAGAGACGCTTTGAGACAAGTGTTACAAAAATCAAAGAATGTCGTAAATTAGAGTGAAATTGCTTCAAACAAGCGAATTATCGCGAAACAACACCTGCTCGAATCCAACAAAAACTGTGCCCTGCCGTCTCTACTGAGCCTCAGAGACGCTTTGAGACAAGTGTTACAAAAATCAGAGAATGTCATAAATTAGGGTGAAATTGCTTCAAACAAGCGAATTATCGCGAAACAACACCTGCTCGAATCCGACAAAAACTGTGCCCTGCCGCATTTATTTAGCCTCAGAGACGGTTTGAAACAATTGTTACAAAAATCAGAGATTGTGAAAAATTAGAGTGAAATTGCTTCAACAAGCGAATTATCGCGAAACAACACCTGCTTGAATCCAACAAAAACTGTGCCCTGCTGGCTCTACCGAGCCTCAGAGACGCTTTGAGACAAGTGTTACAAAAATCAGAGAATGTCATAAATTAGAGTGAAATTGCTTCAAACAAGCGAATTATCGCGAAACAACACCTGCTCGAATCCGACAAAAACTGTGCCCTGCCGCATTTATTTAGCCTCAGAGACGGTTTGAAACAATTGTTACAGAAATCAGACAATGTCATAAATTAGAGTGAAATTGCTTGAAACAAGCGAATTATCGCGAAACAACACCTGCTCGAATCCAACAAAAACTGCGCCCTGCTGTCTCTACTGAGCCTCAGAGACGCTTTGAGACAAGTGTTATAAAAAATCAGAGAATGTGAAAAATTAGAGTGAAATTGCTTCAAACAAGCGAATTATCGCGAAACAACACCTTCTCGAATCCGACAAAAACTATGCCCTGCCGAACCTATTTAGCCTCAGAGACGGTTTGAAACAATTGTTACAAAAATCAGAGAATGTGAAAAATTAGAGTGAAATTGCTTCAAACAAGCGAAATATCGCGAAACAACACCTGCTCGAATCCAACAAAAACTGTGCCCTGCCGTCTCTACTGAACCTCAGAGACGCTTTGAGACAAGTGTTACAAAAATCAAAGAATGTCGTAAATTAGAGTGAAATTGCTTCAAACAAGCGAATTATCGCGAAACAACACCTGCTCGAATCCAACAAAAACTGTGCCCTGCCGTCTCTACTGAGCCTCAGAGACGCTTTGAGACAAGTGTTACAAAAATCAGAGAATGTCATAAATTAGGGTGAAATTGCTTCAAACAAGCGAATTATCGCGAAACAACACCTGCTCGAATCCGACAAAAACTATATCCTGCCGACTCTATTTAGCCTCAGAGACGGTTTGAAACAAGTGTTACAAAAATCACAGAATGTGAGAAATTAGATTGAAATTGCTTCAAACAAGCGAATTATCGCGAAACAAGACCTGCTCGAATCCGACAGAATCTGTGCCCTAACGCATTTACTGAGCCTCAGAGACGCTTTGAGACAAGTGTTACAAAAATCAAAGAATGTCGTAAATTAGAGTGAAATTGCTTCAAACAAGCGAATTATCGCGAAACAATACCTGCTCGAATCCAACAAAAACTGTGCCCTGCCGCATTTATTTAGCCTCAGAGACGGTTTGAAACAATTGTTACAGAAATCAGACAATGTCATAAATTAGAGTGAAATTGCTTGAAACAAGCGAATTATCGCGAAACAACACCTGCTCGAATCCAACAAAAACTGCGCCCTGCTGTCTCTACTGAGCCTCAGAGACGCTTTGAGACAAGTGTTATAAAAAATCAGAGAATGTCAAAAATTAGAGTGAAATTGCCTCAAACAAGCGAATTATCGCGAAACAACACCTTCTCGAATCCGACAAAAACTATGCCCTGCCGACCCTATTTAGCCTCAGAGACGGTTTGAAACAATTGTTACAAAAATCAGAGAATGTGAAAAATTAGAGTGAAATTTCTTCAAACAAGCGAATTATCGCGAAACAACACCTTCTCGAATCCAACAAAAACTGTGCCCTGCCGCATTTATTTAGCCTCAGAGACGGTTTGAAACAATTATTACAGAAATCAGACAATGTCAAAAATTAGAGTGAAATTGCTTCAAACAAGCGAATTATCGCGAAACAACACCTGCTCGAATCCGACAGAAACTGTGCCCTGCCGCATTTATTTAGCCTCAGAGACGGTTTGAAACAATTGCTACAGAAATCAGACAATGTCAAAAATTAGAGTGAAATTGCTTCAAACAAGCGAATTATTGCGAAACAACACCTGCTCGAATCCAACAAAAACTGCGCTCTGCTGTCTCTACTGACCCTCAGAGACGCTTTGAGACAAGTGTTACAAAAATCAAAGAATGTCGTAAATTAGAGTGAAATTGCTTCAAACAAGCGAATTATCGCGAAACAACACCTGCTCGAATCCAACAAAAACTGTGCCCTGCTGTCTCTACTGAGCCTCAGAGACGCTTTGAGACAAGTGTTACAATAATCAAAGAATGTCGTAAATTAGAGTGAAATTGCTTCAAACAAGCGAATTATCGCGAAACAACACCTTCTCGAATCCGACAAAAACTATGCCCTGCCGACCCTATTTAGCCTCAGAGACGGTTTGAAACAATTGTTACAAAAATCAGATAATGTCGAAAATTAGATTGAAATTGCTTCAAACAAGCGAATTTTCGCGAAACAACACCTTCTCGAATCCGACAAAAACTATATCCTGCCGACTCTATTTAGCCTCAGAGACGGTTTGAAACAATTGTTACAAAAATCAGAGAATGTGAAAATTAGAGTGAAATTGCTTCAAACAAGCGAATTATCGCGAAACAACACCTGCTCGAATCCAACGAAAACTGTGCCCTGCTGTCTCTACTGAGCCTGAGACGCTTTGAGACAAGTGTTACAAAAATCAAAGAATGTTGTAAATTAGAGTGAAATTGCTTCAAACAAGCGAATTATCGCGAAAAAACACCTGCTCGAATCCAACAAAAACTGTGCCCTGCCGTCTCAACTGAACCTCAGAGACGCTTTGAGACAAGTGTTACAAAAATCAGAGAATGTGAGAAATTAGATTGAAATTGCTTCAAACAAGCGAATTATCGCGAAACAAGACCTGCTCGAATCCGACAGAATCTGTGCCCTAACGCATTTACTGAGCCTCAGAGACGCTTTGAGACAAGTGTTACAAAAATCAAAGAATGTCGTAAATTAGAGTGAAATTGCTTCAAACAAGCGAATTATCGCGAAACAACACCTGCTCGAATCCAACAAAAACTGTGCCCTGCCGTCTCTACTGAGCCTCAGAGACGCTTTGAGACAAGTGTTAAAAAAATCAGAGAATGTCATAAATTAGGGTGAAATTGCTTCAAACAAGCGAATTATCGCGAAACAACACCTGCTCGAATCCGACAAAAACTGTGCCCTGCCGCATTTATTTAGCCTCAGAGACGCTTTTAAACAAGTGTTACAAAAATCAGATAACGTCGTAAATTAGATTGAACTTGCTTCAAACAAGCGAATTTTCGCGAAACAACACCTTCTCGAATCCGACAAAAACTATATCCTGCCGACTCTATTTAGCCTCAGAGACGCTTTGAGACAAGTGTTACAAAAATCAGAGAATGTCATAAATTAGAGTGAAATTGCTTCAAACAAGCGAATTATCACGAAACAACACCTGCTCGAATCCGACAAAAACTGTGCCCTGCCGCATTTATTTAGCCTCAGAGACGGTTTGAAACAATTGCTACAGAAATCAGACAATGTCAAAAATTAGAGTGAAATTGCTTCAAACAAGCGAATTATTGCGAAACAACACCTGCTCGAATCCAACAAAAACTGCGCTCTGCTGTCTCTACTGACCCTCAGAGACGCTTTGAGACAAGTGTTACAAAAATCAAAGAATGTCGTAAATTAGAGTGAAATTGCTTGAAACAAGCGAATTATCGCGAAACAACACCTGCTCGAATCCAACAAAAAGTGTGCCCTGCCGTCTCTACTGAACCTCAGAGACGCTTTGAGACAAGTGTTACAAAAATCAGAGAATGTGAGATATTAGATTGAAATTGCTTCAAACAAGCGAATTATCGCGAAACAACACCTGCTCGAATCCGACAGAATCTGTGCCCTAACGCATTTACTGAGCCTCAGAGACGCTTTGAGACAAGTGTTACAAAAATCAAAGAATGTCGTAAATTAGAGTGAAATTGCTTCAAACAAGCGAATTATCGCGAAACAACACCTGCTCGAATCCAACAAAAACTGTGCCCTGCCGTCTCTACTGAGCCTCAGAGACGCTTTTAAACAAGTGTTACAAAAATCAGATGAAATTGCTTCAAACAAGCGAATTATCGCGAACCAACACCTTCTCGAATCCGACAAAAACTATATCCTGCCGACTCTATTTAGCCTCAGAGACGGTTTGAAACAATTGTTACAAAAATCAGAGAATGTGAAAAATTAGAGTGAAATTGCTTCAAACAAGCGAATTATCGCGAAACAACACCTGCTCGAATCCGACATAAACTGTGCCCTGCCGACTCCATTTAGCCTCAGAGACGGTTTGAAACAATTGTTACAAAAATCCGAGAATGTGAAAAATTAGAGTGATATTGCTTCAAATAAGCGAATTAGCGCGAAACAACACCTGATCGAATCCAACAAAAACTGTGCCCTGCCGCATTTATTTAGCCTCAGAGACGGTTTGAAACAATTATTACAGAAATCAGACAATGTCAAAAATTAGAGTGAAATTGCTTCAAACAAGCGAATTATCGCGAAACAACACCGGCTCGAATCCAACAAAAACTGCGTCCTGGTGTCTCTACTTATCCTCAGAGACGCTTTGAGACAAGCGTTACAAAAATCAGAGAATGTCAAAAATTAGAGTGAAATTCCTTCAAACAAGCGAATTATCGCGAAACAACACCTGCTCGAATCCAACAAAAACTGCCGTCTGCCGTCTCTACTGAGCCTCAGAGACGCTTTGAGACAAGTGTTACAAAAATCAGAGAATGTCAAAAATTAGAGTGAAATTGCTTCAAACAAGCGAATTATCGCGAAACACCCTCTCGAATCCGACAAAAACTATGCCCTGCCGACTCTATTTAGCCTCAGTGACGGTTTCAAACAATTGTTACAAAAATCAGAGAATGTGAAAAATTAGAGTGAAATTGCTTCAAACAAGCGAATTGTCGCGAAACAACACCTGCTCGAATCCAACAAAAACTGTGCCCTGCCGTCTCTACTGAGCCTCAGCGACGCTTTGAGACACGTGTTACAAAAATCAGAGAATGTAAAAAATTAGAGTGAAATTGCTTCAAACAAGCGAATTATCGCGAAACAACACCTTCTCGAATCCGACAAAAACTATGCCCTGCCGACCCTATTTAGCCTCAGAGACGGTTTGAAACAAGTGTTACAAAACTCAAAGAATGTTGTAAATTAGAGTGAAATTGCTTCAAACAAGCGAATTATAGCGAAACAACACCTGCTCGAATCCAACAAAAACTGTGCCCTGTTGTCTCTACTGAACCTCAGAGACGCTTTGAGACAAGTGTTACAAAAATCAGAGAATGTGAGAAATTAGATTGAAATTGCTTCAAACAAGCGAATTATCGCGAAACAACACCTGCTCGAATCCGACAGAAACTGTGCCCTAACGCATTTACTGAGCCTCAGAGACGCTTTGAGACAAGTGTTACAAAAATCAAAGAATGTCGTAAATTAGAGTGAAATTGCTTCAAACAAGCGAATTATCGCGAAACAACACCTGCTCGAATCCAACAAAAACTGTGCCCTGCCGTCTCTACTGAGCCTCAGAGACGCTTTGAGACAAGTGTTACAAAAATCAGAGAATGTCATAAATTAGGGTGAAATTGCTTCAAACAAGCGAATTATCGCGAAACAACACCTGCTCGAATCCGACAAAAACTGTGCCCTGCCGCATTTATTTAGCCTCAGAGACGGTTTGAAACAATTGTTACAAAAATCAGAGATTGTGAAAAATTAGAGTGAAATTGCTTCAAATAAGCGAATCATCGCGAAACAACACCTGCTTGAATCCAACAAAAACTGTGCCCTGCTGGCTCTACCGAGCCTCAGAGACGCTTTGAGACAAGTGTTACAAAAATCAGAGAATGTCATAAATTAGAGTGAAATTGCTTCAAACAAGCGAATTATCGCGAAACAACACCTGCTCGAATCCGACAAAAACTGTGCCCTGCCGCATTTATTTAGCCTCAGAGACGGTTTGAAACAATTGTTACAGAAATCAGACAATGTCATAAATTAGAGTGAAATTGCTTGAAACAAGCGAATTATCGCGAAACAACACCTGCTCGAATCCAACAAAAGCTGCGCCCTGCTGTCTCTACTGAGCCTCAGAGACGCTTTGAGACAAGTGTTATAAAAAATCAGAGAATGTCAAAAATTAGAGTGAAATTGCTTCAAACAAGCGAATTATCGCGAAACAACACCTTCTCGAATCCGACAAAAACTATGCCCTGGCGACCCTATTTAGCCTCAGAGACGGTTTGAAACAATTGTTACAAAAATCAGAGAATGTGAAAAATTAGAGTGAAATTTCTTCAAACAAGCGAATTATCGCGAAACAACACCTTCTCGAATCCGACAAAAACTATGCCCTGCCGACCCTATTTAGCCTCAGAGACGGTTTGAAACAATTGTTACAAAAATCAGAGAATGTGAAAAATTAGAGTGAAATTGCTTCAATCAAGCAAATTATCGCGAAACAACACCTGCTCGAATCCAACAAAAACTGTGCCCTGCCGTCTCTACTGAGCCTCAGAGACGCTTTTAAACAAGTGTTAACAAAATCAGATAATGTCGTAAATTAGAGTGAAATTGCTTCAAACAAGCGAATTATCGCGAACCAACACCTTCTCGAATCCGACAAAAACTATATCCTGCCGACTCTATTTAGCCTCAGAGACGGTTTGAAACAATTGTTACAAAAATCAGAGAACGTGAAAAATTAGTGTAATTGCTTCAAACAAGCGAATTATCGCGAAACAACACCTGCTCGAATCCGACAAAAACTGTGCCCTGCGGACTCCATTTAGCCTCAGAGACGGTTTGAAACAATTGTTACAAAAATCAGAGAATGTGAAAAATTAGAGTGAAATTGCTTCAAATAAGCGAATTAGCGCGAAACAACACCTGCTCGAATCCAACAAAAACTGTGCCCTGCCGCATTTATTTAGCCTCAGAGACGGTTTGAAACAATTATTACAGAAATCAGACAATGTCAAAAATTAGAGTGAAATTGCTTCAAACAAGCGAATTATCGCGAAACAACACCTGCTCGAATCCGACAGAAACTGTGCCCTGCCGCATTTATTTAGCCTCAGAGACGGTTTGAAACAATTGTTACAGATATCAGACAATGTCAAAAATTAGAGTGAAATTGCTTCAAACAAGCGAATTATCGCGAAACACCTGCTCGAATCCAAAAAAAACTGCGCCCTGCCGTCTCTACTGAGCCTCAGAGACGCTTTGAGACAAGTGTTACAAAAATCAGAGAATGTCAAAAATTAGAGTGAAATTGCTTCAAACAAGCGAATTATCGCGAAACAACACCTCGAATCCGACAAAAACTATGCCCTTCCGACTCTATTTAGCCTCAGAGACGTTTTGAAACAATTGTTACAAAAATCAGAGAATGTGAAAAATTAGAGTGAAATTGCTTCAAACAAGCGAATAATCGCGAAACAACACCTCGAATCCGACAAAAACTGTGCCCTGCTGTCTCTACTGAGCCTCAGAGACGCTTTGAGACAAGTGTTACAATAATCAAAGATTGTCGTAAATTAGAGTGAAATTGCTTCAAACAAGCGAATTATCGCGAAACAACACCTGCTCGAATCCAACAAAAACTGTGCCCTGCTGTCTCTACTGAGCCTCAGAGACGCTTTGAGACAAGTGTTACAATAATCAAAGAATGTCGTAAATTAGAGTGAAATTGCTTCAAACAAGCGAATTATCGCGAAACAACACCTTCTCGAATCCGACAAAAACTATGCCCTGCCGACCCTATTTAGCCTCAGAGACGGTTTGAAACAATTGTTACAAAAATCAGATAATGTCGAAAATTAGATTGAAATTGCTTCAAACAAGCGAATTTTCGCGAAACAACACCTTCTCGAATCCGACAAAAACTATATCCTGCCGACTCTATTTAGCCTCAGAGACGGTTTGAAACAATTGTTACAAAAATCAGAGAATGTGAAAATTAGAGTGAAATTGCTTCAAACAAGCGAATTATCGCGAAACAACACCTGCTCGAATCCAACGAAAACTGTGCCCTGCTGTCTCTACTGAGCCTCAGAGACGCTTTGAGACAAGTGTTACAAAAATCAAAGAATGTTGTAAATTAGAGTGAAATTGCTTCAAACAAGCGAATTATCGCGAAAAAACACCTGCTCGAATCCAACAAAAACTGTGCCCTGCCGTCTCAACTGAACCTCAGAGACGCTTTGAGACAAGTGTTACAAAAATCAGAGAATGTGAGAAATTAGATTGAAATTGCTTCAAACAAGCGAATTATCGCGAAACAAGACCTGCTCGAATCCGACAGAATCTGTGCCCTAACGCATTTACTGAGCCTCAGAGACGCTTTGAGACAAGTGTTACAAAAATCAAAGAATGTCGTAAATTAGAGTGAAATTGCTTCAAACAAGCGAATTATCGCGAAACAACACCTGCTCGAATCCAACAAAAACTGTGCCCTGCCGCATTTATTTAGCCTCAGAGACGGTTTGAAACAATTGTTACAGAAATCAGACAATGTCATAAATTAGAGTGAAATTGCTTGAAACAAGCGAATTATCGCGAAACAACACCTGCTCGAATCCAACAAAAACTGCGCCCTGCTGTCTCTACTGAGCCTCAGAGACGCTTTGAGACAAGTGTTATAAAAAATCAGAGAATGTCAAAAATTAGAGTGAAATTGCTTCAAACAAGCGAATTATCGCGAAACAACACCTTCTCGAATCCGACAAAAACTATGCCCTGCCGACCCTATTTAGCCTCAGAGACGGTTTGAAACAATTGTTACAAAAATCAGAGAATGTGAAAAATTAGAGTGAAATTGCTTCAAACAAGCGAATTATCGCGAAACAACACCTGCTCGAATCCAACAAAATCTGTGCCCTGCCGTCTCTACTGAGCCACAGAGACGCTTTGAGACAAGTGTTATAAAAAACAGAGAATGTCAAAAATTAGAGTGAAATTGCTTCAAACAAGCGAATAATCGCGAAACAACACCTCGAATCCTACAAAAACTGTGCCCTGCTGTCTCTACTGAGCCTCAGAGACGCTTTGAGACAAGTGTTACAATAATCAAAGAATGTCGTAAATTAGAGTGAAATTGCTTCAAACAAGCGAATTATCGCGAAACAACACCTGCTCGAATCCAACAAAAACTGTGCCCTGCTGTCTCTACTGAGCCTCAGAGACGCTTTGAGACAAGTGTTACAATAATCAAAGAATGTCGTAAATTAGAGTGAAATTGCTTCAAACAAGCGAATTATCGCGAAACAACACCTTCTCGAATCCGACAAAAACTATGCCCTGCCGACCCTATTTAGCCTCAGAGACGGTTTGAAACAATTGTTACAAAAATCAGATAATGTCGAAAATTAGATTGAAATTGCTTCAAACAAGCGAATTTTCGCGAAACAACACCTTCTCGAATCCGACAAAAACTATATCCTGCCGACTCTATTTAGCCTCAGAGACGGTTTGAAACAATTGTTACAAAAATCAGAGAATGTGAAAATTAGAGTGAAATTGCTTCAAACAAGCGAATTATCGCGAAACAACACCTGCTCGAATCCAACGAAAACTGTGCCCTGCTGTCTCTACTGAGCCTCAGAGACGCTTTGAGACAAGTGTTACAAAAATCAAAGAATGTTGTAAATTAGAGTGAACTTGCTTCAAACAAGCGAATTATCGCGAAAAAACACCTGCTCGAATCCAACAAAAACTGTGCCCTGCCGTCTCAACTGAACCTCAGAGACGCTTTGAGACAAGTGTTAAAAAAATCAGAGAATGTCATAAATTAGGGTGAAATTGCTTCAAACAAGCGAATTATCGCGAAACAACACCTGCTCGAATCCGACAAAAACTGTGCCCTGCCGCATTTATTTAGCCTCAGAGACGCTTTTAAACAAGTGTTACATAAATCAGATAATGTCGTAAATTAGATTGAACTTGCTTCAAACAAGCGAATTTTCGCGAAACAACACCTTCTCGAATCCGACAAAAACTATATCCTGCCGACTCTATTTAGCCTCAGAGACGCTTTGAGACAAGTGTTACAAAAATCAGAGAATGTCATAAATTAGAGTGAAATTGCTTCAAACAAGCGAATTATCACGAAACAACACCTGCTCGAATCCAACAAAAACTGCGCTCTGCTGTCTCTACTGACCCTCAGAGACGCTTTGAGACAAGTGTTACAAAAATCAAAGAATGTCGTAAATTAGAGTGAAATTGCTTGAAACAAGCGAATTATCGCGAAACAACACCTGCTCGAATCCAACAAAAACTGTGCCCTGCCGTCTCTACTGAACCTCAGAGACGCTTTGAGACAAGTGTTACAAAAATCAGAGAATGTGAGATATTAGATTGAAATTGCTTCAAACAAGCGAATTATCGCGAAACAACACCTGCTCGAATCCGACAGAATCTGTGCCCTAACGCATTTACTGAGCCTCAGAGACGCTTTGAGACAAGTGTTACAAAAATCAAAGAATGTCGTAAATTAGAGTGAAATTGCTTCAAACAAGCGAATTATCGCGAAACAACACCTGCTCGAATCCAACAAAAACTGTGCCCTGCCGTCTCTACTGAGCCTCAGAGACGCTTTGAGACAAGTGTTATAAAAAATCAGAGAATGTCAAAAATTAGAGTGAAATTGCTTCAAACAAGCGAATTATCGCGAAACAACACCTTCTCGAATCCGACAAAAACTATGCCCTGCCGACCCTATTTAGCCTCAGAGACGGTTTGAAACAATTGTTACAAAAATCAGAGAATGTGAAAAATTAGAGTGAAATTGCTTCAAACAAGCGAATTATCGCGAAACAACACCTGCTCGAATCCAACAAAATCTGTGCCCTGCCGTCTCTACTGAGCCACAGAGACGCTTTGAGACAAGTGTTATAAAAAACAGAGAATGTCAAAAATTAGAGTGAAATTGCTTCAAACAAGCGAATAATCGCGAAACAACACCTCGAATCCTACAAAAACTGTGCCCTGCTGTCTCTACTGAGCCTCAGAGACGCTTTGAGACAAGTGTTACAATAATCAAAGAATGTCGTAAATTAGAGTGAAATTGCTTCAAACAAGCGAATTATCGCGAAACAACACCTGCTCGAATCCAACAAAAACTGTGCCCTGCTGTCTCTACTGAGCCTCAGAGACGCTTTGAGACAAGTGTTACAATAATCAAAGAATGTCGTAAATTAGAGTGAAATTGCTTCAAACAAGCGAATTATCGCGAAACAACACCTTCTCGAATCCGACAAAAACTATGCCCTGCCGACCCTATTTAGCCTCAGAGACGGTTTGAAACAATTGTTACAAAAATCAGATAATGTCGAAAATTAGATTGAAATTGCTTCAAACAAGCGAATTTTCGCGAAACAACACCTTCTCGAATCCGACAAAAACTATATCCTGCCGACTCTATTTAGCCTCAGAGACGGTTTGAAACAATTGTTACAAAAATCAGAGAATGTGAAAATTAGAGTGAAATTGCTTCAAACAAGCGAATTATCGCGAAACAACACCTGCTCGAATCCAACGAAAACTGTGCCCTGCTGTCTCTACTGAGCCTCAGAGACGCTTTGAGACAAGTGTTACAAAAATCAAAGAATGTTGTAAATTAGAGTGAACTTGCTTCAAACAAGCGAATTATCGCGAAAAAACACCTGCTCGAATCCAACAAAAACTGTGCCCTGCCGTCTCAACTGAACCTCAGAGACGCTTTGAGACAAGTGTTAAAAAAATCAGAGAATGTCATAAATTAGGGTGAAATTGCTTCAAACAAGCGAATTATCGCGAAACAACACCTGCTCGAATCCGACAAAAACTGTGCCCTGCCGCATTTATTTAGCCTCAGAGACGCTTTTAAACAAGTGTTACATAAATCAGATAATGTCGTAAATTAGATTGAACTTGCTTCAAACAAGCGAATTTTCGCGAAACAACACCTTCTCGAATCCGACAAAAACTATATCCTGCCGACTCTATTTAGCCTCAGAGACGCTTTGAGACAAGTGTTACAAAAATCAGAGAATGTCATAAATTAGAGTGAAATTGCTTCAAACAAGCGAATTATCACGAAACAACACCTGCTCGAATCCAACAAAAACTGCGCTCTGCTGTCTCTACTGACCCTCAGAGACGCTTTGAGACAAGTGTTACAAAAATCAAAGAATGTCGTAAATTAGAGTGAAATTGCTTGAAACAAGCGAATTATCGCGAAACAACACCTGCTCGAATCCAACAAAAACTGTGCCCTGCCGTCTCTACTGAACCTCAGAGACGCTTTGAGACAAGTGTTACAAAAATCAGAGAATGTGAGATATTAGATTGAAATTGCTTCAAACAAGCGAATTATCGCGAAACAACACCTGCTCGAATCCGACAGAATCTGTGCCCTAACGCATTTACTGAGCCTCAGAGACGCTTTGAGACAAGTGTTACAAAAATCAAAGAATGTCGTAAATTAGAGTGAAATTGCTTCAAACAAGCGAATTATCGCGAAACAACACCTGCTCGAATCCAACAAGAACTGTGCCCTGCCGTCTCTACTGAGCCTCAGAGACGCTTTTAAACAAGTGTTACAAAAATCAGATGAAATTGCTTCAAACAAGCGAATTATCGCGAACCAACACCTTCTCGAATCCGACATAAACTGTGCCCTGCCGACTCCATTTAGCCTCAGAGACGGTTTGAAACAATTGTTACAAAAATCCGAGAATGTGAAAAATTAGAGTGATATTGCTTCAAATAAGCGAATTAGCGCGAAACAACACCTGATCGAATCCAACAAAAACTGTGCCCTGCCGCATTTATTTAGCCTCAGAGACGGTTTGAAACAATTGTTACAGATATCAGACAATGTCAGAAATTAGAGTGAAATTGCTTCAAACAAGCGAATTATCGCGAAACAACACCTGCTCGAATCCAAAAAAAACTGCGCCCTGCCGTCTCTACTGAGCCTCAGAGACGCTTTGAGACAAGTGTTACAAAAATCAGAGAAAGTCAAAAATTAGAGTGAAATTGCTTCAAACAAATTATCGCGAAACAACACCTGCTGGAATCCAACAAAAACTGTGCCCTGCTGTCTCTACTGATCCTCAGAGACGCTTTGAGACAAGTGTTACAAAAATCAAAGAATGTCGTAAATTAGAGTGAAATTGCTTCAAACAAGCGAATTATCGCGAAACAACACCTGCTCGAATCCAACAAAAACTGTGCCCTGCCGTCTCTACTGAGCCTCAGAGAAGCTTTGAGACAAGTGTTACAAAAATCAGAGAATGTCAAAAATTAGAGTGAAATTGCTTCAAACAAGCGAATTATCGCGAAACAACACCTTCTCGAATCCGACAAAAACTATGCCCTGCCGACCCTATTTAGCCTCAGAGACGGTTTGAAACAATTGTTACAAAAATCAGAGAATGTGAAAAATTAGAGTGAAATTGCTTCAAACAAGCGAAATATCGCGAAACAACACCTGCTCGAATCCAACAAAAACTGCGCTCTGCTGTCTCTACTGACCCTCAGAGACGCTTTGAGACAAGTGTTACAAAAATCAAAGAATGTCGTAAATTAGAGTGAAATTGCTTGAAACAAGCGAATTATCGCGAAACAACACCTGCTCGAATCCAACAAAAACTGTGCCCTGCCGTCTCTACTGAACCTCAGAGACGCTTTGAGACAAGTGTTACAAAAATCAGAGAATGTGAGATATTAGATTGAAATTGCTTCAAACAAGCGAATTATCGCGAAACAACACCTGCTCGAATCCGACAGAATCTGTGCCCTAACGCATTTACTGAGCCTCAGAGACGCTTTGAGACAAGTGTTACAAAAATCAAAGAATGTCGTAAATTAGAGTGAAATTGCTTCAAACAAGCGAATTATCGCGAAACAACACCTGCTCGAATCCAACAAAAACTGTGCCCTGCCGTCTCTACTGAGCCTCAGAGACGCTTTTAAACAAGTGTTACAAAAATCAGATGAAATTGCTTCAAACAAGCGAATTATCGCGAAATAACACCTTCTCGAATCCGACAAAAACTATATCCTGCCGACTCTATTTAGCCTCAGAGACGGTTTGAAACAATTGTTACAAAAATCAGAGAATGTGAAAAATTAGAGTGAAATTGCTTCAAACAAGCGAATTATCGCGAAACAACACCTGCTCGAATCCGACATAAACTGTGCCCTGCCGACTCCATTTAGCCTCAGAGACGGTTTGAAACAATTGTTACAAAAATCCGAGAATGTGAAAAATTAGAGTGATATTGCTTCAAATAAGCGAATTAGCGCGAAACAACACCTGATCGAATCCAACAAAAACTGTGCCCTGCCGCATTTATTTAGCCTCAGAGACGGTTTGAAACAATTATTACAGAAATCAGACAATGTCAAAAATTAGAGTGAAATTGCTTCAAACAAGCGAATTATCGCGAAACAACACCTGCTCGAATCCGACAGAAACTGGGCCCTGCCGCATTTATTTAGCCTCAGAGACGGTTTGAAACAATTGTTACAGATATCAGACAATGTCAGAAATTAGAGTGAAATTGCTTCAAACAAGCGAATTATCGCGAAACAACACCTGCTCGAATCCAAAAAAAACTGCGCCCTGTCGTCTCTACTGAGCCTCAGAGACGCTTTGAGACAAGTGTTACAAAAATCAGAGAAAGTCAAAAATTAGAGTGAAATTGCTTCAAACAAGCGAAATATCGCGAAACAACACCTGCTCGAATCCAACAAAAACTGCGCTCTGCTGTCTCTACTGACCCTCAGAGACGCTTTGAGACAAGTGTTACAAAAATCAAAGAATGTCGTAAATTAGAGTGAACTTGCTTGAAACAAGCGAATTATCGCGAAACAACACCTGCTCGAATCCAACAAAAACTGTGCCCTGCCGTCTCTACTGAACCTCAGAGACGCTTTGAGACAAGTGTTACAAAAATCAGAGAATGTGAGATAGTAGATTGAAATTGCTTCAAACAAGCGAATTATCGCGAAACAACACCTGCTCGAATCCGACAGAATCTGTGCCCTAACGCATTTACTGAGCCTCAGAGACGCTTTGAGACAAGTGTTACAAAAATCAAAGAATGTCGTAAATTAGAGTGAAATTGCTTCAAACAAGCGAATTATCGCGAAACAACACCTGCTCGAATCCAACAAAAACTGTGCCCTGCCGTCTCTACTGAGCCTCAGAGACGCTTTTAAACAAGTGTTACAAAAATCAGATGAAATTGCTTCAAACAAGCGAATTATCGCGAACCAACACCTTCTCGAATCCGACAAAAACTATATCCTGCCGACTCTATTTAGCCTCAGAGACGGTTTGAAACAATTGTTACAAAAATCAGAGAATGTGAAAAATTAGAGTGAAATTGCTTCAAACAAGCGAATTA
The DNA here is from genome assembly GCA_030765045.1 of Tenodera sinensis. NCBI lineage: Eukaryota > Metazoa > Arthropoda > Insecta > Mantodea > Mantidae > Tenodera > Tenodera sinensis. The sequence continues at coordinate 215,635,178 of CM060964.1, read as the reverse complement.
TCGCGAAACAACACCTGCTCGAATCCGACATAAACTGTGCCCTGCCGACTCCATTTAGCCTCAGAGACGGTTTGAAACAATTGTTACAAAAATCCGAGAATGTGAAAAATTAGAGTGATATTGCTTCAAATAAGCGAATTAGCGCGAAAGAACACCTGCTCGAATCCAACAAAAACTGTGCCCTCTCGCATTTATTTAGCCTCAGAGACGGTTTGAAACAATTATTACAGAAATCAGACAATGTCAAAAATTAGAGTGAAATTGCTTCAAACAAGCGAATTATCGCGAAACAACACCTGCTCGAATCCGACAGAAACTGGGCCCTGCCGCATTTATTTAGCCTCAGAGACGGTTTGAAACAATTGTTACAGATATCAGACAATGTCAGAAATTAGAGTGAAATTGCTTCAAACAAGCGAATTATCGCGAAACAACACCTGCTCGAATCCAAAAAAAACTGCGCCCTGCCGTCTCTACTGATCCTCAGAGACGCTTTGAGACAAGTGTTACAAAAATCAAAGAATGTCGTAAATTAGAGTGAAATTGCTTCAAACAAGCGAATTATCGCGAAACAACACCTGCTCGAATCCAACAAAAACTGTGCCCTGCCGTCTCTACTGAGCCTCAGAGACGCTTTGAGACAAGTGTTACAAAAATCAGAGAATGTCAAAAATTAGAGTGAAATTGCTTCAAACAAGCGAATTATCGCGAAACAACACCTTCTCGAATCCGACAAAAACCATGCCCTGCCGACCCTATTTAGCCTCAGAGACGGTTTGAAACAATTGTTACAAAAATCAGAGAATGTGAAAAATTAGAGTGAAATTGCTTCAAACAAGCGAAATATCGCGAAACAACACCTTCTCGAATCCGACAAAAACTATGCCCTGCCGACCCTATTTAGCCTCAGAGACGGTTTGAAACAATTGTTACAAAAATCAGAGAATGTGAAAAATTAGAGTGAAATTGCTTCAAACAAGCGAATTATCGCGAAACAACACCTGCTTGAATCCAACAAAAACTGTGCCCTGCCGTCTCTACTGAGCCTCAGAGACGCATTCAGACAAGTGTTACAAAAAACAGAGAATGTCAAAAATTATTGTGAAATTGCTTCAAACTTGCGAATTATCGCGAAACAACAACTTCTCGAATCCGACAAAAACTATGCCCTGCCGACTCTATTTAGCCTCAGAGACGGTTTGAAACAATTGTTACAAAAATCAGAGAATGTGAAAAATTAGAGTGAAATTGCTTCAAACAAGCGAATTATCGCGAAACAACACCTTCTCGAATCCGACAAAAACTATGCCCTGCCGACTCTATTTCGCCTCAGTGACGGTTTCAAACAATTGTTACAAAAATCAGAGAATGTGAAAAATTAGAGTGAAATTGCTTCACACAAGCGAATTATCGCGAAACCACACCTGCTCGAATCCAACAAAAACTGCGCCCTGCCGTCTCTACCGAGCCTCAGAGACGCTTTGAGACAAGTGTTACAAAAAACAGAGAATGTCAAAAATTATTGTGAAATTGCTTCAAACAAGCGAATTATCGCGAAACAACACCTTCTCGAATCAGACAAAAACTATGCCCTGCCGACCCTATTTAGCCTCAGAGACGGTTTGAAACAATTGTTACAAAAATCAGAGAATGTGAAAAATTAGAGTGAAATTGCTTCAAACAAGCGAATTATCGCGAAACAACACCTGCTCGAATCAAACAAAAACTGTGCCCTGCCGTCTCTACTGAGTCTCAGAGACGCATTTAAACAAGTGTTACAAAAATTAGATAATGTCGTAAATTAGATTGAAATTGCTTCAAACAAGCGAATTTTCGCGAAACAACACCTTCTCGAATCCGACTAAAACTATATCCTGCCGACTCGATTTAGCCTCAGAGACGGTTTGAAACAATTGTTACAAAAATCAGAGAATGTGAAAAATTAGAGTGAAATTGCTTCAAACAAGCGAATTATCGCGAAACAACACCTGCTCGAATCCAACGAAAACTGTGCCCTGCTGTCTCTACTGAGCCTCAGAGACGCTTTGAGACAAGTGTTACAAAAATCAAAGAATGTTGTAAATTAGAGTGAAATTGCTTCAAACAAGCGAATTTTCGCGAAACAACACCTACTCGAATCCGACAGAATCTGTGCCCTAACGCATTTACTGAGCCTCAGAGACGCTTTGAGACAAGTGTTACAAAAATCAGAGAATGTCATAAATTAGAGTGAAATTGCTTCAAACAAGCGAATTATCGCGAAACAACACCTGCTCGAATCCAACAAAAACTGCCCTGCCGTCTCTACTGAGCCTCAGAGACGCTTTGAGACAAGTGTTACAAAAATCAGAGAATGTCATAAATTAGGGTGAAATTGCTTCAAACAAGCGAATTATCGCGAAACAACACCTGCTCGAATCCGACAAAAACTGTGCCCTGCCGCATTTATTTAGCCTCAGAGACGCATTGAGACAAGTGTTACAATAATCAAAGAATGTCGTAAATTAGAGTGAAATTACTTCAAACAAGCGAATTATCGCGAAACAACACCTTCTCGAATCCGACAAAAACTATATCCTGCCGACTCTATTTAGCCTCAGAGACGCTTTGAGACAAGTGTTACAAAAATCAGAGAATGTCATAAATTAGAGTGAAATTGCTTCAAACAAGCGAATTATCGCGAAACAACACCTGCTCGAATCCGACAAAAACTGTGCCCTGCCGCATTTATTTAGTCTCAGAGACGGTTTGAAACAATTGTTACAGAAATCAGACAATGTCAAAAATTAGAGTGAAATTGCTTCAAACAAGCGAATTATTGCGAAACAACACCTGCTCGAATCCAACAAAAACTGCGCCCTGCTGTCTCTACTGACCCTCAGAGACGCTTTGAGACAAGTGTTACAAAAATCAAAGAATGTCGTAAATTAGAGTGAAATTGCTTGAAACAAGCGAATTATCGCGAAACAACACCTGCTCGAATCCAACAAAAACTGTGCCCGGCGGTCTCTACTGAGCCTCAGAGACGCTTTGAGACAAGTGTTACAAAAATCAAAGAATGTTGTAAATTAGAGTGAAATTGCTTCAAACAAGCGAATTATCGCGAAACAACACCTGCTCGAATCCAACAAAAACTGTGCCCTGCCGTCTCTACTGAACCTCAGAGACGCTTTGAGACAAGTGTTACAAAAATCAGAGAATGTGAAAAATTAGAGTGAAATTGCTTCAAACAAGCGAATTATCGCGAAACAACACCTGCTCAAATCAAACAAAAACTGTGCCCTGCCGTCTCTACTGAGTCTCAGAGACGCTTTTAAACAAGTGTTACAAAAATCAGATAATGTCGTAAATTAGATTGAAATTGCTTCAAACAAGCGAATTTTCGCGAAACAACACCTTCTCGAATCCGACAAAAACTATATCCTGCCGACTCGATTTAGCCTCAGAGACGGTTTTAAACAATTGTTACAAAAATCAGAGAATGTGAAAAATTAGAGTGAAATTGCTTCAAACAAGCGAATTATCGCGAAACAACACCTGCTCGAATCCAACGAAAACTGTGCCCTGCTGTCTCTACTGAGCCTCAGAGACGCTTTGAGACAAGTGTTACAAAAATCAAAGAATGTTGTAAATTAGAGTAAAATTGCTTCAAACAAGCGAATTATCGCGAAACAACACCTGCTCGAATCCAACAAAAACTGTGCCCTGCCGTCTCTACTGAACCTCAGAGACGCTTTGAGACAAGTGTTACAAAAATCAGAGAATGTGAGAAATTAGATTGAAATTGCTTCAAACAAGCGAATTATCGCGAAACAACACCTGCTCGAATCCGACAGAATCTGTGCCCTAACGCATTTACTGAGCCTCAGAGACGCTTTGAGACAAGTGTTACAAAAATCAAAGAATGTCGTAAATTAGAGTGAAATTGCTTCAAACAAGCGAATTATCGCGAAACAACACCTGCTCGAATCCAACAAAAACTGCCCTGCCGTCTCTACTGAGCCTCAGAGACGCTTTGAGACAAGTGTTACAAAAATCAGAGAATGTCATAAATTAGGGTGAAATTGCTTCACACAAGCGAATTATCGCGAAACCACACCTTCTCGAATCCGACAAAAACTATGCCCTGCCGACCCTATTTAGCCTCAGAGACGGTTTGAAACAATTGTTACAAAAATCAGAGAATGTGAAAAATTAGAGTGAAATTGCTTCAAACAAGCGAAATATCGCGAAACAACACCTGCTCGAATCCAACAAAAACTGCGCTCTGCTGTCTCTACTGACCCTCAGAGACGCTTTGAGACAAGTGTTACAAAAATCAAAGAATGTCGTAAATTAGACTGAAATTGCTTGAAACAAGCGAATTATCGCGAAACAACACCTGCTCGAATCCAACAAAAACTGTGCCCTGCCGTCTCTACTGAACCTCAGAGACGCTTTGAGACAAGTGTTACAAAAATCAGAGAATGTGAGATATTAGATTGAAATTGCTTCAAACAAGCGAATTATCGCGAAACAACACCTGCTCGAATCCGACAGAATCTGTGCCCTAACGCATTTACTGAGCCTCAGAGACGCTTTGAGACAAGTGTTACAAAAATCAAAGAATGTCGTAAATTAGAGTGAAATTGCTTCAAACAAGCGAATTATCGCGAAACAACACCTGCTCGAATCCAACAAAAACTGTGCCCTGCCGTCTCTACTGAGCCTCAGAGACGCTTTTAAACAAGTGTTACAAACTTCAGATGAAATTGCTTCAAACAAGCGAATTATCGCGAACCAACACCTTCTCGAATCCGACAAAAACTATATCCTGCCGACTCTATTTAGCCTCAGAGACGGTTTGAAACAATTGTTACAAAAATCAGAGAATGGGAAAAATTAGAGTGAAATTGCTTCAAACAAGCGAATTATCGCGAAACAACACCTGCTCGAATCCGACATAAACTGTGCCCTGCCGACTCCATTTAGCCTCAGAGACGGTTTGAAACAATTGTTACAAAAATCCGAGAATGTGAAAAATTAGAGTGATATTGCTTCAAATAAGCGAATTAGCGCGAAACAACACCTGCTCGAATCCAACAAAAACTGTGCCCTGCCGCATTTATTTAGCCTCAGAGACGGTTTGAAACAATTATTACAGAAATCAGACAATGTCAAAAATTAGAGTGAAATTGCTTCAAACAAGCGAATTATCGCGAAACAACACCTGCTCGAATCCGACAGAAACTGGGCCCTGCCGCATTTATTTAGCCTCAGAGACGGTTTGAAACAATTGTTACAGATATCAGACAATGTCAGAAATTAGAGTGAAATTGCTTCAAACAAGCGAATTATCGCGAAACAACACCTGCTCGAATCCAAAAAAAACTGCGCCCTGCCGTCTCTACTGAGCCTCAGAGACGCTTTGAGACAAGTGTTACAAAAATCAGAGAAAGTCAAAAATTAGAGTGAAATTGCTTCAAACAAATTATCGCGAAACAACACCTGCTGGAATCCAACAAAAACTGTGCCCTGCTGTCTCTACTGATCCTCAGAGACGCTTTGAGACAAGTGTTACAAAAATCAAAGAATGTCGTAAATTAGAGTGAAATTGCTTCAAACAAGCGAATTATCGCGAACCAACACCTTCTCGAATCCGACAAAAACTATATCCTGCCGACTCTATTTAGCCTCAGAGACGGTTTGAAACAATTGTTACAAAAATCAGAGAATGTGAAAAATTAGAGTGAAATTGCTTCAAACAAGCGAATTATCGCGAAACAACACCTGCTCGAATCCGACATAAACTGTGCCCTGCCGACTCCATTTAGCCTCAGAGACGGTTTGAAACAATTGTTACAAAAATCCGAGAATGTGAAAAATTAGAGTGATATTGCTTCAAATAAGCGAATTAGCGCGAAAGAACACCTGCTCGAATCCAACAAAAACTGTGCCCTCTCGCATTTATTTAGCCTCAGAGACGGTTTGAAACAATTATTACAGAAATCAGACAATGTCAAAAATTAGAGTGAAATTGCTTCAAACAAGCGAATTATCGCGAAACAACACCTGCTCGAATCCGACAGAAACTGGGCCCTGCCGCATTTATTTAGCCTCAGAGACGGTTTGAAACAATTGTTACAGATATCAGACAATGTCAGAAATTAGAGTGAAATTGCTTCAAACAAGCGAATTATCGCGAAACAACACCTGCTCGAATCCAAAAAAAACTGCGCCCTGCCGTCTCTACTGATCCTCAGAGACGCTTTGAGACAAGTGTTACAAAAATCAAAGAATGTCGTAAATTAGAGTGAAATTGCTTCAAACAAGCGAATTATCGCGAAACAACACCTGCTCGAATCCAACAAAAACTGTGCCCTGCCGTCTCTACTGAGCCTCAGAGACGCTTTGAGACAAGTGTTACAAAAATCAGAGAATGTCAAAAATTAGAGTGAAATTGCTTCAAACAAGCGAATTATCGCGAAACAACACCTTCTCGAATCCGACAAAAACCATGCCCTGCCGACCCTATTTAGCCTCAGAGACGGTTTGAAACAATTGTTACAAAAATCAGAGAATGTGAAAAATTAGAGTGAAATTGCTTCAAACAAGCGAAATATCGCGAAACAACACCTTCTCGAATCCGACAAAAACTATGCCCTGCCGACCCTATTTAGCCTCAGAGACGGTTTGAAACAATTGTTACAAAAATCAGAGAATGTGAAAAATTAGAGTGAAATTGCTTCAAACAAGCGAATTATCGCGAAACAACACCTGCTTGAATCCAACAAAAACTGTGCCCTGCCGTCTCTACTGAGCCTCAGAGACGCATTCAGACAAGTGTTACAAAAAACAGAGAATGTCAAAAATTATTGTGAAATTGCTTCAAACTTGCGAATTATCGCGAAACAACAACTTCTCGAATCCGACAAAAACTATGCCCTGCCGACTCTATTTAGCCTCAGAGACGGTTTGAAACAATTGTTACAAAAATCAGAGAATGTGAAAAATTAGAGTGAAATTGCTTCAAACAAGCGAATTATCGCGAAACAACACCTTCTCGAATCCGACAAAAACTATGCCCTGCCGACTCTATTTCGCCTCAGTGACGGTTTCAAACAATTGTTACAAAAATCAGAGAATGTGAAAAATTAGAGTGAAATTGCTTCACACAAGCGAATTATCGCGAAACCACACCTGCTCGAATCCAACAAAAACTGCGCCCTGCCGTCTCTACCGAGCCTCAGAGACGCTTTGAGACAAGTGTTACAAAAAACAGAGAATGTCAAAAATTATTGTGAAATTGCTTCAAACAAGCGAATTATCGCGAAACAACACCTTCTCGAATCAGACAAAAACTATGCCCTGCCGACCCTATTTAGCCTCAGAGACGGTTTGAAACAATTGTTACAAAAATCAGAGAATGTGAAAAATTAGAGTGAAATTGCTTCAAACAAGCGAATTATCGCGAAACAACACCTGCTCGAATCAAACAAAAACTGTGCCCTGCCGTCTCTACTGAGTCTCAGAGACGCATTTAAACAAGTGTTACAAAAATTAGATAATGTCGTAAATTAGATTGAAATTGCTTCAAACAAGCGAATTTTCGCGAAACAACACCTTCTCGAATCCGACTAAAACTATATCCTGCCGACTCGATTTAGCCTCAGAGACGGTTTGAAACAATTGTTACAAAAATCAGAGAATGTGAAAAATTAGAGTGAAATTGCTTCAAACAAGCGAATTATCGCGAAACAACACCTGCTCGAATCCAACGAAAACTGTGCCCTGCTGTCTCTACTGAGCCTCAGAGACGCTTTGAGACAAGTGTTACAAAAATCAAAGAATGTTGTAAATTAGAGTGAAATTGCTTCAAACAAGCGAATTATCGCGAAACAACACCTACTCGAATCCGACAGAATCTGTGCCCTAACGCATTTACTGAGCCTCAGAGACGCTTTGAGACAAGTGTTACAAAAATCAGAGAATGTCATAAATTAGAGTGAAATTGCTTCAAACAAGCGAATTATCGCGAAACAACACCTGCTCGAATCCAACAAAAACTGCCCTGCCGTCTCTACTGAGCCTCAGAGACGCTTTGAGACAAGTGTTACAAAAATCAGAGAATGTCATAAATTAGGGTGAAATTGCTTCAAACAAGCGAATTATCGCGAAACAACACCTGCTCGAATCCGACAAAAACTGTGCCCTGCCGCATTTATTTAGCCTCAGAGACGCATTGAGACAAGTGTTACAATAATCAAAGAATGTCGTAAATTAGAGTGAAATTACTTCAAACAAGCGAATTATCGCGAAACAACACCTTCTCGAATCCGACAAAAACTATATCCTGCCGACTCTATTTAGCCTCAGAGACGCTTTGAGACAAGTGTTACAAAAATCAGAGAATGTCATAAATTAGAGTGAAATTGCTTCAAACAAGCGAATTATCGCGAAACAACACCTGCTCGAATCCGACAAAAACTGTGCCCTGCCGCATTTATTTAGTCTCAGAGACGGTTTGAAACAATTGTTACAGAAATCAGACAATGTCAAAAATTAGAGTGAAATTGCTTCAAACAAGCGAATTATTGCGAAACAACACCTGCTCGAATCCAACAAAAACTGCGCCCTGCTGTCTCTACTGACCCTCAGAGACGCTTTGAGACAAGTGTTACAAAAATCAAAGAATGTCGTAAATTAGAGTGAAATTGCTTGAAACAAGCGAATTATCGCGAAACAACACCTGCTCGAATCCAACAAAAACTGTGCCCGGCGGTCTCTACTGAGCCTCAGAGACGCTTTGAGACAAGTGTTACAAAAATCAAAGAATGTTGTAAATTAGAGTGAAATTGCTTCAAACAAGCGAATTATCGCGAAACAACACCTGCTCGAATCCAACAAAAACTGTGCCCTGCCGTCTCTACTGAACCTCAGAGACGCTTTGAGACAAGTGTTACAAAAATCAGAGAATGTGAAAAATTAGAGTGAAATTGCTTCAAACAAGCGAATTATCGCGAAACAACACCTGCTCAAATCAAACAAAAACTGTGCCCTGCCGTCTCTACTGAGTCTCAGAGACGCTTTTAAACAAGTGTTACAAAAATCAGATAATGTCGTAAATTAGATTGAAATTGCTTCAAACAAGCGAATTTTCGCGAAACAACACCTTCTCGAATCCGACAAAAACTATATCCTGCCGACTCGATTTAGCCTCAGAGACGGTTTTAAACAATTGTTACAAAAATCAGAGAATGTGAAAAATTAGAGTGAAATTGCTTCAAACAAGCGAATTATCGCGAAACAACACCTGCTCGAATCCAACGAAAACTGTGCCCTGCTGTCTCTACTGAGCCTCAGAGACGCTTTGAGACAAGTGTTACAAAAATCAAAGAATGTTGTAAATTAGAGTAAAATTGCTTCAAACAAGCGAATTATCGCGAAACAACACCTGCTCGAATCCAACAAAAACTGTGCCCTGCCGTCTCTACTGAACCTCAGAGACGCTTTGAGACAAGTGTTACAAAAATCAGAGAATGTGAGAAATTAGATTGAAATTGCTTCAAACAAGCGAATTATCGCGAAACAACACCTGCTCGAATCCGACAGAATCTGTGCCCTAACGCATTTACTGAGCCTCAGAGACGCTTTGAGACAAGTGTTACAAAAATCAAAGAATGTCGTAAATTAGAGTGAAATTGCTTCAAACAAGCGAATTATCGCGAAACAACACCTGCTCGAATCCAACAAAAACTGCCCTGCCGTCTCTACTGAGCCTCAGAGACGCTTTGAGACAAGTGTTACAAAAATCAGAGAATGTCATAAATTAGGGTGAAATTGCTTCACACAAGCGAATTATCGCGAAACCACACCTTCTCGAATCCGACAAAAACTATGCCCTGCCGACCCTATTTAGCCTCAGAGACGGTTTGAAACAATTGTTACAAAAATCAGAGAATGTGAAAAATTAGAGTGAAATTGCTTCAAACAAGCGAAATATCGCGAAACAACACCTGCTCGAATCCAACAAAAACTGCGCTCTGCTGTCTCTACTGACCCTCAGAGACGCTTTGAGACAAGTGTTACAAAAATCAAAGAATGTCGTAAATTAGACTGAAATTGCTTGAAACAAGCGAATTATCGCGAAACAACACCTGCTCGAATCCAACAAAAACTGTGCCCTGCCGTCTCTACTGAACCTCAGAGACGCTTTGAGACAAGTGTTACAAAAATCAGAGAATGTGAGATATTAGATTGAAATTGCTTCAAACAAGCGAATTATCGCGAAACAACACCTGCTCGAATCCGACAGAATCTGTGCCCTAACGCATTTACTGAGCCTCAGAGACGCTTTGAGACAAGTGTTACAAAAATCAAAGAATGTCGTAAATTAGAGTGAAATTGCTTCAAACAAGCGAATTATCGCGAAACAACACCTGCTCGAATCCAACAAAAACTGTGCCCTGCCGTCTCTACTGAGCCTCAGAGACGCTTTTAAACAAGTGTTACAAACTTCAGATGAAATTGCTTCAAACAAGCGCATTATCGCGAACCAACACCTTCTCGAATCCGACAAAAACTATATCCTGCCGACTCTATTTAGCCTCAGAGACGGTTTGAAACAATTGTTACAAAAATCAGAGAATGGGAAAAATTAGAGTGAAATTGCTTCAAACAAGCGAATTATCGCGAAACAACACCTGCTCGAATCCGACATAAACTGTGCCCTGCCGACTCCATTTAGCCTCAGAGACGGTTTGAAACAATTGTTACAAAAATCCGAGAATGTGAAAAATTAGAGTGATATTGCTTCAAATAAGCGAATTAGCGCGAAACAACACCTGCTCGAATCCAACAAAAACTGTGCCCTGCCGCATTTATTTAGCCTCAGAGACGGTTTGAAACAATTATTACAGAAATCAGACAATGTCAAAAATTAGAGTGAAATTGCTTCAAACAAGCGAATTATCGCGAAACAACACCTGCTCGAATCCGACAGAAACTGGGCCCTGCCGCATTTATTTAGCCTCAGAGACGGTTTGAAACAATTGTTACAGATATCAGACAATGTCAGAAATTAGAGTGAAATTGCTTCAAACAAGCGAATTATCGCGAAACAACACCTGCTCGAATCCAAAAAAAACTGCGCCCTGCCGTCTCTACTGAGCCTCAGAGACGCTTTGAGACAAGTGTTACAAAAATCAGAGAAAGTCAAAAATTAGAGTGAAATTGCTTCAAACAAATTATCGCGAAACAACACCTGCTGGAATCCAACAAAAACTGTGCCCTGCTGTCTCTACTGATCCTCAGAGACGCTTTGAGACAAGTGTTACAAAAATCAAAGAATGTCGTAAATTAGAGTGAAATTGCTTCAAACAAGCGAATTATCGCGAAACAACACCTGCTCGAATCCAACAAAAACTGTGCCCTGCCGTCTCTACTGAGCCTCAGAGACGCTTTGAGACAAGTGTTACAAAAATCAGAGAATGTCAAAAATTAGAGTGAAATTGCTTCAAACAAGCGAATTATCGCGAAACAACACCTTCTCGAATCCGACAAAAACTATGCCCTGCCGACCCTATTTAGCCTCAGTGACGGTTTGAAACAATTGTTACAAAAATCAGAGAATGTGAAAAATTAGAGTGAAATTGCTTCAAACAAGCGAAATATCGCGAAACAACACCTTCTCGAATCCGACAAAAACTATGCCCTGCCGACCCTATTTAGCCTCAGAGACGGTTTGAAACAATTGTTACAAAAATCAGAGAATGTGAAAAATTAGAGTGAAATTGCTTCAAACAAGCGAATTATCGCGAAACAACACCTGCTTGAATCCAACAAAAACTGTGCCCTGCCGTCTCTACTGAGCCTCAGAGACGCATTCAGACAAGTGTTACAAAAAACAGAGAATGTCAAAAATTATTGTGAAATTGCTTCAAACTTGCGAATTATCGCGAAACAACAACTTCTCGAATCCGACAAAAACTATGCCCTGCCGACTCTACTGAGCCTCAGAGACGCATTCAGACAAGTGTTACAAAAAACAGAGAATGTCAAAAATTATTGTGAAATTGCTTCAAACTTGCGAATTATCGCGAAACAACACCTGCTCGAATCCGACAGAATCTGTGCCCTAACGCATTTACTGAGCCTCAGAGACGCTTTGAGACAAGTGTTACAAAAATCAAAGAATGTCGTAAATTAGAGTGAAATTGCTTCAAACAAGCGAATTATCGCGAAACAACACCTGCTCGAATCCAACAAAAACTGCCCTGCCGTCTCTACTGAGCCTCAGAGACGCTTTGAGACAAGTGTTACAAAAATCAGAGGTCATAAATTAGGGTGAAATTGCTTCAAACAAGCGAATTATCGCGAAACAACACCTGCCCGAATCCGACAAAAACTGTGCCCTGCCGTCTCTACTGAGCCTCAGAGACGCTTTGAGACAAGTGTTACAAAAATCAGAGAATGTCATAAATTAGGGTGAAATTGCTTCAAACAAGCGAATTATCGCGAAACAACACCTGCTCGAATCCGACAAAAACTGTGCCCTGCCGCATTTATTTAGCCTCAGAGACGCATTGAGACAAGTGTTACAATAATCAAAGAATGTCGTAAATTAGAGTGAAATTGCTTCAAACAAGCGAATTATCGCGAAACAACACCTTCTCGAATCCGACAAAAACTATATCCTGCCGACTCTATTTAGGCTCAGAGACGCTTTGAGACAAGTGTTACAAAAATCAGAGAATGTCATAAATTAGAGTGAAATTGCTTCAAACAAGCGAATTATCGCGAAACAACACCTGCTCGAATCCGACAAAAACTGTGCCCTGCCGCATTTATTTAGCCTCAGAGACGCATTGAGACAAGTGTTACAATAATCAAAGAATGTCGTAAATTAGAGTGAAATTGCTTCAAACAAGCGAATTATCGCGAAACAACACCTCGAATCCGACAAAAACTATATCCTGCCGACTCTATTTAGCCTCAGAGACGCTTTGAGACAAGTGTTACAAAAATCAAAGAATGTCGTAAATTAGAGTGAAATTGCTTGAAACAAGGGAATTATCGCGAAACAACACCTGCTCGAATCCGACAGAAACTGGGCCCTGCCGCATTTATTTAGCCTCAGAGACGGTTTGAAACAATTGTTACAGATATCAGACAATGTCAGAAATTAGAGTGAAATTGCTGCAAACAAGCGAATTATCGCGAAACAACACCTGCTCGAATCCGACAAAAACTATATCCTGCCGACTCTATTTAGCCTCAGAGACGCTTTGAGACAAGTGTTACAAAAATCAGAGAATGTCGTAAATTAGAGTGAAATTGCTTCAAACAAGCGAATTATCGCGAAACAACACCTGCTCGAATCCAACAAAAACTGTGCCCTGCCGTCTCTACTGAGCCTCAGAGACGCTTTGAGACAAGTGTTACAAAAATCAGAGAATGTCAAAAATTAGAGTGAAATTGCTTCAAACAAGCGAATTATCGCGAAACAACACCTTCTCGAATCCGACAAAAACTATGCCCTGCCGACCCTATTTAGCCTCAGAGACGGTTTGAAACAATTGTTACAAAAATCAGAGAATGTGAAAAATTAGAGTGAAATTGCTTCAAACAAGCGAATTATCGCGAAACAACACCTGCCACAATCCAACAAAAACTGTGCCCTGCCGTCTCTACTGAGCCTCAGAGACGCATTCAGACAAGTGTTACAAAAAGCAGAGAATGTCAAAAATTATTGTGAAATTGCTTCAAACTTGCGAATTATCGCGAAACAACAACTTCTCGAATCCGACAAAAACTATGCCCTGCCGACTCTATTTAGCCTCAGAGACGGTTTGAAACAATTGTTACAAAAATCAGAGAATGTGATAAATTAGAGTGAAATTGCTTCAAACAAGCGAATTATCGCGAAACAACACCTTCTCGAATCCGACAAAAACTATGCCCTGCCGACTCTATTTTGCCTCAGTGACGGTTTCAAACAATTGTTACAAAAATCAGAGAATGTGAAAAATTAGAGTGAAATTGCTTCACACAAGCGAATTATCGCGAAACCACACCTGCTCGAATCCAACAAAAACTGCGCCCTGCCGTCTCTACCGAGCCTCAGAGACGCTTTGAGACAAGTGTTACAAAAAACAGAGAATGTCAAAAATTATTGTGAAATTGCTTCAAACAAGCGAATTATCGCGAAACAACACCTTCTCGAATCCGACAAAAACTATGCCCTGCCGACCCTATTTAACCTCAGAGACGGTTTGAAACAATTGTTACAAAAATCAGAGAATGTGAAAAATTAGAGTGAAATTGCTTCAAACAAGCGAATTATCGCGAAACAACACCTGCTCGAATCAAACAAAAACTGTGCCCTGCCGTCTCTACTGAGTCTCAGAGACGCATTTAAACAAGTGTTACAAAAATTAGATGTCGTAAATTAGATTGAAATTGCTTCAAACAAGCGAATTTTCGCGAAGCAACACCTTCTCGAATCCGACTAAAACTATATCCTGCCGACTCGATTTAGCCTCAGAGACGGTTTGAAACAATTGTTACAAAAATCAGAGAATGTGAAAAATTAGAGTGAAATTGCTTCAAACAAGCGAATTATCGCGAAACAACACCTGCTCGAATCCAACGAAAACTGTGCCCTGCTGTCTCTACTGAGCCTCAGAGACGCTTTGAGACAAGTGTTACAAAAATCAAAGAATGTTGTAAATTAGAGTGAAATTGCTTCAAACAAGCGAATTATCGCGAAACAACACCTGCTCGAATCCGACAGAATCTGTGCCCTAACGCATTTACTGAGCCTCAGAGACGCTTTGAGACAAGTGTTACAAAAATCAAAGAATGTCGTAAATTAGAGTGAAATTGCTTCAAACAAGCGAATTATCGCGAAACAACACCTGCTCGAATCCAACAAAAACTGCCCTGCCGTCTCTACTGAGCCTCAGAGACGCTTTGAGACAAGTGTTACAAAAATCAGAGAATGTCATAAATTAGGGTGAAATTGCTTCAAACAAGCGAATTATCGCGAAACAACACCTGCTCGAATCCGACAAAAACTGTGCCCTGCCGTCTCTACTGAGCCTCAGAGACGCTTTGAGATAAGTGTTACAAAAATCAGAGAATGTCATAAATTAGGGTGAAATTGCTTCAAACAAGCGAATTATCGCGAAACAACACCTGCTCGAATCCGACAAAAACTGTGCCCTGCCGCATTTATTTAGCCTCAGAGACGCATTGAGACAAGTGTTACAATAATCAAAGAATGTCGTAAATTAGAGTGAAATTACTTCAAACAAGCGAATTATCGCGAAACAACACCTTCTCGAATCCGACAAAAACTATATCCTGCCGACTCTATTTAGCCTCAGAGACGCTTTGAGACAAGTGTTACAAAAATCAGAGAATGTCATAAATTAGAGTGAAATTGCTTCAAACAAGCGAATTATCGCGAAACAACACCTGCTCGAATCCGACAAAAACTGTGCCCTGCCGCATTTATTTAGTCTCAGAGACGGTTTGAAACAATTGTTACAGAAATCAGACAATGTCAAAAATTAGAGTGAAATTGCTTCAAACAAGCGAATTATTGCGAAACAACACCTGCTCGAATCCAACAAAAACTGCGCCCTGCTGTCTCTACTGACCCTCTGAGACGCTTTGAGACAAGTGTTACAAAAATCAAAGAATGTCGTAAATTAGAGTGAAATTGCTTGAAACAAGCGAATTATCGCGAACCAACACCTGCTCGAATCCAACAAAAACTGTGCCCGGCGGTCTCTACTGAGCCTCAGAGACGCTTTGAGACTAGTGTTACAAAAATCAAAGAATGTTGTAAATTAGAGTGAAATTGCTTCAAACAAGCGAATTATCGCGAAACAACACCTGCTCGAATCCAACAAAAACTGTGCCCTGCCGTCTCTACTGAGTCTCAGAGACGCTTTTAAACAAGTGTTACAAAAATCAGATAATGTCGTAAATTAGATTGAAAATGCTTCAAACAAGCGAATTTTCGCGAAACAACACCTTCTCGAATCCGACAAAAACTATATCCTGCCGACTCGATTTAGCCTCAGAGACGGTTTGAAACAATTGTTACAAAAATCAGAGAATGTGAAAAATTAGAGTGAAATTGCTTCAAACAAGCGAATTATCGCGAAACAACACCTGCTCGAATCCAACGAAAACTGTGCCCTGCTGTCTCTACTGAGCCTCAGAGACGCTTTGAGACAAGTGTTACAAAAATATAAGAATGTTGTAAATTAGAGTGAAATTGCTTCAAACAAGCGAATTATCGCGAAACAACACCTGCTCGAATCCAACAAAAACTGTGCCCTGCCGTCTCTACTGAACCTCAGAGACGCTTTGAGACAAGTGTTACAAAAATCAGAGAATGTGAGAAATTAGATTGAAATTGCTTCAAACAAGCGAATTATCGCGAAACAAGACCTGCTCGAATCCGACAGAATCTGTGCCCTAACGCATTTACTGAGCCTCAGAGACGCTTTGAGACAAGTGTTACAAAAATCAAAGAATGTCGTAAATTAGAGTGAAATTGCTTCAAACAAGCGAATTATCGCGAAACAACACCTGCTCGAATCCAACAAAAACTGCCCTGCCGTCTCTACTGAGCCTCAGAGACGCTTTGAGACAAGTGTTACAAAAATCAGAGAATGTCATAAATTAGGGTGAAATTGCTTCACACAAGCGAATTATCGCGAAACCGCACCTTCTCGAATCCGACAAAAACTATGCCCTGCCGACCCTATTTAGCCTCAGAGACGGTTTGAAACAATTGTTACAAAAATCAGAGAATGTGAAAAATTAGAGTGAAATTGCTTCAAACAAGCGAAATATCGCGAAACAACACCTGCTCGAATCCAACAAAAACTGCGCTCTGCTGTCTCTACTGACCCTCAGAGACGCTTTGAGACAAGTGTTACAAAAATCAAAGAATGTCGTAAATTAGAGTGAAATTGCTTGAAACAAGCGAATTATCGCGAAACAACACCTGCTCGAATCCAACAAAAACTGTGCCCTGCCGTCTCTACTGAACCTCAGAGACGCTTTGAGACAAGTGTTACAAAAATCGGAGAATGTGAGATATTAGATTGAAATTGCTTCAAACAAGCGAATTATCGCGAAACAACACCTGCTCGAATCCGACAGAATCTGTGCCCTAACGCATTTACTGAGCCTCAGAGACGCTTTGAGACAAGTGTTACAAAAATCAAAGAATGTCGTAAATTAGAGTGAAATTGCTTCAAACAAGCGAATTATCGCGAAACAACACCTGCTCGAATCCAACAAAAACTGTGCCCTGCCGTCTCTACTGAGCCTCAGAGACGCTTTTAAACAAGTGTTACAAAAATCAGATGAAATTGCTTCAAACAAGCGAATTATCGCGAACCAACACCTTCTCGAATCCGACAAAAACTATATCCTGCCGACTCTATTTAACCTCAGAGACGGTTTGAAACAATTGTTACAAAAATCAGAGAATGTGAAAAATTAGAGTGAAATTGCTTCAAACAAGCGAATTATCGCGAAACAACACCTGCTCGAATCCAACGAAAACTGTGCCCTGCTGTCTCTACTGAGCCTCAGAGACGCTTTGAGACAAGTGTTACAAAAATATAAGAATGTTGTAAATTAGAGTGAAATTGCTTCAAACAAGCGAATTATCGCGAAACAACACCTGCTCGAATCCAACAAAAACTGTGCCCTGCCGTCTCTACTGAACCTCAGAGACGCTTTGAGACAAGTGTTACAAAAATCAGAGAATGTGAGAAATTAGATTGAAATTGCTTCAAACAAGCGAATTATCGCGAAACAAGACCTGCTCGAATCCGACAGAATCTGTGCCCTAACGCATTTACTGAGCCTCAGAGACGCTTTGAGACAAGTGTTACAAAAATCAAAGAATGTCGTAAATTAGAGTGAAATTGCTTCAAACAAGCGAATTATCGCGAAACAACACCTGCTCGAATCCAACAAAAACTGCCCTGCCGTCTCTACTGAGCCTCAGAGACGCTTTGAGACAAGTGTTACAAAAATCAGAGAATGTCATAAATTAGGGTGAAATTGCTTCACACAAGCGAATTATCGCGAAACCGCACCTTCTCGAATCCGACAAACACTATGCCCTGCCGACCCTATTTAGCCTCAGAGACGGTTTGAAACAATTGTTACAAAAATCAGAGAATGTGAAAAATTAGAGTGAAATTGCTTCAAACAAGCGAAATATCGCGAAACAACACCTGCTCGAATCCAACAAAAACTGCGCTCTGCTGTCTCTACTGACCCTCAGAGACGCTTTGAGACAAGTGTTACAAAAATCAAAGAATGTCGTAAATTAGAGTGAAATTGCTTGAAACAAGCGAATTATCGCGAAACAACACCTGCTCGAATCCAACAAAAACTGTGCCCTGCCGTCTCTACTGAACCTCAGAGACGCTTTGAGACAAGTGTTACAAAAATCGGAGAATGTGAGATATTAGATTGAAATTGCTTCAAACAAGCGAATTATGGCGAAACAACACCTGCTCGAATCCGACAGAATCTGTGCCCTAACGCATTTACTGAGCCTCAGAGACGCTTTGAGACAAGTGTTACAAAAATCAAAGAATGTCGTAAATTAGAGTGAAATTGCTTCAAACAAGCGAATTATCGCGAAACAACACCTGCTCGAATCCAACAAAAACTGTGCCCTGCCGTCTCTACTGAGCCTCAGAGACGCTTTTAAACAAGTGTTACAAAAATCAGATGAAATTGCTTCAAACAAGCGAATTATCGCGAACCAACACCTTCTCGAATCCGACAAAAACTATATCCTGCCGACTCTATTTAGCCTCAGAGACGGTTTGAAACAATTGTTACAAAAATCCGAGAATGTGAAAAATTAGAGTGAAATTGCTTCAAACAAGCGAATTATCGCGAAACAACACCTGCTCGAATCCGACATAAACTGTGCCCTGCCGACTCCATTTAGCCTCAGAGACGGTTTGAAACAATTGTTACAAAAATCCGAGAATGTGAAAAATTAGAGTGATATTGCCTCAAATAAGCGAATTAGCGCGAAACAACACCTGCTCGAATCCAACAAAAACTGTGCCCTGCCGCATTTATTTAGCCTCAGAGACGGTTTGAAACAATTATTACAGAAATCAGACAATGTCAAAAATTAGAGTGAAATTGCTTCAAACAAGCGAATTATCGCGAAACAACACCTGCTCGAATCCGACAGAAACTGGGCCCTGCCGCATTTATTTAGCCTCAGAGACGGTTTGAAACAATTGTTACAGATATCAGACAATGTCAGAAATTAGAGTGAAATTGCTTCAAACAAGCGAATTATCGCGAAACAACACCTGCTCGAATCCAAAAAAAACTGCGCCCTGCCGTCTCTACTGAGCCTCAGAGACGCTTTGAGACAAGTGTTACAAAAATCAGAGAAAGTCAAAAATTAGAGTGAAATTGCTTCAAACAAATTATCGCGAAACAACACCTGCTGGAATCCAACAAAAACTGTGCCCTGCTGTCTCTACTGATCCTCAGAGACGCTTTGAGACAAGTGTTACAAAAATCAAAGAATGTCGTAAATTAGAGTGAAATTGCTTCAAACAAGCGAATTATCGCGAAACAACACCTGCTCGAATCCAACAAAAACTGTGCCCTGCCGTCTCTACTGAGCCTCAGAGACGCTTTGAGACAAGTGTTACAAAAATCAGAGAATGTGAAAAATTAGAGTGAAATTGCTTCAAACAAGCGAAATATCGCGAAACAACACCTTCTCGAATCCGACAAAAACTATGCCCTGCCGACCCTATTTAGCCTCAGAGACGGTTTGAAACAATTGTTACAAAAATCAGAGAATGTGAAAAATTAGAGTGAAATTGCTTCAAACAAGCGAATTATCGCGAAACAACACCTGCTCGAATCCGACATAAACTGTGCCCTGCCGACTCCATTTAGCCTCAGAGACGGTTTGAAACAATTGTTACAAAAATCCGAGAATGTGAAAATTTAGAGTGATATTGCCTCAAATAAGCGAATTAGCGCGAAACAACACCTGCTCGAATCCAACAAAAACTGTGCCCTGCCGCATTTATTTAGCCTCAGAGACGGTTTGAAACAATTATTACAGAAATCAGACAATGTCAAAAATTAGAGTGAAATTGCTTCAAACAAGCGAATTATCGCGAAACAACACCTGCTCGAATCCGACAGAAACTGGGCCCTGCCGCATTTATTTAGCCTCAGAGACGGTTTGAAACAATTGTTACAGATATCAGACAATGTCAGAAATTAGAGTGAAATTGCTTCAAACAAGCGAATTATCGCGAAACAACACCTGCTCGAATCCAAAAAAAACTGCGCCCTGCCGTCTCTACTGAGCCTCAGAGACGCTTTGAGACAAGTGTTACAAAAATCAGAGAAAGTCAAAAATTAGAGTGAAATTGCTTCAAACAAATTATCGCGAAACAACACCTGCTGGAATCCAACAAAAACTGTGCCCTGCTGTCTCTACTGATCCTCAGAGACGCTTTGAGACAAGTGTTACAAAAATCAAAGAATGTCGTAAATTAGAGTGAAATTGCTTCAAACAAGCGAATTATCGCGAAACAACACCTGCTCGAATCCAACAAAAACTGTGCCCTGCCGTCTCTACTGAGCCTCAGAGACGCTTTGAGACAAGTGTTACAAAAATCAGAGAATGTGAAAAATTAGAGTGAAATTGCTTCAAACAAGCGAAATATCGCGAAACAACACCTTCTCGAATCCGACAAAAACTATGCCCTGCCGACCCTATTTAGCCTCAGAGACGGTTTGAAACAATTGTTACAAAAATCAGAGAATGTGAAAAATTAGAGTGAAATTGCTTCAAACAAGCGAATTATCGCGAAACAACACCTGCTCGAATCCAACGAAAACTGTGCCCTGCTGTCTCTACTGAGCCTCAGAGACGCTTTGAGACAAGTGTTACAAAAATCAAAGAATGTTGTAAATTAGAGTGAAATTGCTTCAAACAAGCGAATTATCGCGAAACAACACCTGCTCGAATCCGACAGAATCTGTGCCCTAACGCATTTACTGAGCCTCAGAGACGCTTTGAGACAAGTGTTACAAAAATCAAAGAATGTCGTAAATTAGAGTGAAATTGCTTCAAACAAGCGAATTATCGCGAAACAACACCTGCTCGAATCCAACAAAAACTGCCCTGCCGTCTCTACTGAGCCTCAGAGACGCTTTGAGACAAGTGTTACAAAAATCAGAGGTCATAAATTAGGGTGAAATTGCTTCAAACAAGCGAATTATCGCGAAACAACACCTGCTCGAATCCGACAAAAACTGTGCCCTGCCGTCTCTACTGAGCCTCAGAGACGCTTTGAGACAAGTGTTACAAAAATCAGAGAATGTCATAAATTAGGGTGAAATTGCTTCAAACAAGCGAATTATCGCGAAACAACACCTGCTCGAACCCGACAAAAACTGTGCCCTGCCGCATTTATTTAGCCTCAGAGACGCATTGAGACAAGTGTTACAATAATCAAAGAATGTCGTAAATTAGAGTGAAATTGCTTCAAACAAGCGAATTATCGCGAAACAACACCTTCTCGAATCCGACAAAAACTATATCCTGCCGACTCTATTTAGCCTCAGAGACGCTTTGAGACAAGTGTTACAAAAATCAGAGAATGTCATAAATTAGAGTGAAATTGCTTCAAACAAGCGAATTATCGCGAAACAACACCTGCTCGAATCCGACAAAAACTGTGCCCTGCCGCATTTATTTAGCCTCAGAGACGCATTGAGACAAGTGTTACAATAATCAAAGAATGTCGTAAATTAGAGTGAAATTGCTTCAAACAAGCGAATTATCGCGAAACAACACCTCGAATCCGACAAAAACTATATCCTGCCGACTCTATTTAGCCTCAGAGACGCTTTGAGACAAGTGTTACAAAAATCAAAGAATGTCGTAAATTAGAGTGAAATTGCTTGAAACAAGCGAATTATCGCGAAACAACACCTGCTCGAATCCGACAGAAACTGGGCCCTGCCGCATTTATTTAGCCTCAGAGACGGTTTGAAACAATTGTTACAGATATCAGACAATGTCAGAAATTAGAGTGAAATTGCTTCAAACAAGCGAATTATCGCGAAACAACACCTGCTCGAATCCAAAAAAAACTGCGCCCTGCCGTCTCTACTGAGCCTCAGAGACGCTTTGAGACAAGTGTTACAAAAATCAGAGAAAGTCAAAAATTAGAGTGCAATTGCTTCAAACAAATTATTGCGAAACAACACCTGCTGGAATCCAACAAAAACTGTGCCCTGCTGTCTCTACTGATCCTCAGAGACGCTTTGAGACAAGTGTTACAAAAATCAAAGAATGTCGTAAATTAGAGTGAAATTGCTTCAAACAAGCGAATTATCGCGAAACAACACCTGCTCGAATCCAACAAAAACTGTGCCCTGCCGTCTCTACTGAGCCTCAGAGACGCTTTGAGACAAGTGTTACAAAAATCAGAGAATGTCAAAAATTAGAGTGAAATTGCTTCAAACAAGCGAATTATCGCGAAACAACACCTTCTCGAATCCGACAAAAACTATGCCCTGCCGACCCTATTTAGCCTCAGAGACGGTTTGAAACAATTGTTACAAAAATCAGAGAATGTGAAAAATTAGAGTGAAATTGCTTCAAACAAGCGAATTATCCCGAAACAACACCTGCTTGAATCCAACAAAAACTGTGCCCTGCCGTCTCTACTGAGCCTCAGAGACGCATTCAGACAAGTGTTACAAAAAGCAGAGAATGTCAAAAATTATTGTGAAATTGCTTCAAACTTGCGAATTATCGCGAAACAACAACTTCTCGAATCCGACAAAAACTATGCCCTGCCGACTCTATTTAGCCTCAGAGACGGTTTGAAACAATTGTTACAAAAATCAGAGAATGTGAAAAATTAGAGTGAAATTGCTTCAAACAAGCGAATTATCGCGAAACAACACCTTCTCGAATCCGACAAAAACTATGCCCTGCCGACTCTATTTTGCCTCAGTGACGGTTTCAAACAATTGTTACAAAAATCAGAGAATGTGAAAAATTAGAGTGAAATTGCTTCACACAAGCGAATTATCGCGAAACCACACCTGCTCGAATCCAACAAAAACTGCGCCCTGCCGTCTCTACCGAGCCTCAGAGACGCTTTGAGACAAGTGTTACAAAAAACAGAGAATGTCAAAAATTATTGTGAAATTGCTTCAAACAAGCGAATTATCGCGAAACAACACCTTCTCGAATCCGACAAAAACTATGCCCTGCCGACCCTATTTAACCTCAGAGACGGTTTGAAACAATTGTTACAAAAATCAGAGAATGTGAAAAATTAGAGTGAAATTGCTTCAAACAAGCGAATTATCGCGAAACAACACCTGCTCGAATCAAACAAAAACTGTGCCCTGCCGTCTCTACTGAGTCTCAGAGACGCATTTAAACAAGTGTTACAAAAATTAGATGTCGTAAATTAGATTGAAATTGCTTCAAACAAGCGAATTTTCGCGAAACAACACCTTCTCGAATCCGACTAAAACTATATCCTGCCGACTCGATTTAGCCTCAGAGACGGTTTGAAACAATTGTTACAAAAATCAGAGAATGTGAAAAATTAGAGTGAAATTGCTTCAAACAAGCGAATTATCGCGAAACAACACCTGCTCGAATCCAACGAAAACTGTGCCCTGCTGTCTCTACTGAGCCTCAGAGACGCATTTAAACAAGTGTTACAAAAATTAGATGTCGTAAATTAGATTGAAATTGCTTCAAACAAGCGAATTTTCGCGAAGCAACACCTTCTCGAATCCGACTAAAACTATATCCTGCCGACTCGATTTAGCCTCAGAGACGGTTTGAAACAATTGTTACAAAAATCAGAGAATGTGAAAAATTAGAGTGAAATTGCTTCAAACAAGCGAATTATCGCGAAACAACACCTGCTCGAATCCAACGAAAACTGTGCCCTGCTGTCTCTACTGAGCCTCAGAGACGCTTTGAGACAAGTGTTACAAAAATCAAAGAATGTTGTAAATTAGAGTGAAATTGCTTCAAACAAGCGAATTATCGCGAAACAACACCTGCTCGAATCCGACAGAATCTGTGCCCTAACGCATTTACTGAGCCTCAGAGACGCTTTGAGACAAGTGTTACAAAAATCAAAGAATGTCGTAAATTAGAGTGAAATTGCTTCAAACAAGCGAATTATCGCGAAACAACACCTGCTCGAATCCAACAAAAACTGCCCTGCCGTCTCTACTGAGCCTCAGAGACGCTTTGAGACAAGTGTTACAAAAATCAGAGAATGTCATAAATTAGGGTGAAATTGCTTCAAACAAGCGAATTATCGCGAAACAACACCTGCTCGAATCCGACAAAAACTGTGCCCTGCCGTCTCTACTGAGCCTCAGAGACGCTTTGAGATAAGTGTTACAAAAATCAGAGAATGTCATAAATTAGGGTGAAATTGCTTCAAACAAGCGAATTATCGCGAAACAACACCTGCTCGAATCCGACAAAAACTGTGCCCTGCCGCATTTATTTAGCCTCAGAGACGCATTGAGACAAGTGTTACAATAATCAAAGAATGTCGTAAATTAGAGTGAAATTACTTCAAACAAGCGAATTATCGCGAAACAACACCTTCTCGAATCCGACAAAAACTATATCCTGCCGACTCTATTTAGCCTCAGAGACGCTTTGAGACAAGTGTTACAAAAATCAGAGAATGTCATAAATTAGAGTGAAATTGCTTCAAACAAGCGAATTATCGCGAAACAACACCTGCTCGAATCCGACAAAAACTGTGCCCTGCCGCATTTATTTAGTCTCAGAGACGGTTTGAAACAATTGTTACAGAAATCAGACAATGTCAAAAATTAGAGTGAAATTGCTTCAAACAAGCGAATTATTGCGAAACAACACCTGCTCGAATCCAACAAAAACTGCGCCCTGCTGTCTCTACTGACCCTCTTAGACGCTTTGAGACAAGTGTTACAAAAATCAAAGAATGTCGTAAATTAGAGTGAAATTGCTTGAAACAAGCGAATTATCGCGAACCAACACCTGCTCGAATCCAACAAAAACTGTGCCCGGCGGTCTCTACTGAGCCTCAGAGACGCTTTGAGACTAGTGTTACAAAAATCAAAGAATGTTGTAAATTAGAGTGAAATTGCTTCAAACAAGCGAATTATCGCGAAACAACACCTGCTCGAATCCGACAGAATCTGTGCCCTAACGCATTTACTGAGCCTCAGAGACGCTTTGAGACAAGTGTTACAAAAATCAAAGAATGTCGTAAATTAGAGTGAAATTGCTTCAAACAAGCGAATTATCGCGAAACAACACCTGCTCGAATCCAACAAAAACTGCCCTGCCGTCTCTACTGAGCCTCAGAGACGCTTTGAGACAAGTGTTACAAAAATCAGAGAATGTCATAAATTAGGGTGAAATTGCTTCACACAAGCGAATTATCGCGAAACCGCACCTTCTCGAATCCGACAAAAACTATGCCCTGCCGACCCTATTTAGCCTCAGAGACGGTTTGAAACAATTGTTACAAAAATCAGAGAATGTGAAAAATTAGAGTGAAATTGCTTCAAACAAGCGAAATATCGCGAAACAACACCTGCTCGAATCCAACAAAAACTGCGCTCTGCTGTCTCTACTGACCCTCAGAGACGCTTTGAGACAAGTGTTACAGAAATCAAAGAATGTCGTAAATTAGAGTGAAATTGCTTGAAACAAGCGAATTATCGCGAAACAACACCTGCTCGAATCCAACAAAAACTGTGCCCTGCCGTCTCTACTGAACCTCAGAGACGCTTTGAGACAAGTGTTACAAAAATCGGAGAATGTGAGATATTAGATTGAAATTGCTTCAAACAAGCGAATTATCGCGAAACAACACCTGCTCGAATCCGACAGAATCTGTGCCCTAACGCATTTACTGAGCCTCAGAGACGCTTTGAGACAAGTGTTACAAAAATCAAAGAATGTCGTAAATTAGAGTGAAATTGCTTCAAACAAGCGAATTATCGCGAAACAACACCTGCTCGAATCCAACAAAAACTGTGCCCTGCCGTCTCTACTGAGCCTCAGAGACGCTTTTAAACAAGTGTTACAAAAATCAGATGAAATTGCTTCAAACAAGCGAATTATCGCGAACCAACACCTTCTCGAATCCGACAAAAACTATATCCTGCCGACTCTATTTAGCCTCAGAGACGGTTTGAAACAATTGTTACAAAAATCAGAGAATGTGAAAAATTAGAGTGAAATTGCTTCAAACAAGCGAATTATCGCGAAACAACACCTGCTCGAATCCGACATAAACTGTGCCCTGCCGACTCCATTTAGCCTCAGAGACGGTTTGAAACAATTGTTACAAAAATCCGAGAATGTGAAAAATTAGAGTGATATTGCTTCAAATAAGCGAATTAGCGCGAAACAACACCTGCTCGAATCCAACAAAAACTGTGCCCTGCCGCATTTATTTAGCCTCAGAGACGGTTTGAAACAATTATTACAGAAATCAGACAATGTCAAAAATTAGAGTGAAATTGCTTCAAACAAGCGAATTATCGCGAAACAACACCTGCTCGAATCCGACAGAAACTGGGCCCTGCCGCATTTATTTAGCCTCAGAGACGGTTTGAAACAATTGTTACAGATATCAGACAATGTCAGAAATTAGAGTGAAATTGCTTCAAACAAGCGAATTATCGCGAAACAACACCTGCTCGAATCCAAAAAAAACTGCGCCCTGCCGTCTCTACTGAGCCTCAGAGACGCTTTGAGACAAGTGTTACAAAAATCAGAGAAAGTCAAAAATTAGAGTGAAATTGCTTCAAACAAATTATCGCGAAACAACACCTGCTGGAATCCAACAAAAACTGTGCCCTGCTGTCTCTACTGATCCTCAGAGACGCTTTGAGACAAGTGTTACAAAAATCAAAGAATGTCGTAAATTAGAGTGAAATTGCTTCAAACAAGCGAATTATCGCGAAACAACACCTGCTCGAATCCAACAAAAACTGTGCCCTGCCGTCTCTACTGAGCCTCAGAGACGCTTTGAGACAAGTGTTACAAAAATCAGAGAATGTGAAAAATTAGAGTGAAATTGCTTCAAACAAGCGAAATATCGCGAAACAACACCTTCTCGAATCCGACAAAAACTATGCCCTGCCGACCCTATTTAGCCTCAGAGACGGTTTGAAACAATTGTTACAAAAATCAGAGAATGTGAAAAATTAGAGTGAAATTGCTTCAAACAAGCGAATTATCGCGAAACAACACCTGCTCGAATCCAACGAAAACTGTGCCCTGCTGTCTCTACTGAGCCTCAGAGACGCTTTGAGACAAGTGTTACAAAAATCAAAGAATGTTGTAAATTAGAGTGAAATTGCTTCAAACAAGCGAATTATCGCGAAACAACACCTGCTCGAATCCGACAGAATCTGTGCCCTAACGCATTTACTGAGCCTCAGAGACGCTTTGAGACAAGTGTTACAAAAATCAAAGAATGTCGTAAATTAGAGTGAAATTGCTTCAAACAAGCGAATTATCGCGAAACAACACCTGCTCGAATCCAACAAAAACTGCCCTGCCGTCTCTACTGAGCCTCAGAGACGCTTTGAGACAAGTGTTACAAAAATCAGAGGTCATAAATTAGGGTGAAATTGCTTCAAACAAGCGAATTATCGCGAAACAACACCTGCTCGAATCCGACAAAAACTGTGCCCTGCCGTCTCTACTGAGCCTCAGAGACGCTTTGAGACAAGTGTTACAAAAATCAGAGAATGTCATAAATTAGAGTGAAATTGCTTCAAACAAGCGAATTATCGCGAAACAACACCTGCTCGAATCTGACAAAAACTGTGCCCTGCCGCATTTATTTAGCCTCAGAGACGCATTGAGACAAGTGTTACAATAATCAAAGAATGTCGTAAATTAGAGTGAAATTGCTTCAAACAAGCGAATTATCGCGAAACAACACCTCGAATCCGACAAAAACTATATCCTGCCGACTCTATTTAGCCTCAGAGACGCTTTGAGACAAGTGTTACAAAAATCAAAGAATGTCGTAAATTAGAGTGAAATTGCTTGAAACAAGCGAATTATCGCGAAACAACACCTGCTCGAATCCGACAGAAACTGGGCCCTGCCGCATTTATTTAGCCTCAGAGACGGTTTGAAACAATTGTTACAGATATCAGACAATGTCAGAAATTAGAGTGAAATTGCTTCAAACAAGCGAATTATCGCGAAACAACACCTGCTCGAATCCAAAAAAAACTGCGCCCTGCCGTCTCTACTGAGCCTCAGAGACGCTTTGAGACAAGTGTTACAAAAATCAGAGAAAGTCAAAAATTAGAGTGAAATTGCTTCAAACAAATTATTGCGAAACAACACCTGCTGGAATCCAACAAAAACTGTGCCCTGCTGTCTCTACTGATCCTCAGAGACGCTTTGAGACAAGTGTTACAAAAATCAAAGAATGTCGTAAATTAGAGTGAAATTGCTTCAAACAAGCGAATTATCGCGAAACAACACCTGCTCGAATCCAACAAAAACTGTGCCCTGCCGTCTCTACTGAGCCTCAGAGACGCTTTGAGACAAGTGTTACAAAAATCAGAGAATGTCAAAAATTAGAGTGAAATTGCTTCAAACAAGCGAATTATCGCGAAACAACACCTTCTCGAATCCGACAAAAACTATGCCCTGCCGACCCTATTTAGCCTCAGAGACGGTTTGAAACAATTGTTACAAAAATCAGAGAATGTGAAAAATTAGAGTGAAATTGCTTCAAACAAGCGAATTATCCCGAAACAACACCTGCTTGAATCCAACAAAAACTGTGCCCTGCCGTCTCTACTGAGCCTCAGAGACGCATTCAGACAAGTGTTACAAAAAGCAGAGAATGTCAAAAATTATTGTGAAATTGCTTCAAACTTGCGAATTATCGCGAAACAACAACTTCTCGAATCCGACAAAAACTATGCCCTGCCGACTCTATTTAGCCTCAGAGACGGTTTGAAACAATTGTTACAAAAATCAGAGAATGTGAAAAATTAGAGTGAAATTGCTTCAAACAAGCGAATTATCGCGAAACAACACCTTCTCGAATCCGACAAAAACTATGCCCTGCCGACTCTATTTTGCCTCAGTGACGGTTTCAAACAATTGTTACAAAAATCAGAGAATGTGAAAAATTAGAGTGAAATTGCTTCACACAAGCGAATTATCGCGAAACCACACCTGCTCGAATCCAACAAAAACTGCGCCCTGCCTTCTCTACCGAGCCTCAGAGACGCTTTGAGACAAGTGTTACAAAAAACAGAGAATGTCAAAAATTATTGTGAAATTGCTTCAAACAAGCGAATTATCGCGAAACAACACCTTCTCGAATCCGACAAAAACTATGCCCTGCCGACCCTATTTAACCTCAGAGACGGTTTGAAACAATTGTTACAAAAATCAGAGAATGTGAAAAATTAGAGTGAAATTGCTTCAAACAAGCGAATTATCGCGAAACAACACCTGCTCGAATCAAACAAAAACTGTGCCCTGCCGTCTCTACTGAGTCTCAGAGACGCATTTAAACAAGTGTTACAAAAATTAGATGTCGTAAATTAGATTGAAATTGCTTCAAACAAGCGAATTTTCGCGAAACAACACCTTCTCGAATCCGACTAAAACTATATCCTGCCGACTCGATTTAGCCTCAGAGACGGTTTGAAACAATTGTTACAAAAATCAGAGAATGTGAAAAATTAGAGTGAAATTGCTTCAAACAAGCGAATTATCGCGAAACAACACCTGCTCGAATCCAACGAAAACTGTGCCCTGCTGTCTCTACTGAGCCTCAGAGACGCTTTGAGACAAGTGTTACAAAAATCAAAGAATGTTGTAAATTAGAGTGAAATTGCTTCAAACAAGCGAATTATCGCGAAACAACACCTGCTCGAATCCGACAGAATCTGAGCCCTAACGCATTTACTGAGCCTCAGAGACGCTTTGAGACAAGTGTTACAAAAATCAAAGAATGTCGTAAATTAGAGTGAAATTGCTTCAAACAAGCGAATTATCGCGAAACAACACCTGCTCGAATCCAACAAAAACTGCCCTGCCGTCTCTACTGAGCCTCAGAGACGCTTTGAGACAAGTGTTACAAAAATCAGAGAATGTCATAAATTAGGGTGAAATTGCTTCAAACAAGCGAATTATCGCGAAACAACACCTGCTCGAATCCGACAAAAACTGTGCCCTGCCGTCTCTACTGAGCCTCAGAGACGCTTTGAGACAAGTGTTACAAAAATCAGAGAATGTCATAAATTAGGGTGAAATTGCTTCAAACAAGCGAATTATCGCGAAACAACACCTGCTCGAATCCGACAAAAACTGTGCCCTGCCGCATTTATTTAGCCTCAGAGACGCATTGAGACAAGTGTTACAATAATCAAAGAATGTCGTAAATTAGAGTGAAATTACTTCAAACAAGCGAATTATCGCGAAACAACACCTTCTCGAATCCGACAAAAACTATATCCTGCCGACTCTATTTAGCCTCAGAGACGCTTTGAGACAAGTGTTACAAAAATCAGAGAATGTCATAAATTAGAGTGAAATTGCTTCAAACAAGCGAATTATCGCGAAACAACACCTGCTCGAATCCGACAAAAACTGTGCCCTGCCGCATTTATTTAGTCTCAGAGACGGTTTGAAACAATTGTTACAGAAATCAGACAATGTCGTAAATTAGAGTGAAATTGCTTCAAACAAGCGAATTATTGCGAAACAACACCTGCTCGAATCCAACAAAAACTGCGCCCTGCTGTCTCTACTGACCCTCAGAGACGCTTTGAGACAAGTGTTACAAAAATCAAAGAATGTCGTAAATTAGAGTGAAATTGCTTGAAACAAGCGAATTGTCGCGAAACAACAACTGCTCGAATCCAACAAAAACTGTGCCCGGCGGTCTCTACTGAGCCTCAGAGACGCTTTGAGACAAGTGTTACAAAAATCAAAGAATGTTGTAAATTAGAGTGAAATTGCTTCAAACAAGCGAATTATCGCGAAACAACACCTGCTCGAATCCAACAAAAACTGTGCCCTGCCGTCTCTACTGAACCTCAGAGACGCTTTGAGACAAGTGTTACAAAAATCAGAGAATGTGAAAAATTAGAGTGAAATTGCTTCAAACAAGCGAATTATCGCGAAACAACACCTGCTCGAATCAAACAAAAACTGTGCCCTGCCGTCTCTACTGAGTCTCAGAGACGCTTTTAAACAAGTGTTACAAAAATCAGAGAATGTGAAAAATTAGAGTGAAATTGCTTCAAACAAGCGAATTATCGCGAAACAACACCTGCTCGAATCCAACGAAAACTGTGCCCTGCTGTCTCTACTGAGCCTCAGAGACGCTTTGAGACAAGTGTTACAAAAATCAAAGAATGTTGTAAATTAAAGTGAAATTGCTTCAAACAAGCGAATTATCGCGAGACAACACCTGCTCGAATCCAACAAAAACTGTGCCCTGCCGTCTCTACTGAACCTCAGAGACGCTTTGAGACAAGTGTTACAAAAATCAGAGAATGTGAGAAATTAGATTGAAATTGCTTCAAACAAGCGAATTATCGCGAAACAACACCTGCTCGAATCCGACAGAATCTGTGCCCTAACGCATTTACTGAGCCTCAGAGACGCTTTGAGACAAGTGTTACAAAAATCAAAGAATGTCGTAAATTAGAGTGAAATTGCTTCAAACAAGCGAATTATCGCGAAACAACACCTGCTCGAATCCAACAAAAACTGCCCTGCCGTCTCTACTGAGCCTCAGAGACGCTTTGAGACAAGTGTTACAAAAATCAGAGAATGTCATAAATTAGGGTGAAATTGCTTCACACAAGCGAATTATCGCGAAACCACATCTTCTCGAATGCGACAAAAACTATGCCCTGCCGACCCTATTTAGCCTCAGAGACGGTTTGAAACAATTGTTACAAAAATCAGAGAATGTGAAAAATTAGAGTGAAATTGCTTCAAACAAGCGAAATATCGCGAAACAACACCTGCTCGAATCCAACAAAAACTGCGCTCTGCTGTCTCTACTGACCCTCAGAGACGCTTTGAGACAAGTGTTACAAAAATCAAAGAATGTCGTAAATTAGAGTGAAATTGCTTGAAACAAGCGAATTATCGCGAAACAACACCTGCTCGAATCCAACAAAAACTGTGCCCTGCCGTCTCTACTGAACCTCAGAGACGCTTTGAGACAAGTGTTACAAAAATCAGAGAATGTGAGATATTAGATTGAAATTGCTTCAAACAAGCGAATTATCGCGAAACAACACCTGCTCGAATCCGACAGAATCTGTGCCCTAACGCATTTACTGAGCCTCAGAGACGCTTTGAGACAAGTGTTACAAAAATCAAAGAATGTCGTAAATTAGAGTGAAATTGCTTCTAACAAGCGAATTATCGCGAAACAACACCTGCTCGAATCCAACAAAAACTGTGCCCTGCCGTCTCTACTGAGCCTCAGAGACGCTTTTAAACAAGTGTTACAAAAATCAGATGAAATTGCTTCAAACAAGCGAATTATCGCGAACCAACACCTTCTCGAATCCGACAAAAACTATATCCTGCCGACTCTATTTAGCCTCAGAGACGGTTTGAAACAATTGTTACAAAAATCAGAGAATGTGAAAAATTAGAGTGAAATTGCTTCAAACAAGCGAATTATCGCGAAACAACACCTGCTCGAATCCGACATAAACTGTGCCCTGCCGACTCCATTTAGCCTCAGAGACGGTTTGAAACAATTGTTACAAAAATCCGAGAATGTGAAAAATTAGAGTGATATTGCTTCAAATAAGCGAATTAGCGCGAAACAACACCTGCTCGAATCCAACAAAAACTGTGCCCTGCCGCATTTATTTAGCCTCAGAGACGGTTTGAAACAATTATTACAGAAATCAGACAATGTCAAAAATTAGAGTGAAATTGCTTCAAACAAGCGAATTATCGCGAAACAACACCTGCTCGAATCCGACAGAAACTGGGCCCTGCCGCATTTATTTAGCCTCAGAGACGGTTTGAAACAATTGTTACAGATATCAGACAATGTCAGAAATTAGAGTGAAATTGCTTCAAACAAGCGAATTATCGCGAAACAACACCTGCTCGAATCCAAAAAAAACTGCGCCCTGCCGTCTCTACTGAGCCTCAGAGACGCTTTGAGACAAGTGTTACAAAAATCAGAGAAAGTCAAAAATTAGAGTGAAATTGCTTCAAACAAATTATCGCGAAACAACACCTGCTGGAATCCAACAAAAACTGTGCCCTGCTGTCTCTACTGATCCTCAGAGACGCTTTGAGACAAGTGTTACAAAAATCAAAGAATGTCGTAAATTAGAGTGAAATTGCTTCAAACAAGCGAATTATCGCGAAACAACACCTGCTCGAATCCAACAAAAACTGTGCCCTGCCGTCTCTACTGAGCCTCAGAGACGCTTTGAGACAAGTGTTACAAAAATCAGAGAATGTGAAAAATTAGAGTGAAATTGCTTCAAACAAGCGAAATATCGCGAAACAACACCTTCTCGAATCCGACAAAAACTATGCCCTGCCGACCCTATTTAGCCTCAGAGACGGTTTGAAACATTTGTTACAAAAATCAGAGAATGTGAAAAATTAGAGTGAAATTGCTTCAAACAAGCGAATTATCGCGAAACAACACCTGCTTGAATCCAACAAAAACTGTGCCCTGCCGTCTCTACTGAGCCTCAGAGACGCATTCAGACAAGTGTTACAAAAAACAGAGAATGTCAAAAATTATTGTGAAATTGCTTCAAACTTGCGAATTATCGCGAAACAACAACTTCTCGAATCCGACAAAAACTATGCCCTGCCGACTCTATTTAGCCTCAGAGACGGTTTGAAACAATTGTTACAAAAATCAGAGAATGTGAAAAATTAGAGTGAAATTGCTTCAAACAAGCGAATTATCGCGAAACAACACCTTCTCGAATCCGACAAAAACTATGCCCTGCTGTCTCTACTGAGCCTCAGAGACGCTTTGAGACAAGTGTTACAAAAATCAAAGAATGTTGTAAATTAGAGTGAAATTGCTTCAAACAAGCGAATTATCGCGAAACAACACCTGCTCGAATCCGACAGAATCTGTGCCCTAACGCATTTACTGAGCCTCAGAGACGCTTTGAGACAAGTGTTACAAAAATCAAAGAATGTCGTAAATTAGAGTGAAATTGCTTCAAACAAGCGAATTATCGCGAAACAACACCTGCTCGAATCCGACAAAAACTGTGCCCTGCCGTCTCTACTGAGCCTCAGAGACGCTTTGAGACAAGTGTTACAAAAATCAGAGAATGTCATAAATTAGGGTGAAATTGCTTCAAACAAGCGAATTATCGCGAAACAACACCTTCTCGAATCCGACAAAAACTATATCCTGCCGACTCTATTTAGCCTCGGAGACGCTTTGAGACAAGTGTTACAAAAATCAGAGAATGTCATAAATTAGAGTGAAATTGCTTCAAACAAGCGAATTATCGCGAAACAACACCTGCTCGAATCCGACAAAAACTGTGCCCTGCCGCATTTATTTAGCCTCAGAGACGCATTGAGACAAGTGTTACAAAAATCAAAGAATGTCGTAAATTAGAGTGAAATTGCTTGAAACAAGCGAATTATCGCGAAACAACACCTGCTCGAATCCGACAGAAACTGGGCCCTGCCGCATTTATTTAGCCTCAGAGACGGTTTGAAACAATTGTTACAGATATCAGACAATGTCAGAAATTAGAGTGAAATTGCTTCAAACAAGCGAATTATCGCGAAACAACACCTGCTCGAATCCAAAAAAAACTGCGCCCTGCCGTCTCTACTGAGCCTCAGAGACGCTTTGAGACAAGTGTTACAAAAATCAGAGAAAGTCAAAAATTAGAGTGAAATTGCTTCAAACAAATTATCGCGAAACAACACCTGCTGGAATCCAACAAAAACTGTGCCCTGCTGTCTCTACTGATCCTCAGAGACGCTTTGAGACAAGTGTTACAAAAATCAAAGAATGTCGTAAATTAGAGTGAAATTGCTTCAAACAAGCGAATTATCGCGAAACAACACCTGCTCGAATCCAACAAAAACTGTGCCCTGCCGTCTCTACTGAGCCTCAGAGACGCTTTGAGACAAGTGTTACAAAAATCAGAGAATGTCAAAAATTAGAGTGAAATTGCTTCAAACAAGCGAATTATCGCGAAACAACACCTTCTCGAATCCGACAAAAACTATGCCCTGCCGACCCTATTTAGCCTCAGAGACGGTTTGAAACAATTGTTACAAAAATCAGAGAATGTGAAAAATTAGAGTGAAATTGCTTCAAACAAGCGAATTATCGCGAAACAACACCTTCTCGAATCCGACAAAAACTATGCCCTGCCGACCCTATTTAACCTCAGAGACGGTTTGAAACAATTGTTACAAAAATCAGAGAATGTGAAAAATTAGAGTGAAATTGCTTCAAACAAGCGAATTATCGCGAAACAACACCTGCTCGAATCAAACAAAAACTGTGCCCTGCCGTCTCTACTGAGTCTCAGAGACGCATTTAAACAAGTGTTACAAAAATTAGATGTCGTAAATTAGATTGAAATTGCTTCAAACAAGCGAATTTTCGCGAAACAACACCTTCTCGAATCCGACTAAAACTATATCCTGCCGACTCGATTTAGCCTCAGAGACGGTTTGAAACAATTGTTACAAAAATCAGAGAATGTGAAAAATTAGAGTGAAATTGCTTCAAACAAGCGAATTATCGCGAAACAACACCTGCTCGAATCCAACAAAAACTGCCCTGCCGTCTCTACTGAGCCTCAGAGACGCTTTGAGACAAGTGTTACAAAAATCAGAGAATGTCATAAATTAGGGTGAAATTGCTTCAAACAAGCGAATTATCGCGAAACAACACCTGCTCGAATCCGACAAAAACTGTGCCCTGCCGTCTCTACTGAGCCTCAGAGACGCTTTGAGACAAGTGTTACAAAAATCAGAGAATGTCATAAATTAGGGTGAAATTGCTTCAAACAAGCGAATTATCGCGAAACAACACCTGCTCGAATCCGACAAAAACTGTGCCCTGCCGCATTTATTTAGCCTCAGAGACGCATTGAGACAAGTGTTACAATAATCAAAGAATGTCGTAAATTAGAGTGAAATTCCTTCAAACAAGCGAATTATCGCGAAACAACACCTTCTCGAATCCGACAAAAACTATATCCTGCCGACTCTATTTAGCCTCAGAGACGCTTTGAGACAAGTGTTACAAAAATCAGAGAATGTCATAAATTAGAGTGAAATTGCTTCAAACAAGCGAATTATCGCGAAACAACACCTGCTCGAATCCGACAAAAACTGTGCCCTGCCGCATTTATTTAGTCTCAGAGACGGTTTGAAACAATTGTTACAGAAATCAGACAATGTCAAAAATTAGAGTGAAATTGCTTCAAACAAGCGAATTATTGCGAAACAACACCTGCTCGAATCCAACAAAAACTGCGCCCTGCTGTCTCTACTGACCCTCAGAGACGCTTTGAGACAAGTGTTACAAAAATCAAAGAATGTCGTAAATTAGAGTGAAATTGCTTCAAACAAGCGAATTATCGCGAAACAACACCTTCCAGAATCCGACAAAAACTATGCCCTGCCGACCCTATTTAGCCTCAGAGACGGTTTGAAACAATTGTTACAAAAATCAGAGAATGTGAAAAATTAGAGTGAAATTGCTTCAAACAAGCGAATTATCGCGAAACAACACCTTCTCGAATCCGACAAAAACTGTGCCCTGCTGTCTCTACTGAGCCTCAGAGACGCTTTGAGACAAGTGTTACAAAAATCAAAGAATGTCGTAAATTAGAGTGAAATTGCTTCAAACAAGCGAATTATCGCGAAACAACACCTGCTCGAATCCAACAAAAACTGTGCCCTGCCGTCTCTACTGAGCCTCAGAGACGCTTTGAGACAAGTGTTACAAAAATCAGAGAATGTCAAAAATTAGAGTGAAATTGCTTCAAACAAGCGAATTATCGCGAAACAACACCTTCTCGAATCCGACAAAAACTATGCCCTGCCGACCCTATTTAGCCTCAGAGACGGTTTGAAACAATTGTTACAAAAATCAGAGAATGTGAAAAATTAGAGTGAAATTGCTTCAAACAAGCGAATTATCGCGAAGCAACACCTTCTCGAATCCGACAAAAACTATGCCCTGCCGACCCTATTTAACCTCAGAGACGGTTTGAAACAATTGTTACAAAAATCAGAGAATGTGAAAAATTAGAGTGAAATTGCTTCAAACAAGCGAATTATCGCGAAACAACACCTGCTCGAATCAAACAAAAACTGTGCCCTGCCGTCTCTACTGAGTCTCAGAGACGCATTTAAACAAGTGTTACAAAAATTAGATGTCGTAAATTAGATTGAAATTGCTTCAAACAAGCGAATTTTCGCGAAACAACACCTTCTCGAATCCGACTAAAACTATATCCTGCCGACTCGATTTAGCCTCAGAGACGGTTTGAAACAATTGTTACAAAAATCAGAGAATGTGAAAAATTAGAGTGAAATTGCTTCAAACAAGCGAATTATCGCGAAACAACACCTGCTCGAATCCAACGAAAACTGTGCCCTGCTGTCTCTACTGAGCCTCAGAGACGCTTTGAGACAAGTGTTACAAAAATCAAAGAATGTTGTAAATTAGAGTGAAATTGCTTCAAACAAGCGAATTATCGCGAAACAACACCTGCTCGAATCCGACAGAATCTGTGCCCTAACGCATTTACTGAGCCTCAGAGACGCTTTGAGACAAGTGTTACAAAAATCAAAGAATGTCGTAAATTAGAGTGAAATTGCTTCAAACAAGCGAATTATCGCGAAACAACACCTGCTCGAATCCAACAAAAACTGTGCCCTGCCGTCTCTACTGAGCCTCAGAGACGCTTTGAGACAAGTGTTACAAAAATCAGAGAATGTCAAAAATTAGAGTGAAATTGCTTCAAACAAGCGAATTATCGCGAAACAACACCTCGAATCCGACAAAAACTATGCCCTGCCGACCCTATTTAGCCTCAGAGACGGTTTGAAACAATTGTTACAAAAATCAGAGAATGTGAAAAATTAGAGTGAAATTGCTTCAAACAAGCGAATTATCGCGAAACAACACCTTCTCGAATCCGACAAAAACTATGCCCTGCCGACCCTATTTAGCCTCAGAGACGGTTTGAAACAATTGTTACAAAAATCAGAGAATGTGAAAAATTAGAGTGAAATTGCTTCAAACAAGCGAATTATCGCGAAGCAACACCTTCTCGAATCCGACAAAAACTATGCCCTGCCGACCCTATTTAACCTCAGAGACGGTTTGAAACAATTGTTACAAAAATCAGAGAATGTGAAAAATTAGAGTGAAATTGCTTCAAACAAGCGAATTATCGCGAAACAACACCTGCTCGAATCAAACAAAAACTGTGCCCTGCCGTCTCTACTGAGTCTCAGAGACGCATTTAAACAAGTGTTACAAAAATTAGATGTCGTAAATTAGATTGAAATTGCTTCAAACAAGCGAATTTTCGCGAAACAACACCTTCTCGAATCCGACTAAAACTATATCCTGCCGACTCGATTTAGCCTCAGAGACGGTTTGAAACAATTGTTACAAAAATCAGAGAATGTGAAAAATTAGAGTGAAATTGCTTCAAACAAGCGAATTATCGCGAAACAACACCTGCTCGAATCCAACGAAAACTGTGCCCTGCTGTCTCTACTGAGCCTCAGAGACGCTTTGAGACAAGTGTTACAAAAATCAAAGAATGTTGTAAATTAGAGTGAAATTGCTTCAAACAAGCGAATTATCGCGAAACAACACCTGCTCGAATCCGACAGAATCTGTGCCCTAACGCATTTACTGAGCCTCAGAGACGCTTTGAGACAAGTGTTACAAAAATCAAAGAATGTCGTAAATTAGAGTGAAATTGCTTCAAACAAGCGAATTATCGCGAAACAACACCTGCTCGAATCCAACAAAAACTGTGCCCTGCCGTCTCTACTGAGCCTCAGAGACGCTTTGAGACAAGTGTTACAAAAATCAGAGAATGTCAAAAATTAGAGTGAAATTGCTTCAAACAAGCGAATTATCGCGAAACAACACCTCGAATCCGACAAAAACTATGCCCTGCCGACCCTATTTAGCCTCAGAGACGGTTTGAAACAATTGTTACAAAAATCAGAGAATGTGAAAAATTAGAGTGAAATTGCTTCAAACAAGCGAATTATCGCGAAACAACACCTTCTCGAATCCGACAAAAACTATGCCCTGCCGACCCTATTTAACCTCAGAGACGGTTTGAAACAATTGTTACAAAAATCAGAGAATGTGAAAAATTAGAGTGAAATTGCTTCAAACAAGCGAATTATCGCGAAACAACACCTGCTCGAATCAAACAAAAACTGTGCCCTGCCGTCTCTACTGAGTCTCAGAGACGCATTTAAACAAGTGTTACAAAAATTAGATGTCGTAAATTAGATTGAAATTGCTTCAAACAAGCGAATTTTCGCGAAACAACACCTTCTCGAATCCGACTAAAACTATATCCTGCCGACTCGATTTAGCCTCAGAGACGGTTTGAAACAATTGTTACAAAAATCAGAGAATGTGAAAAATTAGAGTGAAATTGCTTCAAACAAGCGAATTATCGCGAAACAACACCTGCTCGAATCCAACGAAAACTGTGCCCTGCTGTCTCTACTGAGCCTCAGAGACGCTTTGAGACAAGTGTTACAAAAATCAAAGAATGTTGTAAATTAGAGTGAAATTGCTTCAAACAAGCGAATTATCGCGAAACAACACCTGCTCGAATCCGACAGAATCTGTGCCCTAACGCATTTACTGAGCCTCAGAGACGCTTTGAGACAAGTGTTACAAAAATCAAAGAATGTCGTAAATTAGAGTGAAATTGCTTCAAACAAGCGAATTATCGCGAAACAACACCTGCTCGAATCCAACAAAAACTGCCCTGCCGTCTCTACTGAGCCTCAGAGACGCTTTGAGACAAGTGTTACAAAAATCAGAGAATGTCATAAATTAGGGTGAAATTGCTTCAAACAAGCGAATTATCGCGAAACAACACCTGCTCGAATCCGACAAAAACTGTGCCCTGCCGTCTCTACTGAGCCTCAGAGACGCTTTGAGACAAGTGTTACAAAAATCAGAGAATGTCATAAATTAGGGTGAAATTGCTTCAAACAAGCGAATTATCGCGAAACAACACCTGCTCGAATCCGACAAAAACTGTGCCCTGCCGCATTTATTTAGCCTCAGAGACGCATTGAGACAAGTGTTACAATAATCAAAGAATGTCGTAAATTAGAGTGAAATTGCTTCAAACAAGCGAATTATCGCGAAACAACACCTTCTCGAATCCGACAAAAACTATATCCTGCCGACTCTATTTAGCCTCAGAGACGCTTTGAGACAAGTGTTACAAAAATCAGAGAATGTCATAAATTAGAGTGAAATTGCTTCAAACAAGCGAATTATCGCGAAACAACACCTGCTCGAATCCGACAAAAACTGTGCCCTGCCGCATTTATTTAGTCTCAGAGACGGTTTGAAACAATTGTTACAGAAATCAGACAATGTCAAAAATTAGAGTGAAATTGCTTCAAACAAGCGAATTATTGCGAAACAACACCTGCTCGAATCCAACAAAAACTGCGCCCTGCTGTCTCTACTGACCCTCAGAGACGCTTTGAGACAAGTGTTACAAAAATCAAAGAATGTCGTAAATTATAGTGAAATTGCTTCAAACAAGCGAATTATCGCCAAACAACACCTTCTCGAATCCGACAAAAACTATGCCCTGCCGACCCTATTTAGCCTCAGAGACGGTTTGAAACAATTGTTACAAAAATCAGAGAATGTGAAAAATTAGAGTGAAATTGCTTCAAACAAGCGAATTATCGCGAAACAACACCTTCTCGAATCCGACAAAAACTATGCCCTGCCGACCCTATTTAACCTCAGAGACGGTTTGAAACAATTGTTACAAAAATCAGAGAATGTGAAAAATTAGAGTGAAATTGCTTCAAACAAGCGAATTATCGCGAAACAACACCTGCTCGAATCAAACAAAAACTGTGCCCTGCCGTCTCTACTGAGTCTCAGAGACGCATTTAAACAAGTGTTACAAAAATTAGATGTCGTAAATTAGATTGAAATTGCTTCAAACAAGCGAATTTTCGCGAAACAACAACTTCTCGAATCCGACTAAAACTATATCCTGCCGACTCGATTTAGCCTCAGAGACGGTTTGAAACAATTGTTACAAAAATCAGAGAATGTGAAAAATTAGAGTGAAATTGCTTCAAACAAGCGAATTATCGCGAAACAACACCTGCTCGAATCCAACGAAAACTGTGCCCTGCTGTCTCTACTGAGCCTCAGAGACGCTTTGAGACAAGTGTTACAAAAATCAAAGAATGTTGTAAATTAGAGTGAAATTGCTTCAAACAAGCGAATTATCGCGAAACAACACCTGCTCGAATCCGACAGAATCTGTGCCCTAACGCATTTACTGAGCCTCAGAGACGCTTTGAGACAAGTGTTACAAAAATCAGAGAATGTCATAAATTAGGGTGAAATTGCTTCAAACAAGCGAACTATCGCGAAACAACACCTGCTCGAATCCGACAAAAACTGTGCCCTGCCGCATTTATTTAGCCTCAGAGACGCATTGAGACAAGTGTTACAATAATCAAAGAATGTCGTAAATTAGAGTGAAATTGCTTCAAACAAGCGAATTATCGCGAAACAACACCTTCTCGAATCCGACAAAAACTATATCCTGCCGACTCTATTTAGCCTCAGAGACGCTTTGAGACAAGTGTTACAAAAATCAGAGAATGTCATAAATTAGAGTGAAATTGCTTCAAACAAGCGAATTATCGCGAAACAACACCTGCTCGAATCCGACAAAAACTGTGCCCTGCCGCATTTATTTAGTCTCAGAGACGGTTTGAAACAATTGTTACAGAAATCAGACAATGTCAAAAATTAGAGTGAAATTGCTTCAAACAAGCGAATTATTGCGAAACAACACCTGCTCGAATCCAACAAAAACTGCGCCCTGCTGTCTCTACTGACCCTCAGAGACGCTTTGAGACAAGTGTTACAAAAATCAGAGAATGTGAGAAATTAGATTGAAATTGCTTCAAACAAGCGAATTATCGCGAAACAACACCTGCTCGAATCCGACAGAATCTGTGCCCTAACGCATTTACTGAGCCTCAGAGACGCCTTGAGACAAGTGTTACAAAAATCAAAGAATGTCGTAAATTAGAGCGAAATTGCTTCAAACAAGCGAATTATCGCGAAACAACACCTGCTCGAATCCAACAAAAACTGTGCACTGCCGTCTCTACTGAGCCTCAGAGACGCTTTTAAAC
The DNA here is from genome assembly GCA_030765045.1 of Tenodera sinensis. NCBI lineage: Eukaryota > Metazoa > Arthropoda > Insecta > Mantodea > Mantidae > Tenodera > Tenodera sinensis. The sequence goes on along the minus strand of CM060964.1, from coordinate 215,592,604 downwards.
AAGTGTTACAAAAATCAGATGAAATTGCTTCAAACAAGCGAATTATCGCGAACCAACACCTTCTCGAATCCGACAAAAACTATATCCTGCCACCTCTATTTAGCCTCAGAGACGGTTTGAAACAATTGTTACAAAAATCAGAGAATGTGAAAAATTAGAGTGAAATTGCTTCAAACAAGCGAATTATCGCGAAACAACACCTGCTCGAATCCGACAAAAACTGTGCCCTGCCGACTCCATTTAGCCTCAGAGACGGTTTGAAACAATTGTTACAAAAATCCGAGAATGTGAAAAATTAGAGTGATATTGCTTCAAATAAGCGAATTAGCGCGAAACAACACCTGCTCGAATCCAACAAAAACTGTGCCCTGCCGCATTTATTTAGCCTCAGAGACGGTTTGAAACAATTATTACAGAAATCAGACAATGTCAAAAATTAGAGTGAAATTGCTTCAAACAAGCGAATTATCGCGAAACAACACCTGCTCGAATCCGACAGAAACTGTGCCCTGCCGCATTTATTTAGCCTCAGAGACGGTTTGAAACAATTGTTACAGATATCAGACAATGTCAGAAATTAGAGTGAAATTGCTTCAAACAAGCGAATTATTGCGAAACAACACCTGCTCGAATCCAACAAAAACTGCGCCCTGCTGTCTCTACTGACCCTCAGAGACGCTTTGAGACAAGTGTTACAAAAATCAAAGAATGTCGTAAATTAGAGTGAAATTGCTTGAAACAAGCGAATTATCGCGAAACAACACCTGCTCGAATCCAACAAAAACTGTGCCCGGCGGTCTCTACTGAGCCTCAGAACCGCTTTGAGACAAGTGTTACAAAAATCAAAGAATGTTGTAAATTAGAGTGAAATTGCTTCAAACAAGCGAATTATCGCGAAACAACACCTGCTCGAATCCAACAAAAACTGTGCCCTGCCGTCTCTACTGAACCTCAGAGACGGTTTGAAACAATTGTTACAAAAATCAGAGAATGTGAAAAATTAGAGTGAAATTGCTTCAAACAAGCGAATTATCGCGAAACAACACCTGCTCGAATCAAACAAAAACTGTGCCCTGCCGTCTCTACTGAGTCTCAGAGACGCTTTTAAACAAGTGTTACAAAAATCAGATAATGTCGTAAATTAGATTGAAATTGCTTCAAACAAGCGAATTTTCGCGAAACAACACCTTCTCGAATCCGACAAAAACTATATCCTGCCGACTCGATTTAGCCTCAGAGACGGTTTGAAACAGTTGTTACAAAAATCAGAGAATGTGAAAAATTAGAGTGAAATTGCTTCAAACAAGCGAATTATCGCGAAACAACACCTGCTCGAATCCAACGAAAACTGTGCCCTGCTGTCTCTACTGAGCCTCAGAGACGCTTTGAGACAAGTGTTACAAAAATCAAAGAATGTTGTAAATTAGAGTGAAATTGCTTCAAACAAGCGAATTATCGCGAAACAACACCTGCTCGAATCCGACAGAATCTGTGCCCTAACGCATTTACTGAGCCTCAGAGACGCTTTGAGACAAGTGTTACAAAAATCAAAGAATGTCGTAAATTAGAGTGAAATTGCTTCAAACAAGCGAATTATCGCGAAACAACACCTGCTCGAATCAAACAAAAACTGCCCTGCCGTCTCTACTGAGCCTCAGAGACGCTTTGAGACAAGTGTTACAAAAATCAGAGAATGTCATAAATTAGGGTGAAATTGCTTCAAACAAGCGAATTATCGCGAAACAACACCTGCTCGAATCCGACAAAAACTGTGCCCTGCCGTCTCTACTGAGCCTCAGAGACGCTTTGAGACAAGTGTTACAAAAATCAGAGAATGTCATAAATTAGGGTGAAATTGCTTCAAACAAGCGAATTATCGCGGAACAACACCTGCTCGAATCCGACAAAAACTGTGCCCTGCCGCATTTATTTAGCCTCAGAGACGCATTGAGACAAGTGTTACAATAATCAAAGAATGTCGTATATTAGAGTGAAATTGCTTCAAACAAGCGAATTATCGCGAAACAACACCTGCTCGAATCAAACAAAAACTGTGCCCTGCCGTCTCTACTGAGTCTCAGAGACGCTTTTAAACAAGTGTTACAAAAATCAGATAATGTCGTAAATTAGATTGAAATTGCTTCAAACAAGCGAATTTTCGCGAAACAACACCTTCTCGAATCCGACAAAAACTATATCCTGCCGACTCGATTTAGCCTCAGAGACGGTTTGAAACAATTGTTACAAAAATCAGAGAATGTGAGAAATTAGATTGAAATTGCTTCAAACAAGCGAATTATCGCGAAACAACACCTGCTCGAATCCGACAGAATCTGTGCCCTAACGCATTTACTGAGCCTCAGAGACGCTTTGAGACAAGTGTTACAAAAATCAAAGAATGTCGTAAATTAGAGTGAAATTGCTTCAAACAAGCGAATTATCGCGAAACAACACCTGCTCGAATCCAACAAAAACTGCCCTGCCGTCTCTACTGAGCCTCAGAGACGCTTTGAGACAAGTGTTACAAAAATCAGAGAATGTCATAAATTAGGGTGAAATTGCTTCAAACAAGCGAATTATCGCGAAACAACACCTGCTCGAATCCGACAAAAACTGTGCCCTGCCGTCTCTACTGAGCCTCAGAGACGCTTTGAGACAAGTGTTACAAAAATCAGAGAATGTCATAAATTAGGGTGAAATTGCTTCAAACAAGCGAATTATCGCGAAACAACACCTGCTCGAATCCGACAAAAACTGTTCCCTGCCGCATTTATTTAGCCTCAGAGACGCATTGAGACAAGTGTTACAATAATCAAAGAATGTCGTAAATTAGAGTGAAATTGCTTCAAACAAGCGAATTATCGCGAAACAACACCTTCTCGAATCCGACAAAAACTATATCCTGCCGACTCTATTTAGCCTCAGAGACGCTTTGAGACAAGTGTTACAAAAATCAGAGAATGTCATAAATTAGAGTGAAATTGCTTCAAACAAGCGAATTATCGCGAAACAACACCTGCTCGAGTCCGACAAAAACTGTGCCCTGCCGCATTTATTTAGTCTCAGAGACGGTTTGAAACAATTGTTACATAAATCAGACAATGTCAAAAATTAGAGTGAAATTGCTTCAAACAAGCGAATTATTGCGAAACAACACCTGCTCGAATCCAACAAAAACTGCGCCCTGCTGTCTCTACTGACCCTCAGAGACGCTTTGAGACAAGTGTTACAAAAATCAAAGAATGTCGTAAATTAGAGTGAAATTGCTTGAAACAAGCGAATTATCGCGAAACAACACCTGCTCGAATCCAACAAAAACTGTGCCCGGCTGTCTCTACTGAGCCTCAGAGACGCTTTGAGACAAGTGTTACAAAAATCAAAGAATGTAAATTAGAGTGAAATTGCTTCAAACAAGCGAATTATCGCGAAACAACACCTGCTCGAATCCAACAAAAACTGTGCCCTGCCGTCTCTACTGAACCTCAGAGACGCTTTGAGACAAGTGTTACAAAAATCAGAGAATGTGAGAAATTAGATTGAAATTGCTTCAAACAAGCGAATTATCGCGAAACAACACCTGCTCGAATCCGACAGAATCTGTGCCCTAACGCATTTACTGAGCCTCAGAGACGCCTTGAGACAAGTGTTACAAAAATCAAAGAATGTCATAAATTAGAGCGAAATTGCTTCAAACAAGCGAATTATCGCGAAACAACACCTGCTCGAATCCAACAAAAACTGTGCACTGCCGTCTCTACTGAGCCTCAGAGACGCTTTTAAACAAGTGTTACAAAAATCAGATGAAATTGCTTCAAACAAGCGAATTATCGCGAACCAACACCTTCTCGAATCCGACAAAAACTATATCCTGCCACCTCTATTTAGCCTCAGAGACGGTTTGAAACAATTGTTACAAAAATCAGAGAATGTGAAAAATTAGAGTGAAATTGCTTCAAACAAGCGAATTATCGCGAAACAACACCTGCTCGAATCCGACAAAAACTGTGCCCTGCCGACTCCATTTAGCCTCAGAGACGGTTTGAAACAATTGTTACAAAAATCCGAGAATGTGAAAAATTAGAGTGATATTGCTTCAAATAAGCGAATTAGCGCGAAACAACACCTGCTCGAATCCAACAAAAACTGTGCCCTGCCGCATTTATTTAGCCTCAGAGACGGTTTGAAACAATTATTACAGAAATCAGACAATGTCAAAAATTAGAGTGAAATTGCTTCAAACAAGCGAATTATCGCGAAACAACACCTGCTCGAATCCGACAGAAACTGTGCCCTGCCGCATTTATTTAGCCTCAGAGACGGTTTGAAACAATTGTTACAGATATCAGACAATGTCAGAAATTAGAGTGAAATTGCTTCAAACAAGCGAATTATCGCGAAACAACACCTGCTCGAATCCAAAAAAAACTGCGCCCTGCCGTCTCTACTGAGCCTCAGAGACGCTTTGAGACAAGTGGTACAAAAATCAGAGAATGTCAAAAATTAGAGTGAAATTGCTTCAAACAAGCGAATTATCGCGAAACAACACCTTCTCGAAACCGACAAAAACTATGCCCTGCCGACCCTATTTAGCCTCAGAGACGGTTTGAAACAATTGTTACAAAAATCAGAGAATGTGAAAAATTAGAGTGAAATTGCTTCAAACAAGCGAAATATCGCGAAACAACACCTTCTCGAATCCGACAAAAACTATGCCCTGCCGACCCTATTTAGCCTCAGAGACGGTTTGAAACAATTGTTACAAAAATCAGAGAATGTGAAAAATTAGAGTGAAATTGCTTCAAACAAGCGAATTATCGCGAAACAACACCTGCTCGAATCCAACAAAAACTATGCCCTGCCGACCCTATTTAGCCTCAGAGACGGTTTGAAACATTTGTTACAAAAATCAGAGAATGTGAAAAATTAGAGTGAAATTGCTTCAAACAAGCGAATTATCGCGAAACAACACCTGCTCGAATCCAACAAAAACTGTGCCCTGCTGTCTCTACTGAGCCTCAGAGACGCTTTGAGACAAGTGTTACAATAATCAAGAATGTCGTAAATTAGAGTGAAATTGCTTCAAACAAGCGAATTATCGCGAAACAACACCTGCTCGAATCCAACAAAAACTGTGCCCTGCTGTCTCTACTGAGCCTCAGAGACGCTTTGAGACAAGTGTTACAATAATCAAAGAATGTCGTAAATTAGAGTTAAATTGCTTCAAACAAGCGAATTATCGCGAAACACCTTCTCGAATCCGACAAAAACTATGCCCTGCCGACCCTATTTAGCCTCAGAGACGGTTTGAAACAATTGTTACAAAAATCAGAGAATGTGAAAAATTAGAGTGAAATTGCTTCAAACAAGCGAATTATCGCGAAACAACACCTGCTCGAATCAAACAAAAACTGTGCCCTGCCGTCTCTACTGAGTCTCAGAGACGCTTTTAAACAAGTGTTACAAAAATCAGATAATGTCGTAAATTAGATTGAAATTGCTTCAAACAAGCGAATTTTCGCGAAACAACACCTTCTCGAATCCGACAAAAACTATATCCTGCCGACTCTATATAGCCTCAGAGACGGTTTGAAACAATTGTTACAAAAATCAGAGAATGTGAAAAATTAGAGTGAAATTGCTTCAAACAAGCGAATTATCGCGAAACAACACATGCTCGAATCCAACGAAAACTGTGCCCTGCTGTCTCTACTTAGCCTCAGAGACGCTTTGAGACAAGTGTTACAAAAATCAAAGAATGTTGTAAATTAGAGTGAAATTGCTTCAAACAAGCGAATTATCGCGAAACAACACCTGCTCGAATCCAACAAAAACTGTGCCCTGCCGTCTCTACTGAACCTCAGAGACGCTTTGAGACAAGTGTTACAAAAATCAGAGAATGTGAGAAATTAGATTGAAATTGCTTCAAACAAGCGAATTATCGCGAAACAACACCTGCTCCAATCCGACAGAATCTGTGCCCTAACGCATTTACTGAGCCTCAGAGACGCTTTGAGACAAGTGTTACAAAAATCAGATGAAATTGCTTCAAACAAGCGAATTATCGCGAAACAACACCTGCTCGAATCCGACAGAATCTGTGCCCTAACGCATTTACTGAGCCTCAGAGACGCCTTGAGACAAGTGTTACAAAAATCAAAGAATGTCGTAAATTAGAGCGAAATTGCTTCAAACAAGCGAATTATCGCGAAACAACACCTGCTCGAATCCAACAAAAACTGTGCACTGCCGTCTCTACTGAGCCTCAGAGACGCTTTTAAACAAGTGTTACAAAAATCAGATGAAATTGCTTCAAACAAGCGAATTATCGCGAACCAACACCTTCTCGAATCCGACAAAAACTATATCCTGCCACCTCTATTTAGCCTCAGAGACGGTTTGAAACAATTGTTACAAAAATCAGAGAATGTGAAAAATTAGAGTGAAATTGCTTCAAACAAGCGAATTATCGCGAAACAACACCTGCTCGAATCCGACAAAAACTGTGCCCTGCCGACTCCATTTAGCCTCAGAGACGGTTTGAAACAATTGTTACAAAAATCCGAGAATGTGAAAAATTAGAGTGATATTGCTTCAAATAAGCGAATTAGCGCGAAACAACACCTGCTCGAATCCAACAAAAACTGTGCCCTGCCGCATTTATTTAGCCTCAGAGACGGTTTGAAACAATTATTACAGAAATCAGACAATGTCAAAAATTAGAGTGAAATTGCTTCAAACAAGCGAATTATCGCGAAACAACACCTGCTCGAATCCGACAGAAACTGTGCCCTGCCGCATTTATTTAGCCTCAGAGACGGTTTGAAACAATTGTTACAGATATCAGACAATGTCAGAAATTAGAGTGAAATTGCTTCAAACAAGCGAATTATCGCGAAACAACACCTGCTCGAATCCAAAAAAAACTGCGCCCTGCCGTCTCTACTGAGCCTCAGAGACGCTTTGAGACAAGTGGTACAAAAATCAGAGAATGTCAAAAATTAGAGTGAAATTGCTTCAAACAAATTATCGCGAAACAACACCTGCTGGAATCCAACAAAAACTGTGCCCTGCTGTCTCTACTGAGCCTCAGAGACGCTTTGAGACAAGTGTTACAAAAATCAGAGAATGTCAAAAATTAGAGTGAAATTGCTTCAAACAAGCGAATTATCGCGAAACAACACCTTCTCGAATCCGACAAAAACTATGCCCTGCCGACCCTATTTAGCCTCAGAGACGGTTTGAAACAATTGTTACAAAAATCAGAGAATGTGAAAAATTAGAGTGAAATTGCTTCAAACAAGCGAAATATCGCGAAACAACACCTTCTCGAATCCGACAAAAACTATGCCCTGCCGACCCTATTTAGCCTCAGAGACGGTTTGAAACAATTGTTACAAAAATCAGAGAATGTGAAAAATTAGAGTGAAATTGCTTCAAACAAGCGAATTATCGCGAAACAACACCTGCTCGAATCCAACAAAAACTATGCCCTGCCGACCCTATTTAGCCTCAGAGACGGTTTGAAACATTTGTTACAAAAATCAGAGAATGTGAAAAATTAGAGTGAAATTGCTTCAAACAAGCGAATTATCGCGAAACAACACCTGCTCGAATCCAACAAAAACTGTGCCCTGCTGTCTCTACTGAGCCTCAGAGACGCTTTGAGACAAGTGTTACAATAATCAAGAATGTCGTAAATTAGAGTGAAATTGCTTCAAACAAGCGAATTATCGCGAAACAACACCTGCTCGAATCCAACAAAAACTGTGCCCTGCTGTCTCTACTGAGCCTCAGAGACGCTTTGAGACAAGTGTTACAAAAATCAGAGAATGTGAGAAATTAGATTGAAATTGCTTCAAACAAGCGAATTATCGCGAAACAACACCTGCTCGAATCCGACAGAATCTGTGCCCTAACGCATTTACTGAGCCTCAGAGACGCCTTGAGACAAGTGTTACAAAAATCAAAGAATGTCGTAAATTAGAGCGAAATTGCTTCAAACAAGCGAATTATCGCGAAACAACACCTGCTCGAATCCAACAAAAACTGTGCACTGCCGTCTCTACTGAGCCTCAGAGACGCTTTTAAACAAGTGTTACAAAAATCAGATGAAATTGCTTCAAACAAGCGAATTATCGCGAACCAACACCTTCTCGAATCCGACAAAAACTATATCCTGCCACCTCTATTTAGCCTCAGAGACGGTTTGAAACAATTGTTACAAAAATCAGAGAATGTGAAAAATTAGAGTGAAATTGCTTCAAACAAGCGAATTATCGCGAAACAACACCTGCTCGAATCCGACAAAAACTGTGCCCTGCCGACTCCATTTAGCCTCAGAGACGGTTTGAAACAATTGTTACAAAAATCCGAGAATGTGAAAAATTAGTGATATTGCTTCAAATAAGCGAATTAGCGCGAAACAACACCTGCTCGGTTCCAACAAAAACTGTGCCCTGCCGCATTTATTTAGCCTCAGAGACGGTTTGAAACAATTATTACAGAAATCAGACAATGTCAAAAATTAGAGTGAAATTGCTTCAAACAAGCGAATTATCGCGAAACAACACCTGCATGAATCCGACAGAAACTGTGCCCTGCCGCATTTATTTAGCCTCAGAGACGGTTTGAAACAATTGTTACAGATATCAGACAATGTCAGAAATTAGAGTGAAATTGCTTCAAACAAGCGAATTATCGCGAAACAACACCTGCTCGAATCCAAAAAAAACTGCGCCCTGCCGTCTCTACTGAGCCTCAGAGACGCTTTGAGACAAGTGGTACAAAAATCAGAGAATGTCAAAAATTAGAGTGAAATTGCTTCAAACAAATTATCGCGAAACAACACCTGCTGGAATCCAACAAAAACTGTGCCCTGCTGTCTCTACTGAGCCTCAGAGACGCTTTGAGACAAGTGTTACAAAAATCAGAGAATGTCAAAAATTAGAGTGAAATTGCTTCAAACAAGCGAATTATCGCGAAACAACACCTTCTCGAATCCGACAAAAACTATGCCCTGCCGACCCTATTTAGCCTCAGAGACGGTTTGAAACAATTGTTACAAAAATCAGAGAATGTGAAAAATTAGAGTGAAATTGCTTCAAACAAGCGAAATATCGCGAAACAACACCTTCTCGAATCCGACAAAAACTATGCCCTGCCGACCCTATTTAGCCTCAGAGACGGTTTGAAACAATTGTTACAAAAATCAGAGAATGTGAAAAATTAGAGTGAAATTGCTTCAAACAAGCGAATTATCGCGAAACAACACCTGCTCGAATCCAACAAAAACTATGCCCTGCCGACCCTATTTAGCCTCAGAGACGGTTTGAAACATTTGTTACAAAAATCAGAGAATGTGAAAAATTAGAGTGAAATTGCTTCAAACAAGCGAATTATCGCGAAACAACACCTGCTCGAATCCAACAAAAACTGTGCCCTGCTGTCTCTACTGAGCCTCAGAGACGCTTTGAGACAAGTGTTACAATAATCAAGAATGTCGTAAATTAGAGTGAAATTGCTTCAAACAAGCGAATTATCGCGAAACAACACCTGCTCGAATCCAACAAAAACTGTGCCCTGCTGTCTCTACTGAGCCTCAGAGACGCTTTGAGACAAGTGTTACAATAATCAAAGAATGTCGTAAATTAGAGTTAAATTGCTTCAAACAAGCGAATTATCGCGAAACACCTTCTCGAATCCGACAAAAACTATGCCCTGCCGACCCTATTTAGCCTCAGAGACGGTTTGAAACAATTGTTACAAAAATCAGAGAATGTGAAAAATTAGAGTGAAATTGCTTCAAACAAGCGAATTATCGCGAAACAACACCTGCTCGAATCAAACAAAAACTGTGCCCTGCCGTCTCTACTGAGTCTCAGAGACGCTTTTAAACAAGTGTTACAAAAATCAGATAATGTCGTAAATTAGATTGAAATTGCTTCAAACAAGCGAATTTTCGCGAAACAACACCTTCTCGAATCCGACAAAAACTATATCCTGCCGACTCTATATAGCCTCAGAGACGGTTTGAAACAATTGTTACAAAAATCAGAGAATGTGAAAAATTAGAGTGAAATTGCTTCAAACAAGCGAATTATCGCGAAACAACACATGCTCGAATCCAACGAAAACTGTGCCCTGCTGTCTCTACTTAGCCTCAGAGACGCTTTGAGACAAGTGTTACAAAAATCAAAGAATGTTGTAAATTAGAGTGAAATTGCTTCAAACAAGCGAATTATCGCGAAACAACACCTGCTCGAATCCAACAAAAACTGTGCCCTGCCGTCTCTACTGAACCTCAGAGACGCTTTGAGACAAGTGTTACAAAAATCAGAGAATGTGAGAAATTAGATTGAAATTGCTTCAAACAAGCGAATTATCGCGAAACAACACCTGCTCCAATCCGACAGAATCTGTGCCCTAACGCATTTACTGAGCCTCAGAGACGCTTTGAGACAAGTGTTACAAAAATCAGATGAAATTGCTTCAAACAAGCGAATTATCGCGAACCAACACCTCGAATCCGACAAAAACTATATCCTGCCGACTCTATTTAGCCTCAGAGACGGTTTGAAACAATTGTTACAAAAATCCGAGAATGTGAAAAATTAGAGTGATATTGCTTCAAATAAGCGAATTAGCGCGAAACAACACCTGCTCGAATCCAACAAAAACTGTGCCCTGCCGCATTTATTTAGCCTCAGAGACGGTTTGAAACAATTATTACAGAAATCAGACAATGTCAAAAATTAGAGTGAAATTGCTTCAAACAAGCGAATTATCGCGAAACAACACCTGCTCGAATCCGACAGAAACTGTGCCCTGCCGCATTTATTTAGCCTCAGAGACTTTTTGAAACAATTGTTACAGATATCAGACAATGTGAGAAATTAGAGTGAAATTGCTTCAAACAAGCGAATTATCGCGAAACAACACCTGCTCGAATCCAAAAAAAACTGCGCCCTGCCGTCTCTACTGAGCCTCAGAGACGCTTTGAGACAAGTGTTACAAAAATCAGAGAATGTCAAAAATTAGAGTGAAATTGCTTCAAACAAATTATCGCGAAACAACACCTGCTGGAATCCAACAAAAACTGTGCCCTGCTGTCTCTACTGAGCCTCAGAGACGCTTTGAGACAAGTGTTACAAAAATCAAAGAATGTCGTAAATTAGAGTGAAATTGCTTCAAACAAGCGAATTATCGCGAAACAACACCTGCTCGAATCCAACAAAAACTGTGCCCTGCCGTCTCTACTGAGCCTCAGAGACGCTTTGAGATAAGTGTTACAAAAATCAGAGAATGTCAAAAATTAGAGTGAAATTGCTTCAAACAAGCGAATTATCGCGAAACAACACCTTCTCGAATCCGACAAAAACTATGCCCTGCCGACCCTATTTAGCCTCAGAGACGGTTTGAAACAATTGTTACAAAAATCAGAGAATGTGAAAAATTAGAGTGAAATTGCTTCAAACAAGCGAAATATCGCGAAACAACACCTTCTCGAATCCGACAAAAACTATGCCCTGCCGACCCTATTTAGCCTCAGAGACGGTTTGAAACAATTGTTACAAAAATCAGAGAATGTGAAAAATTAGAGTGAAATTGCTTCAAACAAGCGAATTATCGCGAAACAACACTTGCTCGAATCCAACTAAAACTGTGCCCTGCCGTCTCTACTGAGCCTCAGAGACGCATTGAGACAAGTGTTACAAAAAACAGAGAATGTCAAAAATTAGAGTGAAATTGCTTCAAACAAGCGAATTATCGCGAAACAACACCTCGAATCCGACAAAAACTATGCCCGGCCGACCCTGTTTAGCCTCAGAGACGGTTTGAAACATTTGTTACAAAAATCAGAGAATGTGAAAAATCAGAGTGAAATTGCTTCAAACAAGCGAATTATCGCGAAACAACACCTGCTCGAATCCAACAAAAACTGTGCCCTGCTGTCTCTACTGAGCCTCAGAGACGCTTTGAGACAAGTGTTACAATAATCAAGAATGTCGTAAATTAGAGTGAAATTGCTTCAAACAAGCGAATTATCGCGAGACAACACCTGCTGGAATCCAACAAAAACTGTGCCCTGCTGTCTCTACTGAGCCTGAGAGACGCTTTGAGACAAGTGTTACAAAAATCAGAGAATGTGAGAAATAAGATTGAAATTGCTTCAAACAAGCGAATTATCGCGAAACAACACCTGCTCGAATCCGACAAAAACTGTGCCCTGCCGCATTTATTTAGCCTCAGAGACGGTTTGAAACAATTGTTACAGAAATCAATGTCAAAAATTAGAGGGAAATTGCTTCAAACAAGCGAATTATCGCGAAACAACACCAGCTCGAATCCAACAAAAACTGCGCCCTGCCGTCTCTACTGAGCCTCAGAGACCCTTTGAGACAAGTGTTACAAAAATCAGAGAATGTCAAAAATTAGAGTGAAATTGCTTCAAACAAGCGAATTATCGCGAAACAACACCTGCTCGAATCCGACAAAAAATATGCCCTGCCGACTCTATTTAGCCTCAGAGACGGTTTGAAACAATTGTTACAGAAATCAATGTCAAAAATTAGAGGGAAATTGCTTCAAACAAGCGAATTATCGCGAAACAACACCTGCTCGAATCCGACAAAAAATATGCCCTGCCGACTCTATTTAGCCTCAGAGACGGTTTGAAACAATTGTTACAGAAATCAGACAATGTCAAAAATTAGAGTGAAATTGCTTCAAACAAGCGAATTATCGCGAAACAACACCTTCTCGAATCCGACAAAAACTATGCCCTGCCGACCCTATTTAGCCTCAGAGACGCTTTGAGACAAGTGTTACAAAAATCAGAGAATGTCGTAAATTAGAGTGAAATTGCTTCAAACAAGCGAATTATCGCGAAACAACACCTCGAATCCGACAAAAACTATATCCTGCCGACTCTATTTAGCCTCAGAGACGGTTTGAAACAATTGTTACAAAAATCAGAGATTGTGAAAAATTAGAGTGAAATTGCTTCAAATAAGCGAATCATCGCGAAACTACACCTGCTTGAATACAACAAAAACTGTGCCCTGCTGTCTCTACCGAGCCTCAGAGACGCTTTGAGACAAGTGTTACAAAAATCAGAGAATGTCATAAATTAGAGTGAAATTGCTTCAAACAAGCGAATTATCGCGAAACAACACCTGCTCGAATCCAACAAAAACTGTGCCCTGCCGTCTCTACTGAGCCTCAGCGACGCTTTGAGACACGTGTTACAAAAATCAGAGAATGTAAAAAATTAGAGTGAAATTGCTTCAAACAAGCGAATTATCGCGAAACAACACCTTCTCGAATCCGACAAAAACTATGCCCTGCCGACCCTATTTAGCCTCAGAGACGGTTCGAAACAAGTGTTACAAAAATCAAACAATGTTGTAAATTAGAGTGAAATTGCTTCAAACAAGCGAATTATAGCGAAACAACACCTGCTCGAATCCAACAAAAACTGTGCCTTGTCGTCTCTACTGAACCTCAGAGACGCTTAGAGACAAGTGTTACAAAAATCAGAGAATGTGAGAAATTAGATTGAAATTGCTTCAAACAAGCGAATTATCGCGAAACAACACCTGCTCGAATCCGACAGAAACTGTGCCCTAACGCATTTACTGAGCCTCAGAGACGCTTTGAGACAAGTGTTACAAAAATCAAAGAATGTCGTAAATTAGAGTGAAATTGCTTCAAACAAGCGAATTATCGCGAAACAACACCTGCTCGAATCCAACAAAAACTGTGCCCTGCCGTCTCTACTGAGCCTCAGAGACGCTTTGAGACAAGTGTTACAAAAATCAGAGAATGTCATAAATTAGGGTGAAATTGCTTCAAACAAGCGAATTATCGCGAAACAACACCTGCTCGAATCCGACAAAAACTGTGCCCTGCCGCATTTATTTAGCCTCAGAGACGGTTTGAAACAATTGTTACAAAAATCAGAGATTGTGAAAAATTAGAGTGAAATTGCTTCAACAAGCGAATTATCGCGAAACAACACCTGCTTGAATCCAACAAAAACTGTGCCCTGCTGGCTCTACCGAGCCTCAGAGACGCTTTGAGACAAGTGTTACAAAAATCAGAGAATGTCATAAATTAGAGTGAAATTGCTTCAAACAAGCGAATTATCGCGAAACAACACCTGCTCGAATCCGACAAAAACTGTGCCCTGCCGCATTTATTTAGCCTCAGAGACGGTTTGAAACAATTGTTACAGAAATCAGACAATGTCATAAATTAGAGTGAAATTGCTTGAAACAAGCGAATTATCGCGAAACAACACCTGCTCGAATCCAACAAAAACTGCGCCCTGCTGTCTCTACTGAGCCTCAGAGACGCTTTGAGACAAGTGTTATAAAAAATCAGAGAATGTGAAAAATTAGAGTGAAATTGCTTCAAACAAGCGAATTATCGCGAAACAACACCTCGAATCCGACAAAAACTATGCCCTGCCGAACCTATTTAGCCTCAGAGACGGTTTGAAACAATTGTTACAAAAATCAGAGAATGTGAAAAATTAGAGTGAAATTGCTTCAAACAAGCGAAATATCGCGAAACAACACCTGCTCGAATCCAACAAAAACTGTGCCCTGCCGTCTCTACTGAACCTCAGAGACGCTTTGAGACAAGTGTTACAAAAATCAGAGAATGTGAGATATTAGATTGAAATTGCTTCAAACAAGCGAATTATCGCGAAACAACACCTGCTCGAATCCGACAGAATCTGTGCCCTAACGCATTTACTGAGCCTCAGAGACGCTTTGAGACAAGTGTTACAAAAATCAAAGAATGTCGTAAATTAGAGTGAAATTGCTTCAAACAAGCGAATTATCGCGAAACAACACCTGCTCGAATCCAACAAAAACTGTGCCCTGCCGTCTCTACTGAGCCTCAGAGACGCTTTTAAACAAGTGTTACAAAAATCAGATGAAATTGCTTCATACAAGCGAATTATCGCGAACCAACACCTTCTCGAATCCGACAAAAACTATATCCTGCCGACTCTATTTAGCCTCAGAGACGGTTTGAAACAATTGTTACAAAAATCAGAGAATGTGAGAAATTAGATTGAAATTGCTTCAAACAAGCGAATTATCGCGAAACAAGACCTGCTCGAATCCGACATAAACTGTGCCCTGCCGACTCCATTTAGCCTCAGAGACGGTTTGAAACAATTGTTACAAAAATCCGAGAATGTGAAAAATTAGAGTGATATTGCTTCAAATAAGCGAATTAGCGCGAAACAACACCTGCTCGAATCCAACAAAAACTGTGCCCTGCCGCATTTATTTAGCCTCAGAGGCGGTTTGAAACAATTATTACAGAAATTAGACAATGTCAAAAATTAGAGTGAAATTGCTTCAAACAAGCGAATTATCGCGAAACAACACCTGCTCGAATCCAAAAAAAACTGCGGCCTGCCGTCTCTACTGAGCCTCAGAGACGCTTTGAGACAAGTGTTACAAAAATCAGAGAAAGTCAAAAATTAGAGTGAAATTGCTTCAAACAAATTATCGCGAAACAACACCTGCTGGAATCCAACAAAAACTGTGCCCTGCTGTCTCTACTGATCCTCAGAGACGCTTTGAGACAAGTGTTACAAAAATCAGAGAATGTCAAAAATTAGAGTGAAATTGCTTCAAACAAGCGAATTATCGCGAAACAACACCTTCTCGAATCCGACAAAAACTATGCCCTGCCGACCCTATTTAGCCTCAGAGACGGTTTGAAACAATTGTTACAAAAATCAGAGAATGTGAAAAATTAGAGTGAAATTGCTTCAAACAAGCGAAATATCGCGAAACAACACCTGCTCGAATCCAACAAAAACTGCGCTCTGCTGTCTCTACTGACCCTCAGAGACGCTTTGAGACAAGTGTTACAAAAATCAAAGAATGTCGTAAATTAGAGTGAAATTGCTTGAAACAAGCGAATTATCGCGAAACAACACCTGCTCGAATCCAACAAAAACTGTGCCCTGCCGTCTCTACTGAGCCTCAGAGACGCTTTTAAACAAGTGTTACAAAAATCAGATGAAATTGCTTCAAACAAGCGAATTATCGCGAACCAACACCTTCTCGAATCCGACAAAAACTATATCCTGCCGACTCTATTTAGCCTCAGAGACGGTTTGAAACAATTGTTACAAAAATCAGAGAATGTGAAAAATTAGAGTGAAATTGCTTCAAACAAGCGAATTATCGCGAAACAACACCTACTCGAATCCGACATAAACTGTGCCCTGCCGACTCCATTTAGCCTCAGAGACGGTTTGAAACAATTGTTACAAAAATCCGAGAATGTGAAAAATTAGAGTGAAATTGCTTCAAACAAGCGAATTATCGCGAAACAACACCTACTCGAATCCGACATAAACTGTGCCCTGCCGACTCCATTTAGCCTCAGAGACGGTTTGAAACAATTGTTACAAAAATCCGAGAATGTGAAAAATTAGAGTGATATTGCTTCAAATAAGCGAATTAGCGCGAAACAACACCTGCTCGAATCCAACAAAAACTGTGCCCTGCCGCATTTATTTAGCCTCAGAGGCGGTTTGAAACAATTATTACAGAAATCAGACAATGTCAAAAATTAGAGTGAAATTGCTTCAAACAAGCGAATTATCGCGAAACAACACCTGCTCGAATCCGACAGAAACTGGGCCCTGCCGCATTTATTTAGCCTCAGAGACGGTTTGAAACAATTGTTACAGATATCAGACAATGTCAGAAATTAGAGTGAAATTGCTTCAAACAAGCGAATTATCGCGAAACAACACCTGCTCGAATCCAAAAAAAACTGCGCCCTGCCGTCTCTACTGAGCCTCAGAGACGCTTTGAGACAAGTGTTACAAAAATCAGAGAAAGTCAAAAATTAGAGTGAAATTGCTTCAAACAAATTATCGCGAAACAACACCTGCTGGAATCCAACAAAAACTGTGCCCTGCTGTCTCTACTGATCCTCAGAGACGCTTTGAGACAAGTGTTACAAAAATCAGAGAATGTCGTAAATTAGAGTGAAATTGCTTCAAATAAGCGAATTATCGCGAAACAACACCTGCTCGAATCCAACAAAAACTGTGCCCTGCCGCATTTATTTAGCCTCAGAGACGGTTTGAAACAATTGTTACAGAAATCAGACAATGTCAAAAATTAGAGTGAAATTGCTTCAAACAAGCGAATTCTCGCGAAACAACACCTGCTCGAATCCAACAAAAACTGCGTCCTGGTGTCTCTACTTATCCTCAGAGACGCTTTGAGACAAGCGTTACAAAAATGAGAGAATGTCAAAAATTAGAGTGAAATTCCTTCAAACAAGCGAATTATCGCGAAACAACACCTGCTCGAATCCAACAAAAACTGCCGTCTGCCGTCTCTACTGAGCCTCAGAGACGCTTTGAGACAAGTGTTACAAAAATCAGAGAATGTCAAAAATTACAGTGAAATTGCTTCAAACAAGCGAATTATCGCGAAACACCCTCTCGAATCCGACAAAAACTATGCCCTGCCGACTCTATTTAGCCTCAGTGACGGTTTCAAACAATTGTTACAAAAATCAGAGAATGTGAAAAATTAGAGTGAAATTGCTTCAAACAAGCGAATTATTGCGAAACAACACCTGCTCGAATCCGACAAAAACTGTGCCCTGCCGTCTCTACTGAGCCTCAGAGACGCTTTGAGACAAGTGTTACAAAAAACAGAGAATGTCAAAAATTAGAGTGAAATTGCTTCAAACAAGCGAATTATCGCGAAACAACACCTTCTCGAATCCGACAAAAACTATGCCCTGCCGACCCTATTTAGCCTCAGAGACGGTTTGAAACAATTGTTACAAAAATCAGAGAATGTGAAAAATTAGAGTGAAATTGCTTCAAACAAGCGAAATATCGCGAAACAACACCTGCTCGAATCCAACAAAAACTGCGCTCTGCTGTCTCTACTGACCCTCAGAGACGCTTTGAGACAAGTGTTACAAAAATCAAAGAATGTCGTAAATTAGAGTGAAATTGCTTGAAACAAGCGAATTATCGCGAAACAACACCTGCTCGAATCCAACAAAAACTGTGCCCTGCCGTCTCTACTGAGCCTCAGAGACGCTTTTAAACAAGTGTTACAAAAATCAGATGAAATTGCTTCAAACAAGCGAATTATCGCGAACCAACACCTTCTCGAATCCGACAAAAACTATATCCTGCCGACTCTATTTAGCCTCAGAGACGGTTTGAAACAATTGTTACAAAAATCAGAGAATGTGAAAAATTAGAGTGAAATTGCTTCAAACAAGCGAATTATCGCGAAACAACACCTACTCGAATCCGACATAAACTGTGCCCTGCCGACTCCATTTAGCCTCAGAGACGGTTTGAAACAATTGTTACAAAAATCCGAGAATGTGAAAAATTAGAGTGATATTGCTTCAAATAAGCGAATTAGCGCGAAACAACACCTGCTCGAATCCAACAAAAACTGTGCCCTGCCGCATTTATTTAGCCTCAGAGGCGGTTTGAAACAATTATTACAGAAATCAGACAATGTCAAAAATTAGAGTGAAATTGCTTCAAACAAGCGAATTATCGCGAAACAACACCTGCTCGAATCCGACAGAAACTGGGCCCTGCCGCATTTATTTAGCCTCAGAGACGGTTTGAAACAATTGTTACAGATATCAGACAATGTCAGAAATTAGAGTGAAATTGCTTCAAACAAGCGAATTATCGCGAAACAACACCTGCTCGAATCCAAAAAAAACTGCGCCCTGCCGTCTCTACTGAGCCTCAGAGACGCTTTGAGACAAGTGTTACAAAAATCAGAGAAAGTCAAAAATTAGAGTGAAATTGCTTCAAACAAATTATCGCGAAACAACACCTGCTGGAATCCAACAAAAACTGTGCCCTGCTGTCTCTACTGATCCTCAGAGACGCTTTGAGACAAGTGTTACAAAAATCAGAGAATGTCGTAAATTAGAGTGAAATTGCTTCAAATAAGCGAATTATCGCGAAACAACACCTGCTCGAATCCAACAAAAACTGTGCCCTGCCGCATTTATTTAGCCTCAGAGACGGTTTGAAACAATTGTTACAGAAATCAGACAATGTCAAAAATTAGAGTGAAATTGCTTCAAACAAGCGAATTCTCGCGAAACAACACCTGCTCGAATCCAACAAAAACTGCGTCCTGGTGTCTCTACTTATCCTCAGAGACGCTTTGAGACAAGCGTTACAAAAATGAGAGAATGTCAAAAATTAGAGTGAAATTCCTTCAAACAAGCGAATTATCGCGAAACAACACCTGCTCGAATCCAACAAAAACTGCCGTCTGCCGTCTCTACTGAGCCTCAGAGACGCTTTGAGACAAGTGTTACAAAAATCAGAGAATGTCAAAAATTACAGTGAAATTGCTTCAAACAAGCGAATTATCGCGAAACACCCTCTCGAATCCGACAAAAACTATGCCCTGCCGACTCTATTTAGCCTCAGTGACGGTTTCAAACAATTGTTACAAAAATCAGAGAATGTGAAAAATTAGAGTGAAATTGCTTCAAACAAGCGAATTATCGCGAAATAACACCTGCTCGAATCCAACAAAAACTGTGCCCTGCTGTCTCTACTGAGCCTCAGAGACGCTTTGAGACAAGTGTTACAATAATCAAAGAATGTCGTAAATTAGAGTGAAATTGCTTCAAACAAGCGAATTGTCGCGAAACAACACCTGCTCGAATCCAACAAAAACTGTGCCCTGCCGTCTCTACTGAGCCTCAGCGACGCTTTGAGACACGTGTTACAAAAATCAGAGAATGTAAAAAATTAGAGTGAAATTGCTTCAAACAAGCGAATTATCGCGAAACAACACCTTCTCGAATCCGACAAAAACTATGCCCTGCCGACCCTATTTAGCCTCAGAGACGGTTTGAAACAAGTGTTACAAAAATCAGAGAATGTGAGAAATTAGATTGAAATTGCTTCAAACAAGCGAATTATCGCGAAACAACACCTGCTCGAATCCGACAGAAACTGTGCCCTAACGCATTTACTGAGCCTCAGAGACGCTTTGAGACAAGTGTTACAAAAATCAAAGAATGTCGTAAATTAGAGTGAAATTGCTTCAAACAAGCGAATTATCGCGAAACAACACCTGCTCGAATCCAACAAAAACTGTGCCCTGCGGTCTCTACTGAGCCTCAGAGACGCTTTGAGACAAGTGTTACAAAAATCAGAGAATGTCATAAATTAGGGTGAAATTGCTTCAAACAAGCGAATTATCGCGAAACAACACCTGCTCGAATCCGACAAAAACTATATCCTGCCGACTCTATTTAGCCTCAGAGACGGTTTGAAACAAGTGTTACAAAAATCAGAGAATGTGAGAAATTAGATTGAAATTGCTTCAAACAAGCGAATTATCGCGAAACAAGACCTGCTCGAATCCGACAGAATCTGTGCCCTAACGCATTTACTGAGCCTCAGAGACGCTTTGAGACAAGTGTTACAAAAATCAAAGAATGTCGTAAATTAGAGTGAAATTGCTTCAAACAAGCGAATTATCGCGAAACAATACCTGCTCGAATCCAACAAAAACTGTGCCCTGCCGCATTTATTTAGCCTCAGAGACGGTTTGAAACAATTGTTACAGAAATCAGACAATGTCATAAATTAGAGTGAAATTGCTTGAAACAAGCGAATTATCGCGAAACAACACCTGCTCGAATCCAACAAAAACTGCGCCCTGCTGTCTCTACTGAGCCTCAGAGACGCTTTGAGACAAGTGTTATAAAAAATCAGAGAATGTCAAAAATTAGAGTGAAATTGCCTCAAACAAGCGAATTATCGCGAAACAACACCTTCTCGAATCCGACAAAAACTATGCCCTGCCGACCCTATTTAGCCTCAGAGACGGTTTGAAACAATTGTTACAAAAATCAGAGAATGTGAAAAATTAGAGTGAAATTTCTTCAAACAAGCGAATTATCGCGAAACAACACCTTCTCGAATCCGACAAAAACTATGCCCTGCCGACCCTATTTAGCCTCAGAGACGGTTTGAAACAATTGTTACAAAAATCAGAGAATCTGAAAAATTAGAGTGAAATTGCTTCAAACAAGCGAATTATCGCGAAACAACACCTGCTCGAATCCGACAAAAACTGTGCCCTGCCGTCTCTACTGAGCCTCAGAGACGCTTTGAGACAAGTGTTACAAAAAACAGAGAATGTCAAAAATTAGAGTGAAATTGCTTCAAACAAGCGAATAATCGCGAAACAACACCTCGAATCCGACAAAAACTGTGCCCTGCTGTCTCTACTGAGCCTCAGAGACGGTTTGAAACAATTGTTACAAAAATCAGATAATGTCGAAAATTAGATTGAAATTGCTTCAAACAAGCGAATTTTCGCGAAACAACACCTTCTCGAATCCGACAAAAACTATATCCTGCCGACTCTATTTAGCCTCAGAGACGGTTTGAAACAATTGTTACAAAAATCAGAGAATGTGAAAATTAGAGTGAAATTGCTTCAAACAAGCGAATTATCGCGAAACAACACCTGCTCGAATCCAACGAAAACTGTGCCCTGCTGTCTCTACTGAGCCTCAGAGACGCTTTGAGACAAGTGTTACAAAAATCAAAGAATGTTGTAAATTAGAGTGAAATTGCTTCAAACAAGCGAATTATCGCGAAAAAACACCTGCTCGAATCCAACAAAAACTGTGCCCTGCCGTCTCAACTGAACCTCAGAGACGCTTTGAGACAAGTGTTACAAAAATCAGAGAATGTGAGAAATTAGATTGAAATTGCTTCAAACAAGCGAATTATCGCGAAACAAGACCTGCTCGAATCCGACAGAATCTGTGCCCTAACGCATTTACTGAGCCTCAGAGACGCTTTGAGACAAGTGTTACAAAAATCAAAGAATGTCGTAAATTAGAGTGAAATTGCTTCAAACAAGCGAATTATCGCGAAACAACACCTGCTCGAATCCAACAAAAACTGTGCCCTGCCGTCTCTACTGAGCCTCAGAGACGCTTTGAGACAAGTGTTAAAAAAATCAGAGAATGTCATAAATTAGGGTGAAATTGCTTCAAACAAGCGAATTATCGCGAAACAACACCTGCTCGAATCCGACAAAAACTGTGCCCTGCCGCATTTATTTAGCCTCAGAGACGCTTTTAAACAAGTGTTACAAAAATCAGATAATGTCGTAAATTAGATTGAACTTGCTTCAAACAAGCGAATTTTCGCGAAACAACACCTTCTCGAATCCGACAAAAACTATATCCTGCCGACTCTATTTAGCCTCAGAGACGCTTTGAGACAAGTGTTACAAAAATCAGAGAATGTCATAAATTAGAGTGAAATTGCTTCAAACAAGCGAATTATCACGAAACAACACCTGCTCGAATCCGACAAAAACTGTGCCCTGCCGCATTTATTTAGCCTCAGAGACGGTTTGAAACAATTGCTACAGAAATCAGACAATGTCAAAAATTAGAGTGAAATTGCTTCAAACAAGCGAATTATTGCGAAACAACACCTGCTCGAATCCAACAAAAACTGCGCTCTGCTGTCTCTACTGACCCTCAGAGACGCTTTGAGACAAGTGTTACAAAAATCAAAGAATGTCGTAAATTAGAGTGAAATTGCTTGAAACAAGCGAATTATCGCGAAACAACACCTGCTCGAATCCAACAAAAACTGTGCCCTGCCGTCTCTACTGAACCTCAGAGACGCTTTGAGACAAGTGTTACAAAAATCAGAGAATGTGAGATATTAGATTGAAATTGCTTCAAACAAGCGAATTATCGCGAAACAACACCTGCTCGAATCCGACAGAATCTGTGCCCTAACGCATTTACTGAGCCTCAGAGACGCTTTGAGACAAGTGTTACAAAAATCAAAGAATGTCGTAAATTAGAGTGAAATTGCTTCAAACAAGCGAATTATCGCGAAACAACACCTGCTCGAATCCAACAAAAACTGTGCCCTGCCGTCTCTACTGAGCCTCAGAGACGCTTTTAAACAAGTGTTACAAAAATCAGATGAAATTGCTTCAAACAAGCGAATTATCGCGAACCAACACCTTCTCGAATCCGACAAAAACTATATCCTGCCGACTCTATTTAGCCTCAGAGACGGTTTGAAACAATTGTTACAAAAATCAGAGAATGTGAAAAATTAGAGTGAAATTGCTTCAAACAAGCGAATTATCGCGAAACAACACCTGCTCGAATCCGACATAAACTGTGCCCTGCCGACTCCATTTAGCCTCAGAGACGGTTTGAAACAATTGTTACAAAAATCCGAGAATGTGAAAAATTAGAGTGATATTGCTTCAAATAAGCGAATTAGCGCGAAACAACACCTGATCGAATCCAACAAAAACTGTGCCCTGCCGCATTTATTTAGCCTCAGAGACGGTTTGAAACAATTATTACAGAAATCAGACAATGTCAAAAATTAGAGTGAAATTGCTTCAAACAAGCGAATTATCGCGAAACAACACCGGCTCGAATCCAACAAAAACTGCGTCCTGGTGTCTCTACTTATCCTCAGAGACGCTTTGAGACAAGCGTTACAAAAATCAGAGAATGTCAAAAATTAGAGTGAAATTCCTTCAAACAAGCGAATTATCGCGAAACAACACCTGCTCGAATCCAACAAAAACTGCCGTCTGCCGTCTCTACTGAGCCTCAGAGACGCTTTGAGACAAGTGTTACAAAAATCAGAGAATGTCAAAAATTAGAGTGAAATTGCTTCAAACAAGCGAATTATCGCGAAACACCCTCTCGAATCCGACAAAAACTATGCCCTGCCGACTCTATTTAGCCTCAGTGACGGTTTCAAACAATTGTTACAAAAATCAGAGAATGTGAAAAATTAGAGTGAAATTGCTTCAAACAAGCGAATTATCGCGAAATAACACCTGCTCGAATCCAACAAAAACTGTGCCCTGCTGTCTCTACTGAGCCTCAGAGACGCTTTGAGACAAGTGTTACAATAATCAAAGAATGTCGTAAATTAGAGTGAAATTGCTTCAAACAAGCGAATTGTCGCGAAACAACACCTGCTCGAATCCAACAAAAACTGTGCCCTGCCGTCTCTACTGAGCCTCAGCGACGCTTTGAGACACGTGTTACAAAAATCAGAGAATGTAAAAAATTAGAGTGAAATTGCTTCAAACAAGCGAATTATCGCGAAACAACACCTTCTCGAATCCGACAAAAACTGCGCCCTGCTGTCTCTACTGAGCCTCAGAGACGCTTTGAGACAAGTGTTATAAAAAATCAGAGAATGTCAAAAATTAGAGTGAAATTGCTTCAAACAAGCGAATTATCGCGAAACAACACCTTCTCGAATCCGACAAAAACTATGCCCTGGCGACCCTATTTAGCCTCAGAGACGGTTTGAAACAATTGTTACAAAAATCAGAGAATGTGAAAAATTAGAGTGAAATTTCTTCAAACAAGCGAATTATCGCGAAACAACACCTTCTCGAATCCGACAAAAACTATGCCCTGCCGACCCTATTTAGCCTCAGAGACGGTTTGAAACAATTGTTACAAAAATCAGAGAATGTGAAAAATTAGAGTGAAATTGCTTCAATCAAGCAAATTATCGCGAAACAACACCTGCTCGAATCCAACAAAAACTGTGCCCTGCCGTCTCTACTGAGCCTCAGAGACGCTTTGAGACAAGTGTTACAAAAAACAGAGAATGTCAAAAATTAGAGTGAAATTGCTTCAAACAAGCGAATTATCGCGAAACAACACCTGCTCGAATCCAACAAAAACTGTGCCCTGCCGTCTCTACTGAGCCTCAGAGACGCTTTTAAACAAGTGTTAACAAAATCAGATAATGTCGTAAATTAGAGTGAAATTGCTTCAAACAAGCGAATTATCGCGAACCAACACCTTCTCGAATCCGACAAAAACTATATCCTGCCGACTCCATTTAGCCTCAGAGACGGTTTGAAACAATTGTTACAAAAATCAGAGAATGTGAAAAATTAGAGTGAAATTGCTTCAAACAAGCGAATTATCGCGAAACAACACCTGCTCGAATCCGACAGAAACTGTGCCCTGCCGCATTTATTTAGCCTCAGAGACGGTTTGAAACAATTGTTACAGATATCAGACAATGTCAAAAATTAGAGTGAAATTGCTTCAAACAAGCGAATTATCGCGAAACACCTGCTCGAATCCAAAAAAAACTGCGCCCTGCCGTCTCTACTGAGCCTCAGAGACGCTTTGAGACAAGTGTTACAAAAATCAGAGAATGTCAAAAATTAGAGTGAAATTGCTTCAAACAGGCGAATTATCGCGAAACAACACCTCGAATCCGACAAAAACTATGAACTTCCGACTCTATTTATCCTCAGAGACGTTTTGAAACAATTGTTACAAAAATCAGAGAATGTGAAAAATTAGAGTGAAATTGCTTCAAACAAGCGAATAATCGCGAAACAACACCTCGAATCCGACAAAAATGTGCCCTGCTGTCTCTACTGAGCCTCAGAGACGCTTTGAGACAAGTGGTACAATAATCAAAGAATGTCGTAAATTAGAGTGAAATTGCTTCAAACAAGCGAATTGTCGCGAAACAACACCTGCTCGAATCCAACAAAAACTGTGCCCTGCCGTCTCTACTGAGCCTCAGCGACGCTTTGAGACACGTGTTACAAAAATCAGAGAATGTAAAAAATTAGAGTGAAATTGCTTCAAACAAGCGAATTATCGCGAAACAACACCTTCTCGAATCCGACAAAAACTATGCCCTGCCGACCCTATTTAGCCTCAGAGACGGTTTGAAACAAGTGTTACAAAAATCAAAGAATGTTGTAAATTAGAGTGAAATTGCTTCAAACAAGCGAATTATAGCGAAACAACACCTGCTCGAATCCAACAAAAACTGTGCCCTGTCGTCTCTACTGAACCTCAGAGACGCTTTGAGACAAGTGTTACAAAAATCAGAGAATGTGAGAAATTAGATTGAAATTGCTTCAAACAAGCGAATTATCGCGAAACAACACCTGCTCGAATCCGACAGAAACTGTGCCCTAACGCATTTACTGAGCCTCAGAGACGCTTTGAGACAAGTGTTACAAAAATCAAAGAATGTCGTAAATTAGAGTGAAATTGCTTCAAACAAGCGAATTATCGCGAAACAACACCTGCTCGAATCCAACAAAAACTGTGCCCTGCCGTCTCTACTGAGCCTCAGAGACGCTTTGAGACAAGTGTTACAAAAATCAGAGAATGTCATAAATTAGGGTGAAATTGCTTCAAACAAGCGAATTATCGCGAAACAACACCTGCTCGAATCCGACAAAAACTGTGCCCTGCCGCATTTATTTAGCCTCAGAGACGGTTTGAAACAATTGTTACAAAAATCAGAGATTGTGAAAAATTAGAGTGAAATTGCTTCAAATAAGCGAATCATCGCGAAACAACACCTGCTTGAATCCAACAAAAACTGTGCCCTGCTGGCTCTACCGAGCCTCAGAGACGCTTTGAGACAAGTGTTACAAAAATCAGAGAATGTCATAAATTAGAGTGAAATTGCTTCAAACAAGCGAATTATCGCGAAACAACACCTGCTCGAATCCGACAAAAACTGTGAACTGCCGCATTT
The DNA here is from genome assembly GCA_030765045.1 of Tenodera sinensis. NCBI lineage: Eukaryota > Metazoa > Arthropoda > Insecta > Mantodea > Mantidae > Tenodera > Tenodera sinensis. The sequence goes on along the minus strand of CM060964.1, from coordinate 215,565,963 downwards.
ATTTAGCCTCAGAGACGGTTTGAAACAATTGTTACAGAAATCAGACAATGTCATAAATTAGAGTGAAATTGCTTGAAACAAGCGAATTATCGCGAAACAACACCTGCTCGAATCCAACAAAAACTGCGCCGTGCTGTCTCTACTGAGCCTCAGAGACGCTTTGAAACAAGTGTTATAAAAAATCAGAGAATGTCAAAAATTAGAGTGAAATTGCTTCAAACAAGCGAATTATCGCGAAACAACACCTTCTCGAATCCGACAAAAACTATGCCCTGGCGACCCTATTTAGCCTCAGAGACGGTTTGAAACAATTGTTACAAAAATCAGAGAATGTGAAAAATTAGAGTGAAATTTCTTCAAACAAGCGAATTATCGCGAAACAACACCTTCTCGAATCCGACAAAAACTATGCCCTGCCGACCCTATTTAGCCTCAGAGACGGTTTGAAACAATTGTTACAAAAATCAGAGAATGTGAAAAATTAGAGTGAAATTGCTTCAATCAAGCAAATTATCGCGAAACAACACCTGCTCGAATCCAACAAAAACTGTGCCCTGCCGTCTCTACTGAGCCTCAGAGACGCTTTGAGACAAGTGTTACAAAAAACAGAGAATGTCAAAAATTAGAGTGAAATTGCTTCAAACAAGCGAATTATCGCGAAACAACACCTGCTCGAATCCAACAAAAACTGTGCCCTGCCGTCTCTACTGAGCCTCAGAGACGCTTTTAAACAAGTGTTAACAAAATCAGATAATGTCGTAAATTAGAGTGAAATTGCTTCAAACAAGCGAATTATCGCGAACCAACACCTTCTCGAATCCGACAAAAACTATATCCTGCCGACTCCATTTAGCCTCAGAGACGGTTTGAAACAATTGTTACAAAAATCAGAGAATGTGAAAAATTAGAGTGAAATTGCTTCAAATAAGCGAATTAGCGCGAAACAACACCTGCTCGAATCCAACAAAAACTGTGCCCTGCCGCATTTATTTAGCCTCAGAGACGGTTTGAAACAATTATTACAGAAATCAGACAATGTCAAAAATTAGAGTGAAATTGCTTCAAACAAGCGAATTATCGCGAAACAACACCTGCTCGAATCCGACAGAAACTGTGCCCTGCCGCATTTATTTAGCCTCAGAGACGGTTTGAAACAATTGTTACAGATATCAGACAATGTCAAAAATTAGAGTGAAATTGCTTCAAACAAGCGAATTATCGCGAAACACCTGCTCGAATCCAAAAAAAACTGCGCCCTGCCGTCTCTACTGAGCCTCAGAGACGCTTTGAGACAAGTGTTACAAAAATCAGAGAATGTCAAAAATTAGAGTGAAATTGCTTCAAACAGGCGAATTATCGCGAAACAACACCTCGAATCCGACAAAAACTATGAACTTCCGACTCTATTTATCCTCAGAGACGTTTTGAAACAATTGTTACAAAAATCAGAGAATGTGAAAAATTAGAGTGAAATTGCTTCAAACAAGCGAATAATCGCGAAACAACACCTCGAATCCGACAAAAATGTGCCCTGCTGTCTCTACTGAGCCTCAGAGACGCTTTGAGACAAGTGGTACAATAATCAAAGAATGTCGTAAATTAGAGTGAAATTGCTTCAAACAAGCGAATTGTCGCGAAACAACACCTGCTCGAATCCAACAAAAACTGTGCCCTGCCGTCTCTACTGAGCCTCAGCGACGCTTTGAGACACGTGTTACAAAAATCAGAGAATGTAAAAAATTAGAGTGAAATTGCTTCAAACAAGCGAATTATCGCGAAACAACACCTTCTCGAATCCGACAAAAACTATGCCCTGCCGACCCTATTTAGCCTCAGAGACGGTTTGAAACAAGTGTTACAAAAATCAAAGAATGTTGTAAATTAGAGTGAAATTGCTTCAAACAAGCGAATTATAGCGAAACAACACCTGCTCGAATCCAACAAAAACTGTGCCCTGTCGTCTCTACTGAACCTCAGAGACGCTTTGAGACAAGTGTTACAAAAATCAGAGAATGTGAGAAATTAGATTGAAATTGCTTCAAACAAGCGAATTATCGCGAAACAACACCTGCTCGAATCCGACAGAAACTGTGCCCTAACGCATTTACTGAGCCTCAGAGACGCTTTGAGACAAGTGTTACAAAAATCAAAGAATGTCGTAAATTAGAGTGAAATTGCTTCAAACAAGCGAATTATCGCGAAACAACACCTGCTCGAATCCAACAAAAACTGTGCCCTGCCGTCTCTACTGAGCCTCAGAGACGCTTTGAGACAAGTGTTACAAAAATCAGAGAATGTCATAAATTCGGGTGAAATTGCTTCAAACAAGCGAATTATCGCGAAACAACACCTGCTCGAATCCGACAAAAACTGTGCCCTGCCGCATTTATTTAGCCTCAGAGACGGTTTGAAACAATTGTTACAAAAATCAGAGATTGTGAAAAATTAGAGTGAAATTGCTTCAAATAAGCGAATCATCGCGAAACAACACCTGCTTGAATCCAACAAAAACTGTGCCCTGCTGGCTCTACCGAGCCTCAGAGACGCTTTGAGACAAGTGTTACAAAAATCAGAGAATGTCATAAATTAGAGTGAAATTGCTTCAAACAAGCGAATTATCGCGAAACAACACCTGCTCGAATCCGACAAAAACTGTGAACTGCCGCATTTATTTAGCCTCAGAGACGGTTTGAAACAATTGTTACAGAAATCAGACAATGTCATAAATTAGAGTGAAATTGCTTGAAACAAGCGAATTATCGCGAAACAACACCTGCTCGAATCCAACAAAAACTGCGCCCTGCTGTCTCTACTGAGCCTCAGAGACGCTTTGAGACAAGTGTTATAAAAAATCAGAGAATGTCAAAAATTAGAGTGAAATTGCTTCAAACAAGCGAATTATCGCGAAACAACACCTTCTCGAATCCGACAAAAACTATGCCCTGCCGACCCTATTTAGCCTCAGAGACGGTTTGAAACAATTGTTACAAAAATCAGAGAATGTGAAAAATTAGAGTGAAATTTCTTCAAACAAGCGAATTATCGCGAAACAACACCTTCTCGAATCCGACAAAAACTATGCCCTGCCGACCCTATTTAGCCTCAGAGACGGTTTGAAACAATTGTTACAAAAATCAGAGAATGTGAAAAATTAGAGTGAAATTGCTTCAATCAAGCAAATTATCGCGAAACAACACCTGCTCGAATCCAACAAAAACTGTGCCCTGCCGTCTCTACTGAGCCTCAGAGACGCTTTGAGACAAGTGTTACAAAAAACAGAGAATGTCAAAAATTAGAGTGAAATTGCTTCAAACAAGCGAATTATCGCGAAACAACACCTGCTCGAATCCAACAAAAACTGTGCCCTGCCGTCTCTACTGAGCCTCAGAGACGCTTTTAAACAAGTGTTAACAAAATCAGACAATGTCGTAAATTAGAGTGAAATTGCTTCAAACAAGCGAATTATCGCGAACCAACATCTTCTCGAATCCGACAAAAACTATATCCTGCCGACTCTATTTAGCCTCAGAGACGGTTTGAAACAATTGTTACAAAAATCAGAGAACGTGAAAAATTAGTGTAATTGCTTCAAACAAGCGAATTATCGCGAAACAACACCTGCTCGAATCCGACAAAAACTGTGCCCTGCGGACTCCATTTAGCCTCAGAGACGGTTTGAAACAATTGTTACAAAAATCAGAGAATGTGAAAAATTAGAGTGAAATTGCTTCAAATAAGCGAATTAGCGCGAAACAACACCTGCTCGAATCCAACAAAAACTGTGCCCTGCCGCATTTATTTATCCTCAGAGACGGTTTGAAACAATTATTACAGAAATCAGACAATGTCAAAAATTAGAGTGAAATTGCTTCAAACAAGCGAATTATCGCGAAACAACACCTGCTCGAATCCGACAGAAACTGTGCCCTGCCGCATTTATTTAGCCTCAGAGACGGTTTGAAACAATTGTTACAGATATCAGACAATGTCAAAAATTAGAGTGAAATTGCTTCAAACAAGCGAATTATCGCGAAACACCTGCTCGAATCCAAAAAAAACTGCGCCCTGCCGTCTCTACTGAGCCTCAGAGACGCTTTGAGACAAGTGTTACAAAAATCAGAGAATGTCAAAAATTAGAGTGAAATTGCTTCAAACAAGCGAATTATCGCGAAACAACACCTCGAATCCGACAAAAACTATGAACTTCCGACTCTATTTATCCTCAGAGACGTTTTGAAACAATTGTTACAAAAATCAGAGAATGTGTAAAATTAGAGTGAAATTGCTTCAAACAAGCGAATAATCGCGAAACAACACCTCGAATCCGACAAAAATGTGCCCTGCTGTCTCTACTGAGCCTCAGAGACGCTTTGAGACAAGTGTTACAATAATCAAAGATTGTCGTAAATTAGAGTGAAATTGCTTCAAACAAGCGAATTATCGCGAAACAACACCTGCTCGAATCCAACAAAAACTGTGCCCTGCTGTCTCTACTGAGCCTCAGAGACGCTTTGAGACAAGTGTGCAATAATCAAAGAATGTCGTAAATTAGAGTGAAATTGCTTCAAACAAGCGAATTATCGCGAAACAACACCTTCTCGAATCCGACAAAAACTATGCCCTGCCGACCCTATTTAGCCTCAGAGACGGTTTGAAACAATTGTTACAAAAATCAGATAATGTCGAAAATTAGATTGAAATTGCTTCAAACAAGCGAATTTTCGCGAAACAACACCTTCTCGAATCCGACAAAAACTATATCCTGCCGACTCTATTTAGCCTCAGAGACGGTTTGAAACAATTGTTACAAAAATCAGAGAATGTGAAAATTAGAGTGAAATTGCTTCAAACAAGCGAATTATCGCGAAACAACACCTGCTCGAATCCAACGAAAACTGTGCCCTGCTGTCTCTACTGAGCCTCAGAGACGCTTTGAGACAAGTGTTACAAAAATCAAAGAATGTTGTAAATTAGAGTGAAATTGCTTCAAACAAGCGAATTATCGCGAAAAAACACCTGCTCGAATCCAACAAAAACTGTGCCCTGCCGTCTCAACTGAACCTCAGAGACGCTTTGAGACAAGTGTTACAAAAATCAGAGAATGTGAGAAATTAGATTGAAATTGCTTCAAACAAGCGAATTATCGCGAAACAAGACCTGCTCGAATCCGACAGAATCTGTGCCCTAACGCATTTACTGAGCCTCAGAGACGCTTTGAGACAAGTGTTACAAAAATCAAAGAATGTCGTAAATTAGAGTGAAATTGCTTCAAACAAGCGAATTATCGCGAAACAACACCTGCTCGAATCCAACAAAAACTGTGCCCTGCCGCATTTATTTAGCCTCAGAGACGGTTTGAAACAATTGTTACAGAAATCAGACAATGTCATAAATTAGAGTGAAATTGCTTGAAACAAGCGAATTATCGCGAAACAACACCTGCTCGAATCCAACAAAAACTGCGCCCTGCTGTCTCTACTGAGCCTCAGAGACGCTTTGAGACAAGTGTTATAAAAAATCAGAGAATGTCAAAAATTAGAGTGAAATTGCTTCAAACAAGCGAATTATCGCGAAACAACACCTTCTCGAATCCGACAAAAACTATGCCCTGCCGACCCTATTTAGCCTCAGAGACGGTTTGAAACAATTGTTACAAAAATCAGAGAATGTGAAAAATTAGAGTGAAATTTCTTCAAACAAGCGAATTATCGCGAAACAACACCTTCTCGAATCCGACAAAAACTATGCCCTGCCGACCCTATTTAGCCTCAGAGACGGTTTGAAACAATTGTTACAAAAATCAGAGAATGTGAAAAATTAGAGTGAAATTGCTTCAAACAAGCGAATTATCGCGAAACAACACCTGCTCGAATCCAACAAAATCTGTGCCCTGCCGTCTCTACTGAGCCTCAGAGACGCTTTGAGACAAGTGTTATAAAAAACAGAGAATGTCAAAAATTAGAGTGAAATTGCTTCAAACAAGCGAATAATCGCGAAACAACACCTCGAATCCTACAAAAACTGTGCCCTGCTGTCTCTACTGAGCCTCAGAGACGCTTTGAGACAAGTGTTACAATAATCAAAGAATGTCGTAAATTAGAGTGAAATTGCTTCAAACAAGCGAATTATCGCGAAACAACACCTGCTCGAATCCAACAAAAACTGTGCCCTGCTGTCTCTACTGAGCCTCAGAGACGCTTTGAGACAAGTGTTACAATAATCAGATAATGTCGAAAATTAGATTGAAATTGCTTCAAACAAGCGAATTTTCGCGAAACAACACCTTCTCGAATCCGACAAAAACTATATCCTGCCGACTCTATTTAGCCTCAGAGACGGTTTGAAACAATTGTTACAAAAATCAGAGAATGTGAAAATTAGAGTGAAATTGCTTCAAACAAGCGAATTATCGCGAAACAACACCTGCTCGAATCCAACGAAAACTGTGCCCTGCTGTCTCTACTGAGCCTCAGAGACGCTTTGAGACAAGTGTTACAAAAATCAAAGAATGTTGTAAATTAGAGTGAAATTGCTTCAAACAAGCGAATTATCGCGAAAAAACACCTGCTCGAATCCAACAAAAACTGTGCCCTGCCGTCTCAACTGATCCTCAGAGACGCTTTGAGACAAGTGTTACAAAAATCAGAGAATGTGAGAAATTAGATTGAAATTGCTTCAAACAAGCGAATTATCGCGAAACAAGACCTGCTCGAATCCGACAGAATCTGTGCCCTAACGCATTTACTGAGCCTCAGAGACGCTTTGAGACAAGTGTTACAAAAATCAAAGAATGTCGTAAATTAGAGTGAAATTGCTTCAAACAAGCGAATTATCGCGAAACAACACCTGCTCGAATCCAACAAAAACTGTGCCCTGCCGTCTCTACTGAGCCTCAGAGACGCTTTGAGACAAGTGTTAAAAAAATCAGAGAATGTCATAAATTAGGGTGAAATTGCTTCAAACAAGCGAATTATCGCGAAACAACACCTGCTCGAATCCGACAAAAACTGTGCCCTGCCGCATTTATTTAGCCTCAGAGACGCTTTTAAACAAGTGTTACAAAAATCAGATAATGTCGTAAATTAGATTGAACTTGCTTCAAACAAGCGAATTTTCGCGAAACAACACCTTCTCGAATCCGACAAAAACTATATCCTGCCGACTCTATTTAGCCTCAGAGACGCTTTGAGACAAGTGTTACAAAAATCAGAGAATGTCATAAATTAGAGTGAAATTGCTTCAAACAAGCGAATTATCACGAAACAACACCTGCTCGAATCCAACAAAAACTGCGCTCTGCTGTCTCTACTGACCCTCAGAGACGCTTTGAGACAAGTGTTACAAAAATCAAAGAATGTTGTAAATTAGAGTGAAATTGCTTGAAACAAGCGAATTATCGCGAAACAACACCTGCTCGAATCCAACAAAAACTGTGCCCTGCCGTCTCTACTGAACCTCAGAGACGCTTTGAGACAAGTGTTACAAAAATCAGAGAATGTGAGATATTAGATTGAAATTGCTTCAAACAAGCGAATTATCGCGAAACAACACCTGCTCGAATCCGACAGAATCTGTGCCCTAACGCATTTACTGAGCCTCAGAGACGCTTTGAGACAAGTGTTACAAAAATCAAAGAATGTCGTAAATTAGAGTGAAATTGCTTCAAACAAGCGAATTATCGCGAAACAACACCTGCTCGAATCCAACAAAAGCTGTGCCCTGCCGTCTCTACTGAGCCTCAGAGACGCTTTTAAACAAGTGTTACAAAAATCAGATGAAATTGCTTCAAACAAGCGAATTATCGCGAACCAACACCTTCTCGAATCCGACAAAAACTATATCCTGCCGACTCTATTTAGCCTCAGAGACGGTTTGAAACAATTGTTACAAAAATCAGAGAATGTGAAAAATTAGAGTGAAATTGCTTCAAACAAGCGAATTATCGCGAAACAACACCTGCTCGAATCCGACATAAACTGTGCCCTGCCGACTCCATTTAGCCTCAGAGACGGTTTGAAACAATTGTTACAAAAATCCGAGAATGTGAAAAATTAGAGTGATATTGCTTCAAATAAGCGAATTAGCGCGAAACAACACCTGATCGAATCCAACAAAAACTGTGCCCTGCCGCATTTATTTAGCCTCAGAGACGGTTTGAAACAATTGTTACAGATATCAGACAATGTCAGAAATTAGAGTGAAATTGCTTCAAACAAGCGAATTATCGCGAAACAACACCTGCTCGAATCCAAAAAAAACTGCGCCCTGCCGTCTCTACTGAGCCTCAGAGACGCTTTGAGACAAGTGTTACAAAAATCAGAGAAAGTCAAAAATTAGAGTGAAATTGCTTCAAACAAATTATCGCGAAACAACACCTGCTGGAATCCAACAAAAACTGTGCCCTGCTGTCTCTACTGATCCTCAGAGACGCTTTGAGACAAGTGTTACAAAAATCAAAGAATGTCGTAAATTAGAGTGAAATTGCTTCAAACAAGCGAATTATCGCGAAACAACACCTGCTCGAATCCAACAAAAACTGTGCCCTGCCGTCTCTACTGAGCCTCAGAGAAGCTTTGAGACAAGTGTTACAAAAATCAGAGAATGTCAAAAATTAGAGTGAAATTGCTTCAAACAAGCGAATTATCGCGAAACAACACCTTCTCGAATCCGACAAAAACTATGCCCTGCCTATTTAGCCTCAGAGACGGTTTGAAACAATTGTTACAAAAATCAGAGAATGTGAAAAATTAGAGTGAAATTGCTTCAAACAAGCGAAATATCGCGAAACAACACCTGCTCGAAACCAACAAAAACTGCGCTCTGCTGTCTCTACTGACCCTCAGAGACGCTTTGAGACAAGTGTTACAAAAATCAAAGAATGTCGTATATTAGAGTGAAATTGCTTGAAACAAGCGAATTATCGCGAAACAACACCTGCTCGAATCCAACAAAAACTGTGCCCTGCCGTCTCTACTGAACCTCAGAGACGCTTTGAGACAAGTGTTACAAAAATCAGAGAATGTGAGATATTAGATTGAAATTGCTTCAAACAAGCGAATTATCGCGAAACAACACCTGCTCGAATCCGACAGAATCTGTGCCCTAACGCATTTACTGAGCCTCAGAGACGCTTTGAGACAAGTGTTACAAAAATCAAAGAATGTCGTAAATTAGAGTGAAATTGCTTCAAACAAGCGAATTATCGCGAAACAACACCTGCTCGAATCCAACAAAAACTGTGCCCTGCCGTCTCTACTGAGCCTCAGAGACGCTTTTAAACAAGTGTTACAAAAATCAGATGAAATTGCTTCAAACAAGCGAATTATCGCGAACCAACACCTTCTCGAATCCGACAAAAACTATATCCTGCCGACTCTATTTAGCCTCAGAGACGGTTTGAAACAATTGTTACAAAAATCAGAGAATGTGAAAAATTAGAGTGAAATTGCTTCAAACAAGCGAATTATCGCGAAACAACACCTGCTCGAATCCGACATAAACTGTGCCCTGCCGACTCCATTTAGCCTCAGAGACGGTTTGAAACAATTGTTACAAAAATCCGAGAATGTGAAAAATTAGAGTGATATTGCTTCAAATAAGCGAATTAGCGCGAAACAACACCTGCTCGAATCCAACAAAAACTGTGCCCTGCCGCATTTATTTAGCCTCAGAGACGGTTTGAAACAATTATTACAGAAATCAGACAATGTCAAAAATTAGAGTGAAATTGCTTCAAACAAGCGAATTATCGCGAAACAACACCTGCTCGAATCCGACAGAAACTGGGCCCTGCCGCATTTATTTAGCCTCAGAGACGGTTTGAAACAATTGTTACAGATATCAGACAATGTCAGAAATTAGAGTGAAATTGCTTCAAACAAGCGAATTATCGCGAAACAACACCTGCTCGAATCCAAAAAAAACTGCGCCCTGTCGTCTCTACTGAGCCTCAGAGACGCTTTGAGACAAGTGTTACAAAAATCAGAGAAAGTCAAAAATTAGAGTGAAATTGCTTCAAACAAGCGAAATATCGCGAAACAACACCTGCTCGAATCCAACAAAAACTGCGCTCTGCTGTCTCTACTGACCCTCAGAGACGCTTTGAGACAAGTGTTACAAAAATCAAAGAATGTCGTAAATTAGAGTGAAATTGCTTGAAACAAGCGAATTATCGCGAAACAACACCTGCTCGAATCCAACAAAAACTGTGCCCTGCCGTCTCTACTGAACCTCAGAGACGCTTTGAGACAAGTGTTACAAAAATCAGAGAATGTGAGATATTAGATTGAAATTGCTTCAAACAAGCGAATTATCGCGAAACAACACCTGCTCGAATCCGACAGAATCTGTGCCCTAACGCATTTACTGAGCCTCAGAGACGCTTTGAGACAAGTGTTACAAAAATCAAAGAATGTCGTAAATTAGAGTGAAATTGCTTCAAACAAGCGAATTATCGCGAAACAACACCAGCTCGAATCCAACAAAAACTGTGCCCTGCCGTCTCTACTGAGCCTCAGAGACGCTTTTAAACAAGTGTTACAAAAATCAGATGAAATTGCTTCAAACAAGCGAATTATCGCGAACCAACACCTTCTCGAATCCGACAAAAACTATATCCTGCCGACTCTATTTAGCCTCAGAGACGGTTTGAAACAATTGTTACAAAAATCAGAGAATGTGAAAAATTAGAGTGAAATTGCTTCAAACAAGCGAATTATCGCGAAACAACACCTGCTCGAATCCGACATAAACTGTGCCCTGCCGACTCCATTTAGCCTCAGAGACGGTTTGAAACAATTGTTACAAAAATCCGAGAATGTGAAAAATTAGAGTGATATTGCTTCAAATAAGCGAATTAGCGCGAAAGAACACCTGCTCGAATCCAACAAAAACTGTGCCCTGCCGCATTTATTTAGCCTCAGAGACGGTTTGAAACAATTATTACAGAAATCAGACAATGTCAAAAATTAGAGTGAAATTGCTTCAAACAAGCGAATTATCGCGAAACAACACCTGCTCGAATCCGACAGAAACTGGGCCCTGCCGCATTTATTTAGCCTCAGAGACGGTTTGAAACAATTGTTACAGATATCAGACAATGTCAGAAATTAGAGTGAAATTGCTTCAAACAAGCGAATTATCGCGAAACAACACCTGCTCGAATCCAAAAAAAACTGCGCCCTGCCGTCTCTACTGAGCCTCAGAGACGCTTTGAGACAAGTGTTACAAAAATCAGAGAAAGTCAAAAATTAGAGTGAAATTGCTTCAAACAAATTATCGCGAAACAACACCTGCTGGTATCCAACAAAAACTGTGCCCTGCTGTCTCTACTGATCCTCAGAGACGCTTTGAGACAAGTGTTACAAAAATCAAAGAATGTCGTAAATTAGAGTGAAATTGCTTCAAACAAGCGAATTATCGCGAAACAACACCTGCTCGAATCCAACAAAAACTGTGCCCTGCCGTCTCTACTGAGCCTCAGAGACGCTTTGAGACAAGTGTTACAAAAATCAGAGAATGTCAAAAATTAGAGTGAAATTGCTTCAAACAAGCGAATTATCGCGAAACAACACCTTCTCGAATCCGACAAAAACCATGCCCTGCCGACCCTATTTAGCCTCAGAGACGGTTTGAAACAATTGTTACAAAAACCAGAGAATGTGAAAAATTAGAGTGCAATTGCTTCAAACAAGCGAAATATCGCGAAACAACACCTTCTCGAATCCGACAAAAACTATGCCCTGCCGACCCTATTTAGCCTCAGAGACGGTTTGAAACAATTGTTACAAAAATCAGAGAATGTGAAAAATTAGAGTGAAATTGCTTCAAACAAGCGAATTATCGCGAAACAACACCTGCTTGAATCCAACAAAAACTGTGCCCTGCCGTCTCTACTGAGCCTCAGAGACGCATTCAGACAAGTGTTACAAAAAACAGAGAATGTCAAAAATTATTGTGAAATTGCTTCAAACTTGCGAATTATCGCGAAACAACAACTTCTCGAATCCGACAAAAACTATGCCCTGCCGACTCTATTTAGCCTCAGAGACGGTTTGAAACAATTGTTACAAAAATCAGAGAATGTGAAAAATTAGAGTGAAATTGCTTCAAACAAGCGAATTATCGCGAAACAACACCTCGAATCCGACAAAAACTATGCCCTGCCGACTCTATTTCGCCTCAGTGACGGTTTCAAACAATTGTTACAAAAATCAGAGAATGTGAAAAATTAGAGTGAAATTGCTTCACACAAGCGAATTATCGCGAAACCACACCTGCTCGAATCCAACAAAAACTGCGCCCTGCCGTCTCTACCGAGCCTCAGAGACGCTTTGAGACAAGTGTTACAAAAAACAGAGAATGTCAAAAATTATTGTGAAATTGCTTCAAACAAGCGAATTATCGCGAAACAACACCTTCTCGAATCAGACAAAAACTATGCCCTGCCGACCCTATTTAGCCTCAGAGACGGTTTGAAACAATTGTTACAAAAATCAGAGAATGTGAAAAATTAGAGTGAAATTGCTTCAAACAAGCGAATTATCGCGAAACAACACCTGCTCGAATCAAACAAAAACTGTGCCCTGCCGTCTCTACTGAGTCTCAGAGACGCATTTAAACAAGTGTTACAAAAATTAGATAATGTCGTAAATTAGATTGAAATTGCTTCAAACAAGCGAATTTTCGCGAAACAACACCTTCTCGAATCCGACTAAAACTATATCCTGCCGACTCGATTTAGCCTCAGAGACGGTTTGAAACAATTGTTACAAAAATCAGAGAATGTGAAAAATTAGAGTGAAATTGCTTCAAACAAGCGAATTATCGCGAAACAACACCTGCTCGAATCCAACGAAAACTGTGCCCTGCTGTCTCTACTGAGCCTCAGAGACGCTTTGAGACAAGTGTTACAAAAATCAAAGAATGTTGTAAATTAGAGTGAAATTGCTTCAAACAAGCGAATTATCGCGAAACAACACCTGCTCGAATCCGACAGAATCTGTGCCCTAACGCATTTACTGAGCCTCAGAGACGCTTTGAGACAAGTGTTACAAAAATCAAAGAATGTCGTAAATTAGAGTGAAATTGCTTCAAACAAGCGAATTATCGCGAAACAACACCTGCTCGAATCCAACAAAAACTGCCCTGCCGTCTCTACTGAGCCTCAGAGACGCTTTGAGACAAGTGTTACAAAAATCAGAGAATGTCATAAATTAGGGTGAAATTGCTTCAAACAAGCGAATTATCGCGAAACAACACCTGCTCGAATCCGACAAAAACTGTGCCCTGCCGTCTCTACTGAGCCTCAGAGACGCTTTGAGACAAGTGTTACAAAAATCAGAGAATGTCATAAATTAGGGTGAAATTGCTTCAAACAAGCGAATTATCGCGAAACAACACCTGCTCGAATCCGACAAAAACTGTGCCCTGCCGCATTTACTTAGCCTCAGAGACGCATTGAGACAAGTGTTACAATAATCAAAGAATGTCGTAAATTAGAGTGAAATTACTTCAAACAAGCGAATTATCGCGAAACAACACCTTCTCGAATCCGACAAAAACTATATCCTGCCGACTCTATTTAGCCTCAGAGACGCTTTGAGACAAGTGTTACAAAAATCAGAGAATGTCATAAATTAGAGTGAAATTGCTTCAAACAAGCGAATTATCGCGAAACAACACCTGCTCGAATCAAACAAAAACTGTGCCCTGCCGTCTCTACTGAGTCTCAGAGACGCATTTAAACAAGTGTTACAAAAATTAGATAATGTCGTAAATTAGATTGAAATTGCTTCAAACAAGCGAATTTTCGCGAAACAACACCTTCTCGAATCCGACTAAAACTATATCCTGCCGACTCGATTTAGCCTCAGAGACGGTGTGAAACAATTGTTACAAAAATCAGAGAATGTGAAAAATTAGAGTGAAATTGCTTCAAACAAGCGAATTATCGCGAAACAACACCTGCTCGAATCCAACGAAAACTGTGCCCTGCTGTCTCTACTGAGCCTCAGAGACGCTTTGAGACAAGTGTTACAAAAATCAAAGAATGTTGTAAATTAGAGTGAAATTGCTTCAAACAAGCGAATTATCGCGAAACAACACCTGCTCGAATCCGACAGAATCTGTGCCCTAACGCATTTACTGAGCCTCAGAGACGCTTTGAGACAAGTGTTACAAAAATCAAAGAATGTCGTAAATTAGAGTGAAATTGCTTCAAACAAGCGAATTATCGCGAAACAACACCTGCTCGAATCCAACAAAAACTGCCCTGCCGTCTCTACTGAGCCTCAGAGACGCTTTGAGACAAGTGTTACAAAAATCAGAGAATGTCATAAATTAGGGTGAAATTGCTTCAAACAAGCGAATTATCGCGAAACAACACCTGCTCGAATCCGACAAAAACTGTGCCCTGCCGTCTCTAGTGAGCCTCAGAGACGCTTTGAGACAAGTGTTACAAAAATCAGAGAATGTCATAAATTAGGGTGAAATTGCTTCAAACAAGCGAATTATCGCGAAACAACACCTGCTCGAATCCGACAAAAACTGTGCCCTGCCGCATTTATTTAGCCTCAGAGACGCATTGAGACAAGTGTTACAATAATCAAAGAATGTCGTAAATTAGAGTGAAATTACTTCAAACAAGCGAATTATCGCGAAACAACACCTTCTCGAATCCGACAAAAACTATATCCTGCCGACTCTATTTAGCCTCAGAGACGCTTTGAGACAAGTGTTACAAAAATCAGAGAATGTCATAATTTAGAGTGAAATTGCTTCAAACAAGCGAATTATCGCGAAACAACACCTGCTCGAATCCGACAAAAACTGTGCCCTGCCGCATTTATTTAGTCTCAGAGACGGTTTGAAACAATTGTTACAGAAATCAGACAATGTCAAAAATTAGAGTGAAATTGCTTCAAACAAGCGAATTATTGCGAAACAACACCTGCTCGAATCCAACAAAAACTGCGCCCTGCTGTCTCTACTGACCCTCAGAGACGCTTTGAGACAAGTGTTACAAAAATCAAAGAATGTCGTAAATTAGAGTGAAATTGCTTGAAACAAGCGAATTATCGCGAAACAACACCTGCTCGAATCCAACAAAAACTGTGCCCGGCGGTCTCTACTGAGCCTCAGAGACGCTTTGAGACAAGTGTTACAAAAATCAAAGAATGTTGTAAATTAGAGTGAAATTGCTTCAAACAAGCGAATTATCGCGAAACAACACCTGCTCGAATCCAACAAAAACTGTGCCCTGCCGTCTCTACTGAACCTCAGAGACGCTTTGAGACAAGTGTTACAAAAATCAGAGAATGTGAAAAATTAGAGTGAAATTGCTTCAAACAAGCGAATTATCGCGAAACAACACCTGCTCGAATCAAACAAAAACTGTGCCCTGCCGTCTCTACTGAGTCTCAGAGACGCTTTTAAACAAGTGTTACAAAAATCAGATAATGTCGTAAATTAGATTGAAATTGCTTCAAACAAGCGAATTTTCGCGAAACAACACCTTCTCGAATCCGACAAAAACTATATCCTGCCGACTCGATTTAGCCTCAGAGACGGTTTTAAACAATTGTTACAAAAATCAGAGAATGTGAAAAATTAGAGTGAAATTGCTTCAAACAAGCGAATTATCGCGAAACAACACCTGCTCGAATCCAACGAAAACTGTGCCCTGCTGTCTCTACTGAGCCTCAGAGACGCTTTGAGACAAGTGTTACAAAAATCAAAGAATGTTGTAAATTAGAGTAAAATTGCTTCAAACAAGCGAATTATCGCGAAACAACACCTGCTCGAATCCAACAAAAACTGTGCCCTGCCGTCTCTACTGAACCTCAGAGACGCTTTGAGACAAGTGTTACAAAAATCAGAGAATGTGAGAAATTAGATTGAAATTGCTTCAAACAAGCGAATTATCGCGAAACAACACCTGCTCGAATCCGACAGAATCTGTGCCCTAACGCATTTACTGAGCCTCAGAGACGCTTTGAGACAAGTGTTACAAAAATCAAAGAATGTCGTAAATTAGAGTGAAATTGCTTCAAACAAGCGAATTATCGCGAAACAACACCTGCTCGAATCCAACAAAAACTGCCCTGCCGTCTCTACTGAGCCTCAGAGACGCTTTGAGACAAGTGTTACAAAAATCAGAGAATGTCATAAATTAGGGTGAAATTGCTTCACACAAGCGAATTATCGCGAAACCACACCTTCTCGAATCCGACAAAAACTATGCCCTGCCGACCCTATTTAGCCTCAGAGACGGTTTGAAACAATTGTTACAAAAATCAGAGAATGTGAAAAATTAGAGTGAAATTGCTTCAAACAAGCGAAATATCGCGAAACAACACCTGCTCGAATCCAACAAAAACTGCGTTCTGCTGTCTCTACTGACCCTCAGAGACGCTTTGAGACAAGTGTTACAAAAATCAAAGAATGTCGTAAATTAGAGTGAAATTGCTTGAAACAAGCGAATTATCGCGAAACAACACCTGCTCGAATCCAAAAAAAACTGCGCCCTGCCGTCTCTACTGAGCCTCAGAGACGCTTTGAGACAAGTGTTACAAAAATCAGAGAAAGTCAAAAATTAGAGTGAAATTGCTTCAAACAAATTATCGCGAAACAACACCTGCTGGAATCCAACAAAAACTGTGCCCTGCTGTCTCTACTGATCCTCAGAGACGCTTTGAGACAAGTGTTACAAAAATCAAAGAATGTCGTAAATTAGAGTGAAATTGCTTCAAACAAGCGAATTATCGCGAAACAACACCTGCTCGAATCCAACAAAAACTGTGCCCTGCCGTCTCTACTGAGCCTCAGAGAAGCTTTGAGACAAGTGTTACAAAAATCAGAGAATGTCAAAAATTAGAGTGAAATTGCTTCAAACAAGCGAATTATCGCGAAACAACACCTTCTCGAATCCGACAAAAACTATGCCCTGCCTATTTAGCCTCAGAGACGGTTTGAAACAATTGTTACAAAAATCAGAGAATGTGAAAAATTAGAGTGAAATTGCTTCAAACAAGCGAAATATCGCGAAACAACACCTGCTCGAAACCAACAAAAACTGCGCTCTGCTGTCTCTACTGACCCTCAGAGACGCTTTGAGACAAGTGTTACAAAAATCAAAGAATGTCGTATATTAGAGTGAAATTGCTTGAAACAAGCGAATTATCGCGAAACAACACCTGCTCGAATCCAACAAAAACTGTGCCCTGCCGTCTCTACTGAACCTCAGAGACGCTTTGAGACAAGTGTTACAAAAATCAGAGAATGTGAGATATTAGATTGAAATTGCTTCAAACAAGCGAATTATCGCGAAACAACACCTGCTCGAATCCGACAGAATCTGTGCCCTAACGCATTTACTGAGCCTCAGAGACGCTTTGAGACAAGTGTTACAAAAATCAAAGAATGTCGTAAATTAGAGTGAAATTGCTTCAAACAAGCGAATTATCGCGAAACAACACCTGCTCGAATCCAACAAAAACTGTGCCCTGCCGTCTCTACTGAGCCTCAGAGACGCTTTTAAACAAGTGTTACAAAAATCAGATGAAATTGCTTCAAACAAGCGAATTATCGCGAACCAACACCTTCTCGAATCCGACAAAAACTATATCCTGCCGACTCTATTTAGCCTCAGAGACGGTTTGAAACAATTGTTACAAAAATCAGAGAATGTGAAAAATTAGAGTGAAATTGCTTCAAACAAGCGAATTATCGCGAAACAACACCTGCTCGAATCCGACATAAACTGTGCCCTGCCGACTCCATTTAGCCTCAGAGACGGTTTGAAACAATTGTTACAAAAATCCGAGAATGTGAAAAATTAGAGTGATATTGCTTCAAATAAGCGAATTAGCGCGAAACAACACCTGATCGAATCCAACAAAAACTGTGCCCTGCCGCATTTATTTAGCCTCAGAGACGGTTTGAAACAATTATTACAGAAATCAGACAATGTCAAAAATTAGAGTGAAATTGCTTCAAACAAGCGAATTATCGCGAAACAACACCTGCTCGAATCCGACAGAAACTGGGCCCTGCCGCATTTATTTAGCCTCAGAGACGGTTTGAAACAATTGTTACAGATATCAGACAATGTCAGAAATTAGAGTGAAATTGCTTCAAACAAGCGAATTATCGCGAAACAACACCTGCTCGAATCCAAAAAAAACTGCGCCCTGTCGTCTCTACTGAGCCTCAGAGACGCTTTGAGACAAGTGTTACAAAAATCAGAGAAAGTCAAAAATTAGAGTGAAATTGCTTCAAACAAGCGAAATATCGCGAAACAACACCTGCTCGAATCCAACAAAAACTGCGCTCTGCTGTCTCTACTGACCCTCAGAGACGCTTTGAGACAAGTGTTACAAAAATCAAAGAATGTCGTAAATTAGAGTGAAATTGCTTGAAACAAGCGAATTATCGCGAAACAACACCTGCTCGAATCCAACAAAAACTGTGCCCTGCCGTCTCTACTGAACCTCAGAGACGCTTTGAGACAAGTGTTACAAAAATCAGAGAATGTGAGATATTAGATTGAAATTGCTTCAAACAAGCGAATTATCGCGAAACAACACCTGCTCGAATCCGACAGAATCTGTGCCCTAACGCATTTACTGAGCCTCAGAGACGCTTTGAGACAAGTGTTACAAAAATCAAAGAATGTCGTAAATTAGAGTGAAATTGCTTCAAACAAGCGAATTATCGCGAAACAACACCAGCTCGAATCCAACAAAAACTGTGCCCTGCCGTCTCTACTGAGCCTCAGAGACGCTTTTAAACAAGTGTTACAAAAATCAGATGAAATTGCTTCAAACAAGCGAATTATCGCGAACCAACACCTTCTCGAATCCGACAAAAACTATATCCTGCCGACTCTATTTAGCCTCAGAGACGGTTTGAAACAATTGTTACAAAAATCAGAGAATGTGAAAAATTAGAGTGAAATTGCTTCAAACAAGCGAATTATCGCGAAACAACACCTGCTCGAATCCGACATAAACTGTGCCCTGCCGACTCCATTTAGCCTCAGAGACGGTTTGAAACAATTGTTACAAAAATCCGAGAATGTGAAAAATTAGAGTGATATTGCTTCAAATAAGCGAATTAGCGCGAAAGAACACCTGCTCGAATCCAACAAAAACTGTGCCCTGCCGCATTTATTTAGCCTCAGAGACGGTTTGAAACAATTATTACAGAAATCAGACAATGTCAAAAATTAGAGTGAAATTGCTTCAAACAAGCGAATTATCGCGAAACAACACCTGCTCGAATCCGACAGAAACTGGGCCCTGCCGCATTTATTTAGCCTCAGAGACGGTTTGAAACAATTGTTACAGATATCAGACAATGTCAGAAATTAGAGTGAAATTGCTTCAAACAAGCGAATTATCGCGAAACAACACCTGCTCGAATCCAAAAAAAACTGCGCCCTGCCGTCTCTACTGAGCCTCAGAGACGCTTTGAGACAAGTGTTACAAAAATCAGAGAAAGTCAAAAATTAGAGTGAAATTGCTTCAAACAAATTATCGCGAAACAACACCTGCTGGTATCCAACAAAAACTGTGCCCTGCTGTCTCTACTGATCCTCAGAGACGCTTTGAGACAAGTGTTACAAAAATCAAAGAATGTCGTAAATTAGAGTGAAATTGCTTCAAACAAGCGAATTATCGCGAAACAACACCTGCTCGAATCCAACAAAAACTGTGCCCTGCCGTCTCTACTGAGCCTCAGAGACGCTTTGAGACAAGTGTTACAAAAATCAGAGAATGTCAAAAATTAGAGTGAAATTGCTTCAAACAAGCGAATTATCGCGAAACAACACCTTCTCGAATCCGACAAAAACCATGCCCTGCCGACCCTATTTAGCCTCAGAGACGGTTTGAAACAATTGTTACAAAAATCAGAGAATGTGAAAAATTAGAGTGAAATTGCTTCAAACAAGCGAAATATCGCGAAACAACACCTTCTCGAATCCGACAAAAACTATGCCCTGCCGACCCTATTTAGCCTCAGAGACGGTTTGAAACAATTGTTACAAAAATCAGAGAATGTGAAAAATTAGAGTGAAATTGCTTCAA
Source organism: Tenodera sinensis (assembly GCA_030765045.1). Classification (NCBI taxonomy): domain Eukaryota; kingdom Metazoa; phylum Arthropoda; class Insecta; order Mantodea; family Mantidae; genus Tenodera; species Tenodera sinensis. The sequence goes on along the minus strand of CM060964.1, from coordinate 215,545,873 downwards.
ACAAGCGAATTATCGCGAAACAACACCTGCTTGAATCCAACAAAAACTGTGCCCTGCCGTCTCTACTGAGCCTCAGAGACGCATTCAGACAAGTGTTACAAAAAACAGAGAATGTCAAAAATTATTGTGAAATTGCTTCAAACTTGCGAATTATCGCGAAACAACAACTTCTCGAATCCGACAAAAACTATGCCCTGCCGACTCTATTTAGCCTCAGAGACGGTTTGAAACAATTGTTACAAAAATCAGAGAATGTGAAAAATTAGAGTGAAATTGCTTCAAACAAGCGAATTATCGCGAAACAACACCTCGAATCCGACAAAAACTATGCCCTGCCGACTCTATTTCGCCTCAGTGACGGTTTCAAACAATTGTTACAAAAATCAGAGAATGTGAAAAATTAGAGTGAAATTGCTTCACACAAGCGAATTATCGCGAAACCACACCTGCTCGAATCCAACAAAAACTGCGCCCTGCCGTCTCTACCGAGCCTCAGAGACGCTTTGAGACAAGTGTTACAAAAAACAGAGAATGTCAAAAATTATTGTGAAATTGCTTCAAACAAGCGAATTATCGCGAAACAACACCTTCTCGAATCAGACAAAAACTATGCCCTGCCGACCCTATTTAGCCTCAGAGACGGTTTGAAACAATTGTTACAAAAATCAGAGAATGTGAAAAATTAGAGTGAAATTGCTTCACACAAGCGAATTATCGCGAAACCACACCTGCTCGAATCCAACAAAAACTGCGCCCTGCCGTCTCTACCGAGCCTCAGAGACGCTTTGAGACAAGTGTTACAAAAAACAGAGAATGTCAAAAATTATTGTGAAATTGCTTCAAACAAGCGAATTATCGCGAAACAACACCTTCTCGAATCAGACAAAAACTGTGCCCTGCCGACTCCATTTAGCCTCAGAGACGGTTTGAAACAATTGTTACAAAAATCCGAGAATGTGAAAAATTAGAGTGATATTGCTTCAAATAAGCGAATTAGCGCGAAAGAACACCTGCTCTAATCCAACAAAAACTGTGCCCTGCCGCATTTATTTAGCCTCAGAGACGGTTTGAAACAATTATTACAGAAATCAGACAATGTCAAAAATTAGAGTGAAATTGCTTCAAACAAGCGAATTATCGCGAAACAACACCTGCTCGAATCCGACAGAAACTGGGCCCTGCCGCATTTATTTAGCCTCAGAGACGGTTTGAAACAATTGTTACAGATATCAGACAATGTCAGAAATTAGAGTGAAATTGCTTCAAACAAGCGAATTATCGCGAAACAACACCTGCTCGAATCCAAAAAAAACTGCGCCCTGCCGTCTCTACTGAGCCTCAGAGACGCTTTGAGACAAGTGTTACAAAAATCAGAGAAAGTCAAAAATTAGAGTGAAATTGCTTCAAACAAATTATCGCGAAACAACACCTGCTGGTATCCAACAAAAACTGTGCCCTGCTGTCTCTACTGATCCTCAGAGACGCTTTGAGACAAGTGTTACAAAAATCAAAGAATGTCGTAAATTAGAGTGAAATTGCTTCAAACAAGCGAATTATCGCGAAACAACACCTGCTCGAATCCAACAAAAACTGTGCCCTGCCGTCTCTACTGAGCCTCAGAGACGCTTTGAGACAAGTGTTACAAAAATCAGAGAATGTCAAAAATTAGAGTGAAATTGCTTCAAACAAGCGAATTATCGCGAAACAACACCTTCTCGAATCCGACAAAAACCATGCCCTGCCGACCCTATTTAGCCTCAGAGACGGTTTGAAACAATTGTTACAAAAATCAGAGAATGTGAAAAATTAGAGTGAAATTGCTTCAAACAAGCGAAATATCGCGAAACAACACCTTCTCGAATCCGACAAAAACTATGCCCTGCCGACCCTATTTAGCCTCAGAGACGGTTTGAAACAATTGTTACAAAAATCAGAGAATGTGAAAAATTAGAGTGAAATTGCTTCAAACAAGCGAATTATCGCGAAACAACACCTGCTTGAATCCAACAAAAACTGTGCCCTGCCGTCTCTACTGAGCCTCAGAGACGCATTCAGACAAGTGTTACAAAAAACAGAGAATGTCAAAAATTATTGTGAAATTGCTTCAAACTTGCGAATTATCGCGAAACAACAACTTCTCGAATCCGACAAAAACTATGCCCTGCCGACTCTATTTAGCCTCAGAGACGGTTTGAAACAATTGTTACAAAAATCAGAGAATGTGAAAAATTAGAGTGAAATTGCTTCAAACAAGCGAATTATCGCGAAACAACACCTCGAATCCGACAAAAACTATGCCCTGCCGACTCTATTTCGCCTCAGTGACGGTTTCAAACAATTGTTACAAAAATCAGAGAATGTGAAAAATTAGAGTGAAATTGCTTCACACAAGCGAATTATCGCGAAACCACACCTGCTCGAATCCAACAAAAACTGCGCCCTGCCGTCTCTACCGAGCCTCAGAGACGCTTTGAGACAAGTGTTACAAAAAACAGAGAATGTCAAAAATTATTGTGAAATTGCTTCAAACAAGCGAATTATCGCGAAACAACACCTTCTCGAATCAGACAAAAACTATGCCCTGCCGACCCTATTTAGCCTCAGCGACGGTTTGAAACAATTGTTACAAAAATCAGAGAATGTGAAAAATTAGAGTGAAATTGCTTCAAACAAGCGAATTATCGCGAAACAACACCTGCTCGAATCAAACAAAAACTGTGCCCTGCCGTCTCTACTGAGTCTCAGAGACGCATTTAAACAAGTGTTACAAAAATTAGATAATGTCGTAAATTAGATTGAAATTGCTTCAAACAAGCGAATTTTCGCGAAACAACACCTTCTCGAATCCGACTAAAACTATATCCTGCCGACTCGATTTAGCCTCAGAGACGGTTTGAAACAATTGTTACAAAAATCAGAGAATGTCGTAAATTAGAGTGAAATTGCTTCAAACAAGCGAATTTTCGCGAAACAACACCTTCTCGAATCCGACTAAAACTATATCCTGCCGACTCGATTTAGCCTCAGAGACGGTGTGAAACAATTGTTACAAAAATCAGAGAATGTGAAAAATTAGAGTGAAATTGCTTCAAACAAGCGAATTATCGCGAAACAACACCTGCTCGAATCCAACAAAAACTGCCCTGCCGTCTCTACTGAGCCTCAGAGACGCTTTGAGACAAGTGTTACAAAAATCAGAGAATGTCATAAATTAGGGTGAAATTGCTTCAAACAAGCGAATTATCGCGAAACAACACCTGCTCGAATCCGACAAAAACTGTGCCCTGCCGTCTCTACTGAGCCTCAGAGACGCTTTGAGACAAGTGTTACAAAAATCAGAGAATGTCATAAATTAGAGTGAAATTGCTTCAAACAAGCGAATTATCGCGAAACAACACCTGCTCGAATCAAACAAAAACTGTGCCCTGCCGTCTCTACTGAGTCTCAGAGACGCATTTAAACAAGTGTTACAAAAATTAGATAATGTCGTAAATTAGATTGAAATTGCTTCAAACAAGCGAATTTTCGCGAAACAACACCTTCTCGAATCCGACTAAAACTATATCCTGCCGACTCGATTTAGCCTCAGAGACGGTGTGAAACAATTGTTACAAAAATCAGAGAATGTGAAAAATTAGAGTGAAATTGCTTCAAACAAGCGAATTATCGCGAAACAACACCTGCTCGAATCCAACGAAAACTGTGCCCTGCTGTCTCTACTGAGCCTCAGAGACGCTTTGAGACAAGTGTTACAAAAATCAAAGAATGTTGTAAATTAGAGTGAAATTGCTTCAAACAAGCGAATTATCGCGAAACAACACCTGCTCGAATCCGACAGAATCTGTGCCCTAACGCATTTACTGAGCCTCAGAGACGCTTTGAGACAAGTGTTACAAAAATCAAAGAATGTCGTAAATTAGAGTGAAATTGCTTCAAACAAGCGAATTATCGCGAAACAACACCTGCTCGAATCCAACAAAAACTGCCCTGCCGTCTCTACTGAGCCTCAGAGACGCTTTGAGACAAGTGTTACAAAAATCAGAGAATGTCATAAATTAGGGTGAAATTGCTTCAAACAAGCGAATTATCGCGAAACAACACCTGCTCGAATCCGACAAAAACTGTGCCCTGCCGTCTCTAGTGAGCCTCAGAGACGCTTTGAGACAAGTGTTACAAAAATCAGAGAATGTCATAAATTAGGGTGAAATTGCTTCAAACAAGCGAATTATCGCGAAACAACACCTGCTCGAATCCGACAAAAACTGTGCCCTGCCGCATTTATTTAGCCTCAGAGACGCATTGAGACAAGTGTTACAATAATCAAAGAATGTCGTAAATTAGAGTGAAATTACTTCAAACAAGCGAATTATCGCGAAACAACACCTTCTCGAATCCGACAAAAACTATATCCTGCCGACTCTATTTAGCCTCAGAGACGCTTTGAGACAAGTGTTACAAAAATCAGAGAATGTCATAAATTAGAGTGAAATTGCTTCAAACAAGCGAATTATCGCGAAACAACACCTGCTCGAATCCGACAAAAACTGTGCCCTGCCGCATTTATTTAGTCTCAGAGACGGTTTGAAACAATTGTTACAGAAATCAGACAATGTCAAAAATTAGAGTGAAATTGCTTCAAACAAGCGAATTATTGCGAAACAACACCTGCTCGAATCCAACAAAAACTGCGCCCTGCTGTCTCTACTGACCCTCAGAGACGCTTTGAGACAAGTGTTACAAAAATCAAAGAATGTCGTAAATTAGAGTGAAATTGCTTGAAACAAGCGAATTATCGCGAAACAACACCTGCTCGAATCCAACAAAAACTGTGCCCGGCGGTCTCTACTGAGCCTCAGAGACGCTTTGAGACAAGTGTTACAAAAATCAAAGAATGTTGTAAATTAGAGTGAAATTGCTTCAAACAAGCGAATTATCGCGAAACAACACCTGCTCGAATCCAACAAAAACTGTGCCCTGCCGTCTCTACTGAACCTCAGAGACGCTTTGAGACAAGTGTTACAAAAATCAGAGAATGTGAAAAATTAGAGTGAAATTGCTTCAAACAAGCGAATTATCGCGAAACAACACCTGCTCGAATCAAACAAAAACTGTGCCCTGCCGTCTCTACTGAGTCTCAGAGACGCTTTTAAACAAGTGTTACAAAAATCAGATAATGTCGTAAATTAGATTGAAATTGCTTCAAACAAGCGAATTTTCGCGAAACAACACCTTCTCGAATCCGACAAAAACTATATCCTGCCGACTCGATTTAGCCTCAGAGACGGTTTTAAACAATTGTTACAAAAATCAGAGAATGTGAAAAATTAGAGTGAAATTGCTTCAAACAAGCGAATTATCGCGAAACAACACCTGCTCGAATCCAACGAAAACTGTGCCCTGCTGTCTCTACTGAGCCTCAGAGACGCTTTGAGACAAGTGTTACAAAAATCAAAGAATGTTGTAAATTAGAGTAAAATTGCTTCAAACAAGCGAATTATCGCGAAACAACACCTGCTCGAATCCAACAAAAACTGTGCCCTGCCGTCTCTACTGAACCTCAGAGACGCTTTGAGACAAGTGTTACAAAAATCAGAGAATGTGAGAAATTAGATTGAAATTGCTTCAAACAAGCGAATTATCGCGAAACAACACCTGCTCGAATCCGACAGAATCTGTGCCCTAACGCATTTACTGAGCCTCAGAGACGCTTTGAGACAAGTGTTACAAAAATCAAAGAATGTCGTAAATTAGAGTGAAATTGCTTCAAACAAGCGAATTATCGCGAAACAACACCTGCTCGAATCCAACAAAAACCGCCCTGCCGTCTCTACTGAGCCTCAGAGACGCTTTGAGACAAGTGTTACAAAAATCAGAGAATGTCATAAATTAGGGTGAAATTGCTTCACACAAGCGAATTATCGCGAAACCACACCTTCTCGAATCCGACAAAAACTATGCCCTGCCGACCCTATTTAGCCTCAGAGACGGTTTGAAACAATTGTTACAAAAATCAGAGAATGTGAAAAATTAGAGTGAAATTGCTTCAAACAAGCGAAATATCGCGAAACAACACCTGCTCGAATCCAACAAAAACTGCGCTCTGCTGTCTCTACTGACCCTCAGAGACGCTTTGAGACAAGTGTTACAAAAATCAAAGAATGTCGTAAATTAGAGTGAAATTGCTTGAAACAAGCGAATTATCGCGAAACAACACCTGCTCGAATCCAACAAAAACTGTGCCCTGCCGTCTCTACTGAACCTCAGAGACGCTTTGAGACAAGTGTTACAAAAATCAGAGAATGTGAGATATTAGATTGAAATTGCTTCAAACAAGCGAATTTTCGCGAAACAACACCTTCTCGAATCCGACAAAAACTATATCCTGCCGACTCGATTTAGCCTCAGAGACGGTTTGAAACAATTGTTACAAAAATCAGAGAATGTGAAAAATTAGAGTGAAATTGCTTCAAACAAGCGAATTATCGCGAAACAACACCTGCTCGAATCCAACGAAAACTGTGCCCTGCTGTCTCTACTGAGCCTCAGAGACGCTTTGAGACAAGTGTTACAAAAATCAAAGAATGTTGTAAATTAGAGTGAAATTGCTTCAAACAAGCGAATTATCGCGAAACAACACCTGCTCGAATCCAACAAAAACTGCCCTGCCGTCTCTACTGAGCCTCAGAGACGCTTTGAGACAAGTGTTACAAAAATCAGAGAATGTCATAAATTAGGGTGAAATTGCTTCACACAAGCGAATTATCGCGAAACCACACCTTCTCGAATCCGACAAAAACTATGCCCTGCCGACACTATTTAGCCTCAGAGACGGTTTGAAACAATTGTTACAAAAATCAGAGAATGTGAAAAATTAGAGTGAAATTGCTTCAAACAAGCGAAATATCGCGAAACAACACCTGCTCGAATCCAACAAAAACTGCGCTCTGCTGTCTCTACTGACCCTCAGAGACGCTTTGAGACAAGTGTTACAAAAATCAAAGAATGTCGTAAATTAGAGTGAAATTGCTTGAAACAAGCGAATTATCGCGAAACAACACCTGCTCGAATCCAACAAAAACTGTGCCCTGCCGTCTCTACTGAACCTCAGAGACGCTTTGAGACAAGTGTTACAAAAATCGGAGAATGTGAGATATTAGATTGAAATTGCTTCAAACAAGCGAATTATCGCGAAACAACACCTGCTCGAATCCGACAGAATCTGTGCCCTAACGCATTTACTGAGCCTCAGAGACGCTTTGAGACAAGTGTTACAAAAATCAAAGAATGTCGTAAATTAGAGTGAAATTGCTTCAAACAAGCGAATTATCGCGAAACAACACCTGCTCGAATCCAACAAAAACTGTGCCCTGCCGTCTCTACTGAGCCTCAGAGACGCTTTTAAACAAGTGTTACAAAAATCAGATGAAATTGCTTCAAACAAGCGAATTATCGCGAACCAACACCTTCTCGAATCCGACAAAAACTATATCCTGCCGACTCTATTTAGCCTCAGAGACGGTTTGAAACAATTGTTACAAAAATCAGAGAATGTGAAAAATTAGAGTGAAATTGCTTCAAACAAGCGAATTATCGCGAAACAACACCTGCTCGAATCCGACATAAACTGTGCCCTGCCGACTCCATTTAGCCTCAGAGACGGTTTGAAACAATTGTTACAAAAATCCGAGAATGTGAAAAATTAGAGTGATATTGCTTCAAATAAGCGAATTAGCGCGAAACAACACCTGCTCGAATCCAACAAAAACTGTGCCCTGCCGCATTTATTTAGCCTCAGAGACGGTTTGAAACAATTATTACAGAAATCAGACAATGTCAAAAATTAGAGTGAAATTGCTTCAAACAAGCGAATTATCGCGAAACAACACCTGCTCGAATCCGACAGAAACTGGGCCCTGCCGCATTTATTTAGCCTCAGAGACGGTTTGAAACAATTGTTACAGATATCAGACAATGTCAGAAATTAGAGTGAAATTGCTTCAAACAAGCGAATTATCGCGAAACAACACCTGCTCGAATCCAAAAAAAACTGCGCCCTGCCGTCTCTACTGAGCCTCAGAGACGCTTTGAGACAAGTGTTACAAAAATCAGAGAAAGTCAAAAATTAGAGTGAAATTGCTTCAAACAAATTATCGCGAAACAACACCTGCTGGAATCCAACAAAAACTGTGCCCTGCTGTCTCTACTGATCCTCAGAGACGCTTTGAGACAAGTGTTACAAAAATCAAAGAATGTCGTAAATTAGAGTGAAATTGCTTCAAACAAGCGAATTATCGCGAAACAACACCTGCTCGAATCCAACAAAAACTGTGCCCTGCCGTCTCTACTGAGCCTCAGAGACGCTTTGAGACAAGTGTTACAAAAATCAGAGAATGTGAAAAATTAGAGTGAAATTGCTTCAAACAAGCGAATTATCGCGAAACAACACCTGCTCGAATCCAACGAAAACTGTGCCCTGCTGTCTCTACTGAGCCTCAGAGACGCTTTGAGACAAGTGTTACAAAAATCAAAGAATGTTGTAAATTAGAGTGAAATTGCTTCAAACAAGCGAATTATCGCGAAACAACACCTGCTCGAATCCGACAGAATCTGTGCCCTAACGCATTTACTGAGCCTCAGAGACGCTTTGAGACAAGTGTTACAAAAATCAAAGAATGTCGTAAATTAGAGTGAAATTGCTTCAAACAAGCGAATTATCGCGAAACAACACCTGCTCGAATCCAACAAAAACTGCCCTGCCGTCTCTACTGAGCCTCAGAGACGCTTTGAGACAAGTGTTACAAAAATCAGAGGTCATAAATTAGGGTGAAATTGCTTCAAACAAGCGAATTATCGCGAAACAACACCTGCTCGAATCCGACAAAAACTGTGCCCTGCCGTCTCTACTGAGCCTCAGAGACGCTTTGAGACAAGTGTTACAAAAATCAGAGAATGTCATAAATTAGGGTGAAATTGCTTCAAACAAGCGAATTATCGCGAAATCACACCTGCTCGAACCCGACAAAAACTGTGCCCTGCCGCATTTATTTAGCCTCAGAGACGCATTGAGACAAGTGTTACAATAATCAAAGAATGTCGTAAATTAGAGTGAAATTGCTTCAAACAAGCGAATTATCGCGAAACAACACCTTCTCGAATCCGACAAAAACTATATCCTGCCGACTCTATTTAGCCTCAGAGACGCTTTGAGACAAGTGTTACAAAAATCAGAGAATGTCATAAATTAGAGTGAAATTGCTTCAAACAAGCGAATTATCGCGAAACAACACCTGCTCGAATCCGACAAAAACTGTGCCCTGCCGCATTTACTTAGCCTCAGAGACGCATTGAGACAAGTGTTACAATAATCAAAGAATGTCGTAAATTAGAGTGAAATTGCTTCAAACAAGCGAATTATCGCGAAACAACACCTCGAATCCGACAAAAACTATATCCTGCCGACTCTATTTAGCCTCAGAGACGCTTTGAGACAAGTGTTACAAAAATCAAAGAATGTCGTAAATTAGAGTGAAATTGCTTGAAACAAGCGAATTATCGCGAAACAACACCTGCTCGAATCCGACAGAAACTGGGCCCTGCCGCATTTATTTAGCCTCAGAGACGGTTTGAAACAATTGTTACAGATATCAGACAATGTCAGAAATTAGAGTGAAATTGCTTCAAACAAGCGAATTATCGCGAAACAACACCTGCTCGAATCCAAAAAAAACTGCGCCCTGCCGTCTCTACTGAGCCTCAGAGACGCTTTGAGACAAGTGTTACAAAAATCAGAGAAAGTCAAAAATTAGAGTGAAATTGCTTCAAACAAATTATTGCGAAACAACACCTGCTGGAATCCAACAAAAACTGTGCCCTGCTGTCTCTACTGATCCTCAGAGACGCTTTGAGACAAGTGTTACAAAAATCAAAGAATGTCGTAAATTAGAGTGAAATTGCTTCAAACAAGCGAATTATCGCGAAACAACACCTGCTCGAATCCAACAAAAACTGTGCCCTGCCGTCTCTACTGAGCCTCAGAGACGCTTTGAGACAAGTGTTACAAAAGTCAGAGAATGTCAAAAATTAGAGTGAAATTGCTTCAAACAAGCGAATTATCGCGAAACAACACCTTCTCGAATCCGACAAAAACTATGCCCTGCCGACCCTATTTAGCCTCAGAGACGGTTTGAAACAATTGTTACAAAAATCAGAGAATGTGAAAAATTAGAGTGAAATTGCTTCAAACAAGCGAATTATCCCGAAACAACACCTGCTTGAATCCAACAAAAACTGTGCCCTGCCGTCTCTACTGAGCCTCAGAGACGCATTCAGACAAGTGTTACAAAAAGCAGAGAATGTCAAAAATTATTGTGAAATTGCTTCAAACTTGCGAATTATCGCGAAACAACAACTTCTCGAATCCGACAAAAACTATGCCCTGCCGACTCTATTTAGCCTCAGAGACGGTTTGAAACAATTGTTACAAAAATCAGAGAATGTGAAAAATTAGAGTGAAATTGCTTCAAACAAGCGAATTATCGCGAAACAACACCTTCTCGAATCCGACAAAAACTATGCCCTGCCGACTCTATTTTGCCTCAGTGACGGTTTCAAACAATTGTTACAAAAATCAGAGAATGTGAAAAATTAGAGTGAAATTGCTTCACACAAGCGAATTATCGCGAAACCACACCTGCTCGAATCCAACAAAAACTGCGCCCTGCCGTCTATACCGAGCCTCAGAGACGCTTTGAGACAAGTGTTACAAAAAACAGAGAATGTCAAAAATTATTGTGAAATTGCTTCAAACAAGCGAATTATCGCGAAACAACACCTTCTCGAATCCGACAAAAACTATGCCCTGCCGACCCTATTTAACCTCAGAGACGGTTTGAAACAATTGTTACAAAAATCAGAGAATGTGAAAAATTAGAGTGAAATTGCTTCAAACAAGCGAATTATCGCGAAACAACACCTGCTCGAATCAAACAAAAACTGTGCCCTGCCGTCTCTACTGAGTCTCAGAGACGCATTTAAACAAGTGTTACAAAAATTAGATGTCGTAAATTAGATTGAAATTGCTTCAAACAAGCGAATTTTCGCGAAACAACACCTTCTCGAATCCGACTAAAACTATATCCTGCCGACTCGATTTAGCCTCAGAGACGGTTTGAAACAATTGTTACAAAAATCAGAGAATGTGAAAAATTAGAGTGAAATTGCTTCAAACAAGCGAATTATCGCGAAACAACACCTGCTCGAATCCAACGAAAACTGTGCCCTGCTGTCTCTACTGAGCCTCAGAGACGCTTTGAGACAAGTGTTACAAAAATCAAAGAATGTTGTAAATTAGAGTGAAATTGCTTCAAACAAGCGAATTATCGCGAAACAACACCTGCTCGAATCCGACAGAATCTGAGCCCTAACGCATTTACTGAGCCTCAGAGACGCTTTGAGACAAGTGTTACAAAAATCAAAGAATGTCGTAAATTAGAGTGAAATTGCTTCAAACAAGCGAATTATCGCGAAACAACACCTGCTCGAATCCAACAAAAACTGCCCTGCCGTCTCTACTGAGCCTCAGAGACGCTTTGAGACAAGTGTTACAAAAATCAGAGAATGTCATAAATTAGGGTGAAATTGCTTCAAACAAGCGAATTATCGCGAAACAACACCTGCTCGAATCCGACAAAAACTGTGCCCTGCCGTCTCTACTGAGCCTCAGAGACGCTTTGAGACAAGTGTTACAAAAATCAGAGAATGTCATAAATTAGGGTGAAATTGCTTCAAACAAGCGAATTATCGCGAAACAACACCTGCTCGAATCCGACAAAAACTGTGCCCTGCCGCATTTATTTAGCCTCAGAGACGCATTGAGACAAGTGTTACAATAATCAAAGAATGTCGTAAATTAGAGTGAAATTACTTCAAACAAGCGAATTATCGCGAAACAACACCTTCTCGAATCCGACAAAAACTATATCCTGCCGACTCTATTTAGCCTCAGAGACGCTTTGAGACAAGTGTTACAAAAATCAGAGAATGTCATAAATTAGAGTGAAATTGCTTCAAACAAGCGAATTATCGCGAAACAACACCTGCTCGAATCCGACAAAAACTGTGCCCTGCCGCATTTATTTAGTCTCAGAGACGGTTTGAAACAATTGTTACAGAAATCAGACAATGTCGTAAATTAGAGTGAAATTGCTTCAAACAAGCGAATTATTGCGAAACAACACCTGCTCGAATCCAACAAAAACTGCGCCCTGCTGTCTCTACTGACCCTCAGAGACGCTTTGAGACAAGTGTTACAAAAATCAAAGAATGTCGTAAATTAGAGTGAAATTGCTTGAAACAAGCGAATTGTCGCGAAACAACACCTGCTCGAATCCAACAAAAACTGTGCCCGGCGGTCTCTACTGAGCCTCAGAGACGCTTTGAGACAAGTGTTACAAAAATCAAAGAATGTTGTAAATTAGAGTGAAATTGCTTCAAACAAGCGAATTATCGCGAAACAACACCTGCTCGAATCCAACAAAAACTGTGCCCTGCCGTCTCTACTGAACCTCAGAGACGCTTTGAGACAAGTGTTACAAAAATCAGAGAATGTGAAAAATTAGAGTGAAATTGCTTCAAACAAGCGAATTATCGCGAAACAACACCTGCTCGAATCAAACAAAAACTGTGCCCTGCCGTCTCTACTGAGTCTCAGAGACGCTTTTAAACAAGTGTTACAAAAATCAGAGAATGTGAAAAATTAGAGTGAAATTGCTTCAAACAAGCGAATTATCGCGAAACAACACCTGCTCGAATCCAACGAAAACTGTGCCCTGCTGTCTCTACTGAGCCTCAGAGACGCTTTGAGACAAGTGTTACAAAAATCAAAGAATGTTGTAAATTAAAGTGAAATTGCTTCAAACAAGCGAATTATCGCGAGACAACACCTGCTCGAATCCAACAAAAACTGTGCCCTGCCGTCTCTACTGAACCTCAGAGACGCTTTGAGACAAGTGTTACAAAAATCAGAGAATGTGAGAAATTAGATTGAAATTGCTTCAAACAAGCGAATTATCGCGAAACAACACCTGCTCGAATCCGACAGAATCTGTGCCCTAACGCATTTACTGAGCCTCAGAGACGCTTTGAGACAAGTGTTACAAAAATCAAAGAATGTCGTAAATTAGAGTGAAATTGCTTCAAACAAGCGAATTATCGCGAAACAACACCTGCTCGAATCCAACAAAAACTGCCCTGCCGTCTCTACTGAGCCTCAGAGACGCTTTGAGACAAGTGTTACAAAAATCAGAGAATGTCATAAATTAGGGTGAAATTGCTTCACACAAGCGAATTATCGCGAAACCACACCTTCTCGAATGCGACAAAAACTATGCCCTGCCGACCCTATTTAGCCTCAGAGACGGTTTGAAACAATTGTTACAAAAATCAGAGAATGTGAAAAATTAGAGTGAAATTGCTTCAAACAAGCGAAATATCGCGAAACAACACCTGCTCGAATCCAACAAAAACTGCGCTCTGCTGTCTCTACTGACCCTCAGAGACGCTTTGAGACAAGTGTTACAAAAATCAAAGAATGTCGTAAATTAGAGTGAAATTGCTTGAAACAAGCGAATTATCGCGAAACAACACCTGCTCGAATCCAACAAAAACTGTGCCCTGCCGTCTCTACTGAACCTCAGAGACGCTTTGAGACAAGTGTTACAAAAATCAGAGAATGTGAGATATTAGATTGAAATTGCTTCAAACAAGCGAATTATCGCGAAACAACACCTGCTCGAATCCGACAGAATCTGTGCCCTAACGCATTTACTGAGCCTCAGAGACGCTTTGAGACAAGTGTTACAAAAATCAAAGAATGTCGTAAATTAGAGTGAAATTGCTTCTAACAAGCGAATTATCGCGAAACAACACCTGCTCGAATCCAACAAAAACTGTGCCCTGCCGTCTCTACTGAGCCTCAGAGACGCTTTTAAACAAGTGTTACAAAAATCAGATGAAATTGCTTCAAACAAGCGAATTATCGCGAACCAACACCTTCTCGAATCCGACAAAAACTATATCCTGCCGACTCTATTTAGCCTCAGAGACGGTTTGAAACAATTGTTACAAAAATCAGAGAATGTGAAAAATTAGAGTGAAATTGCTTCAAACAAGCGAATTATCGCGAAACAACACCTTCTCGAATCCGACAAAAACTATGCCCTGCCGACTCTATTTTGCCTCAGTGACGGTTTCAAACAATTGTTACAAAAATCAGAGAATGTGAAAAATTAGAGTGAAATTGCTTCACACAAGCGAATTATCGCGAAACCACACCTGCTCGAATCCAACAAAAACTGTGCCCTGCCGTCTCTACTGAGCCTCAGAGACGCATTCAGACAAGTGTTACAAAAAGCAGAGAATGTCAAAAATTATTGTGAAATTGCTTCAAACTTGCGAATTATCGCGAAACAACAACTTCTCGAATCCGACAAAAACTATGCCCTGCCGACTCTATTTAGCCTCAGAGACGGTTTGAAACAATTGTTACAAAAATCAGAGAATGTGAAAAATTAGAGTGAAATTGCTTCAAACAAGCGAATTATCGCGAAACAACACCTTCTCGAATCCAACAAAAACTGCGCCCTGCCGTCTCTACCGAGCCTCAGAGACGCTTTGAGACAAGTGTTACAAAAAACAGAGAATGTCAAAAATTATTGTGAAATTGCTTCAAACAAGCGAATTATCGCGAAACAACACCTTCTCGAATCCGACAAAAACTATGCCCTGCCGACCCTATTTAACCTCAGAGACGGTTTGAAACAATTGTTACAAAAATCAGAGAATGTGAAAAATTAGAGTGAAATTGCTTCAAACAAGCGAATTATCGCGAAACAACACCTGCTCGAATCAAACAAAAACTGTGCCCTGCCGTCTCTAGTGAGTCTCAGAGACGCATTTAAACAAGTGTTACAAAAATTAGATGTCGTAAATTAGATTGAAATTGCTTCAAACAAGCGAATTTTCGCGAAACAACACCTTCTCGAATCCGACTAAAACTATATCCTGCCGACTCGATTTAGCCTCAGAGACGGTTTGAAACAATTGTTACAAAAATCAGAGAATGTGAAAAATTAGAGTGAAATTGCTTCAAACAAGCGAATTATCGCGAAACAACACCTGCTCGAATCCAACGAAAACTGTGCCCTGCTGTCTCTACTGAGCCTCAGAGACGCTTTGAGACAAGTGTTACAAAAATCAAAGAATGTTGTAAATTAGAGTGAAATTGCTTCAAACAAGCGAATTATCGCGAAACAACACCTGCTCGAATCCGACAGAATCTGAGCCCTAACGCATTTACTGAGCCTCAGCGACGCTTTGAGACAAGTGTTACAAAAATCAAAGAATGTCGTAAATTAGAGTGAAATTGCTTCAAACAAGCGAATTATCGCGAAACAACACCTGCTCGAATCCAACAAAAACTGCCCTGCCGTCTCTACTGAGCCTCAGAGACGCTTTGAGACAAGTGTTACAAAAATCAGAGAATGTCATAAATTAGGGTGAAATTGCTTCAAACAAGCGAATTATCGCGAAACAACACCTGCTCGAATCCGACAAAAACTGTGCCCTGCCGTCTCTACTGAGCCTCAGAGACGCTTTGAGACAAGTGTTACAAAAATCAGAGAATGTCATAAATTAGGGTGAAATTGCTTCAAACAAGCGAATTATCGCGAAACAACACCTGCTCGAATCCGACAAAAACTGTGCCCTGCCGCATTTATTTAGCCTCAGAGACGCATTGAGACAAGTGTTACAATAATCAAAGAATGTCGTAAATTAGAGTGAAATTACTTCAAACAAGCGAATTATCGCGAAACAACACCTTCTCGAATCCGACAAAAACTATATCCTGCCGACTCTATTTAGCCTCAGAGACGCTTTGAGACAAGTGTTACAAAAATCAGAGAATGTCATAAATTAGGGTGAAATTGCTTCAAACAAGCGAATTATCGCGAAACAACACCTGCTCGAATCCGACAAAAACTGTGCCCTGCCGTCTCTACTGAGCCTCAGAGACGCTTTGAGACAAGTGTTACAAAAATCAGAGAATGTCATAAATTAGGGTGAAATTGCTTCAAACAAGCGAATTATCGCGAAACAACACCTGCTCGAATCCGACAAAAACTGTGCCCTGCCGCATTTATTTAGCCTCAGAGACGCATTGAGACAAGTGTTACAATAATCAAAGAATGTCGTAAATTAGAGTGAAATTACTTCAAACAAGCGAATTATCGCGAAACAACACCTTCTCGAATCCGACAAAAACTATATCCTGCCGACTCTATTTAGCCTCAGAGACGCTTTGAGACAAGTGTTACAAAAATCAGAGAATGTCATAAATTAGAGTGAAATTGCTTCAAACAAGCGAATTATTGCGAAACAACACCTGCTCGAATCCAACAAAAACTGCGCCCTGCTGTCTCTACTGACCCTCAGAGACGCTTTGAGACAAGTGTTACAAAAATCAAAGAATGTCGTAAATTAGAGTGAAATTGCTTGAAACAAGCGAATTGTCGCGAAACAACACCTGCTCGAATCCAACAAAAACTGTGCCCGGCGGTCTCTACTGAGCCTCAGAGACGCTTTGAGACAAGTGTTACAAAAATCAAAGAATGTTGTAAATTAGAGTGAAATTGCTTCAAACAAGCGAATTATCGCGAAACAACACCTGATCGAATCCAACAAAAACTGTGCCCTGCCGTCTCTACTGAACCTCAGAGACGCTTTGAGACAAGTGTTACAAAAATCAGAGAATGTGAAAAATTAGAGTGAAATTGCTTCAAACAAGCGAATTATCGCGAAACAACACCTGCTCGAATCAAACAAAAACTGTGCCCTGCCGTCTCTACTGAGTCTCAGAGACGCTTTTAAACAAGTGTTACAAAAATCAGAGAATGTGAAAAATTAGAGTGAAATTGCTTCAAACAAGCGAATTATCGCGAAACAACACCTGCTCGAATCCAACGAAAACTGTGCCCTGCTGTCTCTACTGAGCCTCTGAGACGCTTTGAGACAAGTGTTACAAAAATCAAAGAATGTTGTAAATTAAAGTGAAATTGCTTCAAACAAGCGAATTATCGCGAGACACCTGCTCGAATCCAACAAAAACTGTGCCCTGCCGTCTCTACTGAACCTCAGAGACGCTTTGAGACAAGTGTTACAAAAATCAGAGAATGTGAGAAATTAGATTGAAATTGCTTCAAACAAGCGAATTATCGCGAAACAACACCTGCTCGAATCCGACAGAATCTGTGCCCTAACGCATTTACTGAGCCTCAGAGACGCTTTGAGACAAGTGTTACAAAAATCAAAGAATGTCGTAAATTAGAGTGAAATTGCTTCAAACAAGCGAATTATCGCGAAACAACACCTGCTCGAATCCAACAAAAACTGCCCTGCCGTCTCTACTGAGCCTCAGAGACGCTTTGAGACAAGTGTTACAAAAATCAGAGAATGTCATAAATTAGGGTGAAATTGCTTCACACAAGCGAATTATCGCGAAACCACACCTTCTCGAATGCGACAAAAACTATGCCCTGCCGACCCTATTTAGCCTCAGAGACGGTTTGAAACAATTGTTACAAAAATCAGAGAATGTGAAAAATTAGAGTGAAATTGCTTCAAACAAGCGAAATATCGCGAAACAACACCTGCTCGAATCCAACAAAAACTGCGCTCTGCTGTCTCTACTGACCCTCAGAGACGCTTTGAGACAAGTGTTACAAAAATCAAAGAATGTCGTAAATTAGAGTGAAATTGCTTGAAACAAGCGAATTATCGCGAAACAACACCTGCTCGAATCCAACAAAAACTGTGCCCTGCCGTCTCTACTGAACCTCAGAGACGCTTTGAGACAAGTGTTACAAAAATCAGAGAATGTGAGATATTAGATTGAAATTGCTTCAAACAAGCGAATTATCGCGAAACAACACCTGCTCGAATCCGACAGAATCTGTGCCCTAACGCATTTACTGAGCCTCAGAGACGCTTTGAGACAAGTGTTACAAAAATCAAAGAATGTCGTAAATTAGAGTGAAATTGCTTCTAACAAGCGAATTATCGCGAAACAACACCTGCTCGAATCCAACAAAAACTGTGCCCTGCCGTCTCTACTGAGCCTCAGAGACGCTTTTAAACAAGTGTTACAAAAATCAGATGAAATTGCTTCAAACAAGCGAATTATCGCGAACCAACACCTTCTCGAATCCGACAAAAACTATATCCTGCCGACTCTATTTAGCCTCAGAGACGGTTTGAAACAATTGTTACAAAAATCAGAGAATGTGAAAAATTAGAGTGAAATTGCTTCAAACAAGCGAATTATCGCGAAACAACACCTGCTCGAATCCGACATAAACTGTGCCCTGCCGACTCCATTTAGCCTCAGAGACGGTTTGAAACAATTGTTACAAAAATCCGAGAATGTGAAAAATTAGAGTGATATTGCTTCAAATAAGCGAATTAGCGCGAAACAACACCTGCTCGAATCCAACAAAAACTGTGCCCTGCCGCATTTATTTAGCCTCAGAGACGGTTTGAAACAATTATTACAGAAATCAGACAATGTCAAAAATTAGAGTGAAATTGCTTCAAACAAGCGAATTATCGCGAAACAACACCTGCTCGAATCCGACAGAAACTGGGCCCTGCCGCATTTATTTAGCCTCAGAGACGGTTTGAAACAATTGTTACAGATATCAGACAATGTCAGAAATTAGAGTGAAATTGCTTCAAACAAGCGAAATATCGCGAAACAACACCTTCTCGAATCCGACAAAAACTATGCCCTGCCGACCCTATTTAGCCTCAGAGACGGTTTGAAACATTTGTTACAAAAATCAGAGAAAGTCAAAAATTAGAGTGAAATTGCTTCAAACAAATTATCGCGAAACAACACCTGCTGGAATCCAACAAAAACTGTGCCCTGCTGTCTCTACTGATCCTCAGAGACGCTTTGAGACAAGTGTTACAAAAATCAAAGAATGTCGTAAATTAGAGTGAAATTGCTTCAAACAAGCGAATTATCGCGAAACAACAACTTTTCGAATCCGACAAAAACTATGCCCTGCCGACTCTATTTAGCCTCAGAGACGGTTTGAAACAATTGTTACAAAAATCAGAGAATGTGAAAAATTAGAGTGAAATTGCTTCAAACAAGCGAATTATCGCGAAACAACACCTTCTCGAATCCGACAAAAACTATGCCCTGCCGACTCTATTTCGCCTCAGTGACGGTTTCAAACAATTGTTACAAAAATCAGAGAATGTGAAAAATTAGAGTGAAATTGCTTCACACAAGCGAATTATCGCGAAACCACACCTGCTCGAATCCAACAAAAACTGCGCCCTGCCGTCTCTACCGAGCCTCAGAGACGCTTTGAGACAAGTGTTACAAAAAACAGAGAATGTCAAAAATTATTGTGAAATTGCTTCAAACAAGCGAATTATCGCGAAACAACACCTTCTCGAATCCGACAAAAACTATGCCCTGCCGACCCTATTTAGCCTCAGAGACGGTTTGAAACAATTGTTACAAAAATCAGAGAATGTGAAAAATTAGAGTGAAATTGCTTCAAACAAGCGAATTATCGCGAAACAACACCTGCTCGAATCAAACAAAAACTGTGCCCTGCCGTCTCTACTGAGTCTCAGAGACGCATTTAAACAAGTGTTACAAAAATTAGATGTCGTAAATTAGATTGAAATTGCTTCAAACAAGCGAATTTTCGCGAAACAACACCTTCTCGAATCCGACTAAAACTATATCCTGCCGACTGGATTTAGCCTCAGAGACGGTTTGAAACAATTGTTACAAAAATCAGAGAATGTGAAAAATTAGAGTGAAATTGCTTCAAACAAGCGAATTATCGCGAAACAACACCTGCTCGAATCCAACGAAAACTGTGCCCTGCTGTCTCTACTGAGCCTCAGAGACGCTTTGAGACAAGTGTTACAAAAATCAAAGAATGTTGTAAATTAGAGTGAAATTGCTTCAAACAAGCGAATTATCGCGAAACAACACCTGCTCGAATCCGACAGAATCTGTGCCCTAACGCATTTACTGAGCCTCAGAGACGCTTTGAGACAAGTGTTACAAAAATCAAAGAATGTCGTAAATTAGAGTGAAATTGCTTCAAACAAGCGAATTATCGCGAAACAACACCTGCTCGAATCCAACAAAAACTGCCCTGCCGTCTCTACTGAGCCTCAGAGACGCTTTGAGACAAGTGTTACAAAAATCAGAGAATGTCATAAATTAGGGTGAAATTGCTTCAAACAAGCGAATTATCGCGAAACAACACCTGCTCGAATCCGACAAAAACTGTGCCCTGCCGTCTCTACTGAGCCTCAGAGACGCTTTGAGACAAGTGTTACAAAAATCAGAGAATGTCATAAATTAGGGTGAAATTGCTTCAAACAAGCGAATTATCGCGAAACAACACCTTCTCGAATCCGACAAAAACTATATCCTGCCGACTCTATTTAGCCTCGGAGACGCTTTGAGACAAGTGTTACAAAAATCAGAGAATGTCATAAATTAGAGTGAAATTGCTTCAAACAAGCGAATTATCGCGAAACAACACCTGCTCGAATCCGACAAAAACTGTGCCCTGCCGCATTTATTTAGCCTCAGAGACGCATTGAGACAAGTGTTACAATAATCAAAGAATGTCGTAAATTAGAGTGAAATTGCTTCAAACAAGCGAATTATCGCGAAACAACACCTCGAATCCGACAAAAACTATATCATGCCGACTCTATTTAGCCTCAGAGACGCTTTGAGACAAGTGTTACAAAAATCAAAGAATGTCGTAAATTAGAGTGAAATTGCTTGAAACAAGCGAATTATCGCGAAACAACACCTGCTCGAATCCGACAGAAACTGGGCCCTGCCGCATTTATTTAGCCTCAGAGACGGTTTGAAACAATTGTTACAGATATCAGACAATGTCAGCAATTAGAGTGAAATTGCTTCAAACAAGCGAATTATCGCGAAACAACACCTTCTCGAATCCGACAAAAACTATGCCCTGCCGACCCTATTTAGCCTCAGAGACGGTTTGAAACAATTGTTACAAAAATCAGAGAATGTGAAAAATTAGAGTGAAATTGCTTCAAACAAGCGAATTATCGCGAAACAACACCTTCTCGAATCCGACAAAAACTATGCCCTGCCGACCCTATTTAACCTCAGAGACGGTTTGAAACAATTGTTACAAAAATCAGAGAATGTGAAAAATTAGAGTGAAATTGCTTCAAACAAGCGAATTATCGCGAAACAACACCTGCTCGAATCAAACAAAAACTGTGCCCTGCCGTCTCTACTGAGTCTCAGAGACGCATTTAAACAAGTGTTACAAAAATTAGATGTCGTAAATTAGATTGAAATTGCTTCAAACAAGCGAATTTTCGCGAAACAACACCTTCTCGAATCCGACTAAAACTATATCCTGCCGACTCGATTTAGCCTCAGAGACGGTTTGAAACAATTGTTACAAAAATCAGAGAATGTGAAAAATTAGAGTGAAATTGCTTCAAACAAGCGAATTATCGCGAAACAACACCTGCTCGAATCCAACGAAAACTGTGCCCTGCTGTCTCTACTGAGCCTCAGAGACGCTTTGAGACAAGTGTTACAAAAATCAAAGAATGTTGTAAATTAGAGTGAAATTGCTTCAAACAAGCGAATTATCGCGAAACAACACCTGCTCGAATCCGACAGAATCTGTGCCCTAACGCATTTACTGAGCCTCAGAGACGCTTTGAGACAAGTGTTACAAAAATCAAAGAATGTCGTAAATTAGAGTGAAATTGCTTCATACAAGCGAATTATCGCGAAACAACACCTGCTCGAATCCAACAAAAACTGCCCTGCCGTCTCTACTGAGCCTCAGAGACGCTTTGAGACAAGTGTTACAAAAATCAGAGAATGTCATAAATTAGTGTGAAATTGCTTCAAACAAGCGAATTATCGCGAAACAACACCTGCTCGAATCCGACAAAAACTGTGCCCTGCCGTCTCTACTGAGCCTCAGAGACGCTTTGAGACAAGTGTTACAAAAATCAGAGAATGTCATAAATTAGGGTGAAATTGCTTCAAACAAGCGAATTATCGCGAAACAACACCTGCTCGAATCCGACAAAAACTGTGCCCTGCCGCATTTATTTAGCCTCAGAGACGCATTGAGACAAGTGTTACAATAATCAAAGAATGTCGTAAATTAGAGTGAAATTGCTTCAAACAAGCGAATTATCGCGAAACAACACCTTCTCGAATCCGACAAAAACTATATCCTGCCGACTCTATTTAGCCTCAGAGACGCTTTGAGACAAGTGTTACAAAAATCAGAGAATGTCATAAATTAGAGTGAAATTGCTTCAAACAAGCGAATTATCGCGAAACAACACCTGCTCGAATCCGACAAAAACTGTGCCCTGCCGCATTTATTTAGTCTCAGAGACGGTTTGAAACAATTGTTACAGAAATCAGACAATGTCAAAAATTAGAGTGAAATTGCTTCAAACAAGCGAATTATTGTGAAACAACACCTGCTCGAATCCAACAAAAACTGCGCCCTGCTGTCTCTACTGACCCTCAGAGACGCTTTGAGACAAGTGTTACAAAAATCAAAGACAGTCGTAAATTAGAGTGAAATTGCTTCAAACAAGCGAATTATCGCGAAACAACACCTTCTCGAATCCGACAAAAACTATGCCCTGCCGACCCTATTTAGCCTCAGAGACGGTTTGAAACAATTGTTACAAAAATCAGAGAATGTGCAAAATTAGAGTGAAATTGCTTCAAACAAGCGAATTATCGCGAAACAACACCTTCTCGAATCCGACAAAAACTATGCCCTGCCGACCCTATTTAACCTCAGAGACGGTTTGAAACAATTGTTACAAAAATCAGAGAATGTGAAAAATTAGAGTGAAATTGCTTCAAACAAGCGAATTATCGCGAAACAACACCTGCTCGAATCAAACAAAAACTGTGCCCTGCCGTCTCTACTGAGTCTCAGAGACGCATTTAAACAAGTGTTACAAAAATTAGATGTCGTAAATTAGATTGAAATTGCTTCAAACAAGCGAATTTTCGCGAAACAACACCTTCTCGAATCCGACTAAAACTATATCCTGCCGACTCGATTTAGCCTCAGAGACGGTTTGAAACAATTGTTACAAAAATCAGAGAATGTGAAAAATTAGAGTGAAATTGCTTCAAACAAGCGAATTATCGCGAAACAACACCTGCTCGAATCCAACGAAAACTGTGCCCTGCTGTCTCTACTGAGCCTCAGAGACGCTTTGAGACAAGTGTTACAAAAATCAAAGAATGTTGTAAATTAGAGTGAAATTGCTTCAAACAAGCGAATTATAGCGAAACAACACCTGCTCGAATCCAACAAAAACTGTGCCCTGTCGTCTCTACTGAACCTCAGAGACGCTTTGAGACAAGTGTTACAAAAATCAGAGAATGTGAGAAATTAGATTGAAATTGCTTCAAACAAGCGAATTATCGCGAAACAACACCTGCTCGAATCAGACAGAAACTGTGCCCTAACGCATTTACTGAGCCTCAGAGACGCTTTGAGACAAGTGTTACAAAAATCAAAGAATGTCGTAAATTAGAGTGAAATTGCTTCAAACAAGCGAATTATCGCGAAACAACACCTGCTCGAATCCAACAAAAACTGTGCCCTGCCGTCTCTACTGAGCCTCAGAGACGCTTTGAGACAAGTGTTACAAAAATCAGAGAATGTCATAAATTAGGGTGAAATTGCTTCAAACAAGCGAATTATCGCGAAACAACACCTGCTCGAATCCGACAAAAACTGTGCCCTGCCGCATTTATTTAGCCTCAGAGACGGTTTGAAACAATTGTTACAAAAATCAGAGATTGTGAAAAATTAGAGTGAAATTGCTTCAAATAAGCGAATCATCGCGAAACAACACCTGCTTGAATCCAACAAAAACTGTGCCCTGCTGGCTCTACCGAGCCTCAGAGACGCTTTGAGACAAGTGTTACAAAAATCAGAGAATGTCATAAATTAGAGTGAAATTGCTTCAAACAAGCGAATTATCGCGAAACAACACCTGCTCGAATCCGACAAAAACTGTGAACTGCCGCATTTATTTAGCCTCAGAGACGGTTTGAAACAATTGTTACAGAAATCAGACAATGTCATAAATTAGAGTGAAATTGCTTGAAACAAGCGAATTATCGCGAAACAACACCTGCTCGAATCCAACAAAAACTGCGCCCTGCTGTCTCTACTGAGCCTCAGAGACGCTTTGAGACAAGTGTTATAAAAAATCAGAGAATGTCAAAAATTAGAGTGAAATTGCTTCAAACAAGCGAATTATCGCGAAACAACACCTTCTCGAATCCGACAAAAACTATGCCCTGCCGACCCTATTTAGCCTCAGAGACGGTTTGAAACAATTGTTACAAAAATCAGAGAATGTGAAAAATTAGAGTGAAATTTCTTCAAACAAGCGAATTAATGCGAAACAACACCTTCTCGAATCCGACAAAAACTATGCCCTGCCGACCCTATTTAGCCTCAGAGACGGTTTGAAACAATTGTTACAAAAATCAGAGAATGTGAAAAATTAGAGTGAAATTGCTTCAATCAAGCAAATTATCGCGAAACAACACCTGCTCGAATCCAACAAAAACTGTGCCCTGCCGTCTCTACTGAGCCTCAGAGACGCTTTGAGACAAGTGTTACAAAAAACAGAGAATGTCAAAAATTAGAGTGAAATTGCTTCAAACAAGCGAATTATCGCGAAACAACACCTGCTCGAATCCAACAAAAACTGTGCCCTGCCGTCTCTACTGAGCCTCAGAGACGCTTTTAAACAAGTGTTAACAAAATCAGACAATGTCGTAAATTAGAGTGAAATTGCTTCAAACAAGCGAATTATCGCGAACCAACACCTTCTCGAATCCGACAAAAACTATATCCTGCCGACTCTATTTAGCCTCAGAGACGGTTTGAAACAATTGTTACAAAAATCAGAGAACGTGAAAAATTAGTGTAATTGCTTCAAACAAGCGAATTATCGCGAAACAACACCTGCTCGAATCCGACAAAAACTGTGCCCTGCGGACTCCATTTAGCCTCAGAGACGGTTTGAAACAATTGTTACAAAAATCAGAGAATGTGAAAAATTAGAGTGAAATTGCTTCAAATAAGCGAATTAGCGCGAAACAACACCTGCTCGAATCCAACAAAAACTGTGCCCTGCCGCATTTATTTATCCTCAGAGACGGTTTGAAACAATTATTACAGAAATCAGACAATGTCAAAAATTAGAGTGAAATTGCTTCAAACAAGCGAATTATCGCGAAACAACACCTGCTCGAATCCGACAGAAACTGTGCCCTGCCGCATTTATTTAGCCTCAGAGACGGTTTGAAACAATTGTTACAGATATCAGACAATGTCAAAAATTAGAGTGAAATTGCTTCAAACAAGCGAATTATCGCGAAACACCTGCTCGAATCCAAAAAAAACTGCGCCCTGCCGTCTCTACTGAGCCTCAGAGACGCTTTGAGACAAGTGTTACAAAAATCAGAGAATGTCAAAAATTAGAGTGAAATTGCTTCAAACAAGCGAATTATCGCGAAACAACACCTCGAATCCGACAAAAACTATGAACTTCCGACTCTATTTATCCTCAGAGACGTTTTGAAACAATTGTTACAAAAATCAGAGAATGTGAAAAATTAGAGTGAAATTGCTTCAAACAAGCGAATAATCGCGAAACAACACCTCGAATCCGACAAAAATGTGCCCTGCTGTCTCTACTGAGCCTCAGAGACGCTTTGAGACAAGTGTTACAATAATCAAAGATTGTCGTAAATTAGAGTGAAATTGCTTCAAACAAGCGAATTATCGCGAAACAACACCTGCTCGAATCCAACAAAAACTGTGCCCTGCTGTCTCTACTGAGCCTCAGAGACGCTTTGAGACAAGTGTTACAATAATCAAAGAATGTCGTAAATTAGAGTGAAATTGCTTCAAACAAGCGAATTATCGCGAAACAACACCTTCTCGAATCCGACAAAAACTATGCCCTGCCGACCCTATTTAGCCTCAGAGACGGTTTGAAACAATTGTTACAAAAATCAGATAATGTCGAAAATTAGATTGAAATTGCTTCAAACAAGCGAATTTTCGCGAAACAACACCTTCTCGAATCCGACAAAAACTATATCCTGCCGACTCTATTTAGCCTCAGAGACGGTTTGAAACAATTGTTACAAAAATCAGAGAATGTGAAAATTAGAGTGAAATTGCTTCAAACAAGCGAATTATCGCGAAACAACACCTGCTCGAATCCAACGAAAACTGTGCCCTGCTGTCTCTACTGAGCCTCAGAGACGCTTTGAGACAAGTGTTACAAAAATCAAAGAATGTTGTAAATTAGAGTGAAATTGCTTCAAACAAGCGAATTATCGCGAAAAAACACCTGCTCGAATCCAACAAAAACTGTGCCCTGCCGTCTCAACTGAACCTCAGAGACGCTTTGAGACAAGTGTTACAAAAATCAGAGAATGTGAGAAATTAGATTGAAATTGCTTCAAACAAGCGAATTATCGCGAAACAAGACCTGCTCGAATCCGACAGAATCTGTGCCCTAACGCATTTACTGAGCCTCAGAGACGCTTTGAGACAAGTGTTACAAAAATCAAAGAATGTCGTAAATTAGAGTGAAATTGCTTCAAACAAGCGAATTATCGCGAAACAACACCTGCTCGAATCCAACAAAAACTGTGCCCTGCCGCATTTATTTAGCCTCAGAGACGGTTTGAAACAATTGTTACAGAAATCAGACAATGTCATAAATTAGAGTGAAATTGCTTGAAACAAGCGAATTATCGCGAAACAACACCTGCTCGAATCCAACAAAAACTGCGCCCTGCTGTCTCTACTGAGCCTCAGAGACGCTTTGAGACAAGTGTTATAAAAAATCAGAGAATGTCAAAAATTAGAGTGAAATTGCTTCAAACAAGCGAATTATCGCGAAACAACACCTTCTCGAATCCGACAAAAACTATGCCCTGCCGACCCTATTTAGCCTCAGAGACGGTTTGAAACAATTGTTACAAAAATCAGAGAATGTGAAAAATTAGAGTGAAATTTCTTCAAACAAGCGAATTATCGCGAAACAACACCTTCTCGAATCCGACAAAAACTATGCCCTGCCGACCCTATTTAGCCTCAGAGACGGTTTGAAACAATTGTTACAAAAATCAGAGAATGTGAAAAATTAGAGTGAAATTGCTTCAAACAAGCGAATTATCGCGAAACAACACCTGCTCGAATCCAACAAAATCTGTGCCCTGCCGTCTCTACTGAGCCTCAGAGACGCTTTGAGACAAGTGTTATAAAAAACAGAGAATGTCAAAAATTAGAGTGAAATTGCTTCAAACAAGCGAATAATCGCGAAACAACACCTCGAATCCTACAAAAACTGTGCCCTGCTGTCTCTACTGAGCCTCAGAGACGCTTTGAGACAAGTGTTACAATAATCAAAGAATGTCGTAAATTAGAGTGAAATTGCTTCAAACAAGCGAATTATCGCGAAACAACACCTGCTCGAATCCAACAAAAACTGTGCCCTGCTGTCTCTACTGAGCCTCAGAGACGCTTTGAGACAAGTGTTACAATAATCAAAGAATGTCGTAAATTAGAGTGAAATTGCTTCAAACAAGCGAATTATCGCGAAACAACACCTTCTCGAATCCGACAAAAACTATGCCCTGCCGACCCTATTTAGCCTCAGAGACGGTTTGAAACAATTGTTACAAAAATCAGATAATGTCGAAAATTAGATTGAAATTGCTTCAAACAAGCGAATTTTCGCGAAACAACACCTTCTCGAATCCGACAAAAACTATATCCTGCCGACTCTATTTAGCCTCAGAGACGGTTTGAAACAATTGTTACAAAAATCAGAGAATGTGAAAATTAGAGTGAAATTGCTTCAAACAAGCGAATTATCGCGAAACAACACCTGCTCGAATCCAACGAAAACTGTGCCCTGCTGTCTCTACTGAGCCTCAGAGACGCTTTGAGACAAGTGTTACAAAAATCAAAGAATGTTGTAAATTAGAGTGAAATTGCTTCAAACAAGCGAATTATCGCGAAAAAACACCTGCTCGAATCCAACAAAAACTGTGCCCTGCCGTCTCAACTGAACCTCAGAGACGCTTTGAGACAAGTGTTACAAAAATCAGAGAATGTGAGAAATTAGATTGAAATTGCTTCAAACAAGCGAATTATCGCGAAACAAGACCTGCTCGAATCCGACAGAATCTGTGCCCTAACGCATTTACTGAGCCTCAGAGACGCTTTGAGACAAGTGTTACAAAAATCAAAGAATGTCGTAAATTAGAGTGAAATTGCTTCAAACAAGCGAATTATCGCGAAACAACACCTGCTCGAATCCAACAAAAACTGTGCCCTGCCGTCTCTACTGAGCCTCAGAGACGCTTTGAGACAAGTGTTAAAAAAATCAGAGAATGTCATAAATTAGGGTGAAATTGCTTCAAACAAGCGAATTATCGCGAAACAACACCTGCTCGAATCCGACAAAAACTGTGCCCTGCCGCATTTATTTAGCCTCAGAGACGCTTTTAAACAAGTGTTACAAAAATCAGATAATGTCGTAAATTAGATTGAACTTGCTTCAAACAAGCGAATTTTCGCGAAACAACACCTTCTCGAATCCGACAAAAACTATATCCTGCCGACTCTATTTAGCCTCAGAGACGCTTTGAGACAAGTGTTACAAAAATCAGAGAATGTCATAAATTAGAGTGAAATTGCTTCAAACAAGCGAATTATCACGAAACAACACCTGCTCGAATCCAACAAAAACTGCGCTCTGCTGTCTCTACTGACCCTCAGAGACGCTTTGAGACAAGTGTTACAAAAATCAAAGAATGTTGTAAATTAGAGTGAAATTGCTTGAAACAAGCGAATTATCGCGAAACAACACCTGCTCGAATCCAACAAAAACTGTGCCCTGCCGTCTCTACTGAACCTCAGAGACGCTTTGAGACAAGTGTTACAAAAATCAGAGAATGTGAGATATTAGATTGAAATTGCTTCAAACAAGCGAATTATCGCGAAACAACACCTGCTCGAATCCGACAGAATCTGTGCCCTAACGCATTTACTGAGCCTCAGAGACGCTTTGAGACAAGTGTTACAAAAATCAAAGAATGTCGTAAATTAGAGTGAAATTGCTTCAAACAAGCGAATTATCGCGAAACAACACCTGCTCGAATCCAACAAAAACTGTGCCCTGCCGTCTCTACTGAGCCTCAGAGACGCTTTTAAACAAGTGTTACAAAAATCAGATGAAATTGCTTCAAACAAGCGAATTATCGCGAACCAACACCTTCTCGAATCCGACAAAAACTATATCCTGCCGACTCTATTTAGCCTCAGAGACGGTTTGAAACAATTGTTACAAAAATCAGAGAATGTGAAAAATTAGAGTGAAATTGCTTCAAACAAGCGAATTATCGCGAAACAACACCTGCTCGAATCCGACATAAACTGTGCCCTGCCGACTCCATTTAGCCTCAGAGACGGTTTGAAACAATTGTTACAAAAATCCGAGAATGTGAAAAATTAGAGTGATATTGCTTCAAATAAGCGAATTAGCGCGAAACAACACCTGATCGAATCCAACAAAAACTGTGCCCTGCCGCATTTATTTAGCCTCAGAGACGGTTTGAAACAATTGTTACAGATATCAGACAATGTCAGAAATTAGAGTGAAATTGCTTCAAACAAGCGAATTATCGCGAAACAACACCTGCTCGAATCCAAAAAAAACTGCGCCCTGCCGTCTCTACTGAGCCTCAGAGACGCTTTGAGACAAGTGTTACAAAAATCAGAGAAAGTCAAAAATTAGAGTGAAATTGCTTCAAACAAATTATCGCGAAACAACACCTGCTGGAATCCAACAAAAACTGTGCCCTGCTGTCTCTACTGATCCTCAGAGACGCTTTGAGACAAGTGTTACAAAAATCAAAGAATGTCGTAAATTAGAGTGAAATTGCTTCAAACAAGCGAATTATCGCGAAACAACACCTGCTCGAATCCAAAAAAAACTGCGCCCTGCCGTCTCTACTGAGCCTCAGAGACGCTTTGAGACAAGTGTTACAAAAATCAGAGAAAGTCAAAAATTAGAGTGAAATTGCTTCAAACAAATTATCGCGAAACAACACCTGCTGGAATCCAACAAAAACTGTGCCCTGCTGTCTCTACTGATCCTCAGAGACGCTTTGAGACAAGTGTTACAAAAATCAGAGAATGTCAAAAATTAGAGTGAAATTGCTTCAAACAAGCGAATTATCGCGAAACAACACCTTCTCGAATCCGACAAAAACTATGCCCTGCCTATTTAGCCTCAGAGACGGTTTGAAACAATTGTTACAAAAATCAGAGAATGTGAAAAATTAGAGTGAAATTGCTTCAAACAAGCGAAATATCGCGAAACAACACCTGCTCGAAACCAACCAAAACTGCGCTCTGCTGTCTCTACTGACCCTCAGAGACGCTTTGAGACAAGTGTTACAAAAATCAAAGAATGTCGTAAATTAGAGTGAAATTGCTTGAAACAAGCGAATTATCGCGAAACAACACCTGCTCGAATCCAACAAAAACTGTGCCCTGCCGTCTCTACTGAACCTCAGAGACGCTTTGAGACAAGTGTTACAAAAATCAGAGAATGTGAGATATTAGATTGAAATTGCTTCAAACAAGCGAATTATCGCGAAACAACACCTGCTCGAATCCGACAGAATCTGTGCCCTAACGCATTTACTGAGCCTCAGAGACGCTTTGAGACAAGTGTTACAAAAATCAAAGAATGTCGTAAATTAGAGTGAAATTGCTTCAAACAAGCGAATTATCGCGAAACAACACCTGCTCGAATCCAACAAAAACTGTGCCCTGCCGTCTCTACTGAGCCTCAGAGACGCTTTTAAACAAGTGTTACAAAAATCAGATGAAATTGCTTCAAACAAGCGAATTATCGCGAACCAACACCTTCTCGAATCCGACAAAAACTATATCCTGCCGACTCTATTTAGCCTCAGAGACGGTTTGAAACAATTGTTACAAAAATCAGAGAATGTGAAAAATTAGAGTGAAATTGCTTCAAACAAGCGAATTATCGCGAAACAACACCTGCTCGAATCCGACATAAACTGTGCCCTGCCGACTCCATTTAGCCTCAGAGACGGTTTGAAACAATTGTTACAAAAATCCGAGAATGTGAAAAATTAGAGTGATATTGCTTCAAATAAGCGAATTAGCGCGAAACAACACCTGATCGAATCCAACAAAAACTGTGCCCTGCCGCATTTATTTAGCCTCAGAGACGGTTTGAAACAATTATTACAGAAATCAGACAATGTCAAAAATTAGAGTGAAATTGCTTCAAACAAGCGAATTATCGCGAAACAACACCTGCTCGAATCCGACAGAAACTGGGCCCTGCCGCATTTATTTAGCCTCAGAGACGGTTTGAAACAATTGTTACAGATATCAGACAATGTCAGAAATTAGAGTGAAATTGCTTCAAACAAGAGAATTATCGCGAAACAACACCTGCTCGAATCCAAAAAAAACTGCGCCCTGTCGTCTCTACTGAGCCTCAGAGACGCTTTGAGACAAGTGTTACAAAAATCAGAGAAAGTCAAAAATTAGAGTGAAATTGCTTCAAACAAGCGAAATATCGCGAAACAACACCTGCTCGAATCCAACAAAAACTGCGCTCTGCTGTCTCTACTGACCCTCAGAGACGCTTTGAGACAAGTGTTACAAAAATCAAAGAATGTCGTAAATTAGAGTGAAATTGCTTGAAACAAGCGAATTATCGCGAAACAACACCTGCTCGAATCCAACAAAAACTGTGCCCTGCCGTCTCTACTGAACCTCAGAGACGCTTTGAGACAAGTGTTACAAAAATCAGAGAATGTGAGATATTAGATTGAAATTGCTTCAAACAAGCGAATTATCGCGAAACAACACCTGCTCGAATCCGACAGAATCTGTGCCCTAACGCATTTACTGAGCCTCAGAGACGCTTTGAGACAAGTGTTACAAAAATCAAAGAATGTCGTAAATTAGAGTGAAATTGCTTCAAACAAGCGAATTATCGCGAAACAACACCAGCTCGAATCCAACAAAAACTGTGCCCTGCCGTCTCTACTGAGCCTCAGAGACGCTTTTAAACAAGTGTTACAAAAATCAGATGAAATTGCTTCAAACAAGCGAATTATCGCGAACCAACACCTTCTCGAATCCGACAAAAACTATATCCTGCCGACTCTATTTAGCCTCAGAGACGGTTTGAAACAATTGTTACAAAAATCAGAGAATGTGAAAAATTAGAGTGAAATTGCTTCAAACAAGCGAATTATCGCGAAACAACACCTGCTCGAATCCGACATAAACTGTGCCCTGCCGACTCCATTTAGCCTCAGAGACGGTTTGAAACAATTGTTACAAAAATCCGAGAATGTGAAAAATTAGAGTGATATTGCTTCAAATAAGCGAATTAGCGCGAAAGAACACCTGCTCGAATCCAACAAAAACTGTGCCCTGCCGCATTTATTTAGCCTCAGAGACGGTTTGAAACAATTATTACAGAAATCAGACAATGTCAAAAATTAGAGTGAAATTGCTTCAAACAAGCGAATTATCGCGAAACAACACCTGCTCGAATCCGACAGAAACTGGGCCCTGCCGCATTTATTTAGCCTCAGAGTCGGTTTGAAACAATTGTTACAGATATCAGACAATGTCAGAAATTAGAGTGAAATTGCTTCAAACAAGCGAATTATCGCGAAACAACACCTGCTCGAATCCAAAAAAAACTGCGCCCTGCCGTCTCTACTGAGCCTCAGAGACGCTTTGAGACAAGTGTTACAAAAATCAGAGAAAGTCAAAAATTAGAGTGAAATTGCTTCAAACAAATTATCGCGAAACAACACCTGCTGGTATCCAACAAAAACTGTGCCCTGCTGTCTCTACTGATCCTCAGAGACGCTTTGAGACAAGTGTTACAAAAATCAAAGAATGTCGTAAATTAGAGTGAAATTGCTTCAAACAAGCGAATTATCGCGAAACAACACCTGCTCGAATCCAACAAAAACTGTGCCCTGCCGTCTCTACTGAGCCTCAGAGACGCTTTGAGACAAGTGTTACAAAAATCAGAGAATGTCAAAAATTAGAGTGAAATTGCTTCAAACAAGCGAATTATCGCGAAACAACACCTTCTCGAATCCGACAAAAACCATGCCCTGCCGACCCTATTTAGCCTCAGAGACGGTTTGAAACAATTGTTACAAAAATCAGAGAATGTGAAAAATTAGAGTGAAATTGCTTCAAACAAGCGAAATATCGCGAAACAACACCTTCTCGAATCCGACAAAAACTATGCCCTGCCGACCCTATTTAGCCTCAGAGACGGTTTGAAACAATTGTTACAAAAATCAGAGAATGTGAAAAATTAGAGTGAAATTGCTTCAAACAAGCGAATTATCGCGAAACAACATCTGCTTGAATCCAACAAAAACTGTGCCCTGCCGTCTCTACTGAGCCTCAGAGACGCATTCAGACAAGTGTTACAAAAAACAGAGAATGTCAAAAATTATTGTGAAATTGCTTCAAACTTGCGAATTATCGCGAAACAACAACTTCTCGAATCCGACAAAAACTATGCCCTGCCGACTCTATTTAGCCTCAGAGACGGTTTGAAACAATTGTTACAAAAATCAGAGAATGTGAAAAATTAGAGTGAAATTGCTTCAAACAAGCGAATTATCGCGAAACAACACCTCGAATCCGACAAAAACTATGCCCTGCCGACTCTATTTCGCCTCAGTGCCGGTTTCAAACAATTGTTACAAAAATCAGAGAATGTGAAAAATTAGAGTGAAATTGCTTCACACAAGCGAATTATCGCGAAACCACACCTGCTCGAATCCAACAAAAACTGCGCCCTGCCGTCTCTACCGAGCCTCAGAGACGCTTTGAGACAAGTGTTACAAAAAACAGAGAATGTCAAAAATTATTGTGAAATTGCTTCAAACAAGCGAATTATCGCGAAACAACACCTTCTCGAATCAGACAAAAACTATGCCCTGCCGACCCTATTTAGCCTCAGAGACGGTTTGAAACAATTGTTACAAAAATCAGAGAATGTGAAAAATTAGAGTGAAATTGCTTCAAACAAGCGAATTATCGCGAAACAACACCTGCTCGAATCAAACAAAAACTGTGCCCTGCCGTCTCTACTGAGTCTCAGAGACGCATTTAAACAAGTGTTACAAAAATTAGATAATGTCGTAAATTAGATTGAAATTGCTTCAAACAAGCGAATTTTCGCGAAACAACACCTGCTTGAATCCAACAAAAACTGTGCCCTGCCGTCTCTACTGAGCCTCAGAGACGCATTCAGACAAGTGTTACAAAAAACAGAGAATGTCAAAAATTATTGTGAAATTGCTTCAAACTTGCGAATTATCGCGAAACAACAACTTCTCGAATCCGACAAAAACTATGCCCTGCCGACTCTATTTAGCCTCAGAGACGGTTTGAAACAATTGTTACAAAAATCAGAGAATGTGAAAAATTAGAGTGAAATTGCTTCAAACAAGCGAATTATCGCGAAACAACACCTCGAATCCGACAAAAACTATGCCCTGCCGACTCTATTTCGCCTCAGTGACGGTTTCAAACAATTGTTACAAAAATCAGAGAATGTGAAAAATTAGAGTGAAATTGCTTCACACAAGCGAATTATCGCGAAACCACACCTGCTCGAATCCAACAAAAACTGCGCCCTGCCGTCTCTACCGAGCCTCAGAGACGCTTTGAGACAAGTGTTACAAAAAACAGAGAATGTCAAAAATTATTGTGAAATTGCTTCAAACAAGCGAATTATCGCGAAACAACACCTTCTCGAATCAGACAAAAACTATGCCCTGCCGACCCTATTTAGCCTCAGAGACGGTTTGAAACAATTGTTACAAAAATCAGAGAATGTGAAAAATTAGAGTGAAATTGCTTCAAACAAGCGAATTATCGCGAAACAACACCTGCTCGAATCAAACAAAAACTGTGCCCTGCCGTCTCTACTGAGTCTCAGAGACGCATTTAAACAAGTGTTACAAAAATTAGATAATGTCGTAAATTAGATTGAAATTGCTTCAAACAAGCGAATTTTCGCGAAACAACACCTTCTCGAATCCGACTAAAACTATATCCTGCCGACTCGATTTAGCCTCAGAGACGGTTTGAAACAATTGTTACAAAAATCAGAGAATGTGAAAAATTAGAGTGAAATTGCTTCAAACAAGCGAATTATCGCGAAACAACACCTGCTCGAATCCGACAGAATCTGTGCCCTAACGCATTTACTGAGCCTCAGAGACGCTTTGAGACAAGTGTTACAAAAATCAAAGAATGTCGTAAATTAGAGTGAAATTGCTTCAAACAAGCGAATTATCGCGAAACAACACCTGCTCGAATCCAACAAAAACTGCCCTGCCGTCTCTACTGAGCCTCAGAGACGCTTTGAGACAAGTGTTACAAAAATCAGAGAATGTCATAAATTAGGGTGAAATTGCTTCAAACAAGCGAATTATCGCGAAACAACACCTGCTCGAATCCGACAAAAACTGTGCCCTGCCGTCTCTACTGAGCCTCAGAGACGCTTTGAGACAAGTGTTACAAAAATCAGAGAATGTCATAAATTAGGGTGAAATTGCTTCAAACAAGCGAATTATCGCGAAACAACACCTGCTCGAATCCGACAAAAACTGTGCCCTGCCGCATTTATTTAGCCTCAGAGACGCATTGAGACAAGTGTTACAATAATCAAAGAATGTCGTAAATTAGAGTGAAATTACTTCAAACAAGCGAATTATCGCGAAACAACACCTTCTCGAATCCGACAAAAACTATATCCTGCCGACTCTATTTAGCCTCAGAGACGCTTTGAGACAAGTGTTACAAAAATCAGAGAATGTCATAAATTAGAGTGAAATTGCTTCAAACAAGCGAATTATCGCGAAACAACACCTGCTCGAATCAAACAAAAACTGTGCCCTGCCGTCTCTACTGAGTCTCAGAGACGCATTTAAACAAGTGTTACAAAAATTAGATAATGTCGTAAATTAGATTGAAATTGCTTCAAACAAGCGAATTTTCGCGAAACAACACCTTCTCGAATCCGACTAAAACTATATCCTGCCGACTCGATTTAGCCTCAGAGACGGTGTGAAACAATTGTTACAAAAATCAGAGAATGTGAAAAATTAGAGTGAAATTGCTTCAAACAAGCGAATTATCGCGAAACAACACCTGCTCGAATCCAACGAAAACTGTGCCCTGCTGTCTCTACTGAGCCTCAGAGACGCTTTGAGACAAGTGTTACAAAAATCAAAGAATGTTGTAAATTAGAGTGAAATTGCTTCAAACAAGCGAATTATCGCGAAACAACACCTGCTCGAATCCGACAGAATCTGTGCCCTAACGCATTTACTGAGCCTCAGAGACGCTTTGAGACAAGTGTTACAAAAATCAAAGAATGTCGTAAATTAGAGTGAAATTGCTTCAAACAAGCGAATTATCGCGAAACAACACCTGCTCGAATCCAACAAAAACTGCCCTGCCGTCTCTACTGAGCCTCAGAGACGCTTTGAGACAAGTGTTACAAAAATCAGAGAATGTCATAAATTAGGGTGAAATTGCTTCAAACAAGCGAATTATCGCGAAACAACACCTGCTCGAATCCGACAAAAACTGTGCCCTGCCGTCTCTAGTGAGCCTCAGAGACGCTTTGAGACAAGTGTTACAAAAATCAGAGAATGTCATAAATTAGGGTGAAATTGCTTCAAACAAGCGAATTATCGCGAAACAACACCTGCTCGAATCCGACAAAAACTGTGCCCTGCCGCATTTATTTAGCCTCAGAGACGCATTGAGACAAGTGTTACAATAATCAAAGAATGTCGTAAATTAGAGTGAAATTACTTCAAACAAGCGAATTATCGCGAAACAACACCTTCTCGAATCCGACAAAAACTATATCCTGCCGACTCTATTTAGCCTCAGAGACGCTTTGAGACAAGTGTTACAAAAATCAGAGAATGTCATAAATTAGAGTGAAATTGCTTCAAACAAGCGAATTATCGCGAAACAACACCTGCTCGAATCCGACAAAAACTGTGCCCTGCCGCATTTATTTAGTCTCAGAGACGGTTTGAAACAATTGTTACAGAAATCAGACAATGTCAAAAATTAGAGTGAAATTGCTTCAAACAAGCGAATTATTGCGAAACAACACCTGCTCGAATCCAACAAAAACTGCGCCCTGCTGTCTCTACTGACCCTCAGAGACGCTTTGAGACAAGTGTTACAAAAATCAAAGAATGTCGTAAATTAGAGTGAAATTGCTTGAAACAAGCGAATTATCGCGAAACAACACCTGCTCGAATCCAACAAAAACTGTGCCCGGCGGTCTCTACTGAGCCTCAGAGACGCTTTGAGACAAGTGTTACAAAAATCAAAGAATGTTGTAAATTAGAGTGAAATTGCTTCAAACAAGCGAATTATCGCGAAACAACACCTGCTCGAATCCAACAAAAACTGTGCCCTGCCGTCTCTACTGAACCTCAGAGACGCTTTGAGACAAGTGTTACAAAAATCAGAGAATGTGAAAAATTAGAGTGAAATTGCTTCAAACAAGCGAATTATCGCGAAACAACACCTGCTCGAATCAAACAAAAACTGTGCCCTGCCGTCTCTACTGAGTCTCAGAGACGCTTTTAAACAAGTGTTACAAAAATCAGATAATGTCGTAAATTAGATTGAAATTGCTTCAAACAAGCGAATTTTCGCGAAACAACACCTTCTCGAATCCGACAAAAACTATATCCTGCCGACTCGATTTAGCCTCAGAGACGGTTTTAAACAATTGTTACAAAAATCAGAGAATGTGAAAAATTAGAGTGAAATTGCTTCAAACAAGCGAATTATCGCGAAACAACACCTGCTCGAATCCAACGAAAACTGTGCCCTGCTGTCTCTACTGAGCCTCAGAGACGCTTTGAGACAAGTGTTACAAAAATCAAAGAATGTTGTAAATTAGAGTAAAATTGCTTCAAACAAGCGAATTATCGCGAAACAACACCTGCTCGAATCCAACAAAAACTGTGCCCTGCCGTCTCTACTGAACCTCAGAGACGCTTTGAGACAAGTGTTACAAAAATCAGAGAATGTGAGAAATTAGATTGAAATTGCTTCAAACAAGCGAATTATCGCGAAACAACACCTGCTCGAATCCGACAGAATCTGTGCCCTAACGCATTTACTGAGCCTCAGAGACGCTTTGAGACAAGTGTTACAAAAATCAAAGAATGTCGTAAATTAGAGTGAAATTGCTTCAAACAAGCGAATTATCGCGAAACAACACCTGCTCGAATCCAACAAAAACTGCCCTGCCGTCTCTACTGAGCCTCAGAGACGCTTTGAGACAAGTGTTACAAAAATCAGAGAATGTCATAAATTAGGGTGAAATTGCTTCACACAAGCGAATTATCGCGAAACCACACCTTCTCGAATCCGACAAAAACTATGCCCTGCCGACCCTATTTAGCCTCAGAGACGGTTTGAAACAATTGTTACAAAAATCAGAGAATGTGAAAAATTAGAGTGAAATTGCTTCAAACAAGCGAAATATCGCGAAACAACACCTGCTCGAATCCAACAAAAACTGCGCTCTGCTGTCTCTACTGACCCTCAGAGACGCTTTGAGACAAGTGTTACAAAAATCAAAGAATGTCGTAAATTAGAGTGAAATTGCTTGAAACAAGCGAATTATCGCGAAACAACACCTGCTCGAATCCAACAAAAACTGTGCCCTGCCGTCTCTACTGAACCTCAGAGACGCTTTGAGACAAGTGTTACAAAAATCAGAGAATGTGAGATATTAGATTGAAATTGCTTCAAACAAGCGAATTTTCGCGAAACAACACCTTCTCGAATCCGACAAAAACTATATCCTGCCGACTCGATTTAGCCTCAGAGACGGTTTGAAACAATTGTTACAAAAATCAGAGAATGTGAAAAATTAGAGTGAAATTGCTTCAAACAAGCGAATTATCGCGAAACAACACCTGCTCGAATCCAACGAAAACTGTGCCCTGCTGTCTCTACTGAGCCTCAGAGACGCTTTGAGACAAGTGTTACAAAAATCAAAGAATGTTGTAAATTAGAGTGAAATTGCTTCAAACAAGCGAATTATCGCGAAACAACACCTGCTCGAATCCAACAAAAACTGTGCCCTGCCGTCTCTACTGAACCTCAGAGACGCTTTGAGACAAGTGTTACAAAAATCAGAGAATGTGAGAAATTAGATTGAAATTGCTTCAAACAAGCGAATTATCGCGAAACAAGACCTGCTCGAATCCGACAGAATCTGTGCCCTAACGCATTTACTGAGCCTCAGAGACGCTTTGAGACAAGTGTTACAAAAATCAAAGAATGTCGTAAATTAGAGTGAAATTGCTTCAAACAAGCGAATTATCGCGAAACAACACCTGCTCGAATCCAACAAAAACTGCCCTGCCGTCTCTACTGAGCCTCAGAGACGCTTTGAGACAAGTGTTACAAAAATCAGAGAATGTCATAAATTAGGGTGAAATTGCTTCACACAAGCGAATTATCGCGAAACCACACCTTCTCGAATCCGACAAAAACTATGCCCTGCCGACCCTATTTAGCCTCAGAGACGGTTTGAAACAATTGTTACAAAAATCAGAGAATGTGAAAAATTAGAGTGAAATTGCTTCAAACAAGCGAAATATCGCGAAACAACACCTGCTCGAATCCAACAAAAACTGCGCTCTGCTGTCTCTACTGACCCTCAGAGACGCTTTGAGACAAGTGTTACAAAAATCAAAGAATGTCGTAAATTAGAGTGAAATTGCTTGATACAAGCGAATTATCGCGAAACAACACCTGCTCGAATCCAACAAAAACTGTGCCCTGCCGTCTCTACTGAACCTCAGAGACGCTTTGAGACAAGTGTTACAAAAATCGGAGAATGTGAGATATTAGATTGAAATTGCTTCAAACAAGCGAATTATCGCGAAACAACACCTGCTCGAATCCGACAGAATCTGTGCCCTAACGCATTTACTGAGCCTCAGAGACGCTTTGAGACAAGTGTTACAAAAATCAAAGAATGTCGTAAATTAGAGTGAAATTGCTTCAAACAAGCTAATTATCGCGAAACAACACCTGCTCGAATCCAACAAAAACTGTGCCCTGCCGTCTCTACTGAGCCTCAGAGACGCTTTTAAACAAGTGTTACAAAAATCAGATGAAATTGCTTCAAACAAGCGAATTATCGCGAACCAACACCTTCTCGAATCCGACAAAAACTATATCCTGCCGACTCTATTTAGCCTCAGAGACGGTTTGAAACAATTGTTACAAAAATCAGAGAATGTGAAAAATTAGAGTGAAATTGCTTCAAACAAGCGAATTATCGCGAAACAACACCTGCTCGAATCCGACATAAACTGTGCCCTGCCGACTCCATTTAGCCTCAGAGACGGTTTGAAACAATTGTTACAAAAATCCGAGAATGTGAAAAATTAGAGTGATATTGCTTCAAATAAGCGAATTAGCGCGAAACAACACCTGCTCGAATCCAACAAAAACTGTGCCCTGCCGCATTTATTTAGCCTCAGAGACGGTTTGAAACAATTATTACAGAAATCAGACAATGTCAAAAATTAGAGTGAAATTGCTTCAAACAAGCGAATTATCGCGAAACAAAACCTGCTCGAATCCGACAGAAACTGGGCCCTGCCGCATTTATTTAGCCTCAGAGACGGTTTGAAACAATTGTTACAGATATCAGACAATGTCAGAAATTAGAGTGAAATTGCTTCAAACAAGCGAATTATCGCGAAACAACACCTGCTCGAATCCAAAAAAAACTGCGCCCTGCCGTCTCTACTGAGCCTCAGAGACGCTTTGAGACAAGTGTTACAAAAATCAGAGAAAGTCAAAAATTAGAGTGAAATTGCTTCAAACAAATTATCGCGAAACAACACCTGCTGGAATCCAACAAAAACTGTGCCCTGCTGTCTCTACTGATCCTCAGAGACGCTTTGAGACAAGTGTTACAAAAATCAAAGAATGTCGTAAATTAGAGTGAAATTGCTTCAAACAAGCGAATTATCGCGAAACAACACCTGCTCGAATCCAACAAAAACTGTGCCCTGCCGTCTCTACTGAGCCTCAGAGACGCTTTGAGACAAGTGTTACAAAAATCAGAGAATGTGAAAAATTAGAGTGAAATTGCTTCAAACAAGCGAAATATCGCGAAACAACACCTTCTCGAATCCGACAAAAACTATGCCCTGCCGACCCTATTTAGCCTCAGAGACGGTTTGAAACAATTGTTACAAAAATCAGAGAATGTGAAAAATTAGAGTGAAATTGCTTCAAACAAGCGAATTATCGCGAAACAACACCTGCTCGAATCCAACGAAAACTGTGCCCTGCTGTCTCTACTGAGCCTCAGAGACGCTTTGAGACAAGTGTTACAAAAATCAAAG
This sequence comes from Tenodera sinensis, assembly GCA_030765045.1. NCBI lineage: Eukaryota > Metazoa > Arthropoda > Insecta > Mantodea > Mantidae > Tenodera > Tenodera sinensis. Next base: position 215,504,133 of record CM060964.1, on the reverse strand, counting down.
AATGTTGTAAATTAGAGTGAAATTGCTTCAAACAAGCGAATTATCGCGAAACAACACCTGCTCGAATCCGACAGAATCTGTGCCCTAACGCATTTACTGAGCCTCAGAGACGCTTTGAGACAAGTGTTAAAAAATCAAAGAATGTCGTAAATTAGAGTGAAATTGCTTCAAACAAGCGAATTATCGCGAAACAACACCTGCTCGAATCCAACAAAAACTGCCCTGCCGTCTCTACTGAGCCTCAGAGACGCTTTGAGACAAGTGTTACAAAAATCAGAGGTCATAAATTAGGGTGAAATTGCTTCAAACAAGCGAATTATCGCGAAATAACACCTGCTCGAATCCGACAAAAACTGTGCCCTGCCGTCTCTACTGAGCCTCAGAGACGCTTTGAGACAAGTGTTACAAAAATCAGAGAATGTCATAAATTAGGGTGAAATTGCTTCAAACAAGCGAATTATCGCGAAACAACACCTGCTCGAACCCGACAAAAACTGTGCCCTGCCGCATTTATTTAGCCTCAGAGACGCATTGAGACAAGTGTTACAATAATCAAAGAATGTCGTAAATTAGAGTGAAATTGCTTCAAACAAGCGAATTATCGCGAAACAACACCTTCTCGAATCCGACAAAAACTATATCCTGCCGACTCTATTTAGCCTCAGAGACGCTTTGAGACAAGTGTTACAAAAATCAGAGAATGTCATAAATTAGAGTGAAATTGCTTCAAACAAGCGAATTATCGCGAAACAACACCTGCTCGAATCCGACAAAAACTGTGCCCTGCCGCATTTATTTAGCCTCAGAGACGCATTGAGACAAGTGTTACAATAATCAAAGAATGTCGTAAATTAGAGTGAAATTGCTTCAAACAAGCGAATTATCGCGAAACAACACCTCGAATCCGACAAAAACTATATCCTGCCGACTCTATTTAGCCTCAGAGACGCTTTGAGACAAGTGTTACAAAAATCAAAGAATGTCGTAAATTAGAGTGAAATTGCTTGAAACAAGCGAATTATCGCGAAACAACACCTGCTCGAATCCGACAGAAACTGGGCCCTGCCGCATTTATTTAGCCTCAGAGACGGTTTGAAACAATTGTTACAGATATCAGACAATGTCAGAAATTAGAGTGAAATTGCTTCAAACAAGCGAATTATCGCGAAACAACACCTGCTCGAATCCAAAAAAAACTGCGCCCTGCCGTCTCTACTGAGCCTCAGAGACGCTTTGAGACAAGTGTTACAAAAATCAGAGAAAGTCAAAAATTAGAGTGAAATTGCTTCAAACAAATTATTGCGAAACAACACCTGCTGGAATCCAACAAAAACTGTGCCCTGCTGTCTCTACTGATCCTCAGAGACGCTTTGAGACAAGTGTTACAAAAATCAAAGAATGTCGTAAATTAGAGTGAAATTGCTTCAAACAAGCGAATTATCGCGAAACAACACCTGCTCGAATCCAACAAAAACTGTGCCCTGCCGTCTCTACTGAGCCTCAGAGACGCTTTGAGACAAGTGTTACAAAAGTCAGAGAATGTCAAAAATTAGAGTGAAATTGCTTCAAACAAGCGAATTATCGCGAAACAACACCTTCTCGAATCCGACAAAAACTATGCCCTGCCGACCCCATTTAGCCTCAGAGACGGTTTGAAACAATTGTTACAAAAATCAGAGAATGTGAAAAATTAGAGTGAAATTGCTTCAAACAAGCGAATTATCCCGAAACAACACCTGCTTGAATCCAACAAAAACTGTGCCCTGCCGTCTCTACTGAGCCTCAGAGACGCATTCAGACAAGTGTTACAAAAAGCAGAGAATGTCAAAAATTATTGTGAAATTGCTTCAAACTTGCGAATTATCGCGAAACAACAACTTCTCGAATCCGACAAAAACTATGCCCTGCCGACTCTATTTAGCCTCAGAGACGGTTTGAAACAATTGTTACAAAAATCAGAGAATGTGAAAAATTAGAGTGAAATTGCTTCAAACAAGCGAATTATCGCGAAACAACACCTTCTCGAATCCGACAAAAACTATGCCCTGCCGACTCTATTTTGTCTCAGTGACGGTTTCAAACAATTGTTACAAAAATCAGAGAATGTGAAAAATTAGAGTGAAATTGCTTCACACAAGCGAATTATCGCGAAACCACACCTGCTCGAATCCAACAAAAACTGCGCCCTGCCGTCTCTACCGAGCCTCAGAGACGCTTTGAGACAAGTGTTACAAAAAACAGAGAATGTCAAAAATTATTGTGAAATTGCTTCAAACAAGCGAATTATCGCGAAACAACACCTTCTCGAATCCGACAAAAACTATGCCCTGCCGACCCTATTTAACCTCAGAGACGGTTTGAAACAATTGTTACAAAAATCAGAGAATGTGAAAAATTAGAGTGAAATTGCTTCAAACAAGCGAATTATCGCGAAACAACACCTGCTCGAATCAAACAAAAACTGTGCCCTGCCGTCTCTACTGAGTCTCAGAGACGCATTTAAACAAGTGTTACAAAAATTAGATGTCGTAAATTAGATTGAAATTGCTTCAAACAAGCGAATTTTCGCGAAACAACACCTTCTCGAATCCGACTAAAACTATATCCTGCCGACTCGATTTAGCCTCAGAGACGGTTTGAAACAATTGTTACAAAAATCAGAGAATGTTGTAAATTAGAGTGAAATTGCTTCAAACAAGCGAATTATCGCGAAACAACACCTGCTCGAATTCGACAGAATCTGAGCCCTAACGCATTTACTGAGCCTCAGAGACGCTTTGAGACAAGTGTTACAAAAATCAAAGAATGTCGTAAATTAGAGTGAAATTGCTTCAAACAAGCGAATTATCGCGAAACAACACCTGCTCGAATCCAACAAAAACTGCCCTGCCGTCTCTACTGAGCCTCAGAGACGCTTTGAGACAAGTGTTACAAAAATCAGAGAATGTCATAAATTAGGGTGAAATTGCTTCAAACAAGCAAATTATCGCGAAACAACACCTGCTCGAATCCGACAAAAACTGTGCCCTGCCGTCTCTACTGAGCCTCAGAGACGCTTTGAGACAAGTGTTACAAAAATCAGAGAATGTCATAAATTAGGGTGAAATTGCTTCAAACAAGCGAATTATCGCGAAACAACACCTGCTCGAATCCGACAAAAACTATGCCCTGCCGCATTTATTTAGCCTCAGAGACGCATTGAGACAAGTGTTACAATAATCAAAGAATGTCGTAAATTAGAGTGAAATTACTTCAAACATGCGAATTATCGCGAAACAACACCTTCTCGAATCCGACAAAAACTATATCCTGCCGACTCTATTTAGCCTCAGAGACGCTTTGAGACAAGTGTTACAAAAATCAGAGAATGTCATAAATTAGAGTGAAATTGCTTCAAACAAGCGAATTATCGCGAAACAACACCTGCTCGAATCCGACAAAAACTGTGCCCTGCCGCATTTATTTAGTCTCAGAGACGGTTTGAAACAATTGTTACAGAAATCAGACAATGTCGTAGATTAGAGTGAAATTGCTTCAAACAAGCGAATTATTGCGAAACAACACCTGCTCGAATCCAACAAAAACTGCGCCCTGCTGTCTCTACTGACCCTCAGAGACGCTTTGAGACAAGTGTTACAAAAATCAAAGAATGTCGTAAATTAGAGTGAAATTGCTTGAAACAAGCGAATTGTCGCGAAACAACACCTGCTCGAATCCAACAAAAACTGTGCCCGGCGGTCTCTACTGAGCCTCAGAGACGCTTTGAGACAAGTGTTACAAAAATCAAAGAATGTTGTAAATTAGAGTGAAATTGCTTCAAACAAGCGAATTATCGCGAAACAACACCTGCTCGAATCCAACAAAAACTGTGCCCTGCCGTCTCTACTGAACCTCAGAGACGCTTTGAGACAAGTGTTACAAAAATCAGAGAATGTGAAAAATTAGAGTGAAATTGCTTCAAACAAGCGAATTATCGCGAAACAACACCTGCTCGAATCAAACAAAAACTGTGCCCTGCCGTCTCTACTGAGTCTCAGAGACGCTTTTAAACAAGTGTTACAAAAATCAGAGAATGTGAAAAATTAGAGTGAAATTGCTTCAAACAAGCGAATTATCGCGAAACAACACCTGCTCGAATCCAACGAAAACTGTGCCCTGCTGTCTCTACTGAGCCTCAGAGACGCTTTGAGACAAGTGTTACAAAAATCAAAGAATGTTGTAAATTAAAGTGAAATTGCTTCAAACAAGCGAATTATCGCGAGACAACACCTGCTCGAATCCAACAAAAACTGTGCCCTGCCGTCTCTACTGAACCTCAGAGACGCTTTGAGACAAGTGTTACAAAAATCAGAGAATGTGAGAAATTAGATTGAAATTGCTTCAAACAAGCGAATTATCGCGAAACAACACCTGCTCGAATCCGACAGAATCTGTGCCCTAACGCATTTACTGAGCCTCAGAGACGCTTTGAGACAAGTGTTACAAAAATCAAAGAATGTCGTAAATTAGAGTGAAATTGCTTCAAACAAGCGAATTATCGCGAAACAACACCTGCTCGAATCCAACAAAAACTGCCCTGCCGTCTCTACTGAGCCTCAGAGACGCTTTGAGACAAGTGTTACAAAAATCAGAGAATGTCATAAATTAGGGTGAAATTGCTTCACACAAGCGAATTATCGCGAAACCACACCTTCTCGAATGCGACAAAAACTATGCCCTGCCGACCCTATTTAGCCTCAGAGACGGTTTGAAACAATTGTTACAAAAATCAGAGAATGTGAAAAATTAGAGTGAAATTGCTTCAAACAAGCGAAATATCGCGAAACAACACCTGCTCGAATCCAACAAAAACTGCGCACTGCTGTCTCTACTGACCCTCAGAGACGCTTTGAGACAAGTGTTACAAAAATCAAAGAATGTCGTAAATTAGAGTGAAATTGCTTGAAACAAGCGAATTATCGCGAACCAACACCTGCTCGAATCCAACAAAAACTGTGCCCTGCCGTCTCTACTGAACCTCAGAGACGCTTTGAGACAAGTGTTACAAAAATCGGAGAATGTGAGATATTAGATTGAAATTGCTTCAAACAAGCGAATTATCGCGAAACAACACCTGCTCGAATCCGACAGAATCTGTGCCCTAACGCATTTACTGAGCCTCAGAGACGCTTTGAGACAAGTGTTACAAAAATCAAAGAATGTCGTAAATTAGAGTGAAATTGCTTCAAACAAGCGAATTATCGCGAAACAACACCTGCTCGAATCCAACAAAAACTGTGCCCTGCCGTCTCTACTGAGCCTCAGAGACGCTTTTAAACAAGTGTTACAAAAATCAGATGAAATTGCTTCAAACAAGCGAATTATCGCGAACCAACACCTTCTCGAATCCGACAAAAACTATATCCTGCCGACTCTATTTAGCCTCAGAGACGGTTTGAAACAATTGTTACAAAAATCAGAGAATGTGAAAAATTAGAGTGAAATTGCTTCAAACAAGCGAATTATCGCGAAACAACACCTGCTCGAATCCGACATAAACTGTGCCCTGCCGACTCCATTTAGCCTCAGAGACGGTTTGAAACAATTGTTACAAAAATCCGAGAATGTGAAAAACTAGAGTGATATTGCTTCAAATAAGCGAATTAGCGCGAAACAACACCTGCTCGAATCCAACAAAAACTGTGCCCTGCCGCATTTATTTAGCCTCAGAGACGGTTTGAAACAATTATTACAGAAATCAGACAATGTCAAAAATTAGAGTGAAATTGCTTCAAACAAGCGAATTATCGCGAAACAACACCTGCTCGAATCCGACAGAAACTGGGCCCTGCCGCATTTATTTAGCCTCAGAGACGGTTTGAAACAATTGTTACAGATATCAGACAATGTCAGAAATTAGAGTGAAATTGCTTCAAACAAGCGAATTATCGCGAAACAACACCTGCTCGAATCCAAAAAAAACTGCGCCCTGCCGTCTCTACTGAGCCTCAGAGACGCTTTGAGACAAGTGTTACAAAAATCAGAGAAAGTCAAAAATTAGAGTGAAATTGCTTCAAACAAATTATCGCGAAACAACACCTGCTGGAATCCAACAAAAACTGTGCCCTGCTGTCTCTACTGATCCTCAGAGACGCTTTGAGACAAGTGTTACAAAAATCAAAGAATGTCGTAAATTAGAGTGAAATTGCTTCAAACAAGCGAATTATCGCGAAACAACACCTGCTCGAATCCAACAAAAACTGTGCCCTGCCGTCTCTACTGAGCCTCAGAGACGCTTTGAGACAAGTGTTACAAAAATCAGAGAATGTGAAAAATTAGAGTGAAATTGCTTCAAACAAGCGAAATATCGCGAAACAACACCTTCTCGAATCCGACAAAAACTATGCCCTGCCGACCCTATTTAGCCTCAGAGACGGTTTGAAACAATTGTTACAAAAATCAGAGAATGTGAAAAATTAGAGTGAAATTGCTTCAAACAAGCGAATTATCGCGAAACAACACCTGCTCGAATCCAACGAAAACTGTGCCCTGCTGTCTCTACTGAGCCTCAGAGACGCTTTGAGACAAGTGTTACAAAAATCAAAGAATGTTGTAAATTAGAGTGAAATTGCTTCAAACAAGCGAATTATCGCGAAACAACACCTGCTCGAATCCGACAGAATCTGTGCCCTAACGCATTTACTGAGCCTCAGAGACGCTTTGAGACAAGTGTTACAAAAATCAAAGAATGTCGTAAATTAGAGTGAAATTGCTTCAAACAAGCGAATTATCGCGAAACAACACCTGCTCGAATCCAACAAAAACTGCCCTGCCGTCTCTACTGAGCCTCAGAGACGCTTTGAGACAAGTGTTACAAAAATCAGAGGTCATAAATTAGGGTGAAATTGCTTCAAACAAGCGAATTATCGCGAAACAACACCTGCTCGAATCCGACAAAAACTGTGCCCTGCCGTCTCTACTGAGCCTCAGAGACGCTTTGAGACAAGTGTTACAAAAATCAGAGAATGTCATAAATTAGGGTGAAATTGCTTCAAACAAGCGAATTATCGCGAAACAACACCTGCTCGAACCCGACAAAAACTGTGCCCTGCCGCATTTATTTAGCCTCAGAGACGCATTGAGACAAGTGTTACAATAATCAAAGAATGTCGTAAATTAGAGTGAAATTGCTTCAAACAAGCGAATTATCGCGAAACAACACCTTCTCGAATCCGACAAAAACTATATCCTGCCGACTCTATTTAGCCTCAGAGACGCTTTGAGACAAGTGTTACAAAAATCAGAGAATGTCATAAATTAGAGTGAAATTGCTTCAAACAAGCGAATTATCGCGAAACAACACCTGCTCGAATCCGACAAAAACTGTGCCCTGCCGCATTTATTTAGCCTCAGAGACGCATTGAGACAAGTGTTACAATAATCAAAGAATGTCGTAAATTAGAGTGAAATTGCTTCAAACAAGCGAATTATCGCGAAACAACACCTCGAATCCGACAAAAACTATATCCTGCCGACTCTATTTAGCCTCAGAGACGCTTTGAGACAAGTGTTACAAAAATCAAAGAATGTCGTAAATTAGAGTGAAATTGCTTGAAACAAGCGAATTATCGCGAAACAACACCTGCTCGAATCCGACAGAAACTGGGCCCTGCCGCATTTATTTAGCCTCAGAGACGGTTTGAAACAATTGTTACAGATATCAGACAATGTCAGAAATTAGAGTGAAATTGCTTCAAACAAGCGAATTATCGCGAAACAACACCTGCTCGAATCCAAAAAAAACTGCGCCCTGCCGTCTCTACTGAGCCTCAGAGACGCTTTGAGACAAGTGTTACAAAAATCAGAGAAAGTCAAAAATTAGAGTGAAATTGCTTCAAACAAATTATTGCGAAACAACACCTGCTGGAATCCAACAAAAACTGTGCCCTGCTGTCTCTACTGATCCTCAGAGACGCTTTGAGACAAGTGTTACAAAAATCAAAGAATGTCGTAAATTAGAGTGAAATTGCTTCAAACAAGCGAATTATCGCGAAACAACACCTGCTCGAATCCAACAAAAACTGTGCCCTGCCGTCTCTACTGAGCCTCAGAGACGCTTTGAGACAAGTGTTACAAAAGTCAGAGAATGTCAAAAATTAGAGTGAAATTGCTTCAAACAAGCGAATTATCGCGAAACAACACCTTCTCGAATCCGACAAAAACTATGCCCTGCCGACCCTATTTAGCCTCAGAGACGGTTTGAAACAATTGTTACAAAAATCAGAGAATGTGAAAAATTAGAGTGAAATTGCTTCAAACAAGCGAATTATCCCGAAACAACACCTGCTTGAATCCAACAAAAACTGTGCCCTGCCGTCTCTACTGAGCCTCAGAGACGCATTCAGACAAGTGTTACAAAAAGCAGAGAATGTCAAAAATTATTGTGAAATTGCTTCAAACTTGCGAATTATCGCGAAACAACAACTTCTCGAATCCGACAAAAACTATGCCCTGCCGACTCTATTTAGCCTCAGAGACGGTTTGAAACAATTGTTACAAAAATCAGAGAATGTGAAAAATTAGAGTGAAATTGCTTCAAACAAGCGAATTATCGCGAAACAACACCTTCTCGAATCCGACAAAAACTATGCCCTGCCGACTCTATTTTGCCTCAGTGACGGTTTCAAACAATTGTTACAAAAATCAGAGAATGTGAAAAATTAGAGTGAAATTGCTTCACACAAGCGAATTATCGCGAAACCACACCTGCTCGAATCCAACAAAAACTGCGCCCTGCCGTCTCTACCGAGCCTCAGAGACGCTTTGAGACAAGTGTTACAAAAAACAGAGAATGTCAAAAATTATTGTGAAATTGCTTCAAACAAGCGAATTATCGCGAAACAACACCTCGAATCCGACAAAAACTATGCCCTGCCGACCCTATTTAACCTCAGAGACGGTTTGAAACAATTGTTACAAAAATCAGAGAATGTGAAAAATTAGAGTGAAATTGCTTCAAACAAGCGAATTATCGCGAAACAACAGCTGCTCGAATCAAACAAAAACTGTGCCCTGCCGTCTCTACTGAGTCTCAGAGACGCATTTAAACAAGTGTTACAAAAATTAGATGTAAATTAGATTGAAATTGCTTCAAACAAGCGAATTTTTGCGAAACAACACCTTCTCGAATCCGACTAAAACTATATCCTGCCGACTCGATTTAGCCTCAGAGACGGTTTGAAACAATTGTTACAAAAATCAGAGAATGTGAAAAATTAGAGTGAAATTGCTTCAAACAAGCGAATTATCGCGAAACAACACCTGCTCGAATCCAACGAAAACTGTGCCCTGCTGTCTCTACTGAGCCTCAGAGACGCTTTGAGACAAGTGTTACAAAAATCAAAGAATGTTGTAAATTAGAGTGAAATTGCTTCAAACAAGCGAATTATCGCGAAACAACACCTGCTCGAATCCGACAGAATCTGAGCCCTAACGCATTTACTGAGCCTCAGAGACGCTTTGAGACAAGTGTTACAAAAATCAAAGAATGTCGTAAATTAGAGTGAAATTGCTTCAAACAAGCGAATTATCGCGAAACAACACCTGCTCGAATCCAACAAAAACTGCCCTGCCGTCTCTACTGAGCCTCAGAGACGCTTTGAGACAAGTGTTACAAAAATCAGAGAATGTCATAAATTAGGGTGAAATTGCTTCAAACAAGCGAATTATCGCGAAACAACACCTGCTCGAATCCGACAAAAACTGTGCCCTGCCGTCTCTACTGAGCCTCAGAGACGCTTTGAGACAAGTGTTACAAAAATCAGAGAATGTCATAAATTAGGGTGAAATTGCTTCAAACAAGCGAATTATCGCGAAACAACACCTGCTCGAATCCGACAAAAACTGTGCCCTGCCGCATTTATTTAGCCTCAGAGACGCATTGAGACAAGTGTTACAATAATCAAAGAATGTCGTAAATTAGAGTGAAATTACTTCAAACAAGCGAATTATCGCGAAACAACACCTTCTCGAATCCGACAAAAACTATATCCTGCCGACTCTATTTAGCCTCAGAGACGCTTTGAGACAAGTGTTACAAAAATCAGAGAATGTCATAAATTAGAGTGAAATTGCTTCAAACAAGCGAATTATCGCGAAACAACACCTGCTCGAATCCGACAAAAACTGTGCCCTGCCGCATTTATTTAGTCTCAGAGACGGTTTGAAACAATTGTTACAGAAATCAGACAATGTCGTAAATTAGAGTGAAATTGCTTCAAACAAGCGAATTATTGCGAAACAACACCTGCTCGAATCCAACAAAAACTGCGCCCTGCTGTCTCTACTGACCCTCAGAGACGCTTTGAGACAAGTGTTACAAAAATCAAAGAATGTCGTAAATTAGAGTGAAATTGCTTGAAACAAGCGAATTGTCGCGAAACAACACCTGCTCGAATCCAACAAAAACTGTGCCCGGCGGTCTCTACTGAGCCTCAGAGACGCTTTGAGACAAGTGTTACAAAAATCAAAGAATGTTGTAAATTAGAGTGAAATTGCTTCAAACAAGCGAATTATCGCGAAACAACACCTGCTCGAATCCAACAAAAACTGTGCCCTGCCGTCTCTACTGAACCTCAGAGACGCTTTGAGACAAGTGTTACAAAAATCAGAGAATGTGAAAAATTAGAGTGAAATTGCTTCAAACAAGCGAATTATCGCGAAACAACACCTGCTCGAATCAAACAAAAACTGTGCCCTGCCGTCTCTACTGAGTCTCAGAGACGCTTTTAAACAAGTGTTAAAAAAATCAGAGAATGTGAAAAATTAGAGTGAAATTGCTTCAAACAAGCGAATTATCGCGAAACAACACCTGCTCGAATCCAACGAAAACTGTGCCCTGCTGTCTCTACTGAGCCTCAGAGACGCTTTGAGACAAGTGTTACAAAAATCAAAGAATGTTGTAAATTAAAGTGAAATTGCTTCAAACAAGCGAATTATCGCGAGACAACACCTGCTCGAATCCAACAAAAACTGTGCCCTGCCGTCTCTACTGAACCTCAGAGACGCTTTGAGACAAGTGTTACAAAAATCAGAGAATGTGAGAAATTAGATTGAAATTGCTTCAAACAAGCGAATTATCGCGAAACAACACCTGCTCGAATCCAACAAAAACTGTGCCCTGCTGTCTCTACTGAGCCTCAGAGACGCTTTGAGACAAGTGTTACAAAAATCAAAGAATGTCGTAAATTAGAGTGAAATTGCTTCAAACAAGCGAATTATCGCGAAACAACACCTGCTCGAATCCAACAAAAACTGCGCTCTGCTGTCTCTACTGAGCCTCAGAGACGCTTTGAGACAAGTGTTACAAAAATCAAAGAATGTCGTAAATTAGAGTGAAATTGCTTCAAACAAGCGAATTATCGCGAAACAACACCTGCTCGAATCCAACAAAAACTGCCCTGCCGTCTCTACTGAGCCTCAGAGACGCTTTGAGACAAGTGTTACAAAAATCAGAGAATGTCATAAATTAGGGTGAAATTGCTTCACACAAGCGAATTATCGCGAAACCACACCTTCTCGAATGCGACAAAAACTATGCCCTGCCGACCCTATTTAGCCTCAGAGACGGTTTGAAACAATTGTTACAAAAATCAGAGAATGTGAAAAATTAGAGTGAAATTGCTTCAAACAAGCGAAATATCGCGAAACAACACCTGCTCGAATCCAACAAAAACTGCGCTCTGCTGTCTCTACTGACCCTCAGAGACGCTTTGAGACAAGTGTTACAAAAATCAAAGAATGTCGTAAATTAGAGTGAAATTGCTTGAAACAAGCGAATTATCGCGAAACAACACCTGCTCGAATCCAACAAAAACTGTGCCCTGCCGTCTCTACTGAACCTCAGAGACGCTTTGAGACAAGTGTTACAAAAATCAGAGAATGTGAGATATTAGATTGAAATTGCTTCAAACAAGCGAATTATCGCGAAACAACACCTGCTCGAATCCGACAGAATCTGTGCCCTAACGCATTTACTGAGCCTCAGAGACGCTTTGAGACAAGTGTTACAAAAATCAAAGAATGTCGTAAATTAGAGTGAAATTGCTTCTAACAAGCGAATTATCGCGAAACAACACCTGCTCGAATCCAACAAAAACTGTGCCCTGCCGTCTCTACTGAGCCTCAGAGACGCTTTTAAACAAGTGTTACAAAAATCAGATGAAATTGCTTCAAACAAGCGAATTATCGCGAACCAACACCTTCTCGAATCCGACAAAAACTATATCCTGCCGACTCTATTTAGCCTCAGAGACGGTTTGAAACAATTGTTACAAAAATCAGAGAATGTGAAAAATTAGAGTGAAATTGCTTCAAACAAGCGAATTATCGCGAAACAACACCTTCTCGAATCCGACAAAAACTATGCCCTGCCGACTCTATTTTGCCTCAGTGACGGTTTCAAACAATTGTTACAAAAATCAGAGAATGTGAAAAATTAGAGTGAAATTGCTTCACACAAGCGAATTATCGCGAAACCACACCTGCTCGAATCCAACAAAAACTGTGCCCTGCCGTCTCTACTGAGCCTCAGAGACGCATTCAGACAAGTGTTACAAAAAGCAGAGAATGTCAAAAATTATTGTGAAATTGCTTCAAACTTGCGAATTATCGCGAAACAACAACTTCTCGAATCCGACAAAAACTATGCCCTGCCGACTCTATTTAGCCTCAGAGACGGTTTGAAACAATTGTTACAAAAATCAGAGAATGTGAAAAATTAGAGTGAAATTGCTTCAAACAAGCGAATTATCGCGAAACAACACCTTCTCGAATCCGACAAAAACTATGCCCTGCCGACTCTATTTTGCCTCAGTGACGGTTTCAAACAATTGTTACAAAAATCAGAGAATGTGAAAAATTAGAGTGAAATTGCTTCACACAAGCGAATTATCGCGAAACCACACCTGCTCGAATCCAACAAAAACTGCGCCCTGCCGTCTCTACCGAGCCTCAGAGACGCTTTGAGACAAGTGTTACAAAAAACAGAGAATGTCAAAAATTATTGTGAAATTGCTTCAAACAAGCGAATTATCGCGAAACAACACCTTCTCGAATCCGACAAAAACTATGCCCTGCCGACCCTATTTAACCTCAGAGACGGTTTGAAACAATTGTTACAAAAATCAGAGAATGTGAAAAATTAGAGTGAAATTGCTTCAAACAAGCGAATTATCGCGAAACAACACCTGCTCGAATCAAACAAAAACTGTGCCCTGCCGTCTCTACTGAGTCTCAGAGACGCATTTAAACAAGTGTTACAAAAATTAGATGTCGTAAATTAGATTGAAATTGCTTCAAACAAGCGAATTTTCGCGAAACAACACCTTCTCGAATCCGACTAAAACTATATCCTGCCGACTCGATTTAGCCTCAGAGACGGTTTGAAACAATTGTTACAAAAATCAGAGAATGTGAAAAATTAGAGTGAAATTGCTTCAAACAAGCGAATTATCGCGAAACAACACCTGCTCGAATCCAACGAAAACTGTGCCCTGCTGTCTCTACTGAGCCTCAGAGACGCTTTGAGACAAGTGTTACCAAAATCAAAGAATGTTGTAAATTAGAGTGAAATTGCTTCAAACAAGCGAATTATCGCGAAACAACACCTGCTCGAATCCGACAGAATCTGAGCCCTAACGCATTTACTGAGCCTCAGAGACGCTTTGAGACAAGTGTTACAAAAATCAAAGAATGTCGTAAATTAGAGTGAAATTGCTTCAAACAAGCGAATTATCGCGAAACAACACCTGCTCGAATCCAACAAAAACTGCCCTGCCGTCTCTACTGAGCCTCAGAGACGCTTTGAGACAAGTGTTACAAAAATCAGAGAATGTCATAAATTAGGGTGAAATTGCTTCAAACAAGCGAATTATCGCGAAACAACACCTGCTCGAATCCGACAAAAACTGTGCCCTGCCGTCTCTACTGAGCCTCAGAGACGCTTTGAGACAAGTGTTACAAAAATCAGAGAATGTCATAAATTAGGGTGAAATTGCTTCAAACAAGCGAATTATCGCGAAACAACACCTGCTCGAATCCGACAAAAACTGTGCCCTGCCGCATTTATTTAGCCTCAGAGACGCATTGAGACAAGTGTTACAATAATCAAAGAATGTCGTAAATTAGAGTGAAATTACTTCAAACAAGCGAATTATCGCGAAACAATACCTTCTCGAATCCGACAAAAACTATATCCTGCCGACTCTATTTAGCCTCAGAGACGCTTTGAGACAAGTGTTACAAAAATCAGAGAATGTCATAAATTAGAGTGAAATTGCTTCAAACAAGCGAATTATCGCGAAACAACACCTGCTCGAATCCGACAAAAACTGTGCCCTGCCGCATTTATTTAGTCTCAGAGACGGTTTGAAACAATTGTTACAGAAATCAGACAATGTCGTAAATTAGAGTGAAATTGCTTCAAACAAGCGAATTATTGCGAAACAACACCTGCTCGAATCCAACAAAAACTGCGCCCTGCTGTCTCTACTGACCCTCAGAGACGCTTTGAGACAAGTGTTACAAAAATCAAAGAATGTCGTAAATTAGAGTGAAATTGCTTGAAACAAGCGAATTGTCGCGAAACAACACCTGCTCGAATCCAACAAAAACTGTGCCCGGCGGTCTCTACTGAGCCTCAGAGACGCTTTGAGACAAGTGTTACAAAAATCAAAGAATGTTGTAAATTAGAGTGAAATTGCTTCAAACAAGCGAATTATCGCGAAACAACACCTGCTCGAATCCAACAAAAACTGTGCCCTGCCGTCTCTACTGAACCTCAGAGACGCTTTGAGACAAGTGTTACAAAAATCAGAGAATGTGAAAAATTAGAGTGAAATTGCTTCAAACAAGCGAATTATCGCGAAACAACACCTGCTCGAATCAAACAAAAACTGTGCCCTGCCGTCTCTACTGAGTCTCAGAGACGCTTTTAAACAAGTGTTACAAAAATCAGAGAATGTGAAAAATTAGAGTGAAATTGCTTCAAATAAGCGAATTATCGCGAAACAACACCTGCTCGAATCCAACGAAAACTGTGCCCTGCTGTCTCTACTGAGCCTCAGAGACGCTTTGAGACAAGTGTTACAAAAATCAGAGAATGTGAGAAATTAGAGTGAAATTGCTTGAAACAAGCGAATTGTCGCGAAACAACACCTGCTCGAATCCAACAAAAACTGTGCCCGGCGGTCTCTACTGAGCCTCAGAGACGCTTTGAGACAAGTGTTACAAAAAACAGAGAATGTTGTAAATTAGAGTGAAATTGCTTCAAACAAGCGAATTATCGCGAAACAACACCTGCTCGAATCCAACAAAAACTGTGCCCTGCCGTCTCTACTGATCCTCAGAGACGCTTTGAGACAAGTGTTACAAAAATCAGAGAATGTGAAAAATTAGAGTGAAATTGCTTCAAACAAGCGAATTATCGCGAAACAACACCTGCTCGAATCAAACAAAAACTGTGCCCTGCCGTCTCTACTGAGTCTCAGAGACGCTTTTAAACAAGTGTTACAAAAATCAGAGAATGTGAAAAATTAGAGTGAAATTGCTTCAAACAAGCGAATTATCGCGAAACAACACCTGCTCGAATCCAACGAAAACTGTGCCCTGCTGTCTCTACTGAGCCTCAGAGACGCTTTGAGACAAGTGTTACAAAAATCAGAGAATGTGAGAAATTAGATTGAAATTGCTTCAAACAAGCGAATTATCGCGAAACAACACCTGCTCGAATCCGACAGAATCTGTGCCCTAACGCATTTACTGAGCCTCAGAGACGCTTTGAGACAAGTGTTACAAAAATCAAAGAATGTCGTAAATTAGAGTGAAATTGCTTCAAACAAGCGAATTATCGCGAAACAACACCTGCTCGAATCCAACAAAAACTGCCCTGCCGTCTCTACTGAGCCTCAGAGACGCTTTGAGACAAGTGTTACAAAAATCAGAGAATGTCATAAATTAGGGTGAAATTGCTTCACACAAGCGAATTATCGCGAAACCACACCTTCTCGAATGCGACAAAAACTATGCCCTGCCGACCCTATTTAGCCTCAGAGACGGTTTGAAACAATTGTTACAAAAATCAGAGAATGTGAAAAATTAGAGTGAAATTGCTTCAAACAAGCGAAATATCGCGAAACAACACCTGCTCGAATCCAACAAAAACTGCGCTCTGCTGTCTCTACTGACCCTCAGAGACGCTTTGAGACAAGTGTTACAAAAATCAAAGAATGTCGTAAATTAGAGTGAAATTGCTTGAAACAAGCGAATTATCGCGAAACAACACCTGCTCGAATCCAACAAAAACTGTGCCCTGCCGTCTCTACTGAACCTCAGAGACGCTTTGAGACAAGTGTTACAAAAATCAGAGAATGTGAGATATTAGATTGAAATTGCTTCAAACAAGCGAATTATCGCGAAACAACACCTGCTCGAATCCGACAGAATCTGTGCCCTAACGCATTTACTGAGCCTCAGAGACGCTTTGAGACAAGTGTTACAAAAATCAAAGAATGTCGTAAATTAGAGTGAAATTGCTTCTAACAAGCGAATTATCGCGAAACAACACCTGCTCGAATCCAACAAAAACTGTGCCCTGCCGTCTCTACTGAGCCTCAGAGACGCTTTTAAACAAGTGTTACAAAAATCAGATGAAATTGCTTCAAACAAGCGAATTATCGCGAACCAACACCTTCTCGAATCCGACAAAAACTATATCCTGCCGACTCTATTTAGCCTCAGAGACGGTTTGAAACAATTGTTACAAAAATCAGAGAATGTGAAAAATTAGAGTGAAATTGCTTCAAACAAGCGAATTATCGCGAAACAACACCTGCTCGAATCCGACATAAACTGTGCCCTGCCGACTCCATTTAGCCTCAGAGACGGTTTGAAACAATTGTTACAAAAATCCGAGAATGTGAAAAATTAGTGATATTGCTTCAAATAAGCGAATTAGCGCGAAACAACACCTGCTCGAATCCAACAAAAACTGTGCCCTGCCGCATTTATTTAGCCTCAGAGACGGTTTGAAACAATTATTACAGAAATCAGACAATGTCAAAAATTAGAGTGAAATTGCTTCAAACAAGCGAATTATCGCGAAACAACACCTGCTCGAATCCGACAGAAACTGGGCCCTGCCGCATTTATTTAGCCTCAGAGACGGTTTGAAACAATTGTTACAGATATCAGACAATGTCAGAAATTAGAGTGAAATTGCTTCAAACAAGCGAAATATCGCGAAACAACACCTTCTCGAATCCGACAAAAACTATGCCCTGCCGACCCTATTTAGCCTCAGAGACGGTTTGAAACATTTGTTACAAAAATCAGAGAAAGTCAAAAATTAGAGTGAAATTGCTTCAAACAAATTATCGCGAAACAACACCTGCTGGAATCCAACAAAAACTGTGCCCTGCTGTCTCTACTGATCCTCAGAGACGCTTTGAGACAAGTGTTACAAAAATCAAAGAATGTCGTAAATTAGAGTGAAATTGCTTCAAACAAGCGAATTATCGCGAAACAACAACTTCTCGAATCCGACAAAAACTATGCCCTGCCGACTCTATTTAGCCTCAGAGACGGTTTGAAACAATTGTTACAAAAATCAGAGAATGTGAAAAATTAGAGTGAAATTGCTTCAAACAAGCGAATTATCGCGAAACAACACCTTCTCGAATCCGACAAAAACTATGCCCTGCCGACTCTATTTCGCCTCAGTGACGGTTTCAAACAATTGTTACAAAAATCAGAGAATGTGAAAAATTAGAGTGAAATTGCTTCACACAAGCGAATTATCGCGAAACCACACCTGCTCGAATCCAACAAAAACTGCGCCCTGCCGTCTCTACCGAGCCTCAGAGACGCTTTGAGACAAGTGTTACAAAAAACAGAGAATGTCAAAAATTATTGTGAAATTGCTTCAAACAAGCGAATTATCGCGAAACAACACCTTCTCGAATCCGACAAAAACTATGCCCTGCCGACCCTATTTAGCCTCAGAGACGGTTTGAAACAATTGTTACAAAAATCAGAGAATGTGAAAAATTAGAGTGAAATTGCTTCAAACAAGCGAATTATCGCGAAACAACACCTGCTCGAATCAAACAAAAACTGTTCCCTGCCGTCTCTACTGAGTCTCAGAGACGCATTTAAACAAGTGTTACAAAAATTAGATGTCGTAAATTAGATTGAAATTGCTTCAAACAAGCGAATTTTCGCGAAACAACACCTTCTCGAATCCGACTAAAACTATATCCTGCCGACTGGATTTAGCCTCAGAGACGGTTTGAAACAATTGTTACAAAAATCAGAGAATGTGAAAAATTAGAGTGAAATTGCTTCAAACAAGCGAATTATCGCGAAACAACACCTGCTCGAATCCAACGAAAACTGTGCCCTGCTGTCTCTACTGAGCCTCAGAGACGCTTTGAGACAAGTGTTACAAAAATCAAAGAATGTTGTAAATTAGAGTGAAATTGCTTCAAACAAGCGAATTATCGCGAAACAACACCTGCTCGAATCCGACAGAATCTGTGCCCTAACGCATTTACTGAGCCTCAGAGACGCTTTGAGACAAGTGTTACAAAAATCAAAGAATGTCGTAAATTAGAGTGAAATTGCTTCAAACAAGCGAATTATCGCGAAACAACACCTGCTCGAATCCAACAAAAACTGCCCTGCCGTCTCTACTGAGCCTCAGAGACGCTTTGAGACAAGTGTTACAAAAATCAGAGAATGTCATAAATTAGGGTGAAATTGCTTCAAACAAGCGAATTATCGCGAAACAACACCTGCTCGAATCCGACAAAAACTGTGCCCTGCCGTCTCTACTGAGCCTCAGAGACGCTTTGAGACAAGTGTTACAAAAATCAGAGAATGTCATAAATTAGGGTGAAATTGCTTCAAACAAGCGAATTATCGCGAAACAACACCTTCTCGAATCCGACAAAAACTATATCCTGCCGACTCTATTTAGCCTCGGAGACGCTTTGAGACAAGTGTTACAAAAATCAGAGAATGTCATAAATTAGAGTGAAATTGCTTCAAACAAGCGAATTATCGCGAAACAACACCTGCTCGAATCCGACAAAAACTGTGCCCTGCCGCATTTATTTAGCCTCAGAGACGCATTGAGACAAGTGTTACAATAATCAAAGAATGTCGTAAATTAGAGTGAAATTGCTTCAAACAAGCGAATTATCGCGAAACAACACCTCGAATCCGACAAAAACTATATCATGCCGACTCTATTTAGCCTCAGAGACGCTTTGAGACAAGTGTTACAAAAATCAAAGAATGTCGTAAATTAGAGTGAAATTGCTTGAAACAAGCGAATTATCGCGAAACAACACCTGCTCGAATCCGACAGAAACTGGGCCCTGCCGCATTTATTTAGCCTCAGAGACGGTTTGAAACAATTGTTACAGATATCAGACAATGTCAGAAATTAGAGTGAAATTGCTTCAAACAAGCGAATTATCGCGAAACAACACCTGCTCGAATCCAAAAAAAACTGCGCCCTGCCGTCTCTACTGAGCCTCAGAGACGCTTTGAGACAAGTGTTACAAAAATCAGAGAAAGTCAAAAATTAGAGTGAAATTGCTTCAAACAAGCGAATTATCGCGAAACAACACCTGCTGGAATCCAACAAAAACTGTGCCCTGCTGTCTCTACTGATCCTCAGAGACGCTTTGAGACAAGTGTTACAAAAATCAAAGAATGTCGTAAATTAGAGTGAAATTGCTTCAAACAAGCGAATTATCGCGAAACAACACCTGCTCGAATCCAACAAAAACTGTGCCCTGCCGTCTCTACTGAGCCTCAGAGACGCTTTGAGACAAGTGTTACAAAAATCAGAGAATGTCAAAAATTAGAGTGAAATTGCTTCAAACAAGCGAATTATCGCGAAACAACACCTTCTCGAATCCGACAAAAACTATGCCCTGCCGACCCTATTTAGCCTCAGAGACGGTTTGAAACAATTGTTACAAAAATCAGAGAATGTGAAAAATTAGAGTGAAATTGCTTCAAACAAGCGAATTATCGCGAAACAACACCTTCTCGAATCCGACAAAAACTATGCCCTGCCGACCCTATTTAACCTCAGAGACGGTTTGAAACAATTGTTACAAAAATCAGAGAATGTGAAAAATTAGAGTGAAATTGCTTCAAACAAGCGAATTATCGCGAAACAACACCTGCTCGAATCAAACAAAAACTGTGCCCTGCCCTCTCTACTGAGTCTCAGAGACGCATTTAAACAAGTGTTACAAAAATTAGATGTCGTAAATTAGATTGAAATTGCTTCAAACAAGCGAATTTTCGCGAAACAACACCTTCTCGAATCCGACTAAAACTATATCCTGCCGACTCGATTTAGCCTCAGAGACGGTTTGAAACAATTGTTACAAAAATCAGAGAATGTGAAAAATTAGAGTGAAATTGCTTCAAACAAGCGAATTATCGCGAAACAACACCTGCTCGAATCCAACGAAAACTGTGCCCTGCTGTCTCTACTGAGCCTCAGAGACGCTTTGAGACAAGTGTTACAAAAATCAAAGAATGTTGTAAATTAGAGTGAAATTGCTTCAAACAAGCGAATTATCGCGAAACAACACCTGCTCGAATCCGACAGAATCTGTGCCCTAACGCATTTACTGAGCCTCAGAGACGCTTTGAGACAAGTGTTACAAAAATCAAAGAATGTCGTAAATTAGAGTGAAATTGCTTCAAACAAGCGAATTATCGCGAAACAACACCTGCTCGAATCCAACAAAAACTGCCCTGCCGTCTCTACTGAGCCTCAGAGACGCTTTGAGACAAGTGTTACAAAAATCAGAGAATGTCATAAATTAGGGTGAAATTGCTTCAAACAAGCGAATTATCGCGAAACAACACCTGCTCGAATCCGACAAAAACTGTGCCCTGCCGTCTCTACTGAGCCTCAGAGACGCTTTGAGACAAGTGTTACAAAAATCAGAGAATGTCATAAATTAGGGTGAAATTGCTTCAAACAAGCGAATTATCGCGAAACAACACCTGCTCGAATCCGACAAAAACTGTGCCCTGCCGCATTTATTTAGCCTCAGAGACGCATTGAGACAAGTGTTACAATAATCAAAGAATGTCGTAAATTAGAGTGAAATTGCTTCAAACAAGCGAATTATCGCGAAACAACACCTTCTCGAATCCGACAAAAACTATATCCTGCCGACTCTATTTAGCCTCAGAGACGCTTTGAGACAAGTGTTACAAAAATCAGAGAATGTCATAAATTAGAGTGAAATTGCTTCAAACAAGCGAATTATCGCGAAACAACACCTGCTCGAATCCGACAAAAACTGTGCCCTGCCGCATTTATTTAGTCTCAGAGACGGTTTGAAACAATTGTTACAGAAATCAGACAATGTCAAAAATTAGAGTGAAATTGCTTCAAACAAGCGAATTATTGTGAAACAACACCTGCTCGAATCCAACAAAAACTGCGCCCTGCTGTCTCTACTGACCCTCAGAGACGCTTTGAGACAAGTGTTACAAAAATCAAAGACAGTCGTAAATTAGAGTGAAATTGCTTCAAACAAGCGAATTATCGCGAAACAACACCTTCTCGAATCCGACAAAAACTATGCCCTGCCGACCCTATTTAGCCTCAGAGACGGTTTGAAACAATTGTTACAAAAATCAGAGAATGTGAAAAATTAGAGTGAAATTGCTTCAAACAAGCGAATTATCGCGAAACAACACCTTCTCGAATCCGACAAAAACTATGCCCTGCCGACCCTATTTAACCTCAGAGACGGTTTGAAACAATTGTTACAAAAATCAGAGAATGTGAAAAATTAGAGTGAAATTGCTTCAAACAAGCGAATTATCGCGAAACAACACCTGCTCGAATCAAACAAAAACTGTGCCCTGCCGTCTCTACTGAGTCTCAGAGACGCATTTAAACAAGTGTTACAAAAATTAGATGTCGTAAATTAGATTGAAATTGCTTCAAACAAGCGAATTTTCGCGAAACAACACCTTCTCGAATCCGACTAAAACTATATCCTGCCGACTCGATTTAGCCTCAGAGACGGTTTGAAACAATTGTTACAAAAATCAGAGAATGTGAAAAATTAGAGTGAAATTGCTTCAAACAAGCGAATTATCGCGAAACAACACCTGCTCGAATCCAACGAAAACTGTGCCCTGCTGTCTCTACTGAGCCTCAGAGACGCTTTGAGACAAGTGTTACAAAAATCAAAGAATGTTGTAAATTAGAGTGAAATTGCTTCAAACAAGCGAATTATCGCGAAACAACACCTGCTCGAATCCGACAGAATCTGTGCCCTAACGCATTTACTGAGCCTCAGAGACGCTTTGAGACAAGTGTTACAAAAATCAAAGAATGTCGTAAATTAGAGTGAAATTGCTTCAAACAAGCGAATTATCGCGAAACAACACCTGCTCGAATCCAACAAAAACTGCCCTGCCGTCTCTACTGAGCCTCAGAGACGCTATGAGACAAGTGTTACAAAAATCAGAGAATGTCATAAATTAGGGTGAAATTGCTTCAAACAAGCGAATTATCGCGAAACAACACCTGCTCGAATCCGACAAAAACTGTGCCCTGCCGTCTCTACTGAGCCTCAGAGACGCTTTGAGACAAGTGTTACAAAAATCAGAGAATGTCATAAATTAGGGTGAAATTGCTTCAAACAAGCGAATTATCGCGAAACAACACCTGCTCGAATCCGACAAAAACTGTGCCCTGCCGCATTTATTTAGCCTCAGAGACGCATTGAGACAAGTGTTACAATAATCAAAGAATGTCGTAAATTAGAGTGAAATTGCTTCAAACAAGCGAATTATCGCGAAACAACACCTTCTCGAATCCGACAAAAACTATATCCTGCCGACTCTATTTAGCCTCAGAGACGCTTTGAGACAAGTGTTACAAAAATCAGAGAATGTCATAAATTAGAGTGAAATTGCTTCAAACAAGCGAATTATCGCGAAACAACACCTGCTCGAATCCGACAAAAACTGTGCCCTGCCGCATTTATTTAGTCTCAGAGACGGTTTGAAACAATTGTTACAGAAATCAGACAATGTCAAAAATTAGAGTGAAATTGCTTCAAACAAGCGAATTATTGCGAAACAACACCTGCTCGAATCCAACAAAAACTGCGCCCTGCTGTCTCTACTGACCCTCAGAGACGCTTTGAGACAAGTGTTACAAAAATCAAAGAATGTCGTAAATTAGAGTGAAATTGCTTGAAACAAGCGAATTATCGCGAAACAACACCTGCTCGAATCCAACAAAAACTGTGCCCGGCGGTCTCTACTGAACCTCAGAGACGCTTTGAGACAAGTGTTACAAAAATCAAAGAATGTTGTAAATTAGAGTGAAATTGCTTCAAACAAGCGAATTATCGCGAAACAACACCTGCTCGAATCCAACAAAAACTGTGCCCTGCCGTCTCTACTGAACCTCAGAGACGGTTTGAAACAATTGTTACAAAAATCAGAGAATGTGAAAAATTAGAGTGAAATTGCTTCAAACAAGCGAATTATCGCGAAACAACACCTGCTCGAATCAAACAAAAACTGTGCCCTGCCGTCTCTACTGAGTCTCAGAGACGCTTTTAAACAAGTGTTACAAAAATCAGATAATGTCGTAAATTAGATTGAAATTGCTTCAAACAAGCGAATTTTCGCGAAACAACACCTTCTCGAATCCGACAAAAACTATATCCTGCCGACTCGATTTAGCCTCAGAGACGGTTTGAAACAATTGTTACAAAAATCAGAGAATGTGAAAAATTAGAGTGAAATTGCTTCAAACAAGCGAATTATCGCGAAACAACACCTGCTCGAATCCAACGAAAACTGTGCCCTGCTGTCTCTACTGAGCCTCAGAGACGCTTTGAGACAAGTGTTACAAAAATCAAAGAATGTTGTAAATTAGAGTGAAATTGCTTCAAACAAGCGAATTATCGCGAAACAACACCTGCTCGAATCCAACAAAAACTGTGCCCTGCCGTCTCTACTGAACCTCAGAGACGCTTTAAGACAAGTGTTACAAAAATCAGAGAATGTGAGAAATTAGATTGAAATTGCTTCAAACAAGCGAATTATCGCGAAACAACACCTGCTCGAATCCGACAGAATCTGTGCCCTAACGCATTTACTGAGCCTCAGAGACGCTTTGAGACAAGTGTTACAAAAATCAAAGAATGTCGTAAATTAGAGTGAAATTGCTTCAAACAAGCGAATTATCGCGAAACAACACCTGCTCGAATCAAACAAAAACTGCCCTGCCGTCTCTACTGAGCCTCAGAGACGCTTTGAGACAAGTGTTACAAAAATCAGAGAATGTCATAAATTAGGGTGAAATTGCTTCAAACAAGCGAATTATCGCGAAACAACACCTGCTCGAATCCGACAAAAACTGTGCCCTGCCGTCTCTACTGAGCCTCAGAGACGCTTTGAGACAAGTGTTACAAAAATCAGAGAATGTCATAAATTAGGGTGAAATTGCTTCAAACAAGCGAATTATCGCGGAACAACACCTGCTCGAATCCGACAAAAACTGTGCCCTGCCGCATTTATTTAGCCTCAGAGACGCATTGAGACAAGTGTTACAATAATCAAAGAATGTCGTATATTAGAGTGAAATTGCTTCAAACAAGCGAATTATCGCGAAACAACACCTGCTCGAATCAAACAAAAACTGTGCCCTGCCGTCTCTACTGAGTCTCAGAGACGCTTTTAAACAAGTGTTACAAAAATCAGATAATGTCGTAAATTAGATTGAAATTGCTTCAAACAAGCGAATTTTCGCGAAACAACACCTTCTCGAATCCGACAAAAACTATATCCTGCCGACTCGATTTAGCCTCAGAGACGGTTTGAAACAATTGTTATAAAAATCAGAGAATGTGAGAAATTAGATTGAAATTGCTTCAAACAAGCGAATTATCGCGAAACAACACCTGCTCGAATCCGACAGAATCTGTGCCCTAACGCATTTACTGAGCCTCAGAGACGCTTTGAGACAAGTGTTACAAAAATCAAAGAATGTCGTAAATTAGAGTGAAATTGCTTCAAACAAGCGAATTATCGCGAAACAACACCTGCTCGAATCCAACAAAAACTGCCCTGCCGTCTCTACTGAGCCTCAGAGACGCTTTGAGACAAGTGTTACAAAAATCAGAGAATGTCATAAATTAGGGTGAAATTGCTTCAAACAAGCGAATTATCGCGAAACAACACCTGCTCGAATCCGACAAAAACTGTGCCCTGCCGTCTCTACTGAGCCTCAGAGACGCTTTGAGACAAGTGTTACAAAAATCAGAGAATGTCATAAATTAGGGTGAAATTGCTTCAAACAAGCGAATTATCGCGAAACAACACCTGCTCGAATCCGACAAAAACTGTGCCCTGCCGCATTTATTTAGCCTCAGAGACGCATTGAGACAAGTGTTACAATAATCAAAGAATGTCGTAAATTAGAGTGAAATTGCTTCAAACAAGCGAATTATCGCGAAACAACACCTTCTCGAATCCGACAAAAACTATATCCCGCCGACTCTATTTAGCCTCAGAGACGCTTTGAGACAAGTGTTACAAAAATCAGAGAATGTCATAAATTAGAGTGAAATTGCTTCAAACAAGCGAATTATCGCGAAACAACACCTGCTCGAGTCCGACAAAAACTGTGCCCTGCCGCATTTATTTAGTCTCAGAGACGGTTTGAAACAATTGTTACAGAAATCAGACAATGTCAAAAATTAGAGTGAAATTGCTTCAAACAAGCGAATTATTGCGAAACAACACCTGCTCGAATCCAGCAAAAACTGCGCCCTGCTGTCTCTACTGACCCTCAGAGACGCTTTGAGACAAGTGTTACAAAAATCAAAGAATGTCGTAAATTAGAGTGAAATTGCTTGAAACAAGCGAATTATCGCGAAACAACACCTGCTCGAATCCAACAAAAACTGTGCCCGGCTGTCTCTACTGAGCCTCAGAGACGCTTTGAGACAAGTGTTACAAAAATCAAAGAATGTAAATTAGAGTGAAATTGCTTCAAACAAGCGAATTATCGCGAAACAACACCTGCTCGAATCCAACAAAAACTGTGCCCTGCCGTCTCTACTGAACCTCAGAGACGCTTTGAGACAAGTGTTACAAAAATCAGAGAATGTGAGAAATTAGATTGAAATTGCTTCAAACAAGCGAATTATCGCGAAACAACACCTGCTCGAATCCGACAGAATCCTTGCCCTAACGCATTTACTGAGCCTCAGAGACGCCTTGAGACAAGTGTTACAAAAATCAAAGAATGTCGTAAATTAGAGCGAAATTGCTTCAAACAAGCGAATTATCGCGAAACAACACCTGCTCGAATCCAACAAAAACTGTGCACTGCCGTCTCTACTGAGCCTCAGAGACGCTTTTAAACAAGTGTTACAAAAATCAGATGAAATTGCTTCAAACAAGCGAATTATCGCGAACCAACACCTTCTCGAATCCGACAAAAACTATATCCTGCCACCTCTATTTAGCCTCAGAGACGGTTTGAAACAATTGTTACAAAAATCAGAGAATGTGAAAAATTAGAGTGAAATTGCTTCAAACAAGCGAATTATCGCGAAACAACACCTGCTCGAATCCGACAAAAACTGTGCCCTGCCGACTCCATTTAGCCTCAGAGACGGTTTGAAACAATTGTTACAAAAATCCGAGAATGTGAAAAATTAGAGTGATATTGCTTCAAATAAGCGAATTAGCGCGAAACAACACCTGCTCGAATCCAACAAAAACTGTGCCCTGCCGCATTTATTTAGCCTCAGAGACGGTTTGAAACAATTATTACAGAAATCAGACAATGTCATTAATTAGAGTGAAATTGCTTCAAACAAGCGAATTATCGCGAAACAACACCTGCTCGAATCCGACAAAAACTGTGCCCTGCCGCATTTATTTAGCCTCAGAGACGGTTTGAAACAATTGTTACAGATATCAGACAATGTCAGAAATTAGAGTGAAATTGCTTCAAACAAGCGAATTATCGCGAAACAACACCTGCTCGAATCCAAAAAAAACTGCGCCCTGCCGTCTCTACTGAGCCTCAGAGACGCTTTGAGACAAGTGGTACAAAAATCAGAGAATGTCAAAAATTAGAGTGAAATTGCTTCAAACAAATTATCGCGAAACAACACCTGCTGGAATCCAACAAAAACTGTGCCCTGCTGTCTCTACTGAGCCTCAGAGACGCTTTGAGACAAGTGTTACAAAAATCAGAGAATGTCAAAAATTAGAGTGAAATTGCTTCAAACAAGCGAATTATCGCGAAACAACACCTTCTCGAATCCGACAAAAACTATGCCCTGCCGACCCTATTTAGCCTCAGAGACGGTTTGAAACAATTGTTACAAAAATCAGAGAATGTGAAAAATTAGAGTGAAATTGCTTCAAACAAGCGAAATATCGCGAAACAACACCTTCTCGAATCCGACAAAAACTATGCCCTGCCGACCCTATTTAGCCTCAGAGACGGTTTGAAACAATTGTTACAAAAATCAGAGAATGTGAAAAATTAGAGTGAAATTGCTTCAAACAAGCGAATTATCGCGGAACAACACCTGCTCGAATCCAACAAAAACTATGCCCTGCCGACCCTATTTAGCCTCAGAGACGGTTTGAAACATTTGTTACAAAAATCAGAGAATGTGAAAAATTAGAGTGAAATTGCTTCAAACAAGCGAATTATCGCGAAACAACACCTGCTCGAATCCAACAAAAACTGTGCCCTGCTGTCTCTACTGAGCCTCAGAGACGCTTTGCGACAAGTGTTACAATAATCAAGAATGTCGTAAATTAGAGTGAAATTGCTTCAAACAAGAGAATTATCGCGAAACAACACCTGCTCGAATCCAACAAAAACTGTGCCCTGCTGTCTCTACTGAGCCTCAGAGACGCTTTGAGACAAGTGTTACAATAATCAAAGAATGTCGTAAATTAGAGTTAAATTGCTTCAAACAAGCGAATTATCGCGAAACACCTTCTCGAATCCGACAAAAACTATGCCCTGCCGACCCTATTTAGCCTCAGAGACGGTTTGAAACAATTGTTACAAAAATCAGAGAATGTGAAAAATTAGAGTGAAATTGCTTCAAACAAGCGAATTATCGCGAAACAACACCTGCTCGAATCAAACAAAAACTGTGCCCTGCTGTCTCTACTGAGCCTCAGAGACGCTTTAAGACAAGTGTTACAAAAATCAGAGAATGTGAGAAATTAGATTGAAATTGCTTCAAACAAGCGAATTATCGCGAAACAACACCTGCTCGAATCCGACAGAATCTGTGCCCTAACGCATTTACTGAGCCTCAGAGACGCTTTGAGACATGTGTTACAAAAATCAAAGAATGTCGTAAATTAGAGTGAAATTGCTTCAAACAAGCGAATTATCGCGAAACAACACCTGCTCGAATCGAACAAAAACTGCCCTGCCGTCTCTACTGAGCCTCAGAGACGCTTTGAGACAAGTGTTACAAAAATCAGAGAATGTCATAAATTAGGGTGAAATTGCTTCAAACAAGCGAATTATCGCGAAACAACACCTGCTCGAATCCGACAAAAACTGTGCCCTGCCGTCTCTACTGAGCCTCAGAGACGCTTTGAGACAAGTGTTACAAAAATCAGAGAATGTCATAAATTAGGGTGAAATTGCTTCAAACAAGCGAATTATCGCGGAACAACACCTGCTCGAATCCGACAAAAACTGTGCCCTGCCGCATTTATTTAGCCTCAGAGACGCATTGAGACAAGTGTTACAATAATCAAAGAATGTCGTAAATTAGAGTGAAATTGCTTCAAACAAGCGAATTATCGCGAAACAACACCTTCTCGAATCCGACAAAAACTATATCCTGCCGACTCTATTTAGCCTCAGAGACGCTTTGAGACAAGTGTTACAAAAATCAGAGAATGTCATAAATTAGAGTGAAATTGCTTCAAACAAGCGAATTATCGCGAAACAACACCTGCTCGAATCCGACAAAAACTGTGCCCTGCCGCATTTATTTAGTCTCAGAGACGGTTTGAAACCATTGTTACAGAAATCAGACAATGTCAATAATTAGAGTGAAATTGCTTCAAACAAGCGAATTATTGCGAAACAACACCTGCTCGAATCCAACAAAAACTGCGCCCTGCTGTCTCTACTGACCTTCAGAGACGCTTTGAGACAAGTGTTACAAAAATCAAAGAATGTCGTAAATTAGAGTGAAATTGCTTGAAACAAGCGAATTATCGCGAAACAACACCTGCTCGAATCCAACAAAAACTGTGCCCGGCGGTCTCTACTGAGCCTCAGAGACGCTTTGAGACAAGTGTTACAAAAATCAAAGAATGTAAATTAGAGTGAAATTGCTTCAAACAAGCGAATTATCGCGAAACAACACCTGCTCGAATCCAACAAAAACTGTGCCCTGCCGTCTCTACTGAACCTCAGAGACGCTTTGAGACAAGTGTTACAAAAATCAGAGAATGTGAGAAATTAGATTGAAATTGCTTCAAACAAGCGAATTATCGCGAAACAACACCTGCTCGAATCCGACAGAATCTGTGCCCTAACGCATTTACTGAGCCTCAGAGACGCTTTGAGACAAGTGTTACAAAAAACAGAGAATGTCAAAAATTAGAGTGAAATTGCTTCAAACAAGCGAATTATCGCGAAACAACACCTCGAATCCGACAAAAACTATGCCCTGCCGACCCTATTTAGCCTCAGAGACGGTTTGAAACATTTGTTACAAAAATCAGAGAATGTGAAAAATTAGAGTGAAATTGCTTCAAACAAGCGAATTATCGCGAAACAACACCTGCTCGAATCCAACAAAAGCTGTGCCCTGCTGTCTCTACTGAGCCTCAGAGACGCTTTGAGACAAGTGTTACAATAATCAAGAATGTCGTAAATTAGAGTGAAATTGCTTCAAACAAGCGAATTATCGCGAAACAACACCTGCTCGAATCCAACAAAAACTGTGCCCTGCTGTCTCTACTGAGCCTCAGAGACGCTTTGAGACAAGTGTTACAATAATCAAAGAATGTCGTAAATTAGTGTGAAATTGCTTCAAACAAGCGAATTATCGCGAAACAACACCTTCTCGAATCCGACAAAAACTATGCCCTGCCGACCCTATTTAGCCTCAGAGACGGTTTGAAACAATTGTTACAAAAATCAGAGAATGTGAAAAATTAGAGTGAAATTGCTTCAAACAAGCGAATTATCGCGAAACAACACCTGCTCGAATCAAACAAAAACTGTGCCCTGCCGTCTCTACTGAGTCTCAGAGACGCTTTTAAACAAGTGTTACAAAAATCAGATAATGTCGTAAATTAGATTGAAATTGCTTCAAACAAGCGAATTTTCGCGAAACAACACCTTCTCGAATCCGACAAAAACTATATCCTGCCGACTCGATTTAGCCTCAGAGACGGTTTGAAACAATTGTTACAAAAATCAGAGAATGTGAGAAATTAGATTGAAATTGCTTCAAACAAGCGAATTATCGCGAAACAACACCTGCTCGAATCCGACAGAATCTGTGCCCTAACGCATTTACTGAGCCTCAGAGACGCTTTGAGACAAGTGTTACAAAAATCAAAGAATGTCGTAAATTAGAGTGAAATTGCTTCAAACAAGCGAATTATCGCGAAACAACACCTGCTCGAATCCAACAAAAACTGCCCTGCCGTCTCTACTGAGCCTCAGAGACGCTTTGAGACAAGTGTTGCAAAAATCAGAGAATGTCATAAATTAGGGTGAAATTGCTTCAAACAAGCGAATTATCGCGAAACAACACCTGCTCGAATCCGACAAAAACTGTGCCCTGCCGTCTCTACTGAGCCTCAGAGACGCTTTGAGACAAGTGTTACAAAAATCAGAGAATGTCATAAATTAGGGTGAAATTGCTTCAAACAAGCGAATTATCGCGAAACATCACCTGCTCGAATCCGACAAAAACTGTGCCCTGCCGCATTTATTTAGCCTCAGAGACGCATTGAGACAAGTGTTACAATAATCAAAGAATGTCGTAAATTAGAGTGAAATTGCTTCAAACAAGCGAATTATCGCGAAACAACACCTTCTCGAATCCGACAAAAACTATATCCTGCCGACTCTATTTAGCCTCAGAGACGCTTTGAGACAAGTGTTACAAAAATCAGAGAATGTCATAAATTAGAGTGAAATTGCTTCAAACAAGCGAATTATCGCGAAACAACACCTGCTCGAATCCGACAAAAACTGTGCCCTACCGCATTTATTTAGTCTCAGAGACGGTTTGAAACAATTGTTACAGAAATCAGACAATGTCAAAAATTAGAGTGAAATTGCTTCAAACAAGCGAATTATTGCGAAACAACACCTGCTCGAATCCAACAAAAACTGCGCCCTGCTGTCTCTACTGACCCTCAGAGACGCTTTGAGACAAGTGTTACAAAAATCAAAGAATGTCGTAAATTAGAGTGAAATTGCTTGAAACAAGCGAATTATCGCGAAACAGCACCTGCTCGAATCCAACAAAAACTGTGCCCGGCTGTCTCTACTGAGCCTCAGAGACGCTTTGAGACAAGTGTTACAAAAATCAGAGAATGTGAGAAATTAGGGTGAAATTGCTTCAAACAAGCGAATTATGGCGAAACAACACCTGCTCGAATCCGACAAAAACTGTGCCCTGCCGCATTCATTTAGCCTCAGAGACGCATTGAGACAAGTGTTACAAAAATCAAAGAATGTAAATTAGAGTGAAATTGCTTCAAACAAGCGAATTGTCGCGAAACAACACCTGCTCGAATCCAACAAAAACTGTGCCCTGCCGTCTCTACTGAACCTCAGAGACGCTTTGAGACAAGTGTTACAAAAATCAGAGAATGTGAGAAATTAGATTGAAATTGCTTCAAACAAGCGAATTATCGCGAAACAACACCTGCTCGAATCCGACAGAATCTGTGCCCTAACGCATTTACTGAGCCTCAGAGACGCCTTGAGACAAGTGTTACAAAAATCAAAGAATGTCGTAAATTAGAGCGAAATTGCTTCAAACAAGCGAATTATCGCGAAACAACACCTGCTCGAATCCAACAAAAACTGTGCACTGCCGTCTCTACTGAGCCTCAGAGACGCTTTTAAACAAGTGTTACAAAAATCAGATGAAATTGCTTCAAACAAGCGAATTATCGCGAACCAACACCTTCTCGAATCCGACAAAAACTATATCCTGCCACCTCTATTTAGCCTCAGAGACGGTTTGAAACAATTGTTACAAATATCAGAGAATGTGAAAAATTAGAGTGAAATTGCTTCAAACAAGCGAATTATCGCGAAACAACACCTGCTCGAATCCGACAAAAACTGTGCCCTGCCGACTCCATTTAGCCTCAGAGACGGTTTGAAACAATTGTTACAAAAATCCGAGAATGTGAAAAATTAGAGTGATATTGCTTCAAATAAGCGAATTAGCGCGAAACAACACCTGCTCGAATCCAACAAAAACTGTGCCCTGCCGCATTTATTTAGCCTCAGAGACGGTTTGAAACAATTATTACAGAAATCAGACAATGTCAAAAATTAGAGTGAAATTGCTTCAAACAAGCGAATTATCGCGAAACAACACCTGCTCGAATCCGACAGAAACTGTGCCCTGCCGCATTTATTTAGCCTCAGAGACGGTTTGAAACAATTGTTACAGATATCAGACAATGTCAGAAATTAGAGTGAAATTGCTTCAAACAAGCGAATTATCGCGAAACAACACCTGCTCGAATCCAAAAAAAACTGCGCCCTGCCGTCTCTACTGAGCCTCAGAGACGCTTTGAGACAAGTGTTACAAAAATCAGAGAATGTCAAAAATTAGAGTGAAATTGCTTCAAACAAATTATCGCGAAACAACACCTGCTGGAATCCAACAAAAACTGTGCCCTGCTGTCTCTACTGAGCCTCAGAGACGCTTTGAGACAAGTGTTACAAAAATCAGAGAATGTCAAAAATTAGAGTGAAATTGCTTCAAACAAGCGAATTATCGCGAAACAACACCTTCTCGAATCCGACAAAAACTATGCCCTGCCGACCCTATTTAGCCTCAGAGACGGTTTGAAACAATTGTTACAAAAATCAGAGAATGTGAAAAATTAGAGTGAAATTGCTTCAAACAAGCGAAATATCGCGAAACATCACCTTCTCGAATCCGACAAAAACTATGCCCTGCCGAACCTATTTAGCCTCAGAGACGGTTTGAAACAATTGTTACAAAAATTAGAGTGAAATTGCTTCAAACAAGCGAATTATCGCGAAACAACACCTGCTCGAATCCAACAAAAACTATGCCCTGCCGACCCTATTTAGCCTCAGAGACGGTTTGAAACATTTGTTACAAAAATCAGAGAATGTGAAAAATTAGAGTGAAATTGCTTCAAACAAGCGAATTATCGCGAAACAACACCTGCTCGAATCCAACAAAAACTGTGCCCTGCTGTCTCTACTGAGCCTCAGAGACGCTTTGAGACAAGTGTTACAATAATCAAGAATGTCGTAAATTAGAGTGAAATTGCTTCAAACAAGCGAATTATCGCGAAACAACACCTGCTCGAATCCAACAAAAACTGTGCCCTGCTGTCTCTACTGAGCCTCAGAGACGCTTTGAGACAAGTGTTACAATAATCAAAGAATGTCGTAAATTAGAGTTAAATTGCTTCAAACAAGCGAATTATCGCGAAACACCTTCTCGAATCCGACAAAAACTATGCCCTGCCGAACCTATTTAGCCTCAGAGACGGTTTGAAACAATTGTTACAAAAATTAGAGTGAAATTGCTTCAAACAAGCGAATTATCGCGAAACAACACCTGCTCGAATCAAACAAAAACTGTGCCCTGCCGTCTCTACTGAGTCTCAGAGACGCTTTTAAACAAGTGTTACAAAAATCAGATAATGTCGTAAATTAGATTGAAATTGCTTCAAACAAGCGAATTTTCGCGAAACAACACCTTCTCGAATCCGACAAAAACTATATCCTGCCGACTCTATATAGCCTCAGAGACGGTTTGAAACAATTGTTACAAAAATCAGAGAATGTGAAAAATTAGAGTGAAATTGCTTCAAACAAGCGAATTATCGCGAAACAACACCTGCTCGAATCCAACGAAAACTGTGCCCTGCTGTCTCTACTGAGCCTCAGAGACGCTTTGAGACAAGTGTTACAAAAATCAAAGAATGTTGTAAATTAGAGTGAAATTGCTTCAAACAAGCGAATTATCGCGAAACAACACCTGCTCGAATCCAACAAAAACTGTGCCCTGCCGTCTCTACTGAACCTCAGAGACGCTTTGAGACAAGTGTTACAAAAATCAGAGAATGTGAGAAATTAGATTGAAATTGCTTCAAACAAGCGAATTATCGCGAAACAACACCTGCTCGAATCCGACAGAATCTGTGCCCTAACGCATTTACTGAGCCTCAGAGACGCTTTGAGACAAGTGTTACAAAAATCAGATGAAATTGCTTCAAACAAGCGAATTATCGCGAACCAACACCTTCTCGAATCCGACAAAAACTATATCCTGCCGACTCTATTTAGCCTCAGAGACGGTTTGAAACAATTGTTACAAAAATCAGAGAATGTGAAAAATTAGAGTGAAATTGCTTCAAACAAGCGAATTATCGCGAAACAACACCTGCTCGAATCAAACAAAAACTGTGCCCTGCCGTCTCTACTGAGTCTCAGAGACGCTTTTAAACAAGTGTTACAAAAATCAGATAATGTCGTAAATTAGATTGAAATTGCTTCAAACAAGCGAATTTTCGCGAAACAACACCTTCTCGAATCCGACAAAAACTATATCCTGCCGACTCGATTTAGCCTCAGAGACGGTTTGAAACAATTGTTACAAAAATCAGAGAATGTGAGAAATTAGATTGAAATTGCTTCAAACAAGCGAATTATCGCGAAACAACACCTGCTCGAATCCGACAGAATCTGTGCCCTAACGCATTTACTGAGCCTCAGAGACGCTTTGAGACAAGTGTTACAAAAATCAAAGAATGTCGTAAATTAGAGTGAAATTGCTTCAAACAAGCGAATTATCGCGAAACAACACCTGCTCGAATCCAACAAAAACTGCCCTGCCGTCTCTACTGAGCCTCAGAGACGCTTTGAGACAAGTGTTGCAAAAATCAGAGAATGTCATAAATTAGGGTGAAATTGCTTCAAACAAGCGAATTATCGCGAAACAACACCTGCTCGAATCCGACAAAAACTGTGCCCTGCCGTCTCTACTGAGCCTCAGAGACGCTTTGAGACAAGTGTTACAAAAATCAGAGAATGTCATAAATTAGGGTGAAATTGCTTCAAACAAGCGAATTATCGCGAAACATCACCTGCTCGAATCCGACAAAAACTGTGCCCTGCCGCATTTATTTAGCCTCAGAGACGCATTGAGACAAGTGTTACAATAATCAAAGAATGTCGTAAATTAGAGTGAAATTGCTTCAAACAAGCGAATTATCGCGAAACAACACCTTCTCGAATCCGACAAAAACTATATCCTGCCGACTCTATTTAGCCTCAGAGACGCTTTGAGACAAGTGTTACAAAAATCAGAGAATGTCATAAATTAGAGTGAAATTGCTTCAAACAAGCGAATTATCGCGAAACAACACCTGCTCGAATCCGACAAAAACTGTGCCCTACCGCATTTATTTAGTCTCAGAGACGGTTTGAAACAATTGTTACAGAAATCAGACAATGTCAAAAATTAGAGTGAAATTGCTTCAAACAAGCGAATTATTGCGAAACAACACCTGCTCGAATCCAACAAAAACTGCGCCCTGCTGTCTCTACTGACCCTCAGAGACGCTTTGAGACAAGTGTTACAAAAATCAAAGAATGTCGTAAATTAGAGTGAAATTGCTTGAAACAAGCGAATTATCGCGAAACAGCACCTGCTCGAATCCAACAAAAACTGTGCCCGGCTGTCTCTACTGAGCCTCAGAGACGCTTTGAGACAAGTGTTACAAAAATCAGAGAATGTGAGAAATTAGGGTGAAATTGCTTCAAACAAGCGAATTATGGCGAAACAACACCTGCTCGAATCCGACAAAAACTGTGCCCTGCCGCATTCATTTAGCCTCAGAGACGCATTGAGACAAGTGTTACAAAAATCAAAGAATGTAAATTAGAGTGAAATTGCTTCAAACAAGCGAATTGTCGCGAAACAACACCTGCTCGAATCCAACAAAAACTGTGCCCTGCCGTCTCTACTGAACCTCAGAGACGCTTTGAGACAAGTGTTACAAAAATCAGAGAATGTGAGAAATTAGATTGAAATTGCTTCAAACAAGCGAATTATCGCGAAACAACACCTGCTCGAATCCGACAGAATCTGTGCCCTAACGCATTTACTGAGCCTCAGAGACGCCTTGAGACAAGTGTTACAAAAATCAAAGAATGTCGTAAATTAGAGCGAAATTGCTTCAAACAAGCGAATTATCGCGAAACAACACCTGCTCGAATCCAACAAAAACTGTGCACTGCCGTCTCTACTGAGCCTCAGAGACGCTTTTAAACAAGTGTTACAAAAATCAGATGAAATTGCTTCAAACAAGCGAATTATCGCGAACCAACACCTTCTCGAATCCGACAAAAACTATATCCTGCCACCTCTATTTAGCCTCAGAGACGGTTTGAAACAATTGTTACAAATATCAGAGAATGTGAAAAATTAGAGTGAAATTGCTTCAAACAAGCGAATTATCGCGAAACAACACCTGCTCGAATCCGACAAAAACTGTGCCCTGCCGACTCCATTTAGCCTCAGAGACGGTTTGAAACAATTGTTACAAAAATCCGAGAATGTGAAAAATTAGAGTGATATTGCTTCAAATAAGCGAATTAGCGCGAAACAACACCTGCTCGAATCCAACAAAAACTGTGCCCTGCCGCATTTATTTAGCCTCAGAGACGGTTTGAAACAATTATTACAGAAATCAGACAATGTCAAAAATTAGAGTGAAATTGCTTCAAACAAGCGAATTATCGCGAAACAACACCTGCTCGAATCCGACAGAAACTGTGCCCTGCCGCATTTATTTAGCCTCAGAGACGGTTTGAAACAATTGTTACAGATATCAGACAATGTCAGAAATTAGAGTGAAATTGCTTCAAACAAGCGAATTATCGCGAAACAACACCTGCTCGAATCCAAAAAAAACTGCGCCCTGCCGTCTCTACTGAGCCTCAGAGACGCTTTGAGACAAGTGTTACAAAAATCAGAGAATGTCAAAAATTAGAGTGAAATTGCTTCAAACAAATTATCGCGAAACAACACCTGCTGGAATCCAACAAAAACTGTGCCCTGCTGTCTCTACTGAGCCTCAGAGACGCTTTGAGACAAGTGTTACAAAAATCAGAGAATGTCAAAAATTAGAGTGAAATTGCTTCAAACAAGCGAATTATCGCGAAACAACACCTTCTCGAATCCGACAAAAACTATGCCCTGCCGACCCTATTTAGCCTCAGAGACGGTTTGAAACAATTGTTACAAAAATCAGAGAATGTGAAAAATTAGAGTGAAATTGCTTCAAACAAGCGAAATATCGCGAAACATCACCTTCTCGAATCCGACAAAAACTATGCCCTGCCGAACCTATTTAGCCTCAGAGACGGTTTGAAACAATTGTTACAAAAATTAGAGTGAAATTGCTTCAAACAAGCGAATTATCGCGAAACAACACCTGCTCGAATCCAACAAAAACTATGCCCTGCCGACCCTATTTAGCCTCAGAGACGGTTTGAAACATTTGTTACAAAAATCAGAGAATGTGAAAAATTAGAGTGAAATTGCTTCAAACAAGCGAATTATCGCGAAACAACACCTGCTCGAATCCAACAAAAACTGTGCCCTGCTGTCTCTACTGAGCCTCAGAGACGCTTTGAGACAAGTGTTACAATAATCAAGAATGTCGTAAATTAGAGTGAAATTGCTTCAAACAAGCGAATTATCGCGAAACAACACCTGCTCGAATCCAACAAAAACTGTGCCCTGCTGTCTCTACTGAGCCTCAGAGACGCTTTGAGACAAGTGTTACAATAATCAAAGAATGTCGTAAATTAGAGTTAAATTGCTTCAAACAAGCGAATTATCGCGAAACACCTTCTCGAATCCGACAAAAACTATGCCCTGCCGAACCTATTTAGCCTCAGAGACGGTTTGAAACAATTGTTACAAAAATTAGAGTGAAATTGCTTCAAACAAGCGAATTATCGCGAAACAACACCTGCTCGAATCAAACAAAAACTGTGCCCTGCCGTCTCTACTGAGTCTCAGAGACGCTTTTAAACAAGTGTTACAAAAATCAGATAATGTCGTAAATTAGATTGAAATTGCTTCAAACAAGCGAATTTTCGCGAAACAACACCTTCTCGAATCCGACAAAAACTATATCCTGCCGACTCTATATAGCCTCAGAGACGGTTTGAAACAATTGTTACAAAAATCAGAGAATGTGAAAAATTAGAGTGAAATTGCTTCAAACAAGCGAATTATCGCGAAACAACACCTGCTCGAATCCAACGAAAACTGTGCCCTGCTGTCTCTACTGAGCCTCAGAGACGCTTTGAGACAAGTGTTACAAAAATCAAAGAATGTTGTAAATTAGAGTGAAATTGCTTCAAACAAGCGAATTATCGCGAAACAACACCTGCTCGAATCCAACAAAAACTGTGCCCTGCCGTCTCTACTGAACCTCAGAGACGCTTTGAGACAAGTGTTACAAAAATCAGAGAATGTGAGAAATTAGATTGAAATTGCTTCAAACAAGCGAATTATCGCGAAACAACACCTGCTCGAATCCGACAGAATCTGTGCCCTAACGCATTTACTGAGCCTCAGAGACGCTTTGAGACAAGTGTTACAAAAATCAGATGAAATTGCTTCAAACAAGCGAATTATCGCGAACCAACACCTTCTCGAATCCGACAAAAACTATATCCTGCCGACTCTATTTAGCCTCAGAGACGGTTTGAAACAATTGTTACAAAAATCCGAGAATGTGAAAAATTAGAGTGATATTGCTTCAAATAAGCGAATTAGCGCGAAACAACACCTGCTCGAATCCAACAAAAACTGTGCCCTGCCGCATTTATTTAGCCTCAGAGACGGTTTGAAACAATTATTACAGAAATCAGACAATGTCAAAAATTAGAGTGAAATTGCTTCAAACAAGCGAATTATCGCGAAACAACACCTGCTCGAATCCGACAGAAACTGTGCCCTGCCGCATTTATTTAGCCTCAGAGACTTTTTGAAACAATTGTTACAGATATCAGACAATGTGAGAAATTAGAGTGAAATTGCTTCAAACAAGCGAATTATCGCGAAACAACACCTGCTCGAATCCAAAAAAAACTGCGCCCTGCCGTCTCTACTGAGCCTCAGAGACGCTTTGAGACAAGTGTTACAAAAATCAGAGAATGTCAAAAATTAGAGTGAAATTGCTTCAAACAAATTATCGCGAAACAACACCTGCTGGAATCCAACAAAAACTGTGCCCTGCTGTCTCTACTGAGCCTCAGAGACGCTTTGAGACAAGTGTTACAAAAATCAAAGAATGTCGTAAATTAGAGTGAAATTGCTTCAAACAAGCGAATTATCGCGAAACAACACCTGCTGGAATCCAACAAAAACTGTGCCCTGCCGTCTCTACTGAGCCTCAGAGACGCTTTGAGACAAGTGTTACAAAAATCAGAGAATGTCAAAAATTAGAGTGAAATTGCTTCAAACAAGCGAATTATCGCGAAACAACACCTTCTCGAATCCGACAAAAACTATGCCCTGCCGACCCTATTTAGCCTCAGAGACGGTTTGAAACAAGTGTTACAATAATCAAAGAATGTCGTAAATTAGAGTGAAATTGCTTCAAACAAACGAATTATCGCGAAACACCTCGAATCCGACAAAAACTATGCCCTGCCGACCCTATTTAGCCTCAGAGACGGTTTCAAACAATTGTTACAAAAATCAGAGAATGTGAAAAATTAGAGTGAAATTGCTTCAAACAAGCGAATTATCGCGAAACAACACCTGCTCGAATCACACAAAAACTGTGCCCTGCTGTCTCTACTGAGCCTCAGAGACGCTTTGAGACAAGTGTTACAAAAATCAGAGAATGTCAAAAATTAGAGTGAAATTGCTTCAAACAAGCGAATTATCGCGAAACAACACCTTCTCGAATCCGACAAAAACTATGCCCTGCCGACCCTATTTAGCCTCAGAGACGGTTTGAAACAATTGTTACAAAAATCAGAGAATGTGAAAAATTAGAGTGAAATTGCTTCAAACAAGCGAAATATCGCGAAACAACACCTTCTCGAATCCGACAAAAACTATGCCCTGCCGACCCTATTTAGCCTCAGAGACTTTTTGAAACAATTGTTACAGATATCAGACAATGTGAGAAATTAGAGTGAAATTGCTTCAAACAAGCGAATTATCGCGAAACAACACCTGCTCGAATCCAAAAAAAACTGCGCCCTGCCGTCTCTACTGAGCCTCAGAGACGCTTTGAGACAAGTGTTACAAAAATCAGAGAATGTCAAAAATTAGAGTGAAATTGCTTCAAACAAATTATCGCGAAACAACACCTGCTGGAATCCAACAAAAACTGTGCCCTGCTGTCTCTACTGAGCCTCAGAGACGCTTTGAGACAAGTGTTACAAAAATCAAAGAATGTCGTAAATTAGAGTGAAATTGCTTCAAACAAGCGAATTATCGCGAAACAACACCTGCTGGAATCCAACAAAAACTGTGCCCTGCCGTCTCTACTGAGCCTCAGAGACGCTTTGAGACAAGTGTTACAAAAATCAGAGAATGTCAAAAATTAGAGTGAAATTGCTTCAAACAAGCGAATTATCGCGAAACAACACCTTCTCGAATCCGACAAAAACTATGCCCTGCCGACCCTATTTAGCCTCAGAGACGGTTTGAAACAAGTGTTACAATAATCAAAGAATGTCGTAAATTAGAGTGAAATTGCTTCAAACAAGCGAATTATCGCGAAACACCTTCTCGAATCCGACAAAAACTATGCCCTGCCGACCCTATTTAGCCTCAGAGACGGTTTCAAACAATTGTTACAAAAATCAGAGAATGTGAAAAATTAGAGTGAAATTGCTTCAAACAAGCGAATTATCGCGAAACAACACCTGCTCGAATCACACAAAAACTGTGCCCTGCTGTCTCTACTGAGCCTCAGAGACGCTTTGAGACAAGTGTTACAAAAATCAGAGAATGTCAAAAATTAGAGTGAAATTGCTTCAAACAAGCGAATTATCGCGAAACAACACCTTCTCGAATCCGACAAAAACTATGCCCTGCCGACCCTATTTAGCCTCAGAGACGGTTTGAAACAATTGTTACAAAAATCAGAGAATGTGAAAAATTAGAGTGAAATTGCTTCAAACAAGCGAATTATCGCGAAACAACACCTGCTCGAATCCGACAGAATCTGTGCCCTAACGCATTTACTGAGCCTCAGAGACGCTTTGAGACAAGTGTTACAAAAATCAGATGAAATTGCTTCAAACAAGCGAATTATCGCGAACCAACACCTTCTCGAATCCGACAAAAACTATATCCTGCCGACTCTATTTAGCCTCAGAGACGGTTTGAAACGATTGTTACAAAAATCCGAGAATGTGAAAAATTAGAGTGATATTGCTTCAAATAAGCGAATTAGCGCGAAACAACACCTGCTCGAATCCAACAAAAACTGTGCCCTGCCGCATTTATTTAGCCTCAGAGACGGTTTGAAACAATTATTACAGAAATCAGACAATGTCAAAAATTAGAGTGAAATTGCTTCAAACAAGCGAATTATCGCGAAACAACACCTGCTCGAATCCGACAGAAACTGTGCCCTGCCGCATTTATTTAGCCTCAGAGACTTTTTGAAACAATTGTTACAGATATCAGACAATGTGAGAAATTAGAGTGAAATTGCTTCAAACAAGCGAATTATCGCGAAACAACACCTGCTCGAATCCAAAAAAAACTGCGCCCTGCCGTCTCTACTGAGCCTCAGAGACGCTTTGAGACAAGTGTTACAAAAATCAGAGAATGTCAAAAATTAGAGTGAAATTGCTTCAAACAAATTATCGCGAAACAACACCTGCTGGAATCCAACAAAAACTGTGCCCTGCTGTCTCTACTGAGCCTCAGAGACGCTTTGAGACAAGTGTTACAAAAATCAAAGAATGTCGTAAATTAGAGTGAAATTGCTTCAAACAAGCGAATTATCGCGAAACAACACCTGCTGGAATCCAACAAAAACTGTGCCCTGCCGTCTCTACTGAGCCCTAGAGACGCTTTGAGACAAGTGTTACAAAAATCAGAGAATGTCAAAAATTAGAGTGAAATTGCTTCAAACAAGCGAATTATCGCGAAACAACACCTTCTCGAATCCGACAAAAACTATGCCCTGCCGACCCTATTTAGCCTCAGAGACGGTTTGAAACAAGTGTTACAAAAATCAGAGAATGTGAAAAATTAGAGTGAAATTGCTTCAAACAAGCGAATTATCGCGAAACAACACCTGCTCGAATCACACAAAAACTGTGCCCTGCTGTCTCTACTGAGCCTCAGAGACGCTTTGAGACAAGTGTTACAAAAATCAGAGAATGTCAAAAATTAGAGTGAAATTGCTTCAAACAAGCGAATTATCGCGAAACAACACCTTCTCGAATCCGACAAAAACTATGCCCTGCCGACCCTATTTAGCCTCAGAGACGGTTTGAAACAATTATTACAGAAATCAGACAATGTCAAAAATTAGAGTGAAATTGCTTCAAACAAGCGAATTATCGCGAAACAACACCTGCTCGAATCCGACAGAAACTGTGCCCTGCCGCATTTATTTAGCCTCAGAGACTTTTTGAAACAATTGTTACAGATATCAGACAATGTGAGAAATTAGAGTGAAATTGCTTCAAACAAGCGAATTATCGCGAAACAACACCTGCTCGAATCCAAAAAAAACTGCGCCCTGCCGTCTCTACTGAGCCTCAGAGACGCTTTGAGACAAGTGTTACAAAAATCAGAGAATGTCAAAAATTAGAGTGAAATTGCTTCAAACAAATTATCGCGAAACAACACCTGCTGGAATCCAACAAAAACTGTGCCCTGCTGTCTCTACTGAGCCTCAGAGACGCTTTGAGACAAGTGTTACAAAAATCAAAGAATGTCGTAAATTAGAGTGAAATTGCTTCAAACAAGCGAATTATCGCGAAACAACACCTGCTGGAATCCAACAAAAACTGTGCCCTGCCGTCTCTACTGAGCCTCAGAGACGCTTTGAGACAAGTGTTACAAAAATCAGAGAATGTCAAAAATTAGAGTGAAATTGCTTCAAACAAGCGAATTATCGCGAAACAACACCTTCTCGAATCCGACAAAAACTATGCCCTGCCGACCCTATTTAGCCTCAGAGACGGTTTGAAACAAGTGTTACAATAATCAAAGA
Source organism: Tenodera sinensis (assembly GCA_030765045.1). NCBI lineage: Eukaryota > Metazoa > Arthropoda > Insecta > Mantodea > Mantidae > Tenodera > Tenodera sinensis. Next base: position 215,460,525 of record CM060964.1, on the reverse strand, counting down.
ATGTCGTAAATTAGAGTGAAATTGCTTCAAACAAGCGAATTATCGCGAAACACCTTCTCGAATCCGACAAAAACTATGCCCTGCCGACCCTATTTAGCGTCAGAGACGGTTTCAAACAATTGTTACAAAAATCAGAGAATGTGAAAAATTAGAGTGAAATTGCTTCAAACAAGCGAATTATCGCGAAACAACACCTGCTCGAATCACACAAAAACTGTGCCCTGCTGTCTCTACTGAGCCTCAGAGACGCTTTGAGACAAGTGTTACAAAAATCAGAGAATGTCAAAAATTAGAGTGAAATTGCTTCAAACAAGCGAATTATCGCGAAACAACACCTTCTCGAATCCGACAAAAACTATGCCCTGCCGACCCTATTTAGCCTCAGAGACGGTTTGAAACAATTGTTACAAAAATCAGAGAATGTGAAAAATTAGAGTGAAATTGCTTCAAACAAGCGAAATATCGCGAAACAACACCTTCTCGAATCCGACAAAAACTATGCCCTGCCGACCCTATTTAGCCTCAGAGACGGTTTGAAACAATTGTTACAAAAATCAGAGAATGTGAAAAATTAGAGTGAAATTGCTTCAAACAAGCGAATTATCGCGAAACAACACCTGCTCGAATCCGACAAAAACTATATCCTGCCGACTCTATTTAGCCTCAGAGACGCTTTGAGACAAGTGTTAAAAAAATCAGAGAATGTCGTAAATTAGATTGAAATTGCTTCAAACAAGCGAATTTTCGCGAAACAACACCTTCTCGAATCCGACAAAAACTATATCCTGCCGACTCTATTTAGCCTCAGAGACGCTTTGAGACAAGTGTTAAAAAAATCAGAGAATGTCATAAATTAGAGTGAAATTGCTTCAAACAAGCGAATTATCGCGAAACAACACCTGCTCGAATCCGACAAAAACTGTGCCCTGCCGCATTTATTTAGCCTCAGAGACGGTTTGAAACAATTGTTACAGAAATCAGACAATGTCAAAAATTAGAGTGAAATTGCTTCAAACAAGCGAATTATTGCGAAACAACACCTGCTCGAATCCAACAAAAACTGCGCCCTGCTGTCTCTACTGACCCTCAGAGACGCTTTGAGACAAGAGTTACAAAAATCAAAGAATGTCGTAAATTAGAGTGAAATTGCTTGAAACAAGCGAATTATCGCGAAACAACACCTGCTCGAATCCAACAAAAACTGTGCCCGGCGGTCTCTACTGAGCCTCAGTGACGCTTTGAGACAAGTGTTACAAAAATCAAAGAATGTTGTAAATTAGAGTGAAATTGCTTCAAACAAGCGAATTATCGCGAAACAACACCTGCTCGAATCCAACAAAAACTGTGCCCTGCCGTCTCTACTGAACCTCAGAGACGCTTTGAGACAAGTGTTACAAAAATCAGAGAATGTGAGAAATTAGATTGAAATTGCTTCAAACAAGCGGATTATCGCGAAACAACACCTGCTCGAATCCGACAGAATCTGTGCCCTAACGCATTTACTGAGCCTCAGAGACGCTTTGAGACAAGTGTTACAAAAATCAAAGAATGTCGTAAATTAGAGCGAAATTGCTTCAAACAAGCGAATTATCGCGAAACAACACCTTCTCGAATCCGACAAAAACTGTGCCTTGCTGTCTCTACTGAGCCTCAGAGACGCTTTTAAACAAGTGTTACAAAAATCAGATGAAATTGCTTCAAACAAGCGAATTATCGCGAACCAACACCTTCTCGAATCCGACAAAAACTATATCCTGCCGACTCTATTTAGCCTCAGAGACGGTTTGAAACAATTGTTACAAAAATCAGAGAATGTGAAAAATTAGAGTGAAATTGCTTCAAACAAACGAATTATCGCGAAACAACACCTGCTCGAATCCGACAAAAACTGTGCCCTGCCGACTCCATTTAGCCTCAGAGACGGATTGAAACAATTGTTACAAAAATCCGAGAATGTGAAAAATTAGAGTGATATTGCTTCAAATAAGCGAATTAGCGCGAAACAACACCTGCTCGAATCCAACAAAAACTGTGCCCTGCCGCATTTATTTAGCCTCAGAGACGGTTTGAAACAATTATTACAGAAATCAGACAATGTCAAAAATTAGAGTGAAATTGCTTCAAACAAGCGAATTAGCGCGAAACAACACCTGCTCGAATCCAACAAAAACTGTGCCCTGCCGCATTTATTTAGCCTCAGAGACGGTTTGAAACAATTATTACAGAAATCAGACAATGTCAAAAATTAGAGTGAAATTGCTTCAAACAAGCGAATTATCGCGAAACAACACCTGCTCGAATCCGACAGAAACTGTGCCCTGCCGCATTTATTTAGCCTCAGAGACGGTTTGAAACAATTGTTACAGATATCAGACAATGTCAGAAAGTAGAGTGAAATTGCTTCAAACAAGCGAATTAAAGCGAAACAACACCTGCTCGAATCCAAAAAAAACTGCGCCCTGCCGTCTCTACTGAGCCTCAGAGACGCTTTGAGACAAGTGTTACAAAAATCAGAGAATGTCAAAAATTAGAGTGAAATTGCTTCAAACAAATTATCGCGAAACAACACCTGCTGGAATCCAACAAAAACTGTGCCCTGCTGTCTCTACTGAGCCTCAGAGACGCTTTGAGACAAGTGTTACAAAAATCAGAGAATGTCAAAAATTAGAGTGAAATTGCTTCAAACAAGCGAATTATCGCGAAACAACACCTTCTCGAATCCGACAAAAACTATGCCCTGCCGACCGTATTTAGCCTCAGAGACGGTTTGAAACAATTGTTACAAAAATCAGAGAATGTGAAAAATTAGAGTTAAATTGCTTCAAACAAGCGAAATATCGCGAAACAACACCTTCTCGAATCCGACAAAAACTATGCCCTGCCGACCCTATTTAGCCTCAGAGACGGTTTGAAACAATTGTTACAAAAATCAGAGAATGTGAAAAATTAGAGTGAAATTGCTTCAAACACGCGAATTATCGCGAAACAACACCTGCTCGAATCCAACAAAAACTATGCCCTGCCGACCCTATTTAGCCTCAGAGACGGTTTGAAACATTTGTTACAAAAATCAGAGAATGTGAAAAATTAGAGTGAAATTGCTTCAAACAAGCGAATTATCGCGAAACAACACCTGCTCGAATCCAACAAAAACTGTGCCCTGCTGTCTCTACTGAGCCTCAGAGACGCTTTGAGACAAGTGTTACAATAATCAAGAATGTCGTAAATTAGAGTGAAATTGCTTCAAACAAGCGAATTATCGCGAAACAACACCTGCTCGAATCCAACAAAAACTGTGCCCTGCTGTCTCTACTGAGCCTCAGAGACGCTTTGAGACAAGTGTTACAATAATCAAAGAATGTCGTAAATTAGAGTTAAATTGCTTCAAACAAGCGAATTATCGCAAAACACCTTCTCGAATCCGACAAAAACTATGCCCTGCCGACCCTATTTAGCCTCAGAGACGGTTTGAAACAATTGTTACAAAAATTAGAGTGAAATTGCTTCAAACAAGCGAATTATCGCGAAACAACACCTGCTCGAATCAAACAAAAACTGTGCCCTGCCGTCTCTACTGAGTCTCAGAGACGCTTTTAAACAAGTGTTACCAAAATAAGATAATGTCGTAAATTAGATTGAAATTGCTTCAAACAAGCGAATTTTCGCGAAACAACACCTTCTCGAATCCGACAAAAACTATATCCTGCCGACTCTATATAGCCTCAGAGACGGTTTGAAACAATTGTTACAAAAATCAGAGAATGTGAAAAATTAGAGTGAAATTGCTTCAAACAAGCGAATTATCGCGAAACAACACCTGCTCGAATCCAACGAAAACTGTGCCCTGCTGTCTCTACTGAGCCTCAGAGACGCTTTGAGACAAGTGTTACAAAAATCAAAGAATGTTGTAAATTAGAGTGAAATTGCTTCAAACAAGCGAATTATCGCGAAACAACACCTGCTCGAATCCAACAAAAACTGTGCCCTGCCGTCTCTACTGAACCTCAGAGACGCTTTGAGACAAGTGTTACAAAAATCAGAGAATGTGAGAAATTAGATTGAAATTGCTTCAAACAAGCGAATTATCGCGAAACAACACCTGCTCGAATCCGACAGAATCTGTGCCCTAACGCATTTACTGAGCCTCAGAGACGCTTTGAGACAAGTGTTACAAAAATCAGATGAAATTGCTTCAAACAAGCGAATTATCGCGAACCAACACCTTCTCGAATCCGACAAACACTATATCCTGCCGACTCTATTTAGCCTCAGAGACGGTTTGAAACAATTGTTACAAAAATCCGAGAATGTGAAAAATTAGAGTGATATTGCTTCAAATAAGCGAATTAGCGCGAAACAACACCTGCTCGAATCCAACAAAAACTGTGCCCTGCCGCATTTATTTAGCCTCAGAGACGGTTTGAAACAATTATTACAGAAATCAGACAATGTCAAAAATTAGAGTGAAATTGCTTCAAACAAGCGAATTATCGCGAAACAACACCTGCTCGAATCCGACAGAAACTGTGCCCTGCCGCATTTATTTAGCCTCAGAGACTTTTTGAAACAATTGTTACAGATATCAGACAATGTGAGAAATTAGAGTGAAATTGCTTCAAACAAGCGAATTATCGCGAAACAACACCTGCTCGAATCCAAAAAAAACTGCGCCCTGCCGTCTCTACTGAGCCTCAGAGACGCTTTGAGACAAGTGTTACAAAAATCAGAGAATGTCAAAAATTAGAGTGAAATTGCTTCAAACAAATTATCGCGAAACAACACCTGCTGGAATCCAACAAAAACTGTGCCCTGCTGTCTCTACTGAGCCTCAGAGACGCTTTGAGACAAGTGTTACAAAAATCAAAGAATGTCGTAAATTAGAGTGAAATTGCTTCAAACAAGCGAATTATCGCGAAACAACACCTGCTCGAATCCAACAAAAACTGTGCCCTGCCGTCTCTACTGAGCCTCAGAGACGCTTTGAGACAAGTGTTACAAAAATCAGAGAATGTCAAAAATTAGAGTGAAATTGCTTCAAACAAGCGAATTATCGCGAAACAACACCTTCTCGAATCCGACAAAACCTATGCCCTGCCGACCCTATTTAGCCTCAGAGACGGTTTGAAACAATTGTTACAAAAATCAGAGAATGTGAAAAATTAGAGTGAAATTGCTTCAAACAAGCGAAATATCGCGAAACAACACCTTCTCGAATCCGACAAAAACTATGCCCTGCCGACCCTATTTAGCCTCAGAGACGGTTTGAAACAATTGTTACAAAAATCAGAGAATGTGAAAAATTAGAGTGAAATTGCTTCAAACAAGCGAATTATCGCGAAACAACACTTGCTCGAATCCAACTAAAACTGTGCCCTGCCGTCTCTACTGAGCCTCAGAGACGCATTGAGACAAGTGTTACAAAAAACAGAGAATGTCAAAAATTAGAGTGAAATTGCTTCAAACAAGCGAATTATCGCGAAACAACACCTTCTCGAATCCGACAAAAACTATGCCCTGCCGACCCTATTTAGCCTCAGAGACGGTTTGAAACAATTGTTACAAAAATCAGAGAATGTGAAAAATTAGAGTGAAATTGCTTCAAACAAGCGAAATATCGCGAAACAACACCTTCTCGAATCCGACAAAAACTATGCCCTGCCGACCCTATTTAGCCTCAGAGACGGTTTGAAACAATTGTTACAAAAATCAGAGAATGTGAAAAATTAGAGTGAAATTGCTTCAAACAAGCGAATTATCGCGAAACAACACTTGCTCGAATCCAACTAAAACTGTGCCCTGCCGTCTCTACTGAGCCTCAGAGACGCATTGAGACAAGTGTTACAAAAAACAGAGAATGTCAAAAATTAGAGTGAAATTGCTTCAAACAAGCGAATTATCGCGAAACAACACCTCGAATCCGACAAAAACTATGCCCTGCCGACCCTATTTAGCCTCAGAGACGGTTTGAAACATTTGTTACAAAAATCAGAGAATGTGAAAAATTAGAGTGAAATTGCTTCAAACAAGCGAATTATCGCGAAACAACACCTGCTCGAATCCAACGAAAACTGTGCCCTGCTGTCTCTACTGAGCCTCTGAGACGCTTTGAGACAAGTGTTACAAAAATCAAAGAATGTTGTAAATTAGAGTGAAATTGCTTCAAACAAGCGAATTATCGCGAAACAACACCTGCTCGAATCCAACAAAAACTGTGCCCTGCCGTCTCTACTGAACCTCAGAGACGCTTTAAGACAAGTGTTACAAAAATCAGAGAATGTGAGAAATTAGATTGAAATTGCTTCAAACAAGCGAATTATCGCGAAACAACACCTGCTCGAATCCGACAGAATCTGTGCCCTAACGCATTTACTGAGCCTCAGAGACGCTTTGAGACAAGTGTTACAAAAATCAAAGAATGTCGTAAATTAGAGTGAAATTGCTTCAAACAAGCGAATTATCGCGAAACAACACCTGCTCGAATCCAACAAAAACTGCCCTGCCGTCTCTACTGAGCCTCAGAGACGCTTTGAGACAAGTGTTACAAAAATCAGAGAATGTCATAAATTAGGGTGAAATTGCTTCAAACAAGCGAATTATCGCGAAACAACACCTGCTCGAATCCGACAAAAACTGTGCCCTGCCGTCTCTACTGAGCCTCAGAGACGCTTTGAGACAAGTGTTACAAAAATCAGAGAATGTCATAAATTAGGGTGAAATTGCTTCAAACAAGCGAATTATCGCGAAACAACACCTGCTCGAATCCGACAAAAACTGTGCCCTGCCGCATTTATTTAGCCTCAGAGACGCATTGAGACAAGTGTTACAATAATCAAAGAATGTCGTAAATTAGAGTGAAATTGCTTCAAACAAGCGAATTATCGCGAAACAACACCTTCTCGAATCCGACAAAAACTATATCCTGCCGACTCTATTTAGCCTCAGAGACGCTTTGAGACAAGTGTTACAAAAATCAGAGAATGTCATAAATTAGAGTGAAATTGCTTCAAACAAGCGAATTATCGCGAAACAACACCTGCTCGAGTCCGACAAAAACTGTGCACTGCCGCATTTATTTAGTCTCAGAGACGGTTTGAAACAATTGTTACAGAAATCAGACAATGTCAAAAATTAGAGTGAAATTGCTTCAAACAAGCGAATTATTGCGAAACAACACCTGCTCGAATCCAACAAAAACTGCGCCCTGCTGTCTCTACTGACCCTCAGAGACGCTTTGAGACAAGTGTTACAAAAATCAAAGAATGTCGTAAATTAGAGTGAAATTGCTTGAAACAAGCGAATTATCGCGAAACAACACCTGCTCGAATCCAACAAAAACTGTGCCCGGCTGTCTCTACTGAGCCTCAGAGACGCTTTGAGACAAGTGTTACAAAAATCAAAGAATGTAAATTAGAGTGAAATTGCTTCAAACAAGCGAATTATCGCGAAACAACACCTGCTCGAATCCAACAAAAACTGTGCCCTGCCGTCTCTACTGAACCTCAGAGACGCTTTGAGACAAGTGTTACAAAAATCAGAGAATGTGAGAAATTAGATTGAAATTGCTTCAAACAAGCGAATTATCGCGAAACAACACCTGCTCGAATCCGACAGAATCCTTGCCCTAACGCATTTACTGAGCCTCAGAGACGCCTTGAGACAAGTGTTACAAAAATCAAAGAATGTCGTAAATTAGAGCGAAATTGCTTCAAACAAGCGAATTATCGCGAAACAACACCTGCTCGAATCCAACAAAAACTGTGCACTGCCGTCTCTACTGAGCCTCAGAGACGCTTTTAAACAAGTGTTACAAAAATCAGATGAAATTGCTTCAAACAAGCGAATTATCGCGAACCAACACCTTCTCGAATCCGACAAAAACTATATCCTGCCACCTCTATTTAGCCTCAGAGACGGTTTGAAACAATTGTTACAAAAATCAGAGAATGTGAAAAATTAGAGTGAAATTGCTTCAAACAAGCGAATTATCGCGAAACAACACCTGCTCGAATCCGACAAAAACTGTGCCCTGCCGACTCCATTTAGCCTCAGAGACGGTTTGAAACAATTGTTACAAAAATCCGAGAATGTGAAAAATTAGAGTGATATTGCTTCAAATAAGCGAATTAGCGCGAAACAACACCTGCTCGAATCCAACAAAAACTGTGCCCTGCCGCATTTATTTAGCCTCAGAGACGGTTTGAAACAATTATTACAGAAATCAGACAATGTCAAAAATTAGAGTGAAATTGCTTCAAACAAGCGAATTATCGCGAAACAACACCTGCTCGAATCCGACAGAAACTGTGCCCTGCCGCATTTATTTAGCCTCAGAGACGGTTTGAAACAATTGTTACAGATATCAGACAATGTCAGAAATTAGAGTGAAATTGCTTCAAACAAGCGAATTATCGCGAAACAACACCTGCTCGAATCCAAAAAAAACTGCGCCCTGCCGTCTCTACTGAGCCTCAGAGACGCTTTGAGACAAGTGGTACAAAAATCAGAGAATGTCAAAAATTAGAGTGAAATTGCTTCAAACAAATTATCGCGAAACAACACCTGCTGGAATCCAACAAAAACTGTGCCCTGCTGTCTCTACTGAGCCTCAGAGACGCTTTGAGACAAGTGTTACAAAAATCAGAGAATGTCAAAAATTAGAGTGAAATTGCTTCAAACAAGCGAATTATCGCGAAACAACACCTTCTCGAATCCGACAAAAACTATGCCCTGCCGACCCTATTTATCCTCAGAGACGGTTTGAAACAATTGTTACAAAAATCAGAGAATGTGAAAAATTAGAGTGAAATTGCTTCAAACAAGCGAAATATCGCGAAACAACACCTTCTCGAATCCGACAAAAACTATGCCCTGCCGACCCTATTTAGCCTCAGAGACGGTTTGAAACAATTGTTACAAAAATCAGAGAATGTGAAAAATTAGAGTGAAATTGCTTCAAACAAGCGAATTATCGCGGAACAACACCTGCTCGAATCCAACAAAAACTATGCCCTGCCGACCCTATTTAGCCTCAGAGACGGTTTGAAACATTTGTTACAAAAATCAGAGAATGTGAAAAATTAGAGTGAAATTGCTTCAAACAAGCGAATTATCGCGAAACAACACCTGCTCGAATCCAACAAAAACTGTGCCCTGCTGTCTCTACTGAGCCTCAGAGACGCTTTGAGACAAGTGTTACAATAATCAAGAATGTCGTAAATTAGAGTGAAATTGCTTCAAACAAGCGAATTATCGCGAAACAACACCTGCTCGAATCCAACAAAAACTGTGCCCTGCTGTCTCTACTGAGCCTCAGAGACGCTTTGAGACAAGTGTTACAATAATCAAAGAATGTCGTAAATTAGAGTTAAATTGCTTCAAACAAGCGAATTATCGCGAAACACCTTCTCGAATCCGACAAAAACTATATCCTGCCGACTCTATATAGCCTCAGAGACGGTTTGAAACAATTGTTACAAAAATCAGAGAATGTGAAAAATTAGAGTGAAATTGCTTCAAACAAGCGAATTATCGCGAAACAACACCTGCTCGAATCCAACGAAAACTGTGCCCTGCTGTCTCTACTGAGCCTCAGAGACGCTTTGAGACAAGTGTTACAAAAATCAAAGAATGTTGTAAATTAGAGTGAAATTGCTTCAAACAAGCGAATTATCGCGAAACAACACCTGCTCGAATCCAACAAAAACTGTGCCCTGCCGTCTCTACTGAACCTCAGAGACGCTTTGAGACAAGTGTTACAAAAATCAGAGAATGTGAGAAATTAGATTGAAATTGCTTCAAACAAGCGAATTATCGCGAAACAACACCTGCTCGAATCCGACAGAATCTGTGCCCTAACGCATTTACTGAGCCTCAGAGACGCTTTGAGACAAGTGTTACAAAAATCAGATGAAATTGCTTCAAACAAGCGAATTATCGCGAACCAACACCTTCTCGAATCCGACAAAAACTATATCCTGCCGACTCTATTTAGCCTCAGAGACGGTATGAAACAATTGTTACAAAAATCCGAGGATGTGAAAAATTAGAGTGATATTGCTTCAAATAAGCGAATTAGCGCGAAACAACACCTGCTCGAATCCAACAAAAACTGTGCCCTGCCGCATTTATTTAGCCTCAGAGACGGTTTGAAACAATTATTACAGAAATCAGACAATGTCAAAAATTAGAGTGAAATTGCTTCAAACAAGCGAATTATCGCGAAACAACACCTGCTCGAATCCGACAAAAACTGTTCCCTGCCGCATTTATTTAGCCTCAGAGACGGTTTGAAACAATTGTTACAGATATCAGACAATGTCAGAAATTAGAGTGAAATTGCTTCAAACAAGCGAATTATCGCGAAACAACACCTGCTCGAATCCAAAAAAAACTGCGCCCTGCCGTCTCTACTGAGCCTCAGAGACGCTTTGAGACAAGTGGTACAAAAATCAGAGAATGTCAAAAATTAGAGTGAAATTGCTTCAAACAAATTATCGCGAAACAACACCTGCTGGAATCCAACAAAAACTGTGCCCTGCTGTCTCTACTGAGCCTCAGAGACGCTTTGAGACAAGTGTTACAAAAATCAGAGAATGTCAAAAATTAGAGTGAAATTGCTTCAAACAAGCGAATTATCGCGAAACAACACCTTCTCGAATCCGACAAAAACTATGCCCTGCCGACCCTATTTAGCCTCAGAGACGGTTTGAAACAATTGTTACAAAAATCAGAGAATGTGAAAAATTAGAGTGAAATTGCTTCAAACAAGCGAAATATCGCGAAACAACACCTTCTCGAATCCGACAAAAACTATGCCCTGCCGACCCTATTTAGCCTCAGAGACGGTTTGAAACAATTGTTACAAAAATCAGAGAATGTGAAAAATTAGAGTGAAATTGCTTCAAACAAGCGAATTATCGCGAAACAACACCTGCTCGAATCCAACAAAAACTATGCCCTGCCGACCCTATTTAGCCTCAGAGACGGTTTGAAACATTTGTTACAAAAATCAGAGAATGTGAAAAATTAGAGTGAAATTGCTTCAAACAAGCGAATTATCGCGAAACAACACCTGCTCGAATCCAACAAAAACTGTGCCCTGCTGTCTCTACTGAGCCTCAGAGACGCTTTGAGACAAGTGTTACAATAATCAAGAATGTCGTAAATTAGAGTGAAATTGCTTCAAACAAGCGAATTATCGCGAAACAACACCTGCTCGAATCCAACAAAAACTGTGCCCTGCTGTCTCTACTGAGCCTCAGAGACGCTTTGAGACAAGTGTTACAATAATCAAAGAATGTCGTAAATTAGAGTGAAATTGCTTCAAACAAGCGAATTATCGCGAAACACCTTCTCGAATCCGACAAAAACTATATCCTGCCGACTCTATATAGCCTCAGAGACGGTTTGAAACAATTGTTACAAAAATCAGAGAATGTGAAAAATTAGAGTGAAATTGCTTCAAACAAGCGAATTATCGCGAAACAACACCTGCTCGAATCCAACGAAAACTGTGCCCTGCTGTCTCTACTGAGCCTCAGAGACGCTGTGAGACAAGTGTTACAAAAATCAAAGAATGTTGTAAATTAGAGTGAAATTGCTTCAAACAAGCGAATTATCGCGAAACAACACCTGCTCGAATCCAACAAAAACTGTGCCCTGCCGTCTCTACTGAACCTCAGAGACGCTTTGAGACAAGTGTTACAAAAATCAGAGAATGTGAGAAAATTAGATTGAAATTGCTTCAAACAAGCGAATTATCGCGAAACAACACCTGCTCGAATCCGACAGAATCTGTGCCCTAACGCATTTACTGAGCCTCAGAGACGCTTTGAGACAAGTGTTACAAAAATCAGATGAAATTGCTTCAAACAAGCGAATTATCGCGAACCAACACCTTCTCGAATCCGACAAAAACTATATCCTGCCGACTCTATTTAGCCTCAGAGACGGTATGAAACAATTGTTACAAAAATCCGAGAATGTGAAAAATTAGAGTGATATTGCTTCAAATAAGCGAATTAGCGCGAAACAACACCTGCTCGAATCCAACAAAAACTGTGCCCTGCCGCATTTATTTAGCCTCAGAGACGGTTTGAAACAATTATTACAGAAATCAGACAATGTCAAAAATTAGAGTGAAATTGCTTCAAACAAGCGAATTATCGCGAAACAACACCTGCTCGAATCCGACAAAAACTGTTCCCTGCCGCATTTATTTAGCCTCAGAGACGGTTTGAAACAATTGTTACAGATATCAGACAATGTCAGAAATTAGAGTGAAATTGCTTCAAACAAGCGAATTATCGCGAAACAACACCTGCTCGAATCCAAAAAAAACTGCGCCCTGCCGTCTCTACTGAGCCTCAGAGACGCTTTGAGACAAGTGGTACAAAAATCAGAGAATGTCAAAAATTAGAGTGAAATTGCTTCAAACAAATTATCGCGAAACAACACCTGCTGGAATCCAACAAAAACTGTGCCCTGCTGTCTCTACTGAGCCTCAGAGACGCTTTGAGACAAGTGTTACAAAAATCAGAGAATGTCAAAAATTAGAGTGAAATTGCTTCAAACAAGCGAATTATCGCGAAACAACACCTTCTCGAATCCGACAAAAACTATGCCCTGCCGACCCTATTTAGCCTCAGAGACGGTTTGAAACAATTGTTACAAAAATCAGAGAATGTGAAAAATTAGAGTGAAATTGCTTCAAACAAGCGAAATATCGCGAAACAACACCTTCTCGAATCCGACAAAAACTATGCCCTGCCGACCCTATTTAGCCTCAGAGACGGTTTGAAACAATTGTTACAAAAATCAGAGAATGTGAAAAATTAGAGTGAAATTGCTTCAAACAAGCGAATTATCGCGAAACAACACCTGCTCGAATCCAACAAAAACTATGCCCTGCCGACCCTATTTAGCCTCAGAGACGGTTTGAAACATTTGTTACAAAAATCAGAGAATGTGAAAAATTAGAGTGAAATTGCTTCAAACAAGCGAATTATCGCGAAACAACACCTGCTCGAATCCAACAAAAACTGTGCCCTGCTGTCTCTACTGAGCCTCAGAGACGCTTTGAGACAAGTGTTACAATAATCAAGAATGTCGTAAATTAGAGTGAAATTGCTTCAAACAAGCGAATTATCGCGAAACAACACCTGCTCGAATCCAACAAAAACTGTGCCCTGCTGTCTCTACTGAGCCTCAGAGACGCTTTGAGACAAGTGTTACAATAATCAAAGAATGTCGTAAATTAGAGTTAAATTGCTTCAAACAAGCGAATTATCGCGAAACACCTTCTCGAATCCGACAAAAACTATGCCCTGCCGACCCTATTTAGCCTCAGAGACGGTTTGAAACAATTGTTACAAAAATCAGAGAATGTGAAAAATTAGAGTGAAATTGCTTCAAACAAGCGAATTATCGCGAAACAACACCTGCTCGAATCAAACAAAAACTGTGCCCTGCCGTCTCTACTGAGTCTCAGAGACGCTTTTAAACAAGTGTTACAAAAATCAGATAATGTCGTAAATTAGATTGAAATTGCTTCAAACAAGCGAATTTTCGCGAAACAACACCTTCTCGAATCCGACAAAAACTATATCCTGCCGACTCTATATAGCCTCAGAGACGGTTTGAAACAATTGTTACAAAAATCAGAGAATGTGAAAAATTAGAGTGAAATTGCTTCAAACAAGCGAATTATCGCGAAACAACACATGCTCGAATCCAACGAAAACTGTGCCCTGCTGTCTCTACTTAGCCTCAGAGACGCTTTGAGACAAGTGTTACAAAAATCAAAGAATGTTGTAAATTAGAGTGAAATTGCTTCATACAAGCGAATTATCGCGAAACAACACCTGCTCGAATCCAACAAAAACTGTGCCCTGCCGTCTCTACTGAACCTCAGAGACGCTTTGAGACAAGTGTTACAAAAATCAGAGAATGTGAGAAATTAGATTGAAATTGCTTCAAACAAGCGAATTATCGCGAAACAACACCTGCTCCAATCCGACAGAATCTGTGCCCTAACGCATTTACTGAGCCTCAGAGACGCTTTGAGACAAGTGTTACAAAAATCAGATGAAATTGCTTCAAACAAGCGAATTATCGCGAACCAACACCTTCTCGAATCCGACAAAAACTATATCCTGCCGACTCTATTTAGCCTCAGAGACGGTTTGAAACAATTGTTACAAAAATCCGAGAATGTGAAAAATTAGAGTGATATTGCTTCAAATAAGCGAATTAGCGCGAAACAACACCTGCTCGAATCCAACAAAAACTGTGCCCTGCCGCATTTATTTAGCCTCAGAGACGGTTTGAAACAATTATTACAGAAATCAGACAATGTCAAAAATTAGAGTGAAATTGCTTCAAACAAGCGAATTATCGCGAAACAACACCTGCTCGAATCCGACAGAAACTGTGCCCTGCCGCATTTATTTAGCCTCAGAGACTTTTTGAAACAATTGTTACAGATATCAGACAATGTGAGAAATTAGAGTGAAATTGCTTCAAACAAGCGAATTATCGCGAAACAACACCTGCTCGAATCCAAAAAAACTGCGCCCTGCCGTCTCTACTGAGCCTCAGAGACGCTTTGAGACAAGTGTTACAAAAATCAGAGAATGTCAAAAATTAGAGTGAAATTGCTTCAAACAAATTATCGCGAAACAACACCTGCTGGAATCCAACAAAAACTGTGCCCTGCTGTCTCTACTGAGCCTCAGAGACGCTTTGAGACAAGTGTTACAAAAATCAAAGAATGTCGTAAATTAGAGTGAAATTGCTTCAAACAAGCGAATTATCGCGAAACAACACCTGCTCGAATCCAACAAAAACTGTGCCCTGCCGTCTCTACTGAGCCTCAGAGACGCTTTGAGACAAGTGTTACAAAAATCAGAGAATGTCAAAAATTAGAGTGAAATTGCTTCAAACAAGCGAATTATCGCGAAACAACACCTTCTCGAATCCGACAAAAACTATGCCCTGCCGACCCTATTTAGCCTCAGAGACGGTTTGAAACAATTGTTACAAAAATCAGAGAATGTGAAAAATTAGAGTGAAATTGCTTCAAACAAGCGAAATATCGCGAAACAACACCTTCTCGAATCCGACAAAAACTATGCCCTGCCGACCCTATTTAGCCTCAGAGACGGTTTGAAACAATTGTTACAAAAATCAGAGAATGTGAAAAATTAGAGTGAAATTGCTTCAAACAAGCGAATTATCGCGAAACAACACTTGCTCGAATCCAACTAAAACTGTGCCCTGCCGTCTCTACTGAGCCTCAGAGACGCATTGAGACAAGTGTTACAAAAAACAGAGAATGTCAAAAATTAGAGTGAAATTGCTTCAAACAAGCGAATTATCGCGAAACAACACCTCGAATCCGACAAAAACTATGCCCGGCCGACCCTATTTAGCCTCAGAGACGGTTTGAAACATTTGTTACAAAAATCAGAGAATGTGAAAAATTAGAGTGAAATTGCTTCAAACAAGCGAATTATCGCGAAACAACACCTGCTCGAATCCAACAAAAACTGTGCCCTGCTGTCTCTACTGAGCCTCAGAGACGCTTTGAGACAAGTGTTACAATAATCAAGAATGTCGTAAATTAGAGTGAAATTGCTTCAAACAAGCGAATTATCGCGAAACAACACCTGCTCGAATCCAACAAAAACTGTGCCCTGCTGTCTCTACTGAGCCTCAGAGACGCTTTGAGACAAGTGTTACAATAATCAAAGAATGTCGTAAATTAGAGTGAAATTGCTTCAAACAAGCGAATTATCGCGAAACACCTTCTCGAATCCGACAAAAACTATGCCCTGCCGACCCTATTTAGCCTCAGAGACGGTTTCAAACAATTGTTACAAAAATCAGAGAATGTGAAAAATTAGAGTGAAATTGCTTCAAACAAGCGAATTATCGCGAAACAACACCTGCTCGAATCACACAAAAACTGTGCCCTGCTGTCTCTACTGAGCCTCAGAGACGCTTTGAGACAAGTGTTACAAAAATCAGAGAATGTCAAAAATTAGAGTGAAATTGCTTCAAACAAGCGAATTATCGCGAAACAACACCTTCTCGAATCCGACAAAAACTATGCCCTGCCGACCCTATTTAGCCTCAGAGACGGTTTGAAACAATTGTTACAAAAATCAGAGAATGTGAAAAATTAGAGTGAAATTGCTTCAAACAAGCGAAATATCGCGAAACAACACCTCGAATCCGACAAAAACTATGCCCTGCCGACCCTATTTAGCCTCAGAGACGGTTTGAAACAATTGTTACAAAAATCAGAGAATGTGAAAAATTAGAGTGAAATTGCTTCAAACAAGCGAATTATCGCGAAACAACACCTGCTCGAATCCAACAAAAACTGTGCCCTGCCGTCTCTACTGAGCCTCAGAGACGCATTGAGACAAGTGTTACAAAAAACAGAGAATGTCAAAAATTAGAGTGAAATTGCTTCAAACAAGCGAATTATCGCGAAACAACACCTCGAATCCGACAAAAACTATGCCCTGCCGACCCTATTTAGCCTCAGAGACGGTTTGAAACATTTGTTACAAAAATCAGAGAATGTGAAAAATTAGAGTGAAATTGCTTCAAACAAGCGAATTATCGCGAAACAACACCTGCTCGAATCCAACAAAAACTGTGCCCTGCTGTCTCTACTGAGCCTCAGAGACGCTTTGAGACAAGTGTTACAATAATCAAGAATGTCGTAAATTAGAGTGAAATTGCTTCAAACAAGCGAATTATCGCGAAACAACACCTGCTCGAATCCAACAAAAACTGTGCCCTGCTGTCTCTACTGAGCCTCAGAGACGCTTTGAGACAAGTGTTACAATAATCAAAGAATGTCGTAAATTAGTGTGAAATTGCTTCAAACAAGCGAATTATCGCGAAACAACACCTTCTCGAATCCGACAAAAACTATGCCCTGCCGACCCTATTTAGCCTCAGAGACGGTTTGAAACAATTGTTACAAAAATCAGAGAATGTGAAAAATTAGAGTGAAATTGCTTCAAACAAGCGAATTATCCCGAAACAACACCTGCTCGAATCAAACAAAAACTGTGCCCTGCCGTCTCTACTGAGTCTCAGAGACGCTTTTAAACAAGTGTTACAAAAATCAGATAATGTCGTAAATTAGATTGAAATTGCTTCAAACAAGCGAATTTTCGCGAAAGAACACCTTCTCGAATCCGACAAAAACTATATCCTGCCGACTCGATTTAGCCTCAGAGACGGTTTGAAACAATTGTTACAAAAATCACAGAATGTGAAAAATTAGAGTGAAATTGCTTCAAACAAGCGAATTATCGCGAAACAACACCTGCTCGAATCCAACGAAAACTGTGCCCTGCTGTCTCTACTGAGCCTCAGAGACGCTTTGAGACAAGTGTTACAAAAATCAAAGAATGTTGTAAATTAGAGTGAAATTGCTTCAAACAAGCGAATTATCGCGAAACAACACCTGCTCGAATCCAACAAAAACTGTGCCCTGCCGTCTCTACTGAACCTCAGAGACGCTTTGAGACAAGTGTTACAAAAATCAGAGAATGTGAGAAATTAGATTGAAATTGCTTCAAACAAGCAAATTATCGCGAAACAACACCTGCTCGAATCCGACAGAATCTGTGCCCTAACGCATTTACTGAGCCTCAGAGACGCTTTGAGACAAGTGTTACAAAAATCAAAGAATGTCGTAAATTAGAGTGAAATTGCTTCAAACAAGCGAATTATCGCGAAACAACACCTGCTCGAATCCAACAAAAACTGTGCCCTGCCGTCTCTACTGAGCCTCAGAGACGCTTTGAGACAAGTGTTACAAAAATCAGAGAATGTCATAAATTAGGGTGAAATTGCTTCAAACAAGCGAATTATCGCGAAACAACACCTGCTCGAATCCGACAAAAACTGTGCCCTGCCGCATTTATTTAGCCTCAGAGACGCTTTTAAACAAGTGTTACAAATATCAGATAATGTCGTAAATTAGATTGAAATTGCTTCAAACAAGCGAATTTTCGCGAAACAACACCTTCTCGAATCCGACAAAAACTATATCCTGCCGACTCTATTTAGCCTCAGAGACGCTTTGAGACAAGTGTTAAAAAAATCAGAGAATGTCATAAATCAGAGTGAAATTGCTTCAAACAAGCGAATTATCGCGAAACAACACCTGCTCGAATCCGACAAAAACTGTGGCCTGCCGCATTTATTTAGCCTCAGAGACGGTTTGAAACAATTGTTACAGAAATCAGACAATGTCGAAAATTAGAGTGAAATTGCTTCTAACAAGCGAATTATTGCGAAACAACACCTGCTCGAATCCAACAAAAACTGCGCCCTGCTGTCTCTACTGACCCTCAGAGACGCTTTGAGACAAGTGTTACAAAAATCAAAGAATGTCGTAAATTAGAGTGAAATTGCTTGAAACAAGCGAATTATCGCGAAACAACACCTGCTCGAATCCAACAAAAACTGTGCCCGGCGGTCTCTACTGAGCCTCAGTGACGCTTTGAGACAAGTGTTACAAAAATCAAAGAATGTTGTAAATTAGAGTGAAATTGCTTCAAACAAGCGATTTATCGCGAAACAACACCTGCTCGAATCCAACAAAAACTGTGCCCTGCCGTCTCTACTGAACCTCAGAGACGCTTTGAGACAAGTGTTACAAAAATCAGAGAATGTGAGAAATTAGATTGAAATTGCTTCAAACAAGCGAATTATCGCGAAACAACACCTGCTCGAATCCGACAGAATCTGTGCCCTAACGCATTTACTGAGCCTCAGAGACGCTTAGAGACAAGTGTTACAAAAATCAGAGAATGTCATAAATTAGGGTGAAATTGCTTCAAACAAGCGAATTATCGCGAAACAACACCTGCTCGAATCCGACAAAAACTGTGCCCTGCCGCATTTATTTAGCCTCAGAGACGGTTTGAAACAATTGTTACAAAAATCAGAGATT
The DNA here is from genome assembly GCA_030765045.1 of Tenodera sinensis. Lineage (NCBI taxonomy): Eukaryota > Metazoa > Arthropoda > Insecta > Mantodea > Mantidae > Tenodera > Tenodera sinensis. The sequence continues at coordinate 215,441,537 of CM060964.1, read as the reverse complement.
GTGAAAAATTAGAGTGAAATTGCTTCAAATAAGCGAATCATCGCGAAACAACACCTGCTTGAATCCAACAAAAACTGTGCCCTGCTGTCTCTACTGAGCCTCAGAGACGCTTTGAGACAAGTGTTACAATAATCAAAGAATGTCGTAAATTAGAGTGAAATTGCTTCAAACAAGCGAATTATCGCGAAACACCTCGAATCCGACAAAAACTATGCCCTGCCGACCCTATTTAGCCTCAGAGACGGTTTGAAACAATTGTTACAAAAATCAGAGAATGTGAAAAATTAGAGTGAAATTGCTTCAAACAAGCGAATTATCGCGAAACAACACCTGCTCGAATCCAACAAAAACTGTGCCCTGCTGTCTCTACTGAGCCTCAGAGACGCTTTGAGACAAGTGTTACAATAATCAAAGAATGTCGTAAATTAGAGTGAAATTGCTTCAAACAAGCGAATTATCGCGAAACACCTTCTCGAATCCGACAAAAACTATCCCTGCCGACCCTATTTAGCCTCAGAGACGGTTTGAAACAATTGTTACAAAAATCAGAGAATGTGAAAAATTAGAGTGAAATTGCTTCAAACAAGCGAATTATCGCGAAACAACACCTTCTCGAATCAAACAAAAACTGTGCCCTGCTGTCTCTACTGAGCCTCAGAGACGCTTTGAGACAAGTGTTACAAAAATCAGAGAATGTCAAAAATTAGACTGAAATTGCTTCAAACAAGCGAATTATCGCGAAACAACACCTTCTCGAATCCGACAAAAACTATGCCTTGCCGACCCTATTTAGCCTCAGAGACGGTTTGAAACATTTGTTACAAAAATCAGAGAATGTGAAAAATTAGAGTGAAATTGCTTCAAACAAGCGAATTATCGCGAAACAACACCTGCTCGAATCCAACAAAAACTGTGCCCTGCTGTCTCTACTGAGCCTCAGAGACGCTTTGAGACAAGTGTTACAATAATCAAGAATGTCGTAAATTAGAGTGAAATTGCTTCAAACAAGCGAATTATCGCGAAACAACACCTGCTCGAATCCAACAAAAACTGTGCCCTGCTGTCTCTACTGAGCCTCAGAGACGCTTTGAGACAAGTGTTACAATAATCAAAGAATGTCGTAAATTAGAGTGAAATTGCTTCAAACAAGCGAATTATCGCGAAACACCTTCTCGAATCCGACAAAAACTATGCCCTGCCGACCCTATTTAGCCTCAGAGACGGTTTGAAACAATTGTTACAAAAATCAGAGAATGTGAAAAATTAGAGTGAAATTGCTTCAAACAAGCGAATTATCGCGAAACAACACCTGCTCGAATCAAACAAAAACTGTGCCCTGCTGTCTCTACTGAGCCTCAGAGACGCTTTGAGACAAGTGTTACAAAAATCAGAGAATGTCAAAAATTAGAGTGAAATTGCTTCAAACAAGCGAATTATCGCGAAACAACACCTTCTCGAATCCGACAAAAACTATGCCCTGCCGACCCTATTTAGCCTCAGAGACGGTTTGAAACAATTGTTACAAAAATCAGAGAATGTGAAAAATTAGAGTGAAATTGCTTCAAAGAAGCGAAATATCGCGAAACAACACCTCGAATCCGACAAAAACTATGCCCTGCCGACCCTATTTAGCCTCAGAGACGGTTTGAAACAATTGTTACAAAAATCAGAGAATGTGAAAAATTAGAGTGAAATTGCTTCAAACAAGCGAATTATCGCGAAACAACACCTGCTCGAATCCAACAAAAACTGTGCCCTGCCGCATTTATTTAGCCTCAGAGACGGTTTGAAACAATTATTACAGAAATCAGACAATGTCAAAAATTAGAGTGAAATTGCTTCAAACAAGCGAATTATCGCGAAACAACACCTGCTCGAATCCGACAGAAACTGTGCCCTGCCGCATTCATTTAGCCTCAGAGACGGTTTGAAACAATTGTTACAGATATCAGACAATGTCGTAAATTAGAGTGAAATTGCTTGAAACAAGCGAATTATCGCGAAACAACACCTGCTCGAATCCAACAAAAACTGTGCCCTGCTGTCTCTACTGAGCCTCAGAGACGCTTTGAGACAAGTGTTACAATAATCAAAGAATGTCGTAAATTAGAGTGAAATTGCTTCAAACAAGCGAATTATCGCGAAACACCTTCTCGAATCCGACAAAAACTATGCCCTGCCGACCCTATTTAGCCTCAGAGACGGTTTGAAACAATTGTTACAAAAATCAGAGAATGTGAAAAATTAGAGTGAAATTGCTTCAAACAAGCGAATTATCGCGAAACAACACCTGCTCGAATCAAACAAAAACTGTGCCCTGCTGTCTCTACTGAGCCTCAGAGACGCTTTGAGACAAGTGTTACAAAAATCAGAGAATGTCAAAAATTAGAGTGAAATTGCTTCAAACAAGCGAATTATCGCGAAACAACACCTTCTCGAATCCGACAAAAACTATATCCTGCCGACTCGATTTAGCCTCAGAGACGGTTTGAAACAATTGTTACAAAAATCAGAGAATGTGAAAAATTAGAGTGAAATTGCTTCAAACAAGCGAATTATCGCGAAACAACACCTGCTCGAATCCAGCGAAAACTGTGCCCTGCTGTCTCTACTGAGCCTCAGAGACGCTTTGAGACAAGTGTTACAAAAATCAAAGAATGTTGTAAATTAGAGTGAAATTGCTTCAAACAAGCGAATTATCGCGAAACAACACCTGCTCGAATCCAAGAAAAACTGTGCCCTGCCGTCTCTACTGAACCTCAGAGACGCTTTAAGACAAGTGTTACAAAAATCAGAGAATGTGAGAAATTAGATTGAAATTGCTTCAAACAAGCGAATTATCGCGAAACAACACCTGCTCGAATCCGACAGAATCTGTGCCCTAACGCATTTACTGAGCCTCAGAGACGCTTTGAGACAAGTGTTACAAAAATCAAAGACTGTCGTAAATTAGAGTGAAATTGCTTCAAACAAGCGAATTATCGCGAAACAACACCTGCTCGAATCAAACAAAAACTGCCCTGCCGTCTCTACTGAGCCTCAGAGACGCTTTGAGACAAGTGTTACAAAAATCAGAGAATGTCATAAATTAGGGTGAAATTGCTTCAAACAAGCGAATTATCGCGAAACAACACCTGCTCGAATCCGACAAAAACTGTGCCCTGCCGTCTCTACTGAGCCTCAGAGACGCTTTGAGACAAGTGTTACAAAAATCAGAGAATGTCATAAATTAGGGTGAAATTGCTTCAAACAAGCGAATTATCGCGGAACAACACCTGCTCGAATCCGACAAAAACTGTGCCCTGCCGCATTTATTTAGCCTCAGAGACGCATTGAGACAAGTGTTACAATAATCAAACAATGTCGTAAATTAGAGTGAAATTGCTTCAAACAAGCGAATTATCGCGAAACAACACCTTCTCGAATCCGACAAAAACTATATCCTGCCGACTCTATTTAGCCTCAGAGACGCTCTGAGACAAGTGTTACAAAAATCAGAGAATGTCATAAATTAGAGTGAAATTGCTTCAAACAAGCGAATTATCGCGAAACAACACCTGCTCGAATCCGACAAAAACTGTGCCCTGCCGCATTTATTTAGTCTCAGAGACGGTTTGAAACAATTGTTACAGAAATCAGACAATGTCAAAAATTAGAGTGAAATTGCTTCAAACAAGCGAATTATTGCGAAACAACACCTGCTCGAATCCAACAAAAACTGCGCCCTGCTGTCTCTACTGACCTTCAGAGACGCTTTGAGACAAGTGTTACAAAAATCAAAGAATGTCGTAAATTAGGGTGAAATTGCTTGAAACAAGCGAATTATCGCGAAACAACACCTGCTCGAATCCAACAAAAACTGTGCCCGGCGGTCTCTACTGAGCCTCAGAGACGCTTTGAGACAAGTGTTACAAAAATCAAAGAATGTAAATTAGAGTGAAATTGCTTCAAACAAGCGAATTATCGCGAAACAACACCTGCTCGAATCCAACAAAAACTGTGCCCTGCCGTCTCTACTGAACCTCAGAGACGCTTTGAGACAAGTGTTACAAAAATCAGAGAATGTGAGAAATTAGATTGAAATTGCTTCAAACAAGCGAATTATCGCGAAACAACACCTGCTCGAATCCGACAGAATCTGTGCCCTAACGCATTTACTGAGCCTCAGAGACGCTTTGAGACAAGTGTTACAAAAATCAAAGAATGTTGTAAATTAGAGTGAAATTGCTTCAAACAAGCGAATTATCGCGAAACAACACCTGCTCGAATCCAACAAAAACTGTGCCCTGCCGTCTCTACTGAACCTCAGAGACGCTTTAAGACAAGTGTTACAAAAATCAGAGAATGTGAGAAATTAGATTGAAATTGCTTCAAACAAGCGAATTATCGCGAAACAACACCTGCTCGAATCCGACATAATCTGTGCCCTAACGCATTTACTGAGCCTCAGAGACGCTTTGAGACATGTGTTACAAAAATCAAAGAATGTCGTAAATTAGAGTGAAATTGCTTCAAACAAGCGAATTATCGCGAAACAACACCTGCTCGAATCGAACAAAAACTGCCCTGCCGTCTCTACTGAGCCTCAGAGACGCTTTGAGACAAGTGTTACAAAAATCAGAGAATGTCATAAATTAGGGTGAAATTGCTTCAAACAAGCGAATTATCGCGAAATTACACCTGCTCGAATCCGACAAAAACTGTGCCCTGCCGTCTCTACTGAGCCTCAGAGACGCTTTGAGACAAGTGTTTAAAAAATCAGAGAATGTCATAAATTAGGGTGAAATTGCTTCAAACAAGCGAATTATCGCGGAACAACACCTGCTCGAATCCGACAAAAACTGTGCCCTGCCGCATTTATTTAGCCTCAGAGACGCATTGAGACAAGTGTTACAATAATCAAAGAATGTCGTAAATTAGAGTGAAATTGCTTCAAACAAGCGAATTATCGCGAAACAACACCTTCTCGAATCCGACAAAAACTATATCCTGCCGACTCTATTTAGCCTCAGAGACGCTTTGAGACAAGTGTTACAAAAATCAGAGAATGTCATAAATTAGAGTGAAATTGCTTCAAACAAGCGAATTATCGCGAAACAACACCTGCTCGAATCCGACAAAAACTGTGCCCTGCCGCATTTATTTAGTCTCAGAGACGGTTTGAAACAATTGTTACAGAAATCAGACAATGTCAATAATTAGAGTGAAATTGCTTCAAACAAGCGAATTATTGCGAAACAACACCTGCTCGAATCCAACAAAAACTGCGCCCTGCTGTCTCTACTGACCTTCAGAGACGCTTTGAGACAAGTGTTACAAAAATCAAAGAATGTCGTAAATTAGAGTGAAATTGCTTGAAACAAGCGAATTATCGCGAAACAACACCTGCTCGAATCCAACAAAAACTGTGCCCGGCGGTCTCTACTGAGCCTCAGAGACGCTTTGAGACAAGTGTTACAAAAATCAAAGAATGTAAATTAGAGTGAAATTGCTTCAAACAAGCGAATTATCGCGAAACAACACCTGCTCGAATCCAACAAAAACTGTGCCCTGCCGTCTCTACTGAACCTCAGAGACGCTTTGAGACAAGTGTTACAAAAATCAGAGAATGTGAGAAATTAGATTGAAATTGCTTCAAACAAGCGAATTATCGCGAAACAACACCTGCTCGAATCCGACAGAATCTGTGCCCTAACGCATTTACTGAGCCTCAGAGACGCTTTGAGACAAGTGTAACAAAAAACAGAGAATGTCAAAAATTAGAGTGAAATTGCTTCAAACAAGCGAATTATCGCGAAACAACACCTCGAATCCGACAAAAACTATGCCCTGCCGACCCTATTTAGCCTCAGAGACGGTTTGAAACATTTGTTACAAAAATCAGAGAATGTGAAAAATTAGAGTGAAATTGCTTCAAACAAGCGAATTATCGCGAAACAACACCTGCTCGAATCCAACAAAAGCTGTGCCCTGCTGTCTCTACTGAGCCTCAGAGACGCTTTGAGACAAGTGTTACAATAATCAAGAATGTCGTAAATTAGAGTGAAATTGCTTCAAACAAGCGAATTATCGCGAAACAACACCTGCTCGAATCCAACAAAAACTGTGCCCTGCTGTCTCTACTGAGCCTCAGAGACGCTTTGAGACAAGTGTTACAATAATCAAAGAATGTCGTAAATTAGTGTGAAATTGCTTCAAACAAGCGAATTATCGCGAAACAACACCTTCTCGAATCCGACAAAAACTATGCCCTGCCGACCCTATTTAGCCTCAGAGACGGTTTGAAACAATTGTTACAAAAATCAGAGAATGTGAAAAATTAGAGTGAAATTGCTTCAAACAAGCGAATTATCGCGAAACAACACCTGCTCGAATCAAACAAAAACTGTGCCCTGCCGTCTCTACTGAGTCTCAGAGACGCTTTTAAACAAGTGTTACAAAAATCAGATAATGTCGTAAATTAGATTGAAATTGCTTCAAACAAGCGAATTTTCGCGAAACAACACCTTCTCGAATCCGACAAAAACTATATCCTGCCGACTCGATTTAGCCTCAGAGACGGTTTGAAACAATTGTTACAAAAATCAGAGAATGTGAGAAATTAGATTGAAATTGCTTCAAACAAGCGAATTATCGCGAAACAACACCTGCTCGAATCCGACAGAATCTGTGCCCTAACGCATTTACTGAGCCTCAGAGACGCTTTGAGACAAGTGTTACAAAAATCAAAGAATGTCGTAAATTAGAGTGAAATTGCTTCAAACAAGCGAATTATCGCGAAACAACACCTGCTCGAATCCAACAAAAACTGCCCTGCCGTCTCTACTGAGCCTCAGAGACGCTTTGAGACAAGTGTTGCAAAAATCAGAGAATGTCATAAATTAGGGTGAAATTGCTTCAAACAAGCGAATTATCGCGAAACAACACCTGCTCGAATCCGACAAAAACTGTGCCCTGCCGTCTCTACTGAGCCTCAGAGACGCTTTGAGACAAGTGTTACAAAAATCAGAGAATGTCATAAATTAGGGTGAAATTGCTTCAAACAAGCGAATTATCGCGAAACAACACCTGCTCGAATCCGACAAAAACTGTGCCCTGCCGCATTTATTTAGCCTCAGAGACGCATTGAGACAAGTGTTACAATAATCAAAGAATGTCGTAAATTAGAGTGAAATTGCTTCAAACAAGCGAATTATCGCGAAACAACACCTTCTCGAATCCGACAAAAACTATATCCTGCCGACTCTATTTAGCCTCAGAGACGCTTTGAGACAAGTGTTACAAAAATCAGAGAATGTCATAAATTAGAGTGAAATTGCTTCAAACAAGCGAATTATCGCGAAACAACACCTGCTAGAATCCGACAAAAACTGTGCCCTGCCGCATTTATTTAGTCTCAGAGACGGTTTGAAACAATTGTTACAGAAATCAGACAATGTCAAAAATTAGAGTGAAATTGCTTCAAACAAGCGAATTATTGCGAAACAACACCTGCTCGAATCCAACAAAAACTGCGCCCTGCTGTCTCTACTGACCCTCAGAGACGCTTTGAGACAAGTGTTACAAAAATCAAAGAATGTCGTAAATTAGAGTGAAATTGCTTGAAACAAGCGAATTATCGCGAAACAACACCTGCTCGAATCCAACAAAAACTGTGCCCGGCTGTCTCTACTGAGCCTCAGAGACGCTTTGAGACAAGTGTTACAAAAATCAAAGAATGTAAATTAGAGTGAAATTGCTTCAAACAAGCGAATTATCGCGAAACAACACCTGCTCGAATCCAACAAAAACTGTGCCCTGCCGTCTCTACTGAACCTCAGAGACGCTTTGAGACAAGTGTTACAAAAATCAGAGAATGTGAGAAATTAGATTGAAATTGCTTCAAACAAGCGAATTATCGCGAAACAACACCTGCTCGAATCCGACAGAATCTGTGCCCTAACGCATTTACTGAGCCTCAGAGACGCCTTGAGACAAGTGTTACAAAAATCAAAGAATGTCGTAAATTAGAGCGAAATTGCTTCAAACAAGCGAATTATCGCGAAACAACACCTGCTCGAATCCAACAAAAACTGTGCACTGCCGTCTCTACTGAGCCTCAGAGACGCTTTTAAACAAGTGTTAAAAAAATCAGATGAAATTGCTTCAAACAAGCGAATTATCGCGAACCAACACCTTCTCGAATCCGACAAAAACTATATCCTGCCACCTCTATTTAGCCTCAGAGACGGTTTGAAACAATTGTTACAAATATCAGAGAATGTGAAAAATTAGAGTGAAATTGCTTCAAACAAGCGAATTATCGCGAAACAACACCTGCTCGAATCCGACAAAAACTGTGCCCTGCCGACTCCATTTAGCCTCAGAGACGGTTTGAAACAATTGTTACAAAAATCCGAGAATGTGAAAAATTAGAGTGATATTGCTTCAAATAAGCGAATTAGCGCGAAACAACACCTGCTCGAATCCAACAAAAACTGTGCCCTGCCGCATTTATTTAGCCTCAGAGACGGTTTGAAACAATTATTACAGAAATCAGACAATGTCAAATATTAGAGTGAAATTGCTTCAAACAAGCGAATTATCGCGAAACAACACCTGCTCGAATCCGACAGAAACTGTGCCCTGCCGCATTTATTTAGCCTCAGAGACGGTTTGAAACAATTGTTACAGATATCAGACAATGTCAGAAATTAGAGTGAAATTGCTTCAAACAAGCGAATTATCGCGAAACAACACCTGCTCGAATCCAAAAAAAACTGCGCCCTGCCGTCTCTACTGAGCCTCAGAGACGCTTTGAGACAAGTGTTACAAAAATCAGAGAATGTCAAAAATTAGAGTGAAATTGCTTCAAACAAATTATCGCGAAACAACACCTGCTGGAATCCAACAAAAACTGTGCCCTGCTGTCTCTACTGAGCCTCAGAGACGCTTTGAGACAAGTGTTACAAAAATCAGAGAATGTCAAAAATTAGAGTGAAATTGCTTCAAACAAGCGAATTATCGCGAAACAACACCTTCTCGAATCCGACAAAAACTATGCCCTGCCGACCCTATTTAGCCTCAGAGACGGTTTGAAACAATTGTTACAAAAATCAGAGAATGTGAAAAATTAGAGTGAAATTGCTTCAAACAAGCGAAATATCGCGAAACAACACCTTCTCGAATCCGACAAAAACTATGCCCTGCCGACCCTATTTAGCCTCAGAGACGGTTTGAAACAATTGTTACAAAAATCAGAGAATGTGAAAAATTAGAGTGAAATTGCTTCAAACAAGCGAATTATCGCGAAACAACACCTGCTCGAATCCAACAAAAACTATGCCCTGCCGACCCTATTTAGCCTCAGAGACGGTTTGAAACATTTGTTACAAAAATCAGAGAATGTGAAAAATTAGAGTGAAATTGCTTCAAACAAGCGAATTATCGCGAAACAACACCTGCTCGAATCCAACAAAAACTGTGCCCTGCTGTCTCTACTGAGCCTCAGAGACGCTTTGAGAGAAGTGTTACAATAATCAAGAATGTCGTAAATTAGAGTGAAATTGCTTCAAACAAGCGAATTATCGCGAAACAACACCTGCTCGAATCCAACAAAAACTGTGCCCTGCTGTCTCTACTGAGCCTCAGAGACGCTTTGAGACAAGTGTTACAATAATCAAAGAATGTCGTAAATTAGAGTTAAATTGCTTCAAACAAGCGAATTATCGCGAAACACCTTCTCGAATCCGACAAAAACTATGCCCTGCCGAACCTATTTAGCCTCAGAGACGGTTTGAAACAATTGTTACAAAAATTAGAGTGAAATTGCTTCAAACAAGCGAATTATCGCGAAACAACACCTGCTCGAATCAAACAAAAACTGTGCCCTGCCGTCTCTACTGAGTCTCAGAGACGCTTTTAAACAAGTGTTACAAAAATCAGATAATGTCGTAAATTAGATTGAAATTGCTTCAAACAAGCGAATTTTCGCGAAACAACACCTTCTCGAATCCGACAAAAACTATATCCTGCCGACTCTATATAGCCTCAGAGACGGTTTGAAACAATTGTTACAAAAATCAGAGAATGTGAAAAATTAGAGTGAAATTGCTTCAAACAAGCGAATTATCGCGAAACAACACCTGCTCGAATCCAACGAAAACTGTGCCCTGCTGTCTCTACTGAGCCTCAGAGACGCTTTGAGACAAGTGTTACAAAAATCAAAGAATGTTGTAAATTAGAGTGAAATTGCTTCAAACAAGCGAATTATCGCGAAACAACACCTGCTCGAATCCAACAAAAACTGTGCCCTGCCGTCTCTACTGAACCTCAGAGACGCTTTGAGACAAGTGTTACAAAAATCAGAGAATGTGAGAAATTAGATTGAAATTGCTTCAAACAAGCGAATTATCGCGAAACAACACCTGCTCGAATCCGACAGAATCTGTGCCCTAACGCATTTACTGAGCCTCAGAGACGCTTTGAGACAAGTGTTACAAAAATCAGATGAAATTGCTTCAAACAAGCGAATTATCGCGAACCAACACCTTCTCGAATCCGACAAAAACTATATCCTGCCGACTCTATTTAGCCTCAGAGACGGTTTGAAACAATTGTTACAAAAATCCGAGAATGTGAAAAATTAGAGTGATATTGCTTCAAATAAGCGAATTAGCGCGAAACAACACCTGCTCGAATCCAACAAAAACTGTGCCCTGCCGCATTTATTTAGCCTCAGAGACGGTTTGAAACAATTATTACAGAAATCAGACAATGTCAAAAATTAGACTGAAATTGCTTCAAACAAGCGAATTATCGCGAAACAACACCTGCTCGAATCCGACAGAAACTGTGCCCTGCCGCATTTATTTAGCCTCAGAGACTTTTTGAAACAATTGTTACAGATATCAGACAATGTGAGAAATTAGAGTGAAATTGCTTCAAACAAGCGAATTATCGCGAAACAACACCTGCTCGAATCCAAAAAAAACTGCGCCCTGCCGTCTCTACTGAGCCTCAGAGACGCTTTGAGACAAGTGTTACAAAAATCAGAGAATGTCAAAAATTAGAGTGAAATTGCTTCAAACAAATTATCGCGAAACAACACCTGCTGGAATCCAACAAAAACTGTGCCCTGCTGTCTCTACTGAGCCTCAGAGACGCTTTGAGACAAGTGTTACAAAAATCAAAGAATGTCGTAAATTAGAGTGAAATTGCTTCAAACAAGCGAATTATCGCGAAACAACACCTGCTCGAATCCAACAAAAACTGTGCCCTGCCGTCTCTACTGAGCCTCAGAGACGCTTTGAGACAAGTGTTACAAAAATCAGAGAATGTCAAAAATTAGAGTGAAATTGCTTCAAACAAGCGAATTATTGCGAAACAACACCTTCTCGAATCCGACAAAAACTATGCCCTGCCGACCCTATTTAGCCTCAGAGACGGTTTGAAACAAGTGTTACAATAATCAAAGAATGTCGTAAATTAGAGTGAAATTGCTTCAAACAAGCGAATTATCGCGAAACACCTTCTCGAATCCGACAAAAACTATATCCTGCCGACCCTATTTAGCCTCAGAGACGGTTTCAAACAATTGTTACAAAAATCAGAGAATGTGAAAAATTAGAGTGAAATTGCTTCAAACAAGCGAATTATCGCGAAACAACACCTGCTCGAATCACACAAAAACTGTGCCCTGCTGTCTCTACTGAGCCTCAGAGACGCTTTGAGACAAGTGTTACAAAAATCAGAGAATGTCAAAAATTAGAGTGAAATTGCTTCAAACAAGCGAATTATCGCGAAACAACACCTTCTCGAATCCGACAAAAACTATGCCCTGCCGACCCTATTTAGCCTCAGAGACGGTTTGAAACAATTGTTACAAAAATCAGAGAATGTGAAAAATTAGAGTGAAATTGCTTCAAACAAGCGAAATATCGCGAAACAACACCTTCTCGAATCCGACAAAAACTATGCCCTGCCGACCCTATTTAGCCTCAGAGACGGTTTGAAACAATTGTTACAACAATCAGAGAATGTGAAAAATTAGAGTGAAATTGCTTCAAACAAGCGAATTATCGCGAAACAACACCTGCTCGAATCCGACAAAAACTATATCCTGCCGACTCTATTTAGCCTCAGAGACGCTTTGAGACAAGTGTTAAAAAAATCAGAGAATGTCGTAAATTAGATTGAAATTGCTTCAAACAAGCGAATTTTCGCGAAACAACACCTTCTCGAATCCGACAAAAACTATATCCTGCCGACTCTATTTAGCCTCAGAGACGCTTTGAGACAAGTGTTAAAAAAATCAGAGAATGTCATAAATTAGAGTGAAATTGCTTCAAACAAGCGAATTATCGCGAAACAACACCTGCTCGAATCCGACAAAAACTGTGCCCTGCCGCATTTATTTAGCCTCAGAGACGGTTTGAAACAATTGTTACAGAAATCAGACAATGTCAAAAATTAGAGTGAAATTGCTTCAAACAAGCGAATTATTGCGAAACAACACCTGCTCGAATCCAACAAAAACTGCGCCCTGCTGTCTCTACTGACCCTCAGAGACGCTTTGAGACAAGAGTTACAAAAATCAAAGAATGTCGTAAATTAGAGTGAAATTGCTTGAAACAAGCGAATTATCGCGAAACAACACCTGCTCGAATCCAACAAAAACTGTGCCCGGCGGTCTCTACTGAGCCTCAGTGACGCTTTGAGACAAGTGTTACAAAAATCAAAGAATGTTGTAAATTAGAGTGAAATTGCTTCAAACAAGCGAATTATCGCGAAACAACACCTGCTCGAATCCAACAAAAACTGTGCCCTGCCGTCTCTACTGAACCTCAGAGACGCTTTGAGACAAGTGTTACAAAAATCAGAGAATGTGAGAAATTAGATTGAAATTGCTTCAAACAAGCGAATTATCGCGAAACAACACCTGCTCGAATCCGACAGAATCTGTGCCCTAACGCATTTACTGAGCCTCAGAGACGCTTTGAGACAAGTGTTACAAAAATCAAAGAATGTCGTAAATTAGAGCGAAATTGCTTCAAACAAGCGAATTATCGCGAAACAACACCTGCTCGAATCCAACAAAAACTGTGCACTGCCGTCTCTACTGAGCCTCAGAGACGCTTTTAAACAAGTGTTACAAAAATCAGATGAAATTGCTTCAAACAAGCGAATTATCGCGAACCAACACCTTCTCGAATCCGACAAAAACTATATCCTGCCGACTCTATTTAGCCTCAGAGACGGTTTGAAACAATTGTTACAAAAATCAGAGAATGTGAAAAATTAGAGTGAAATTGCTTCAAACAAACGAATTATCGCGAAACAACACCTGCTCGAATCCGACAAAAACTGTGCCCTGCCGACTCCATTTAGCCTCAGAGACGGATTGAAACAATTGTTACAAAAATCCGAGAATGTGAAAAATTAGAGTGATATTGCTTCAAATAAGCGAATTAGCGCGAAACAACACCTGCTCGAATCCAACAAAAACTGTGCCCTGCCGCATTTATTTAGCCTCAGAGACGGTTTGAAACAATTATTACAGAAATCAGACAATGTCAAAATTAGAGTGAAATTGCTTCAAACAAGCGAATTAGCGCGAAACAACACCTGCTCGAATCCAACAAAAACTGTGCCCTGCCGCATTTATTTAGCCTCAGAGACGGTTTGAAACAATTATTACAGAAATCAGACAATGTCAAAAATTAGAGTGAAATTGCTTCAAACAAGCGAATTAACGCGAAACAACACCTGCTCGAATCCAAAAAAAACTGCGCCCTGCCGTCTCTACTGAGCCTCAGAGACGCTTTGAGACAAGTGTTACAAAAATCAGAGAATGTCAAAAATTAGAGTGAAATTGCTTCAAACAAATTATCGCGAAACAACACCTGCTGGAATCCAACAAAAACTGTGCCCTGCTGTCTCTACTGAGCCTCAGAGACGCTTTGAGACAAGTGTTACAAAAATCAGAGAATGTCAAAAATTAGAGTGAAATTGCTTCAAACAAGCGAATTATCGCGAAACAACACCTTCTCGAATCCGACAAAAACTATGCCCTGCCGACCGTATTTAGCCTCAGAGACGGTTTGAAACAATTGTTACAAAAATCAGAGAATGTGAAAAATTAGAGTGAAATTGCTTCAAACAAGCGAAATATCGCGAAACAACACCTTCTCGAATCCGACAAAAACTATGCCCTGCCGACCCTATTTAGCCTCAGAGACGGTTTGAAACAATTGTTACAAAAATCAGAGAATGTGAAAAATTAGAGTGAAATTGCTTCAAACAAGCGAATTATCGCGAAACAACACCTGCTCGAATCCAACAAAAACTATGCCCTGCCGACCCTATTTAGCCTCAGAGACGGTTTGAAACATTTGTTACAAAAATCAGAGAATGTGAAAAATTAGAGTGAAATTGCTTCAAACAAGCGAATTATCGCGAAACAACACCTGCTCGAATCCAACAAAAACTGTGCCCTGCTGTCTCTACTGAGCCTCAGAGACGCTTTGAGACAAGTGTTACAATAATCAAGAATGTCGTAAATTAGAGTGAAATTGCTTCAAACAAGCGAATTATCGCGAAACAACACCTGCTCGAATCCAACAAAAACTGTGCCCTGCTGTCTCTACTGAGCCTCAGAGACGCTTTGAGACAAGTGTTACAATAATCAAAGAATGTCGTAAATTAGAGTTAAATTGCTTCAAACAAGCGAATTATCGCGAAACACCTTCTCGAATCCGACAAAAACTATGCCCTGCCGACCCTATTTAGCCTCAGAGACGGTTTGAAACAATTGTTACAAAAATTAGAGTGAAATTGCTTCAAACAAGCGAATTATCGCGAAACAACACCTGCTCGAATCAAACAAAAACTGTGCCCTGCCGTCTCTACTGAGTCTCAGAGACGCTTTTAAACAAGTGTTACCAAAATAAGATAATGTCGTAAATTAGATTGAAATTGCTTCAAACAAGCGAATTTTCGCGAAACAACACCTTCTCGAATCCGACAAAAACTATATCCTGCCGACTCTATATAGCCTCAGAGACGGTTTGAAACAATTGTTACAAAAATCAGAGAATGTGAAAAATTAGAGTGAAATTGCTTCAAACAAGCGAATTATCGCGAAACAACACCTGCTCGAATCCAACGAAAACTGTGCCCTGCTGTCTCTACTGAGCCTCAGAGACGCTTTGAGACAAGTGTTACAAAAATCAAAGAATGTTGTAAATTAGAGTGAAATTGCTTCAAACAAGCGAATTATCGCGAAACAACACCTGCTCGAATCCAACAAAAACTGTGCCCTGCCGTCTCTACTGAACCTCAGAGACGCTTTGAGACAAGTGTTACAAAAATCAGAGAATGTGAGAAATTAGATTGAAATTGCTTCAAACAAGCGAATTATCGCGAAACAACACCTGCTCGAATCCGACAGAATCTGTGCCCTAACGCATTTACTGAGCCTCAGAGACGCTTTGAGACAAGTGTTACAAAAATCAGATGAAATTGCTTCAAACAAGCGAATTATCGCGAACCAACACCTTCTCGAATCCGACAAACACTATATCCTGCCGACTCTATTTAGCCTCAGAGACGGTTTGAAACAATTGTTACAAAAATCCGAGAATGTGAAAAATTAGAGTGATATTGCTTCAAATAAGCGAATTAGCGCGAAACAACACCTGCTCGAATCCAACAAAAACTGTGCCCTGCCGCATTTATTTAGCCTCAGAGACGGTTTGAAACAATTATTACAGAAATCAGACAATGTCAAAAATTAGAGTGAAATTGCTTCAAACAAGCGAATTATCGCGAAACAACACCTGCTCGAATCCAAAAAAAACTGCGCCCTGCCGTCTCTACTGAGCCTCAGAGACGCTTTGAGACAAGTGTTACAAAAATCAGAGAATGTCAAAAATTAGAGTGAAATTGCTTCAAACAAATTATCGCGAAACAACACCTGCTGGAATCCAACAAAAACTGTGCCCTGCTGTCTCTACTGAGCCTCAGAGACGCTTTGAGACAAGTGTTACAAAAATCAAAGAATGTCGTAAATTAGAGTGAAATTGCTTCAAACAAGCGAATTATCGCGAAACAACACCTTCTCGAATCCGACAAAAACTATGCCCTGCCGACCCTATTTAGCCTCAGAGACGGTTTGAAACAATTGTAACAAAAATCAGAGAATGTGAAAAATTAGAGTGAAATTGCTTCAAACAAGCGAAATATCGCGAAACAACACCTTCTCGAATCCGACAAAAACTATGCCCTGCCGACCCTATTTAGCCTCAGAGACGGTTTGAAACAATTGTTACAAAAATCAGAGAATGTGAAAAATTAGAGTGAAATTGCTTCAAACAAGCGAATTATCGCGAAACAACACTTGCTCGAATCCAACTAAAACTGTGCCCTGCCGTCTCTACTGAGCCTCAGAGACGCATTGAGACAAGTGTTACAAAAAACAGAGAATGTCAAAAATTAGAGTGAAATTGCTTCAAACAAGCGAATTATCGCGAAACAACACCTCGAATCCGACAAAAACTATGCCCTGCCGACCCTATTTAGCCTCAGAGACGGTTTGAAACATTTGTTACAAAAATCAGAGAATGTGAAAAATTAGAGTGAAATTGCTTCAAACAAGCGAATTATCGCGAAACAACACCTGCTCGAATCCAACAAAAACTGTGCCCTGCTGTCTCTACTGAGCCTCAGAGACGCTTTGAGACAAGTGTTACAATAATCAAGAATGTCGTAAATTAGATTGAAATTGCTTCAAACAAGCGAATTATCGCGAAACAACACCTGCTCGAATCCAACAAAAACTGTGCCCTGCTGTCTCTACTGAGCCTCAGAGACGCTTTGAGACAAGTGTTACAATAATCAAAGAATGTCGTAAATTAGAGTGAAATTGCTTCAAACAAGCGAATTATCGCGAAACACCTTCTCGAATCCGACAAAAACTATGCCCTGCCGACCCTATTTAGCCTCAGAGACGGTTTCAAACAATTGTTACAAAAATCAGAGAATGTGAAAAATTAGAGTGAAATTGCTTCAAACAAGCGAATTATCGCGAAACAACACCTGCTCGAATCACACAAAAACTGTGCCCTGCTGTCTCTACTGAGTCTCAGAGACGCTTTGAGACAAGTGTTACAAAAATCAGAGAATGTCAAAAATTAGAGTGAAATTGCTTCAAACAAGCGAATTATCGCGAAACAACACCTTCTCGAATCCGACAAAAACTATGCCCTGCCGACCCTATTTAGCCTCAGAGACGGTTTGAAACAATTGTTACAAAAATCAGAGAATGTGAAAAATTAGAGTGAAATTGCTTCAAACAAGCGAAATATCGCGAAACAACACCTTCTCGAATCCGACAAAAACTATGCCCTGCCGACCCTATTTAGCCTCAGAGACGGTTTGAAACAATTGTTACAAAAATCAGACAATGTGAAAAATTAGAGTGAAATTGCTTCAAACAAGCGAATTATCGCGAAACAACACCTGCTCGAATCCAACAAAAACTGTGCCCTGCCGTCTCTACTGAGCCTCAGAGACGCATTGAGACAAGTGTTACAAAAAACAGAGAATGTCAAAAATTAGAGTGAAATTGCTTCAAACAAGCGAATTATCGCGAAACAACACCTCGAATCCGACAAAAACTATGCCCTGCCGACCCTATTTAGCCTCAGAGACGGTTTGAAACATTTGTTACAAAAATCAGAGAATGTGAAAAATTAGAGTGAAATTGCTTCAAACAAGCGAATTATCGCGAAACAACACCTGCTCGAATCCAACGAAAACTGTGCCCTGCTGTCTCTACTGAGCCTCAGAGACGCTTTGAGACAAGTGTTACAAAAATCAAAGAATGTTGTAAATTAGAGTGAAATTGCTTCAAACAAGCGAATTATCGCGAAACAACACCTGCTCGAATCCAACAAAAACTGTGCCCTGCTGTCTCTACTGAGCCTCAGAGACGCTTTGAGACAAGTGTTACAATAATCAAGAATGTCGTAAATTAGAGTGAAATTGCTTCAAACAAGCGAATTATCGCGAAACAACACCTGCTCGAATCCAACAAAAACTGTGCCCTGCTGTCTCTACTGAGCCTCAGAGACGCTTTGAGACAAGTGTTACAATAATCAAAGAATGTCGTAAATTAGTGTGAAATTGCTTCAAACAAGCGAATTATCGCGAAACACCTTCTCGAATCCGACAAAAACTATGCCCTGCCGACCCTATTTAGCCTCAGAGACGGTTTGAAACAATTGTTACAAAAATCAGAGAATGTGAAAAATTAGAGTGAAATTGCTTCAAACAAGCGAATTATCCCGAAACAACACCTGCTCGAATCAAACAAAAACTGTGCCCTGCCGTCTCTACTGAGTCTCAGAGACGCTTTTAAACAAGTGTTACAAAAATCAGATAATGTCGTAAATTAGATTGAAATTGGTTCAAACAAGCGAATTTCCGCGAAACAACACCTTCTCGAATCCGACAAAAACTATATCCTGCCGACTCGATTTAGCCTCAGAGACGGTTTGAAACAATTGTTACAAAAATCACAGAATGTGAAAAATTAGAGTGAAATTGCTTCAAACAAGCGAATTATCGCGAAACAACACCTGCTCGAATCCAACGAAAACTGTGCCCTGCTGTCTCTACTGAACCTCAGAGACGCTTTGAGACAAGTGTTACAAAAATCAAAGAATGTTGTAAATTAGAGTGAAATTGCTTCAAACAAGCGAATTATCGCGAAACAACACCTGCTCGAATCCAACAAAAACTGTGCCCTGCCGTCTCTACTGAACCTCAGAGACGCTTTGAGACAAGTGTTACAAAAATCAGAGAATGTGAGAAATTAGATTGAAATTGCTTCAAACAAGCAAATTATCGCGAAACAACACCTGCTCGAATCCGACAGAATCTGTGCCCTAACGCATTTACTGAGCCTCAGAGACGCTTTGAGACAAGTGTTACAAAAATCAAAGAATGTCGTAAATTAGAGTGAAATTGCTTCAAACAAGCCAATTATCGCGAAACAACACCTGCCCGAATCCAACAAAAACTGTGCCCTGCCGTCTCTACTGAGCCTCAGAGACGCTTTGAGACAAGTGTTACAAAAATCAGAGAATGTCATAAATTAGGGTGAAATTGCTTCAAACAAGCGAATTATCGCGAAACAACACCTGCTCGAATCCGACAAAAACTGTGAACTGCCGCATTTATTTAGCCTCAGAGACGCTTTTAAACAAGTGTTACAAATATCAGATAATGTCGTAAATTAGATTGAAATTGCTTCAAACAAGCGAATTTTCGCGAAACAACACCTTCTCGAATCCGACAAAAACTATATCCTGCCGACTCTATTTAGCCTCAGAGACGCTTTGAGACAAGTGTTAAAAAAATCAGAGAATGTCATAAATTAGAGTGAAATTGCTTCAAACAAGCGAATTATCGCGAAACAACACCTGCTCGAATCCGACAAAAACTGTGCCCTGCCGCATTTATTTAGCCTCAGAGACGGTTTGAAACAATTGTTACAGAAATCAGACAATGTCAAAAATTAGAGTGAAATTGCTTCAAACAAGCGAATTATTGCGAAACAACACCTGCTCGAATCCAACAAAAACTGCGCCCTGCTGTCTCTACTGACCCTCAGAGACGCTTTGAGACAAGTGTTACAAAAATCAAAGAATGTCGTAAATTAGAGTGAAATTGCTTGAAACAAGCGAATTATCGCGAAACAACACCTGCTCGAATCCAACAAAAACTGTGCCCGGCGGTCTCTACTGAGCCTCAGTGACGCTTTGAGACAAGTGTTACAAAAATCAAAGAATGTTGTAAATTAGAGTGAAATTGCTTCAAACAAGCGAATTATCGCGAAACAACACCTGCTCGAATCCAACAAAAACTGTGCCCTGCCGTCTCTACTGAACCTCAGAGACGCTTTGAGACAAGTGTTACAAAAATCAGAGAATGTGAGAAATTAGATTGAAATTGCTTCAAACAAGCGAATTATCGCGAAACAACACCTGCTCGAATCCGACAGAATCTGTGCCCTAACGCATTTACTGAGCCTCAGAGACGCTTTGAGACAAGTGTTACAAAAATCAAAGAATGTCGTAAATTAGAGCGAAATTGCTTCAAACAAGCGAATTATCGCGAAACAACACCTGCTCGAATCCAACAAAAACTGTGCACTGCCGTCTCTACTGAGCCTCAGAGACGCTTTTAAACAAGTGTTACAAAAATCAGATGAAATTGCTTCAAACAAGCGAATTATCGCGAACCAACACCTTCTCGAATCCGACAAAAACTATATCCTGCCGACTCTATTTAGCCTCAGAGACGGTTTGAAACAATTGTTACAAAAATCAGAGAATGTGAAAAATTAGAGTGAAATTGCTTCAAACAAACGAATTATCGCGAAACAACACCTGCTCGAATCCGACAAAAACTGTGCCCTGCCGACTCCATTTAGCCTCAGAGACGGATTGAAACAATTGTTACAAAAATCCGAGAATGTGAAAAATTAGAGTGATATTGCTTCAAATAAGCGAATTAGCGCGAAACAACACCTGCTCGAATCCAACAAAAACTGTGCCCTGCCGCATTTATTTAGCCTCAGAGACGGTTTGAAACAATTATTACAGAAATCAGACAATGTCAAAAATTAGAGTGAAATTGCTTCAAACAAGCGAATTATCGCGAAACAACACCTGCTCGAATCCGACAGAAACTGTGCCCTGCCGCATTTATTTAGCCTCAGAGACGGTTTGAAACAATTGTTACAGATATCAGACAATGTCAGAAATTAGAGTGAAATTGCTTCAAACAAGCGAATTATCGCGAAACAACACCTGCTCGAATCCAAAAAAAACTGCGCCCTGCCGTCTCTACTGAGCCTCAGAGACGCTTTGAGACAAGTGTTACAAAAATCAAAGAATGTCGTAAATTAGAGTGAAATTGCTTCAAACAAGCGAATTATCGCGAAACAACACCTGCTCGAATCCAACAAAAACTGTGCCCTGCCCTCTCTACTGAGCCTCAGAGACGCTTTGAGACAAGTATTACCAAAATCAGAGAATGTCAAAAATTAGAGTGAAATTGCTTCAAACAAGCGAATTATCGCGAAACAACACCTCGAATCCGACAAAAACTATGCCCTGCCGACCCTATTTAGCCTCAGTGACGGTTTGAAACATTTGTTACAAAAATCAGAGAATGTGAAAAATTAGAGTGAAATTGCTTCAAACAAGCGAATTATCGCGAAACAACACCTGCTCGAATCCAACAAAAACTGTGCCCTGCCGTCTCTACTGAGCCTCAGAGACGCATTGAGACAAGTGTTACAAAAAACAGAGAATGTCAAAAATTAGAGTGAAATTGCTTCAAACAAGCGAATTATCGCGAAACACCTTCTCGAATCCGACAAAAACTATGCCCTGCCGACCCTATTTAGCCTCAGAGACGGTTTGAAACAATTGTTACAAAAATCAGAGAATGTGAAAAATTAGAGTGAAATTGCTTCAAACAAGCGAATTATCGCGAAACAACACCTGCTCGAATCAAACAAAAACTGTGCCCTGCCGTCTCTACTGAGTCTCAGAGACGCTTTTAAACAAGTGTTACAAAAATCAGATAATGTCGTAAATTAGATTGAAATTGCTTCAAACAAGCGAATTTTCGCGAAACACCTTCTCGAATCCGACAAAAACTATATCCTGCCTAGATTTAGCCTCAGAGACGGTTTGAAACATTTGTTACAAAAATCAGAGAATGTGAAAAATTAAAGTGAAATTGCTTCAAACAAGCGAATTATCGCGAAACAACACCTGCTCGAATCCAACGAAAACTGTGCCCTGCTGTCTCTACTGAGCCTCAGAGACGCTTTGAGACAAGTGTTACAAAAATCAAAGAATGTTGTAAATTAGAGTGAAATTGCTTCAAACAAGCGAATTATCGCGAAACAACACCTGCTCGAATCCAACAAAAACTGTGCCCTGCCATCTCTACTGAGCCTCAGAGACGCTTTTAAACAAGTGTTACAAAAATCAGATGAAATTGCTTCAAACAAGCGAATTATCGCGAACCAACACCTTCTCGAATCCGACAAAAACTATATCCTGCCGACTCTATTTAGCCTCAGAGACGGTTTGAAACAATTGTTACAAAAATCAGAGAATGTGAGAAATTAGATTGAAATTGCTTCAAACAAGCGAATTATCGCGAAACAACACCTGCTCGAATCCGACAGAATCTGTGCCCTAACGCATTTACTGAGCCTCAGAGACGCTTTGAGACAAGTGTTACAAAAATCAGAGAATGTCATAAATTAGGGTGAAATTGCTTCAAACAAGCGAATTATCGCGAAACAACACCTGCTCGAATCCGACAAAAACTGTGCCCTGCCGCATTTATTTAGCCTCAGAGACGGTTTGAAACAATTGTTACAAAAATCAGAGATTGTGAAAAATTAGAGTGAAATTGCTTCAAATAAGCGAATCATCGCGAAACAACACCTGCTTGAATCCAACAAAAACTGTGCCCTGCTGTCTCTACTGAGCCTCAGAGACGCTTTGAGACAAGTGTTACAATAATCAAAGAATGTCGTAAATTAGAGTGAAATTGCTTCAAACAAGCGAATTATCGCGAAACACCTCGAATCCGACAAAAACTATGCCCTGCCGACCCTATTTAGCCTCAGAGACGGTTTGAAACAATTGTTACAAAAATCAGAGAATGTGAAAAATTAGAGTGAAATTGCTTCAAACAAGCGAATTATCGCGAAACAACACCTGCTCGAATCAAACAAAAACTGTGCCCTGCTGTCTCTACTGAGCCTCAGAGACGCTTTGAGACAAGTGTTACAAAAATCAGAGAATGTCAAAAATTAGAGTGAAATTGCTTCAAACAAGCGAATTATCGCGAAACAACACCTTCTCGAATCCGACAAAAACTATGCCCTGCCGACCCTATTTAGCCTCAGAGACGGTTTGAAACAATTGTTACAAAAATCAGAGAATGTGAAAAATTAGAGTGAAATTGCTTCAAACAAGCGAAATATCGCGAAACACCTTCTCGAATCCGACAAAAACTATGCCCTGCCGACCCTATTTAGCCTCAGAGACGGTTTGAAACAATTGTTACAAAAATCAGAGAATGTGAAAAATTAGAGTGAAATTGCTTCAAACAAGCGAAATATCGCGAAACAACACCTTCTCGAATCCGACAAAAACTATGCCCTGCCGACCCTATTTAGCCTCAGAGACGGTTTGAAACAATTGTTACAAAAATCAGAGAATGTGAAAAATTAGAGTGAAATTGCTTCAAACAAGCGAATTATCGCGAAACAAGACCTGCTCGAATCCAACAAAAACTGTGCCCTGCCGTCTCTACTGAGCCTCAGAGACGCATTGAGACAAGTGTTACAAAAAACAGAGAATGTCAAAAATTAGAGTGAAATTGCTTCAAACAAGCGAATTATCGCGAAACACCTTCTCGAATCCGACAAAAACTATGCCCTGCCGACCCTATTTAGCCTCAGAGACGGTTTGAAACAATTGTTACAAAAATCAGAGAATGTGAAAAATTAGAGTGAAATTGCTTCAAACAAGCGAATTATCGCGAAACAACACCTGCTCGAATCCGACAAAAACTATCCCTGCCGACCCTATTTAGCCTCAGAGACGGTTTGAAACAATTGTTACAAAAATCAGAGAATGTGAAAAATTAGAGTGAAATTGCTTCAAACAAGCGAATTATCGCGAAACAAGACCTGCTCGAATCCAACAAAAACTGTGCCCTGCTGTCTCTACTGAGCCTCAGAGACGCTTTGAGACAAGTGTTACAATAATCAAAGAATGTCGTAAATTAGAGTGAAATTGCTTCAAACAAGCGAATTATCGCGAAACACCTTCTCGAATCCGACAAAAACTATCCCTGCCGACCCTATTTAGCCTCAGAGACGGTTTGAAACAATTGTTACAAAAATCAGAGAATGTGAAAAATTAGAGTGAAATTGCTTCAAACAAGCGAATTATCGCGAAACAACACCTGCTCGAATCAAACATAAACTGTGCCCTGCTGTCTCTACTGAGCCTCAGAGACGCTTTGAGACAAGTGTTACAAAAATCAGAGAATGTCAAAAATTAGAGTGAAATTGCTTCAAACAAGCGAATTATCGCGAAACAACACCTTCTCGAATCCGACAAAAACTATGCCTTGCCGACCCTATTTAGCCTCAGAGACGGTTTGAAACATTTGTTACAAAAATCAGAGAATGTGAAAAATTAGAGTGAAATTGCTTCAAACAAGCGAATTATCGCGAAACAACACCTGCTCGAATCCAACAAAAACTGTGCCCTGCTGTCTCTACTGAGCCTCAGAGACGCTTTGAGACAAGTGTTACAATAATCAAGAATGTCGTAAATTAGAGTGAAATTGCTTCAAACAAGCGAATTATCGCGAAACAACACCTGCTCGAATCCAACAAAAACTGTGCCCTGCTATCTCTACTGAGCCTCAGAGACGCTTTGAGACAAGTGTTACAATAATCAAAGAATGTCGTAAATTAGAGTGAAATTGCTTCAAACAAGCGAATTATGGCGAAACACCTTCTCGAATCCGACAAAAACTATGCCCTGCTAAATAGGGTCTATTTAGCCTCAGAGACGGTTTGAAACAATTGTTACAAAAATCAGAGAATGTGAAAAATTACAGTGAAATTGCTTCAAACAAGCGAATTATCGCGAAACAACACCTGCTCGAATCAAACAAAAACTGTGCCCTGCTGTCTCTACTGAGCCTCAGAGACGCTTTGAGACAAGTGTTACAAAAATCAGAGAATGTCAAAAATTAGAGTGAAATTGCTTCAAACAAGCGAATTATCGCGAAACAACACCTGCTCGAATCCAACAAAAACTGTGCCCTGCCGCATTTATTTAGCCTCAGAGACGGTTTGAAACAATTATTACAGAAATCAGACAATGTCAAAAATTAGAGTGAAATTGCTTCAAACAAGCGAATTATCGCGAAACAACACCTGCTCGAATCCGACAGAAACTGTGCCCTGCCGCATTCATTTAGCCTCAGAGACGGTTTGAAACAATTGTTACAAAAATCAGAGATTGTGAAAAATTAGAGTGAAATTGCTTCAAATAAGCGAATCATCGCGAAACAACACCTGCTTGAATCCAACAAAAACTGTGCCCTGCTGTCTCTACTGAGCCTCAGAGACGCTTTGAGACAAGTGTTACAAAAATCAAAGAATGTCGTAAATTAGAGTGAAATTGCTTCAAACAAGCGAATTATCGCGAAACAACACCTGCTCGAATCCAACAAAAACTGTGCCCTGCCGCATTTATTTAGCCTCAGAGACGGTTTGAAACAATTGTTACAAAAATCAGAGATTGTGAAAAATTAGAGTGAAATTGCTTCAAATAAGCGAATCATCGCGAAACAACACCTGCTTGAATCCAACAAAAACTGTGCCCTGCTGTCTCTACTGAGCCTCAGAGACGCTTTGAGACATGTGTTACAATAATCAAAGAATGTCGTAAATTAGAGTGAAATTGCTTCAAACAAGCGAATTATCGCGAAACAACACCTGCTCGAATCCAACAAAAACTGTGCCCTGCTGTCTCTACTGAGCCTCAGAGACGCTTTGAGACAAGTGTTACAATAATCAAAGAATGTCGTAAATTAGAGTGAAATTGCTTCAAACAAGCGAATTATCTCGAAACACCTCGAATCCGACAAAAACTATGCCCTGCCGACCCTATTTAGCCTCAGAGACGGTTTGAAACAATTGTTACAAAAATCAGAGAATGTGAAAAATTAGAGTGAAATTGCTTCAAACAAGCGAATTATCGCGAAACAACACCTGCTCGAATCAAACAAAAACTGTGCCCTGCTGTCTCTACTGAGCCTCAGAGACGCTTTGAGACAAGTGTTACAAAAATCAGAGAATGTCAAAAATTAGAGTGAAATTGCTTCAAACAAGCGAATTATCGCGAAACAACACCTTCTCGAATCCGACAAAAACTATGCCCTGCCGACCCTATTTAGCCTCAGAGACGGTTTGAAACAATTGTTACAAAAATCAGAGAATGTGAAAAATTAGAGTGAAATTGCTTCAAACAAGCGAAATATCGCGAAACAACACCTTCTCGAATCCGACAAAAACTATGCCCTGCCGACCCTATTTAGCCTCAGAGACGGTAGGAAACAATTGTTACAAAAATCAGAGAATGTGAAAAATTAGAGTGAAATTGCTTCAAACAAGCGAATTATCGCGAAACAACACCTGCTCGAATCCAACAAAAACTGTGCCCTGCCGCATTTATTTAGCCTCAGAGACGGTTTGAACCAATTATTACAGAAATCAGACAATGTCAAAAATTAGAGTGAAATTGCTTCAAACAAGCGAATTATCGCGAAACAACACCTGCTCGAATCCGACAGAAACTGTGCCCTGCCGCATTTATTTAGCCTCAGAGACGGTTTGAAACAATTGTTACAGATATCAGACAATGTCAGAAATTAGAGTGAAATTGCTTCAAACAAGCGAATTATCGCGAAACAACACCTGCTCGAATCCAAAAAAAACTGCGCCCTGCCGTATCTACTGAGCCTCAGAGACGCTTTGAGACAAGTGTTACAAAAATCAGAGAATGTCAAAAATTAGAATGAAATTGCTTCAAACAAATTATCGCGAAACAACACCTGCTGGAATCCAACAAAAACTGTGCCCTGCTGTCTCTACTGAGCCTCAGAGACGCTTTGAGACAAATGTTACAAAAATCAAAGAATGTCGTATATTAGAGTGAATTGCTTCAAACAAGCGAATTATCGCGAAACAACACCTTCTCGAATCCGACAAAAACTATGCCCTGCCGAACCTATTTAGCCTCAGAGACGGTTTGAAACAATTGTTACAAAAATCAGAGAATGTGAAAAATTAGAGTGAAATTGCTTCAAACAAGCGAATTATCGCGAAACAACACCTGCTCGAATCCAACAAAAACTGTGCCCTGCCGTCTCTACTGAGCCTCAGAGACGCATTGAGACAAGTGTTACAAAAAACAGAGAATGTCAAAAATTAGAGTGAAATTGCTTCAAACAAGCGAATTATCGCGAAACAACACCTCGAATCCGACAAAAACTATGCCCTGCCGACCCTATTTAGCCTCAGTGACGGTTTGAAACATTTGTTACAAAAATCAGAGAATGTGAAAAATTAGAGTGAAATTGCTTCAAACAAGCGAATTATCGCGAAACAACACCTGCTCGAATCCAACAAAAACTGTGCCCTGCTGTCTCTACTGAGCCTCAGAGACGCTTTGAGACAAGTTCTACAATAATCAAAGAATGTCGTAAATTAGAGTGAAATTGCTTCAAACAAGCGAATTATCGCGAAACACCTTCTCGTATCAGACAAAAACTATGCCCTGCCGACCCTATTTAGCCTCAGAGACGGTTTGAAACAATTGTTACAAAAATCAGAGAATGTGAAAAATTAGAGTGAAATTGCTTCAAACAAGCGAATTATCGCGAAACAACACCTGCTCGAATCCGACAGAAACTGTGCCCTGCCGCATTTATTTAGCCTCAGAGACGGTTTGAAACAATTGTTACAGATATCAGACAATGTCAGAAATTAGAGTGAAATTGCTTCAAACAAGCGAATTATCGCGAAACAACACCTGCTCGAATCCAAAAAAAACTGCGCCCTGCCGTATCTACTGAGCCTCAGAGACGCTTTGAGACAAGTGTTACAAAAATCAGAGAATGTCAAAAATTAGAATGAAATTGCTTCAAACAAGCGAATTATCGCGAAACAACACCTGCTCGAATCCAACAAAAACTATGCCCTGCCGACCCTATTTAGCCTCAGAGACGGTTTGAAACAATTGTTACAAAAATCAGAGAATGTGAAAAATTAGAGTGAAATTGCTTCAAACAAGCGAAATATCGCGAAACAACACCTTCTCGAATCCGACAAAAACTATGCCCTGCCGACCCTATTTAGCCTCAGAGACGGTTTGAAACAATTGTTACAAAAATCAGAGAATGTGAAAAATTAGGGTGAAATTGCTTCAAACAAGCGAATTATCGCGAAACAACACCTGCTCGAATCAAACATAAACTGTGCCCTGCTGTCTCTACTGAGCCTCAGAGACGCTTTGAGACAAGTGTTACAAAAATCAGAGAATGTCAAAAATTAGAGTGAAATTGCTTCAAACAAGCGAATTATCGCGAAACAACACCTTCTCGAATCCGACAAAAACTATGCCTTGCCGACCCTATTTAGCCTCAGAGACGGTTTGAAACATTTGTTACAAAAATCAGAGAATGTGAAAAATTAGAGTGAAATTGCTTCAAACAAGCGAATTATCGCGAAACAACACCTGCTCGAATCCAACAAAAACTGTGCCCTGCTGTCTCTACTGAGCCTCAGAGACGCTTTGAGACAAGTGTTACAATAATCAAGAATGTCGTAAATTAGAGTGAAATTGCTTCAAACAAGCGAATTATCGCGAAACAACACCTGCTCGAATCCAACAAAAACTGTGCCCTGCTGTCTCTACTGAGCCTCAGAGACGCTTTGAGACAAGTGTTACAATAATCAAAGAATGTCGTAAATTAGAGTGAAATTGCTTCAAACAAGCGAATTATGGCGAAACACCTTCTCGAATCCGACAAAAACTATGCCCTGCTAAATAGGGTCTATTTAGCCTCAGAGACGGTTTGAAACAATTGTTACAAAAATCAGAGAATGTGAAAAATTAGAGTGAAATTGCTTCAAACAAGCGAATTATCGCGAAACAACACCTGCTCGAATCAAACAAAAACTGTGCCCTGCTGTCTCTACTGAGCCTCAGAGACGCTTTGAGACAAGTGTTACAAAAATCAGAGAATGTCAAAAATTAGAGTGAAATTGCTTCAAACAAGCGAATTATCGCGAAACAACACCTGCTCGAATCCAACAAAAACTGTGCCCTGCCGCATTTATTTAGCCTCAGAGACGGTTTGAAACAATTATTACAGAAATCAGACAATGTCAAAAATTAGAGTGAAATTGCTTCAAACAAGCGAATTATCGCGAAACAACACCTGCTCGAATCCGACAGAAACTGTGCCCTGCCGCATTCATTTAGCCTCAGAGACGGTTTGAAACAATTGTTACAAAAATCAGAGATTGTGAGAAATTAGAGTGAAATTGCTTCAAATAAGCGAATCATCGCGAAACAACACCTGCTTGAATCCAACAAAAACTGTGCCCTGCTGTCTCTACTGAGCCTCAGAGACGCTTTGAGACAAGTGTTACAAAAATCAAAGAATGTCGTAAATTAGAGTGAAATTGCTTCAAACAAGCGAATTATCGCGAAACAACACCTGCTCGAATCCAACAAAAACTGTGCCCTGCCGCATTTATTTAGCCTCAGAGACGGTTTGAAACAATTGTTACAAAAATCAGAGATTGTGAAAAATTAGAGTGAAATTGCTTCAAATAAGCGAATCATCGCGAAACAACACCTGCTTGAATCCAACAAAAACTGTGCCCTGCTGTCTCTACTGAGCCTCAGAGACGCTTTGAGACATGTGTTACAATAATCAAAGAATGTCGTAAATTAGAGTGAAATTGCTTCAAACAAGCGAATTATCGCGAAACAACACCTGCTCGAATCCAACAAAAACTGTGCCCTGCTGTCTCTACTGAGCCTCAGAGACGCTTTGAGACAAGTGTTACAATAATCAAAGAATGTCGTAAATTAGAGTGAAATTGCTTCAAACAAGCGAATTATCTCGAAACACCTCGAATCCGACAAAAACTATGCCCTGCCGACCCTATTTAGCCTCAGAGACGGTTTGAAACAATTGTTACAAAAATCAGAGAATGTGAAAAATTAGAGTGAAATTGCTTCAAACAAGCGAATTATCGCGAAACAACACCTGCTCGAATCAAACAAAAACTGTGCCCTGCTGTCTCTACTGAGCCTCAGAGACGCTTTGAGACAAGTGTTACAAAAATCAGAGAATGTCAAAAATTAGAGTGAAATTGCTTCAAACAAGCGAATTATCGCGAAACAACACCTTCTCGAATCCGACAAAAACTATGCCCTGCCGACCCTATTTAGCCTCAGAGACGGTTTGAAACAATTGTTACAAAAATCAGAGAATGTGAAAAATTAGAGTGAAATTGCTTCAAACAAGCGAAATATCGCGAAACAACACCTGCTCGAATCCAACAAAAACTGTGCCCTGCCGCATTTATTTAGCCTCAGAGACGGTTTGAACCAATTATTACAGAAATCAGACAATGTCAAAAATTAGAGTGAAATTGCTTCAAACAAGCGAATTATTGCGAAACAACACCTGCTCGAATCCGACAGAAACTGTGCCCTGCCGCATTTATTTAGCCTCAGAGACGGTTTGAAACAATTGTTACAGATATCAGACAATGTCAGAAATTAGAGTGAAATTGCTTCAAACAAGCGAATTATCGCGAAACAACACCTGCTCGAATCCAAAAAAAACTGCGCCCTGCCGTATCTACTGAGCCTCAGAGACGCTTTGAGACAAGTGTTACAAAAATCAGAGAATGTCAAAAATTAGAATGAAATTGCTTCAAACAAATTATCGCGAAACAACACCTGCTGGAATCCAACAAAAACTGTGCCCTGCTGTCTCTACTGAGCCTCAGAGACGCTTTGAGACAAATGTTACAAAAATCAAAGAATGTCGTATATTAGAGTGAAATTGCTTCAAACAAGCGAATTATCGCGAAACAACACCTTCTCGAATCCGACAAAAACTATGCCCTGCCGAACCTATTTAGCCTCAGAGACGGTTTGAAACAATTGTTACAAAAATCAGAGAATGTGAAAAATTAGAGTGAAATTGCTTCAAACAAGCGAATTATCGCGAAACAACACCTGCTCGAATCCAACAAAAACTGTGCCCTGCCGTCTCTACTGAGCCTCAGAGACGCATTGAGACAAGTGTTACAAAAAACAGAGAATGTCAAAAATTAGAGTGAAATTGCTTCAAACAAGCGAATTATCGCGAAACAACACCTCGAATCCGACAAAAACTATGCCCTGCCGACCCTATTTAGCCTCAGTGACGGTTTGAAACATTTGTTACAAAAATCAGAGAATGTGAAAAATTAGAGTGAAATTGCTTCAAACAAGCGAATTATCGCGAAACAACACCTGCTCGAATCCAACAAAAACTGTGCCCTGCTGTCTCTACTGAGCCTCAGAGACGCTTTGAGACAAGTGTTACAATAATCAAAGAATGTCGTAAATTAGAGTGAAATTGCTTCAAACAAGCGAATTATCGCGAAACACCTTCTCGTATCAGACAAAAACTATGCCCTGCCGACCCTATTTAGCCTCAGAGACGGTTTGAAACAATTGTTACAAAAATCAGAGAATGTGAAAAATTAGAGTGAAATTGCTTCAAACAAGCGAATTATCGCGAAACAACACCTGCTCGAATCCGACAGAAACTGTGCCCTGCCGCATTTATTTAGCCTCAGAGACGGTTTGAAACAATTGTTACAGATATCCGACAATGTCAGAAATTAGAGTGAAATTGCTTCAAACAAGCGAATTATCGCGAAACAACACCTGCTCGAATCCAAAAAAAACTGCGCCCTGCCGTATCTACTGAGCCTCAGAGACGCTTTGAGACAAGTGTTACAAAAATCAGAGAATGTCAAAAATTAGAATGAAATTGCTTCAAACAAGCGAATTATCGCGAAACAACACCTGCTCGAATCCAACAAAAACTATGCCCTGCCGACCCTATTTAGCCTCAGAGACGGTTTGAAACAATTGTTACAAAAATCAGAGAATGTGAAAAATTAGAGTGAAATTGCTTCAAACAAGCGAAATATCGCGAAACAACACCTTCTCGAATCCGACAAAAACTATGCCCTGCCGACCCTATTTAGCCTCAGAGACGGTTTGAAACAATTGTTACAAAAATCAGAGAATGTGAAAAATTAGGGTGAAATTGCTTCAAACAAGCGAATTATCGCGAAACAACACCTGCTCGAATCCAACAAAAACTGTGCCCTGCCGCATTTATTTAGCCTCAGAGACGGTTTGAAACAATTATTACAGAAATCAGACAATGTCAAAAATTAGAGTGAAATTGCTTCAAACAAGCGAATTATCGCGAAACAACACCTGCTCGAATCCGACAGAAACTGTGCCCTGCCGCATTCATTTAGCCTCAGAGACGGTTTGAAACAATTGTTACAGATATCAGACAATGTCGTAAATTAGAGTGAAATTGCTTCAAACAAGCGAATTATCGCGAAACAACACCTGCTCGAATCCAACAAAAACTGTGCCCTGCTGTCTCTACTGAGCCTCAGAGACGCTTTGAGACAAGTGTTACAATAATCAAAGAATGTCGTAAATCAGAGTGAAATTGCTTCAAACAAGCGAATTATCGCGAAACACCTCGAATCCGACAAAAACTATGCCCTGCCGACCCTATTTAGCCTCAGAGACGGTTTGAAACAATTGTTACAAAAATCAGAGAATGTGAAAAATTAGAGTGAAATTGCTTCAAACAAGCGAATTATCGCGAAACAACACCTGCTCGAATCAAACAAAAACTGTGCCCTGCTGTCTCTACTGAGCCTCAGAGACGCTTTGAGACAAGTGTTACAAAAATCAGAGAATGTCAAAAATTAGAGTGAAATTGCTTCAAACAAGCGAATTATCGCGAAACAACACCTTCTCGAATCCGACAAAAACTATGCCCTGCCGACCCTATTTAGCCTCAGAGACGGTTTGAAACAATTGTTACAAAAATCAGAGAATGTGAAAAATTAGAGTGAAATTGCTTCAAACAAGCGAAATATCGCGAAACAACACCTTCTCGAATCCGACAAAAACTATGCCCTGCCGACCCTATTTAGCCTCAGAGACGGTAGGAAACAATTGTTACAAAAATCAGAGAATGTGAAAAATTAGAGTGAAATTGCTTCAAACAAGCGAATTATCGCGAAACAACACCTGCTCGAATCCAACAAAAACTGTGCCCTGCCGCATTTATTTAGCCTCAGAGACGGTTTGAACCAATTATTACAGAAATCAGACAATGTCAAAAATTAGAGTGAAATTGCTTCAAACAAGCGAATTATCGCGAAACAACACCTGCTCGAATCCGACAGAAACTGTGCCCTGCCGCATTTATTTAGCCTCAGAGACGGTTTGAAACAATTGTTACAGATATCAGACAATGTCAGAAATTAGAGTGAAATTGCTTCAAACAAGCGAATTATCGCGAAACAACACCTGCTCGAATCCAAAAAAAACTGCGCCCTGCCGTATCTACTGAGCCTCAGAGACGCTTTGAGACAAGTGTTACAAAAATCAGAGAATGTCAAAAATTAGAATGAAATTGCTTCAAACAAATTATCGCGAAACAACACCTGCTGGAATCCAACAAAAACTGTGCCCTGCTGTCTCTACTGAGCCTCAGAGACGCTTTGAGACAAGTGTTACAAAAATCAAAGAATGTCGTAAATTAGAGTGAAATTGCTTCAAACAAGCGAATTATCGCGAAACAACACCTTCTCGAATCCGACAAAAACTATGCCCTGCCGAACCTATTTAGCCTCAGAGACGGTTTGAAACAATTGTTACAAAAATCAGAGAATGTGAAAAATTAGAGTGAAATTGCTTCAAACAAGCGAATTATCGCGAAACAACACCTGCTCGAATCCAACAAAAACTGTGCCCTGCCGTCTCTACTGAGCCTCAGAGACGCATTGAGACAAGTGTTACAAAAAACAGAGAATGTCAAAAATTAGAGTGAAATTGCTTCAAACAAGCGAATTATCGCGAAACAACACCTCGAATCCGACAAAAACTATGCCCTGCCGACCCTATTTAGCCTCAGTGACGGTTTGAAACATTTGTTACAAAAATCAGAGAATGTGAAAAATTAGAGTGAAATTGCTTCAAACAAGCGAATTATCGCGAAACAACACCTGCTCGAATCCAACAAAAACTGTGCCCTGCTGTCTCTACTGAGCCTCAGAGACGCTTTGAGACAAGTGTTACAATAATCAAAGAATGTCGTAAATTAGAGTGAAATTGCTTCAAACAAGCGAATTATCGCGAAACACCTTCTCGAATCAGACAAAAACTATGCCCTGCCGACCCTATTTAGCCTCAGAGACGGTTTGAAACAATTGTTACAAAAATCAGAGAATGTGAAAAATTAGAGTGAAATTGCTTCAAACAAGCGAATTATCGCGAAACAACACCTGCTCGAATCCGACAGAAACTGTGCCCTGCCGCATTTATTTAGCCTCAGAGACGGTTTGAAACAATTGTTACAGATATCAGACAATGTCAGAAATTAGAGTGAAATTGCTTCAAACAAGCGAATTATCGCGAAACAACACCTGCTCGAATCCAAAAAAAACTGCGCCCTGCCGTATCTACTGAGCCTCAGAGACGCTTTGAGACAAGTGTTACAAAAATCAGAGAATGTCAAAAATTAGAATGAAATTGCTTCAAACAAGCGAATTATCGCGAAACAACACCTGCTCGAATCCAACAAAAACTGTGCCCTGCTGTCTCTACTGAGCCTCAGAGACGCTTTGAGACAAGTGTTACAAAAATCAAAGAATGTCGTAAATTAGAGTGAAATTGCTTCAAACAAGCGAATTATCGCGAAACAACACCTTCTCGAATCCGACAAAAACTATGCCCTGCCGAACCTATTTAGCCTCAGAGACGGTTTGAAACAATTGTTACAAAAATCAGAGAATGTGAAAAATTAGAGTGAAATTGCTTCAAACAAGCGAATTATCGCGAAACAACACCTGCTCGAATCCAACAAAAACTGTGCCCTGCCGTCTCTACTGAGCCTCAGAGACGCATTGAGACAAGTGTTACAAAAAACAGAGAATGTCAAAAATTAGAGTGAAATTGCTTCAAACAAGCGAATTATCGCGAAACAACACCTCGAATCCGACAAAAACTATGCCCTGCCGACCCTATTTAGCCTCAGTGACGGTTTGAAACATTTGTTACAAAAATCAGAGAGTGTGAAAAATTAGAGTGAAATTGCTTCAAACAAGCGAATTATCGCGAAACAACACCTGCTCGAATCCAACAAAAACTGTGCCCTGCTGTCTCTACTGAGCCTCAGAGACGCTTTGAGACAAGTGTTACAATAATCAAAGAATGTCGTAAATTAGCGTGAAATTGCTTCAAACAAGCGAATTATCGCGAAACACCTTCTCGAATCAGACAAAAACTATGCCCTGCCGACCCTATTTAGCCTCAGAGACGGTTTGAAACAATTGTTACAAAAATCAGAGAATGTGAAAAATTAGAGTGAAATTGCTTCAAACAAGCGAATTATCGCGAAACACCTGCTCGAATCAAACAAAAACTGTGCCCTGCTGTCTCTACTGAGCCTCAGAGACGCTTTGAGACAAGTGTTACAAAAATCAGAGAATGTCAAAAATTAGAGTGAAATTGCTTCAAACAAGCGAATTATCACGAAACAACACCTTCTCGAATCCGACAAAAACTATGCCCTGCCGACCCTATTTAGCCTCAGAGACGGTTTGAAACAATTGTTACAAAAATCAGAGAATGTGAAAAATTAGAGTGAAATTGCTTCAAACAAGCGAAATATCGCGAAACAACACCTTCTCGAATCCGACAAAAACTATGCCCCAATTGTTTCAAACCGTCTCTGAGGCTAAATAGGGTCTATTTAGCCTCAGAGACGGTTTGAAACAATTGTTACAAAAATCAGAGAATGTGAAAAATTAGAGTGAAATTGCTTAAAACAAGCGAATTATCGCGAAACAACACCTGCTCGAATCCAACAAAAACTGCGCCCTGCCGTCTCTACTGAGCCTCAGAGACGCATTGGGACAAGTGTTACAAAAAACAGAGAATGTCAAAAATTAGAGTGAAATTGATTCAAACAGGCGAATTATCGCGAAACAACACCTCGAATCCGACAAAAACTATGCCCTGCCGACCCAATTTAGCCTCAGAGACGGTTTGAAGCATTTGTTACAAGAATCAGAGAATGTGAAAAATTAGAGTGAAATTGCTTCAAACAAGCGAATTATCGCGAAACAACACCTGCTCGAATCCAACAAAAACTGTGCCCTGCCGTCTCTACTGAGCCTCAGAGACGCTTTGAGACAAGTGTTACAAAAATCAGAGAATGTCATAAATTAGGCAGAAATTGCTTCAAACAAGCGAATTATCGCGAAACAACACCTGCTCGAATCCGACAAAAACTGTGCCCTGCCGCATTTATTTAGCCTCAGAGACGGTTTGAAACAATTGTTACAGAAATCAGACATTGTCAAAAATTAGAGTGAAATTGCTTCAAACAAGCGAATTATCGCGAAACAACACCTCGAATCCGACAAAAACTATGCCCTGCCGACCCTATTTTGCCTCAGAGACGGTTTGAAGCATTTGTTACAAAAATCAGAGAATGTGAAAAATTAGAGTGAAATTGCTTCAAACAAGCGAATTATCGCGAAACAACACCTGCTCGAATCCAACAAAAAATGTGCCCTGCTGTTTCTACTGAGCCTCAGAGACGCTTTGAGACAAGTGTTACAATAATCAAGAATGTCGTAAATTAGAGTGAAATTGCTTCAAACAAGCGAATTATCGCGAAACAACAGCTGCTCGAATCCAACAAAAACTGTGCCCTGCTGTCTCTACTGAGCCTCAGAGACGCTTTGAGACAAGTGTTACAATAATCAAAGAATGTCGTAAATTAGTGTGAAATTGCTTCAAACAAGCGAATTATCGCGAAACAACACCTTCTCGAATCCTACAAAAACTATGCCCTGCCGACCCTATTTAGCCTCAGAGACGGTTTGAAACAATTGTTACAAAAATCAGAGAATGTGAAAAATTAGAGTGAAATTGCTTCAAACAAGCGAATTATCGCGAAACAACACCTGCTCGAATCAAACAAAAACTGTGCCCTGCCGTCTCTACTGAGTCTCAGAGACGCTTTTAAACAAGTGTTACAAAAATCAGATAATGTCGTAAATTAGATTGAAATTGCTTCAAACAAGCGAATTTTCGCGAAACAACACCTTCTCGAATCCGACAAAAACTATATCCTGCCGACTCGATTTAGCCTCAGAGACGGTTTGAAACAATTGTTACAAAAATCAGAGAATGTGAAAAATTAGAGTGAAATTGCTTCAAACAAGCGAATTATCGCGAAACAACACCTGCTCGAATCCAACAAAAACTGTGCCCTGCCGTCTCTACTGAACCTCAGAGACGCTTTGAGACAAGTGTTACAAAAATCAGAGAATGTGAGAAATTAGATTGAAATTGCTTCAAACAAGCAAATTATCGCGAAACAACACCTGCTCGAATCCGACAGAATCTGTGCCCTAACGCATTTACTGAGCCTCAGAGACGCTTTGAGACAAGTGTTACAAAAATCAAAGAATGTCGTAAATTAGAGTGAAATTGCTTCAAACAAGCGAATTATCGCGAAACAACACCTGCTCGAATCCAACAAAAACTGTGCCCTGCCGTCTCTACTGAGCCTCAGAGACGCTTTGAGACAAGGGTTACAAAAATCAGAGAATGTCATAAATTAGGGTGAAATTGCTTCAAACAAGCGAATTATCGCGAAACAACACCTGCTCGAATCCGACAAAAACTGTGCCCTGCCGCATTTATTTAGCCTCAAAGACGCTTTTATACAAGTGTTACAAAAATCAGATAATGTCGTAAATTAGATTGAAATTGCTTCAAACAAGCGAATTTTCGCGAAACAACACCTTCTCGAATCCGACAAAAACTATATCCTGCCGACTCTATTTAGCCTCAGAGACGCTTTGAGACAAGTGTTACAAAAATCAGAGAATGTCATAAATTAGAGTGAAATTGCTTCAAACAAGCGAATTATCGCGAAACAACACCTGCTCGAATCCGACAAAAACTGTGCCCTGCCGCATTTATTTAGCCTCAGAGACGGTCTGAAACAATTGTTACAGAAATCAGACATTGTCAAAAATTAGAGTGAAATTGCTTCAAACAAGCGAATTTTCGCGAAACAACACCTACTCGAATCCGACAAAAACTATATCCTGCCGACTCTATATAGCCTCAGAGACGGTTTGAAACAATTGTTACAAAAATCAGAGAATGTGAAAAATTAGAGTGAAATTGCTTCAAACAAGCGAATTATCGCGAAACAACACCTGCTCGAATCCAACGAAAACTGTGCCCTGCTGTCTCTACTGAGCCTCAGAGACGCTTTGAGACAAGTGTTACAAAAATCAAAGAATGTTGTAAATTAGAGTGAAATTGCTTCAAACAAGCGAATTATCGCGAAACAACACCTGCTCGAATCCAACAAAAACTGTGCCCTGCCGTCTCTACTGAACCTCAGAGACGCTTTGAGACAAGTGTTACAAAACTCAGAGAATGTGAGAAATTAGATTGAAATTGCTTCAAACAAGCGAATTATCGCGAAACAACACCTGCTCGATTCCGACAGAATCTGTGCCCTAACGCATTTACTGAGCCTCAGAGACGCTTTGAGACAAGTGTTACAAAAATCAAAGAATGTCGTAAATTAGAGTGAAATTGCTTCAAACAAGCGAATTATCGCGAAACAACACCTGCTCGAATCCAACAAAAACTGTAACCTGCCGTCTCTACTGAGCCTCAGAGACGCTTTGAGACAAGTGTTACAAAAATCAGAGAATGTCATAAATTAGGGTGAAATTGCTTCAAACAAGCGAATTATCGCGAAACAACACCTGCTCGAATCCGACAAAAACTGTGCCCTGCCGCATTTATTTAGCCTCAGAGACGGTTTGAAACAATTGTTACAAAAATCAGAGATTGTGAAAAATTAGAGTGAAATTGCTTCAAATAAGCGAATCATCGCGAAACAACACCTGCTTGAATCCAACAAAAACTGTGCCCTGCTGTCTCTACTGAGCCTCAGAGACGCTTTGAGACAAGTGTTACAATAATCAAGAATGTCGTAAATTAGAGTGAAATTGCTTCAAACAAGCGAATTATCGCGAAACAACACCTGCTCGAATCCAACAAAAACTGTGCCCTGCTGTCTCTACTGAGCCTCAGAGACGCATTTGACAAGTTTTACAATAATCAAAGAATGTCGTAAATTAGAGTGAAATTGCTTCAAACAAGCGAATTATCGCGAAACAACACCTGCTCGAATCCAACAAAAACTGTGCCCTGCCGACCCTATTTAGCCTCAGAGACGGTTTGAAACAATTGTTACAAAAATCAGAGAATGTGAAAAATTAGAGTGAAATTGCTTCAAACAAGCGA
Source organism: Tenodera sinensis (assembly GCA_030765045.1). Lineage (NCBI taxonomy): Eukaryota > Metazoa > Arthropoda > Insecta > Mantodea > Mantidae > Tenodera > Tenodera sinensis. The sequence continues at coordinate 215,402,169 of CM060964.1, read as the reverse complement.
AATATCGCGAAACAACACCTTCTCGAATCCGACAAAAACTATGCCCTGCCGACCCTATTTAGCCTCAGAGACGGTTTGAAACAATTGTTACAAAAATCAGAGAATGTGAAAAATTAGAGTGAATTTGCTTCAAACAAGCGAATTATCGCGAAACAACACCTGCTCGAATCCAACAAAAACTGTGCCCTGCCGTCTCTACTGAGCCTCAGAGACGCATTGAGACAAGTGTTACAAAAAACAGAGAATGTCAAAAATTAGAGTGAAATTGCTTCAAACAAGCGAATTATCGCGAAACAACACCTCGAATCCGACAAAAACTATGCCCTCCCGACCCTATTTAGCCTCAGAGACGGTTTGAAACATTTGTTACAAAAATCAGAGAATGTGAAAAATTAGAGTGAAATTGCTTCAAACAAGCGAATTATCGCGAAACACCTGCTCGAATCCAACAAAAACTGTGCCCTGCTGTCTCTACTGAGCCTCAGAGACGCTTTGAGACAAGTGTTACAATAATCAAGAATGTCGTAAATTAGAGTGAAATTGCTTCAAACAAGCGAATTATCGCGAAACAACACCTGCTCGAATCCGACAAAAACTGTGCCCTGCCGCATTTATTTAGCCTCAGAGACGGTTTGAAACAATTGTTACAAAAATCAGAGATTGTGAAAAATTAGAGTGAAATTGCTTCAAATAAGCGAATCATCGCGAAACAACACCTGCTTGAATCCAACAAAAACTGTGCCCTGCTGTCTCTACTGAGCCTCAGAGACGCTTTGAGACAAGTGTTACAATAATCAAGAATGTCGTAAATTAGAGTGAAATTGCTTCAAACAAGCGAATTATCGCGAAACAACACCTGCTCGAATCCAACAAAAACTGTGCCCTGCTGTCTCTACTGAGCCTCAGAGACGCATTGAGACAAGTGTTACAATAATCAAAGAATGTCGTAAATTAGAGTGAAATTGCTTCAAACAAGCGAATTATCGCGAAACAACACCTGCTCGAATCCAACAAAAACTGTGCCCTGCCGACCCTATTTAGCCTCAGAGACGGTTTGAAACAATTGTTACAAAAATCAGAGAATGTGAAAAATTAGAGTGAAATTGCTTCAAACAAGCGAAATATCGCGAAACAACACCTTCTCGAATCCGACAAAAACTATGCCCTGCCGACCCTATTTAGCCTCAGAGACGGTTTGAAACAATTGTTACAAAAATCAGAGAATGTGAAAAATTAGAGTGAATTTGCTTCAAACAAGCGAATTATCGCGAAACAACACCTGCTCGAATCCAACAAAAACTGTGCCCTGCCGTCTCTACTGAGCCTCAGAGACGCATTGAGACAAGTGTTACAAAAAACAGAGAATGTCAAAAATTAGAGTGAAATTGCTTCAAACAAGCGAATTATCGCGAAACAACACCTCGAATCCGACAAAAACTATGCCCTCCCGACCCTATTTAGCCTCAGAGACGGTTTGAAACATTTGTTACAAAAATCAGAGAATGTGAAAAATTAGAGTGAAATTGCTTCAAACAAGCGAATTATCGCGAAACACCTGCTCGAATCCAACAAAAACTGTGCCCTGCTGTCTCTACTGAGCCTCAGAGACGCTTTGAGACAAGTGTTACAATAATCAAGAATGTCGTAAATTAGAGTGAAATTGCTTCAAACAAGGGAATTATCGCGAAACAACACCTGCTCGAATCCAACAAAAACTGTGCCCTGCTGTCTCTACTGAGCCTCAGAGACGCTTTGAGACAAGTGTTACAATAATCAAAGAATGTCGTAAATTAGAGTGAAATTGCTTCAAACAGGTGAATTATCGCGAAACACCTTCTCGAATCCGACAAAAACTATGCCCTGCCGACTCTATTTAGCCTCAGAGACGGTTTGAAACAATTGTTACAAAAATCAGAGAATGTGAAAAATTAGAGTGAAATTGCTTCAAACAAGCGAATTATCGCGAAACAACACCTGCTCGAATCAAACAAAAACTGTGCCCTGCCGTCTCTACTGAGTCTCAGAGACGCTTTTAAACAAGTGTTACAAAAATCAGATAATGTCGTAAATTAGAGTGAAATTGCTTCAAACAAGCGAATTATCGCGAAACAACACCTGCTCGAATCCAACAAAAACTGTGCCCTGCCGTCTCTACTGAACCTCAGAGACGCTTTGAGACAAGTGTTACAAAAATCAGAGAATGTGAGAAATTAGATTGAAATTGCTTCAAACAAGCGAATTATCGCGAAACAACACCTGCTCGAATCCGACAGAATCTGTGCCCTAACCCATTTACTGAGCCTCAGAGACGCTTTGAGACAAGTGTTACAAAAATCAAAGAATGTCGTAAATTAGAGTGAAATTGCTTCAAACAAGCGAATTATCGCGAAACAACACCTGCTCGAATCCAACAAAAACTGTGCCCTGCCGCATTTATTTAGCCTCAGAGACGGTTTGAAACAATTGTTACAAAAATCAGAGATTGTGAAAAATTAGAGTGAAATTGCTTCAAATAAGCGAATCATCGCGAAACAACACCTGCTTGAATCCAACAAAAACTGTGCCCTGCTGTCTCTACTGAGCCTCAGAGACGCTTTGAGACATGTGTTACAATAATCAAAGAATGTCGTAAATTAGAGTGAAATTGCTTCAAACAAGCGAATTATCGCGAAACAACACCTGCTCGAATCCAACAAAAACTGTGCCCTGCTGTCTCTACTGAGCCTCAGAGACGCTTTGAGACAAGTGTTACAATAATCAAAGAATGTCGTAAATTAGAGTGAAATTGCTTCAAACAAGCGAATTATCGCGAAACAACACCTTCTCGAATCCTAGAAAAACTATGCCCTGCCGACCCTATTTAGCCTCAGAGACGGTTTGAAACATTTGTTACAAAAATCAGAGAATGTGAAAAATTAGAGTGAAATTGCTTCAAACAAGCGAATTATCGCGAAACAACACCTGCTCGAATCAAACAAAAACTGTGCCCTGCCGTCTCTACTGAGTCTCAGAGACGCTTTTAAACAAGTGTTACAAAATTCAGATAATGTCGTAAATTAGATTGAAATTGCTTCAAACAAGCGAATTTTCGCGAAACAACACCTTCTCGAATCCGACAAAAACTATATCCTGCCGACTCTATTTAGCCTCAGAGACGGTTTGAAACATTTGTTATAAAAATCAGAGAATGTGAAAATTAGAGTGAAATTGCTTCAAACAAGCGAATTATCGCGAAACAACACCTGCTCGAATCCAACGAAAACTGTGCCCTGCTGTCTCTACTGAGCCTCAGAGACGCTTTGAGACAAGTGTTACAATAATCAAGAATGTCGTAAATTAGAGTGAAATTGCTTCAAACAAGCGAATTATCGCGAAACAACACCTGCTCGAATCCAACAAAAACTGTGCCCTGCCGACCCTATTTAGCCTCAGAGACGCTTTGAGACAAGTGTTACAAAAATCAAAGAATGTCGTAAATTAGAGTGAAATTGCTTCAAACAAGCGAATTATCGCGAAACAACACCTGCTCGAATCCAACAAAAACTGTGCCCTGCCGCATTTATTTAGCCTCAGAGACGGTTTGAAACAATTGTTACAAAAATCAGAGATTGTGAAAAATTAGACTGAAATTGCTTCAAATAAGCGAATCATCGCGAAACAACACCTGCTTGAATCCAACAAAAACTGTGCCCTGCTGTCTCTACTGAGCCTCAGAGACGCTTTGAGACATGTGTTACAATAATCAAAGAATGTCGTAAATTAGAGTGAAATTGCTTCAAACAAGCGAATTATCGCGAAACAACACCTGCTCGAATCCAACAAAAACTGTGCCCTGCTGTCTCTACTGAGCCTCAGAGACGCTTTGAGACAAGTGTTACAATAATCAAAGAATGTCGTAAATTAGAGTGAAATTGCTTCAAACAAGCGAATTATCGCGAAACAACACCTTCTCGAATCCGAGAAAAACTATGCCCTGCCGACCCTATTTAGCCTCAGAGACGGTTTGAAACATTTGTTACAAAAATCAGAGAATGTGAAAAATTAGAGTGAAATTGCTTCAAACAAGCGAATTATCGCGAAACAACACCTGCTCGAATCAAACAAAAACTGTGCCCTGCCGTCTCTACTGAGTCTCAGAGACGCTTTTAAACAAGTGTTATAAAAATCAGATAATGTCGTAAATTAGATTGAAATTGCTTCAAACAAGCGAATTTTCGCGAAACAACACCTTCTCGAATCCGACAAAAACTATATCCTGCCGACTCTATTTAGCCTCAGAGACGGTTTGAAACATTTGTTACAAAAATCAGAGAATGTGAAAATTAGAGTGAAATTGCTTCAAACAAGCGAATTATCGCGAAACAACACCTGCTCGAATCCAACGAAAACTGTGCCCTGCTGTCTCTACTGAGCCTCAGAGACGGTTTGAGACAAGTGTTACAAAAATCAAAGAATGTAAATTAGAGTGAAATTGCTTCAAACAAGCGAATTATCGCGAAACAACACCTGCTCGAATCCAACAAAAACTGTGCCCTGCCGTCTCTACTGAGCCTCAGAGACGCTTTGAGACAAGTGTTACAAAAATCAGAGAATGTCATAAATTAGGGTGAAATTGCTTCAAACAAGCGAATTATCGCGAAACAACACCTGCTCGAATCCGACAAAAACTGTGCCCTGCCGCATTTATTTAGCCTCAGAGACGGTTTGAAACAATTGTTACAAAAATCAGAGATTGTGAAAAATTAGAGTGAAATTGCTTCAAATAAGCGAATCATCGCGAAACAACAGCTGCTTGAATCCAACAAAAACTGTGCCCTGCTGTCTCTACTGAGCCTCAGAGACGCTTTGAGACAAGTGTTACAAAAATCAAAGAATGTCGTAAATTAGAGTGAAATTGCTTCAAACAAGCGAATTATCGCGAAACAACACCTGCTCGAATCCAACAAAAACTGTGCCCTGCTGTCTCTACTGAGCCTCAGAGACGCTTTGAGACAAGTGTTACAATAATCAAAGAATGTTGTAAATTAGAGTGAAATTGCTTCAAACAAGCGAATTATCGCGAAACAACACCTTCTCGAATCCGACAAAAACTATGCCCTGCCGACCCTATTTAGCCTCAGAGACGGTTTGAAACAATTGTTACAAAAATCAGAGAATGTGAAAAATTAGAGTGAAATTGCTTCAAACAAGCGAATTATCGCGAACCAACACCTTCTCGAATCCGATAAAAACTATATCCTGCCGACTCTATTTAGCCTCAGAGACGGTTTGAAACAATTGTTACAAAAATCAGAGAATGTGAAAAATGAGAGTGAAATTGCTTCAAACAAGCGAATTATCGCGAAACAACACCTGCTCGAATCCAACAAAAACTGTGCCCTGCCGCATTTATTTAGCCTCAGAGACGGTTTGAAACAATTATTACAGAAATCAGACAATGTCAAAAATTAGAGTGAAATTGCTTCAAACAAGCGAATTATCGCGAAACAACACCTGCTCGAATCCGACAGAAACTGTGCCCTGCCGCATTTATTTAGCCTCAGAGACGGTTTGAAACAATTGTTACAGATATCAGACAATGTCAAAAATTAGAGTGAAATTGCTTCAAACAAGCGAATTATCGCGAAACAACACCTGCTCCAATCCAACAAAAAGTGTGCCCTGCCGCATTTATTTAGCCTCAGAGACGGTTTGAAACAATTGTTACAAAAATCAGAGATTGTGAAAAATTAGAGTGAAATTGCTTCAAATAAGCGAATCATCGCGAAACAACACCTGCTTGAATCCAACAAAAACTGTGCCCTGCTGTCTCTACTGAGCCTGAGAGACGCTTTGAGACAAGTGTTACAATAATCAAAGAATGTCGTAAATTAGAGTGAAATTGCTTCAAACAGGCGAATTATCGCGAAACAACACCTGCTCGAATCCAACAAAAACTGTGCCCTGCTGTCTCTACTGAGCCTCAGAGACGCTTTAAGACAAGTGTTACAATAATCAAAGAATGTCGTAAATTAGAGTGAAATTGCTTCAAACAAGCGAATTATCGCGAAACAACACCTTCTCGAATCCGAGAAAAACTA